>VDFB02000015.1:4199096-4851991 GCA_007258455.2 Sequoia sempervirens | reverse complement strand
TTGTTAGGGTTTCATTATAATTTGTTTATGCATTTGTCCTAAATTTTTACCCTAACTACATTGGTGAACCTGATGTGAATCTTACAATTTTGCAAAGAAATCTATTTGTTTTTGTTGTTTTGTAGGTTACAGCCAAGAATTCACACAAAATCTTGTCATCTTATTTTGAGCACAGAAAAATGGGCACATGAAATCTTAAAAAACTATTATCTAGGTTTTGTAGGCCTCGCTATTAGATTTTTGGAACTTCAGACGATTTAAAATTTTGTTAAGATTTGAGAAATTTATGGCCATTTTAGTATTTGCTGCTTTTTAAATTTAGTTGTTAAAACCCATGTTTTCTTTTGCCTATAACAATTTTTTCATGGCAAAATGCTTTTTGGGTTTTCAAGGTTTTAGTTTCAACTTTCCATAGATTCAAACGATTTAAAATTTCGTTAAGTTTTGATAAAGCTATCGTTGTTTTAATTTGTTGTTATCATTAAAGTTTTTTTTGTTACTAATCTCTTGTTTTCAGCATGTGGCATAGCTTGGAGAGAGTTCTAAAAATTGTTTCTTTTGAAACATAATCATTTGTTTCCCTATCATTTCATTTACTTAGTTTGGTTTTATCATTACTATCTCATTTTATTTTGCAAACAACTACAAACTTGCATTACACACATAAAGGTTAAAATGAACATGCATTATCACTCATGAAGGCTAAAATGAATAAAAAATTGCATATTCCATTCATGGGTTTTAAAATGAACATGCATTGTCACTCATGAAGGCTAAAATGAACAATTACAACTTGCATCAAGATCATAAGGGTAAAATGAACTTGCATATCTCACTCATAAGGATTTAAAAAGAACAACAAAATGCATTTTCTCACTCATGGGCATTAAAATGAACTTGCATCAAACATCATTGGTATAAAATGAATCCAAGTGTCTTCAAATCATAAGCAAGGGATTTAAAATTTATGAGTGTCTTTCATGTTTGGTAATTTGCAATTGTCTTAGAAGTGTGTATGCTCTCCTCTCGCACCATTAGGTGATCTTGAGTGACCAAAAGCATTTCTTTGGCATTTATATAATCACACCACATATTTGGATTTGGTGCTTAAACTAAACCCCATGTGAGTGTGAGACAAAGGCACAAAGTATGCTCTCTCCTTGTGCTTCGTGTGATCTGGGATGATCAGAAATATGTGTACTTCTTTGCTTTTGTTTACCTCGTATTAGAGGGCTTGCCACCCCACTTCGAAAGGTGGGAACGACCCAAGTGGTAACAAAGCTAAGGCCAAGCTCTTCCAAGCCACTATAAATAAATGTGCTTTTTGACAAAAGTCAATTGGAAACAGGTACGGATGTGTCATTTTGACAAGTGTTTCCCTCAGTAGCCTCGTGAGCTACTTGAAAATCCTTCCCTAGGGAAAGGACTGGGAGGCCTCTTGAATCGCCATAGTCTTGAGCTAATCTTGTCGCATGTATGTCCACTTTGAATTGATTCCCTTACTAAGAACCATTTGTGGTAGTTGTCAAAACCCCTTTTATATGCTTGTTGATCGCAGGAGGTCGGACCTCTGAAGGCACCCCACATCTTCACTGAGCTTGTGTAGAGATAGGAATTCCTCCTTGTGGGCAATTGAGACTTGGTGAGCCTGAGAAGTGAGTGTCATGGAGGGGAGCCAGTGCCACCAAGTCTCTAGTTGTCCACCTTGTTCAAGTGGCTGGAGAAATCCAAGTGGGGATATCAACCAGTGGTTTCCTTACCAACCATAGGGCTTGTGCATTATTGTCTATGTGTGTTTTACTTTGAAATCAAAACATTTTCACATCCAAGCTAGACCAAAACAAGTGCTTGTGACTTTCTTCTGTGTTTTCCAATCAAAATTCACTCAAAATCCAAGTCAAAACATCAAAATTGCAAAATCAACATTTTGTGAACCATAATTGCTTGAAACAGAGCCACAACTACTTGATTACCAAAATTTCAAAAATCATTGTCCAAAATTGAACCAATTCATCTTGACAGAGATCTTGTTATCTAAACCTTAGACTTGCAATTTTTTACCAGTCCATTCCATCATCCTCAATTAGGATTGCATTACATTTTAGATTGCACCTTAGGTCACCTTTTCCTTGCATAATTTATCTTAAACCTTAGGTTTTATATACCTTTCAAATTTCAAACTTAGGAAGACCATTAAACTTTTAGAGAGTCCTTGGTTGCTTATCCATTTTGTTATTGGCCTTAATCCTTCATTTCATCAACCTTTTTCATTATCACCTTTGTCAAAATTTGAGTCTCAAGTTTGTGTCCTAGCCTTGACTCTACCTTGTCAAAATTATCCTCTTGATTATCATAAAGGTCAAGGACATTTGGGTTTGTTATCTTGGACCTTCATTAGCTTAGTTGCCATCCTTTGTCTCAAATTTTACACTTCATAGCCTTAGCATCACCTTTGTCTCATTTAGATTCATATCCTTAGCCTTGCATTTAACTTGCATCTTTATCCCAAAAATACCAAAAACATAGTTTAAATTTCATCTTAACCTTAGTTGCACCATTAAATTTAGTATCATTTCAGTCTTCTTGGTCATTATTTAATCAACCTTTAGTGTCCTTTGCACTCATTAGATTCATTTAGCTTCATCCTTTGGTCATTATCATCCTTGCACTTTCACCTTGCATCCTTATATCCAAAAAAGCACAAAAATATAGTTTAAACATCATCATAGATTTAGTTGCATCATAACCTTTGATCATTGATTTAACATTACCTAGCCTTCATATCATAGTCTCATTTAGCTTCACCCTTTGGTCTTAAGGTCATCATTATCCTTGCATGATCATCTTGCATCCTTATATCCTTGAAAATCACAAAAAAAAAAGATATATATAGCATACCATATCCTTTGGTCATCATCCTTGCATTGTCATTTTGCATCCTTATACATCCCAAAAATCCCAAAAAAAACATATCTTTTGGTCATAATCATCCTTGAATATCATATCCTTTGGTCATAGGGTCATTATCATTCTACCATTCCTTAATCTTGGTCTTAGGTACATTGGCACTTTGCATCCTTATATCCTTGGAAATCACAAAAAAATATAGCATAGTCTCATACCCATTTTGCATTGTCACCTTGCATTGTCATCCAAAGGTCACAAGTTTTATAGGGTCCTCATTAATTTTTTCGTATCCATCCTAATCCAAATCCACCACCATGTCTTTGCTTCACTTGATATGCTTGCTAGTCAAGTTGAATACTAATTGATCTGCAATGGTCAAGCCCAACAAGCCATAGACCTCAAAAGACAATTCACCAAATCCAAATACCAATCAATCACAACCCATAGTCAACTACCCATCTATGCCTCTTATCAGCAACCCATAAACTCTAGACTTCCATCCATCTACCCTCATTATCAAGAGTCCCTTAGCACAATCCATGTATTTGATCCACAATAAACGTCCATTAGTCATCCCTATCCTAACTTTGACAAGGGAAACCAACCTTCCACAAATCCGTTCTGAGACTCCACATCCTATCCTAGTCCAACATCCACTAATCCATTCATATTCACTCCATCCCAAGCTACATTTAGTCATGAAAATCCATTTTTTCATGGTCTCCAAAACCACATCACATTTCCTACACCTTGGGATACATTTCAAAAAGAAAGTCCAAAGCATGACATCATAGCCTCCCATTCATGTCAAGATCAAAGAAGTCCATCCCATGACCCCATTCTTAAGTACATCCAAGAAGTCCTTCTAGATAATCATGGCATCCAAAATACACATGTCCTTGCTCAAGAGTCTATTTGCAACCATGTTGTCCAAGATACACCTATTTTTGACCAAGATCCTACCTTTGGACATGAAGTCCAAAATGATCCTCTCATTGACCTTTATACCATCCATGATCTTGAACATTTGAAGTTGATCCTGTCCAAACTCCAAACACCACCATTTCCCAAAATGAGACACTTGCCTCCATGGGACACATAGATAATCTTAGCTTAGGTCCATTTTTCTCCTATTTTTCATCTTAGAGAAAGTGTAATGTTGGTTGCTCTCAAATTTTGTTTCACAAAGCACTTTAGAATGATTTGTCATTGTGTGAATACCTAGGTCGTAGACTGACATAAGCAGTTAAATCATATGCGTCAAATTTTATCAAATGCATAACTTTGTAGATCGGAAGTGACATTGTGCATATGAAAGGCATCAAAGGATAATTAGGGGAATTGAACAATAATCAGATGCATCACAGTGATGTAATCAAATATGCCAACTTGAGTCTGTCACTAATTTTTTTCTAGGGTTTGACTAGTTTTTGACTAATTTACAAGATTGATTTTTTGACTTTTTTGACAAGAAACAAGAAATAAAAAAGAATGAAGAAAACTAACTCAAAAGGTATAGTATAATTGGCATTCACTACTCTTCATAATAAACACACTCCAAGAAGTACAACCTAATTAGTTTTAAAGGTGTGTCTTACTAGTAGAAGCCCAATCAATAAAATATCGTAGAAGACCACATATACATGGATCCAATCTCAAAGGGGGATAGCTAAGTCTCCAATGGCACAAGGGCTCACTTTCTCCTTCCCTTAAAGGATTTTACACCCTCAAATGAATTCTATCTCACCCTAGGACAATACATGTTGGGTAACTTCATGCATGATGTTGTACACTACACTCCACTAGCAATAATGATCACTAGTCCTAAGGCTTCTACAAAAAGGTTCTTTGTGGAATTAGTGAATAGTGAGCCCATCTATAGTGCTCGAGATTGGAGGGGTCTCCTTCGCTCTCTTCACCTAATGAGTCTCGACAAACCAAATATCCTGTTGCTTGGCTCGAATGATTTTGGCCACACCTTGGGGTACAACTTATATTGTGTAGTGTCAAAAAATGACGTTTGTGACATTTTCACACTTGTTTGGGCCCTCCTTGTTAAATTGAGCTTAATGTTGCCTTAATTTAGTGTTGTAATGTGCTTAACACATTCACATTAGGTCTTGGGCCCTTGTGAACTAAATGAACCTAATTGTACCTTATTTAGGGTGTTGTAAAGTGTTGTACCACATTTTCACACTTATCTAGGGTTTTCATTAATTAATGTGGCTTCTTTATACCTTATTTGGCCTTATTTTACATCCACAAGCCTTAATTAATGCATATTTCTGAGGATAATCTTGACATAAACCAACATCCAATCATAATTAAGGTATTTTTGGATTGTATGGCCCAAATTTAGTGATTTGGGATGCATACACCACCTAAGTTTCAGGGCCCAGATCCCAATTTCACATGAATTTAAGCTTTTCTTGAAAAGTGTGTCCAATAGCCTAGCCTAATGGGACTCATACGCCACTTCTGGCATATGAGTCCCGTGTGGCCCAAAATCAAATTTAATTCAAATTCTTGGCGGGATTTTATCCTTTTAGATCTAATATCAGCTTGTAGTGTTGTAATTTTGAAAATAAACAAGTATAAATACAAGGTTATTTCACTCATTTTACACCTAGCAACTTGAGTATTCATGGATTATAGCAAATTTGAGCATTCAAGAGTTCATAAGAGCATTCAAGTGTTTACAAGAGCATTCAAGAATCTTCAAGACTTGTTTATCAAGTGTTTTGGAGCATTATTCAAGCATCAAGCACCACGTCAAGGTCATCATGCATCATGTTTGTTTGTGAACTAACAATTGTAATGTAGGGTTTCATGATTTAGGCAAGCATTCAATTCAAGATCTATCAAATTCAATCAAGAGTCAAGATCTACATCCATTGGAGCCATTTCATACATGTTTACAACACTTTATTGCTAGGATTTGGTGAATTGCAACATTACATTTTGTTCATTCATCATTCCTTTATCTCATTTGATTTCATTACAAGATTTGATTACCAAAATGGGGTTTGAACAAGGAAAACCCCTTTCCACTAACAAAACAATATTTTCCCCTCTCTCTAGTGTGTGATTTGCAGATCTAGGTTGAAGAATTTTTAAGGAGCAAGATTGGAAAGAAGTTGTCAAGTCTACAAATTTGTCCAAGTTGTCATCTTGTTTTGAAGAACATTAAAAGACTTCTACAGAGTAGAATTTAACAATTCAGACCTGAAAATCAAGTTGAATAGGCAAAGCAGAGGTTGAAGAGCAAATTCAGATCTAGATTCTCCGAAAAAGCCAAACTGGACTGATACACCACTTCTGGTGTATGAGTCCTAGTACATTCAAATTTGTAATTTTTAGAAGTTCTAGACTTGTCTTTACCAGATTTATGTTCTTTCCCAAAAACCCTATTCTGGGACTAAATCACCCAGTCTAGCATATGAGTCCCAGTCTACAAATTAATTTTAGTATCCTTAGCATTTCCAGTCTCCATTCAAGCTGCTACAGGTTTTCAGGTGCCCCTCTATGCTTTTCCAATTTTCTATTATGTTTTGCATTCATTTCTAGGTCGTTTAGTGAAGCTTTGCATATCATTAGATTCAATCATTAGGTCTTGCATATTATTTGTCTTTCCAAGCCCTAGCTTGGTGGTGAACCCTCTTTTAGTCTCTAATCATACCCTAGGACTTCCCTATTGTAGATCTCTTTCCCCTATTTCATCCTTGGATTGAGATCTCTAGGATTTCCTTGAATGAGAGTGAAGAAGATTGTTGTTCTATGCCTTAAACCATAAGCAATGACAATTTTTATTCCTTTCATATTGTTCTCCCCCCTTTATATACCCTGCCCAAAAATATGGTTGAGGTCGCTCTTAGGGTGGTGAAGTCCCCAAGCAAGCCTCCTACTCGATCCCCAAGTTCACACTAAGTGTGAGGGGAGAGCATGCACATGTATCACTTCCTTGGGTAAATGAATAGAGACATGGATTCTAAGGTATTTTTGATCCCTAAGTTTACACTAGGTGCGAGGTGAGAGCATATGTACCCAAGACTCCACTAGACATGACAAAAAATTCATTTACCTTGGTAAATTAAAGTGTGATTTATTTTAAAAATCCAAAACACAAGATCTTGCATTAGATATGTTAGTAATTTATAGGTTTTTATCTTCTGCCAACGAAAGTCATAAGTGCATTGACATGTTGGTTCCAAAACTAAGCAAACGTTAGAGTAGAAAACAAAATCCAATAAGAAAAATAAAATGTACCACTATAAAAAGAAAATACATTGCTCAATTGCATCGCTTTACCTGCAGATGTGTCACTTTACCTCAAATGTGTTGTTGTGGGAATCAAATGTGTCGATATACATTAATTTCTCCAATGTATCTTTCAAATACATTGTTGTAATCTTAGATGTGTCGACCTACAATCAAAAGCATCACTATAACTACAATTGCATCACTTTAACTTCTAGGACCTACAAAATCATATTCAAATGTGTTAAGTTGTCTTTAAAAGTGTCATTGTGGGTTGTAAAGGCATTGTTGTACTATCATAAGCATCAATATGCATGTCAAATGCATCAAACTAATAGAAAAAGCATCATTTTGGTGTTGACTATGTCATTATAACCTGCAACTTGCAAATATTCAAAATAAACTCAATTAGATGTTAGAAATAGGGAGGTGTGTCCCAACGGGTGTGCCATAATGTATGACATTGAAATTGGAGATCAAATTATGAAAGCAAAATAATTAAAAGAAAATGAAAGCACTTCACAATCCAATTCACTAAATCACATCAATGAAGCATTAAGAAAGTTGCATGATGAATAATAGCAAAACATGCATACACAACAATCTTAGCTTAGCTCCATTGTTCTCCTATTTTGCACCTTGGAGAGTAGGTGTAATATTGGTTGCTCTCATACTGTATAGCACAAAGCACTCTCTAATGATATACATATAGGTTAATTGCAATGAGTCAGAGAGAAATAGATGAGTGATAGGTTCAATTTATAGATTTTAGGTGATATCGATCAACATCAAGATTTGATGAAGGGCTGAATAGATCAATGATCCAAAATGGTTGAGATAAATTGATGAGGAGTTGATAGACTTCCTAATTGGAGCTAACTACTTGTATGGGTCAGTTAAGAGAATTGATTGTAGAAATAAGTGTGACTGCCTGCTAATGAAACATAATTAATTGATTAAAGGACTGAATTGATTGAGGAGTGACCTCGAAGTGAGTGGGATTTGACTAGTGAGTTGGAAATGCATGAGTAATTAATAAATAATTAAATAAATAAAGTATTAATTATATTTGCAAAGGTGGAAATAAATAAAATAAATAATTTTATTTATTGTAGAAGAGGATAATGTTGAAAAATAATTTGAGAAGTGAAAAATGAGATTTTTTTTTGATACTATAGGAGTGTCCCTGCGACCTAGCCCAGAAGAAAATGAATGAATTAAATAATAATGAATAATTAAATTAATATAGGAAAGAGGAATACTTAGTAAATTAATTAAATAATGTTAATTAGTATAGAGGGAAAGTGATGAAATAGATAATTTAATTAAATAATCCAAAATTATTCAATTAAAGTAGAAATGGAGGGAAATTTCTAAAATTAAAATAACTAAATAATTGTCTAGGATGAAAGAGAAATAATGTTAATTTAATTCAAATTGATGATATGTAATGATGAAAAAATGATAATATTTTGGAAGAAATATGTTAGTCACGTTTAAGTGTCTACATATGTCTACAATAAATTCACTTTACTGATTTTTGAATTGTCCTTAAATGTTTTCAAATGAATAAATGAATGTTTTTAAATATAATAATATAACATACAAATCAACTAGAACGAATTACATTGATTCTAAACAATTATTAAGAAAAAATGATAAAGTGTCCTTAAATTAAAATTTTAAAATTTAGATTAGTGAATGCAAAAATGATTAAGTTAAATTCATATCTACATGATCTAATCTAAGACAATACAATAAAATCTAAGACTCACAATCAAAATTTTAAAAATATATAAATAAAACTTCAAAATATAGTAATATGATAAAATAAAAACATTAGAGGAGAGGATCCAATGTGTTCCAATACTTGTTATAGCATTTGCTAATTTAATTCCCAATATTTATAATAGTATAGTACTAGTAGTTGTCACTTTAAAGTTGTTACTGTTGATTGGAGTACTCATAATTGAATGAAATGTATTACTTAGAATTAACAAGTAACAAATATTTTGAGGTCACATCAATGCACCTATAAAATATGACTTAAAACATTACTACCCCTCCGCTCTTTTTGAATGCCTCAACAAAATCATGCTGATGTGGCATCATACTTGGCGATGTGGACCTAAAACCTTAATTATAAATAGGGACCTTGTCAAGTAAGCTAATGACCTTGTCAAATAAACTGTTGTAAAAAAAATTGAGAGTAATTTGAGATCATCAGTACAAAATTGAGAGTGATTTGAGATAGTGGGTACAAAATTAAGATGCAAATACTAGATCGCTTCTACAACTACTAGCTATAAAGAAAAAGACATGAGTATCCAATTTTCAGCATTACAAAAAAAAATGCAATTTTTATTTAGAATGTGTGCAATTCATTTGTCAATTTCAAGGAGCACAACAACGTGGTTCTATAGCAGTAAAGAGAACATTAAGTTTGTATATACGCTTGGCTAGATAGTAGGTAGGTGCGTATCTTTGGGTCTTAGTAGTCTGTCTTGCTCGTGAACACTTGGAAAGAAGAAGCCACAGTAATGATGACCGTGCCTGTGGTCTGTGTCAGATGTCTGGACTCTCGACTCCGCCCCACCATTTGTTTAATGTGATGCGTTCTTATTCTTCTTCTATGAATTCTTCTCTCCGTCCGGAGGGTTTTGTCGTTTCCAAGTGTGCGATGCCTAAAAAGAATATAAATAGTGTGAATTCGTACATATTGGTCTTTGGAATGGACTTTGTACACATGTGCAGAGCGTGGTGGACAGCACAGTCTGAATGTGCTAAAAACAAAGAAACATCCATAGGCTATATCCAATGCCTCACCTTTTTAGCTCCTCAACTGAAAAATAGGTTACGTTTTATCCTTGGAGCGCTATAGTGGAGAAAAGACTGAATGCATTAAAAAACGAAAGACTGCAGATAAAGTGGGTTGCAAACGGCTAGCACACACTAAAATTGACAGCAGAGAAAAAGTGATGGACAACCGTTGTTAGATCCGCACCTACATGCCATGATCTTGATGACCTGATCTGAGATCAACAGCGCTTTCAGGTTTGCATGTATGTTATCATCGAGAATCTGATACATCTGTAGAACAAGTTGAATCTAGTGTAGTGATTATAGAAAGTTGCTTTACTATTAGAGGTAGCTAAGAAACCTAAGGAAACAGGATGGCTTGCTGCTGTGAAACACTCACTCAACAAGGAGACTGAGGAATGGCCAATTTACCGGCTCTGGTAGGACGCCAGTGATTTCCACTTTTAGTAAGATTCTTAATGCATGTATTGGCCCTGTATTTACCTTCGTTTCATAGTGGAGGCATTTATGGACTTCTGTTTGCCCGTTTTGAGTATAGCTTCTAATGTTGCCGTGTTTTACAAATCAAACCCCAAATTTTTACTCTTGTTTTCAGCGTCCTTGTGGGTTTTGTTGTTGTGCAGGTGTTGCTCTAATATTGAGATAGAGAGAGAATAAAGGCAGTAAGGAATGGCGAGCGGATTCATAAGAAAACTGTTCGTGTGGGTTGTTATCTTACACATGAGATTTGAGAATGCGTTAAGTATAAATAAGGATGGCGTTGCACTGATTGCATTCAAGACCGCCATAGTGCAAGACCCAGAGAATGCGTTGGGCAACTGGAATGCTTCTGATGAGAGCCCCTGTGCATGGACTGGGGTAACTTGCAGTCAGATTGGGGGCAATGAGACGGAAGGTCGTGTTGTGGGGGTGAATATTCCCAAGAGGCATCTCGTGGGCATCATCCCATCTGTTCTGGGATCTCTTGTTTTCCTCCGCCGTCTCAATCTCAGACACAACGGCTTCAATGGGAGCTTGCCTCTGGAGCTTTTTCAATTAGGAGGCCTGCAGACTTTGATTCTAAATGGGAATTTTCTCAGTGGTCCATTGCCCCAGCAAGTAGGGAAACTCAGGTATCTTGAAGTCCTTGACGTATCGCAAAATTCATTTGTGGGGGCTATCCCTTCTTCAATCAACAACTGCAATAGATTGAGAAGGCTGCTACTGAACAGCAACAATTTCACTGGACCCATTCCTGGAGGAATTGGTAACAGTCTCACTTTTCTCCAACAGTTGGATTTATCATTCAATCTCCTGAACGGATCCATTCCTCCCGATCTTGGTAACCTATCCCATCTTCAAGGCACTTTAAAGCTTTCCAACAATTTCCTCTCCGGTTCGGTTCCTTCAAGTCTTGGTAACCTGCCTGAAAAGGTAAGCATAGATCTCACTTACAATAAGTTGAGTGGAGCAATTCCTGAGAATGGAGCCCTTGCTAATCAGGGCCCAACAGCATTTGTTGGAAACCCTGGTCTGTGTGGGCTCCCACTGAGAAAACCATGTACAACACCTCCAACGTCTACTGGCATTCCTAATCTACCTAGTTTAACCCCACCACACACAACTCCATCAATGAAAACAGTCACCAAAAGCAAAACCCTGAGCAAAGGTGCAATTCTGGCCATTGTGGTTGGGGATGTTTTGGGTTTAGCTTTGATAAGTTTGATTTTTCTTTGCTGCTACTGGAGAGCCACTTCATGCCAAGACAAGGAATCTGCAAAGGAAGAATCGTCCAGTGGAGGAAGAAGATTAGGTTGTCTTTGCCTTAGGAGGAGGGAGGGCTCTGAAGCCTACTCAGAGAATGTGGAGCAACTAGACCTTGTAGCATTGGATGGCCAGGTTAGTTATGATCTGGATGAGCTTCTGAGGGCCTCTGCATTCGTGCTGGGCAAGAGTAGTGTGGGTATTTTATACAAGGTTGTGTTGGAAGATGGGCTCACATTGGCTGTGAGGAGGCTTGGGGAAGGAGGTTCGCAGAGATTCAAAGATTTTCAAGTAGAAGTGGAAGCTATAGGACGGGTTCGCCACCCCAACATAGTTACTCTTAGGGCATACTACTGGTCTGTAGAGGAGAAACTACTCATCTATGATTACATTCCTAACGGCACCCTAGCCAATGCGTTGCATGGTAATGTACTATTTCCTCATCCTAATTACAAATGTGAAACAAAATTTTTACTCATTTCTTTTATCGAATATGTACCTAACTGATAAATTTTGCACCACATCTTACACATTATTGTTTACTGTAGAGCAGTTTCTGTGTTTTATTGCATGTTAATATTTACATATGCTATCAATTCTAATATAAGGATAATACATTGCATCGACACAGGAAAAAGTGCTGTTACTTCACCTCTATTATGGGCTGCTCGTCTGAAAATTGCAAAAGGTGTTGCTAAAGGTTTGGCATATATTCATGAGTGTAGCCCTAAGAAATATCTCCATGGAGATGTAAAGCCCACCAATATTCTTTTGGGCTTAAACATGGAACCATATGTGGCAGATTTTGGTTTGGGTCGCATTGCAAGTATTTCAGGAGCTCTGTCAAGCAGACGCTATGTGATGGGCGGAGTAGGACATCCAGAGAGCAAGTGGGCATTGGAGATGCAATCTGGCAGTGTTCCTCCAGTTGGCATGGCAGCCCAAGGAATATTAATGAGCCCTGGCTCTTCATACCAGGCACCGGAAGCTCCTAAACTCTTAAAACCCACACAAAAATGGGATGTGTATTCCTTTGGAGTCATTCTTTTAGAACTGCTTTCTGCTAAGTCTCCTACCGTTCAGGTTGCTTTTTCTGAGATGGACTTGGTAAGGTGGGTGCAAGTTTGCATTGAGGAGAAGAAACCTCTTCCAGATGTTCTGGACCCTATATTAGTAGAAGAATTGCACAGGGAAGATGAAATTCTAGGTGTATTGAAAATTGCTTTGAGTTGTGTTCAAGGATCTCCCGAGAGGAGGCCATCTATGAAGCATGTATCAGAGTTGCTGGACAAAGTTGGAGGTCCTACTTAACAGATCAGTGCCATTCAATGTAAAATCTCCATCTATTTGAGTTGTATACCTTGACGAGGAAGCAAGTCAGAAAGCATGCATTCAAAGACAATTAGGAATTTATCTTTAATGAACAAGTTCCCTGGTCACTTTGATATGGATCGGTATTACTTTGAGTGGCGACAGATTTGTAAAGGGAACAGCCCAGATTCTTGATACCCATATCAGGTCTCCACGGGAACATAAAGTTGTATTTCTGAGCTCATTTGTTGTATGTAGTATAATGCGTACAATTCTGACCTGTTCAATAATTTCTCCCCTGGAGGATCTCTGATCCATTTTCGCAACCCAAGAAAAACTGGATTTTAAATATGTTCTGTGAGATAAGAATGTGGTCTCTGTTATACAAGTAAATCAAGATCTGCCCTGCTATTATTTAGTTTTAAAATGTAAAATAGTTCTCCAGGATTTCAACTTCACATACTGTGCAGGCCAGGCATTGCATCAACGCCTGAAAATTGCATTAGACCAGCCGATGAGCTTTGGTCTAATGTGTCACAAATTTATACATACTATTTTGTCTGGTTACTGCATGTCCAAGTGATGCATGCATTTTTCCTTGTACATCTGTTGCTATCAAAGCATTTCAATATGCATTTTTGCATTCTTGCATTGAATTTCACTTCGCAAGGGCTACTTGGCTTGTATACAAAGCTGAACTTCATACTTTTAAGTCTCTTGACATACCTCAGCATACTACAATATTAAAAATCACCATTATTTAGAGGCTACTTATCCTGTAGTATATATTGAACTGTCATCATGCTCTTGAATTGGGCTGATTTTTGTTGTAGGTATGCATTTATTATACATTTTCTAGACCATAAGGTCAAAGCTTATTTAACTAGTTTGTTTAGTTAGGGTCAGTTATACTCTCTTTTTGGAGTTGGACTGTGTCACAGTCGTTTATATTGAGTTACACTTTTTGGAAAGGTGAGTTGTCATCCTTTTCTTGTATTTCTACGAATGCAACTTATAAATGAAACCTAGCAATAGGAGGGGGAAGGTGTTAGGGGTGTGGGCAGGGGGCAAGTCTTAATCCCTCCCATGGAGTAGGGGCCATTAGGAGATTCTCAAGTTGGTCATGATTCCCATCCCACATTAGATGATGAGAGCAGTACACTCGAGTAAGAGGAATTGGCCTTCCCAAGGCTAGCCAATGTTCCAATCTATTCTGTGGTGGTTAGTCATTAAGCTTGCCTAACTAGACTTAGTGGGTTAGGGGTCAAAGGCAGACCAATACGTCAATGAGCGGGGGTTCCCTTTCTTTGATATGATATTTCCTTTCTTGGGTCATGGTTGGCCAATCCCTCCGTTTAGGCTGAGCCATTCATTCTTTTATAGGGGAGATAATGCTTCTATCTCGTTAAGGTTCAAGAGTGGTGGTTGGCCCTTGGGTTGAGTCCAACTATGCTAGAGTCAAGTCAAGAACTAACCTAAACATTGGGGGTGAGCTAACACTTGTAGTATCCTACCTATCACAACATAATAGCAAAATGAACCTAATAAAAAAGCCCATTCAAACTTCCCACAAAGATCTCATCATGATGTTCACATGCATAAATCTCAATTAATTCTAACCATTGATACCATCACAATTTTTTATCATTATTCACTAATGCCAAAGCCCCATATAGTTCCAAGGGCTAGAATTGTGGCCATAAATTGTCTCTATCCCTCACGAACCTATTAGTGCTTAGAGGTGCATTGCTGACATGGCAGTCCCGTGATCTAGTGATTTAACTTGTGACCCATAAAAGCATGAAAATCTTCTCTTAGTAGTTTCAAGCTTGATGGCAAGCCCCCTAACCTATTTAGCCCCTTGACCATCTTGTTCAACCTTGAATTGATTTCCAAGTTTTCTCTCACGTTCAAAATTCTTTTGTAGATCCTCAAGTGGAAGACAACTCAGTTGACTTTTGCTTAAGTTGTAGGATCACTTGGGCAACCTACCTTGGCAAAAGGGTGACCTTGTTCTCGAAAGGGGCAACCTTGTTGTCTTTTGGCACATGTGATTTCTTTCAATTCTATTAGCTAGTTTGCTTATGTTTTTGCTTTTGATTAAGAGTTCTTTACACTCCTAATTGAACCACTACTCTCCCTAACTAACTCTCCTCTCTCCTTGACTCCCAATTAGTCTTTTGCGATCTCCTAATCAACTCTTCAATCTTCTTCCCAAACATCCCAACCATTGGTGTTGCTTCTCCAACTATAGATACACCACTCCCATTCAGTTTTTGGGGAGGTTGTTTTATCTTCTTATATTCTTTCCATCCTTGTGAAGAGCTTTGATGCCCATAGTGAATCACCTCTAGAGGATCAAGCTTTTGCATTACAACTTCCATAAGCATTTGATGCTTCCATAGAAATTTGTGAGCTTTTCACTTTTTGTTTTTCCAACCTTCTAAGCTTCTTGCATACTTCCCAATTTCTCTCACTATCCTTATTCTTTCATGTCATCATACGTAGGATCCAACAACTACAAAGAAAAAAACATACAAAGGTGGATTCTTGAGGATGCAAGTCTGCATTAGCGCCAATAATTTTAAAAAAGTTACTATAGATTTAGTAATTAGAAAATTATCTTGCCCTTGAGGAAGTGAATCTGTTATTTCTTGGTTAGTTTATATTTTCTTTCATTACTAGATTAGATCTTAGATTATATTTTCTTATTTTTGCAAGATTTTAGATTCGTTGCATTTAGTTTCATTAAATTAAATTATTCTAGAAAGTTGAAATACAAAACATAAAAAAATTCATCTTAGGAAAAGTAATATTTACATCGATTTAAAAAGTTTGTTTCCAATAGTAATTACATAATCTTTAAATTTGTGAAATCATAAAAACACAGATTAGTTTATTTTTTACATTCATTTAGATTAGCTTGCTAATTTCTGGATTTGATGGAGAAAAAAACATACTCAGTCAAATCTAGAAACTAGCGAAGCTAATAATATGGACTTGATATTGCAAGTCTTTTATTCATTTAGATTACTTGCATTTAGAATCCTCATAAAACTTAGTAGCACCAAAAAAAAGAAAGAAAGCCCTCAATCCTAACATGAGACACTCAATGAACAAGTATGCTCATCCTTCTTCATTCAACATTTTTACGCAATGTGCCTTAGAATTGAGGGAATACTGGATTAAAGCCATCTTAGATGAGATGAAGGGAAACCTACAAACTTAGGAAAATTTGCTAAAAAAATAGTTTAGGAACAAACACAAATCTCACAACCAATTGAACAAAACACAAGGGCCTTATAACAAGAACCTTTCAAATTTAGGTTCAAGTTAAGCCATTTCTATGAGGAAACTAGATAGAACATTGAAATCATAAGAAAAATTGGAAATGCCAACTTCAACTTGTTACAAGAGTTAACTCCTCAACTTCTTTTTAATCATGAAAACACAACCAACCATTCATGTGACATATTAACAAACCACAACATTAGAATTGTCACTCATGATGTTCTACTTTCATGAGAACATAGCAACTTGTTGATTCCTATTGTGTGGTCTCACAACACGCCCCATTTCACCTTTGGCAAAATGTGGACCTCTTTCTTTTTTCTCTTTGCTTCCTGCTTGTGCTAGTTTGTTTCTTTTGGGGGAAATGGTAAAAGGAAGGTCTTGTTCCAAAATGCTCAACTCTCGGTTGCATTGGTGGTCTCCTTAACTTGGAATTTTCAAATCCTACGTTTCCTCGAAGTTTTATTGTTTATCCAAATTCTCAGGTTTTTGAGTGTCGGGTGTTGGTAGTATAGGTGTAGTGCAAATTGTGCAAGGTTCATGTTATGCCCGACAGGTCGCTTTACTCAGTGAGCTTTCACTTGCTCACTTTTTACCCATGGAATTTTTTCTCGAGTTCGTATGTGTCAGCATCCTTTGGCTAAACCCATTGTCGGTTTCTCTTTCCCTAGGAATTGGAGATTGAAAGTTTTGTTGATTGAGTTCATTGAACCGTATTGGTCCAATTTTTACCCATACTCAAGTACCCTTTGCACCTAGTCCCCTTGCACTAGTAAGTAAAAGCCTGATCCCAACTTTCTCTTAGAGTAGGGTGTTAGATGTTTCATCCTTAATTGCTAGCTAGTCTCTCAATGTATGAGCTATACGCTTCCTCAATTTCCTTTGTCCAACATGGACAAACGTGACACACAAGCTTGCCATGTCAGCTTCCTTTGCCACCTACTTTTTGAAGGTGGGCCATGGCGCAAAAATCAAAGGCTCCACGATGTGAACCCTAACTTGCCAGGATTGTACCTCTTCTTAGGGTAATTAATGCATAATATTTAAGAAATTAAAAGAAGGTGGCAAAACACAGGTACTTGGCACTACCTCAAGCATGTAGTTGATTCTGCAATACATTACCACATGCAAGGTAGCATATTCATAAGGTCATTAATGAATCAAAACAATAGTTGAGGCGTGCAAAGAAAAGTATCAAGATACAAGACGCGATTACCAAAGTCTAATTCTGTGTTTTTCGACCCTACTATCAACAAAATCAAGTATTTCCTTTGAGCTCTATAAATTATTTCATGTATGCTTGGTTTTGATAAAATAATGTTTCCTCTGGGTAATTCCTGAAAGAAAATGCTATTCAATTTGATTGGATTTAACCTAATTTTAGTAAATAAAAGGTTGTGGGTAAAGAATTTTGATGAACTATTATGAATGTATGGTTAGAACTAGCCCTAATTTGTATGCAGAGCATATATACGCTAATCATGCGGGAAATTGATTGAGACATGAGTACTTTGCAGAAGAAGCAACCTAAGGAGTTTGAATTTCCTATCTCGCAAGCAGTACCCACTTATAAGATGATAACAAATACCCATATAGGAGGTTTTAATGAACACGAATTTGTGCGAAGGAGATGCTAGCCAGTGTACTAAGAACATGGTTACCAGTGGGATACACTTGACGACGGGGTTCCCATTAGCAATGGAAGCCCCTGAATTAGTCCTTGAATGCATGAAGTGGTATGATGAAGATAGAAAAGTAGTCATAAAAGAGGGGAGAGTTTACTAGAATGAATGAATTTAAAATGGGGGATTCGATATAATCCTATATGAGCATGTAAGAACATAATAAAAAGGTCATGATGTTAGCATGGTTCCACGAGAAAATGACAAGGATGCTGAAGCACATTGTGAGGTCATTATTCATTCACGAAATCCAAGACATGATAACCCTACTAAGTAGAATGGCTGATTGTAGAGATGCCAACAAATTTGAACCATGAATGTTCAAAATTATTAGGAAAATGAGGGAAGACCCTACTCGAATTCATTGGGAAAGGTTTATTAGGGACAAGATGCATGAGTAGATACAAGCATTCCCTACTTCCCAGTGGTCCACTATGTCCTCATACATTGTTTATTCTTGTGCCCTAAGAGTTAATATTCAAGGATTGAATAGAGTGGGAACTTTGGGAAGGGAACTAGGAAACAAATTAATTTACCAAAATTTGCCATAGGTTACTGTCAAGGGGTATAGATAATATTACCATAAGATAAATAACGTCTTTTCCATGAAGTTGGTTAGATTAATGGAGGGAGATAAAGCAAAGAGGCTGTCCCTTGAAGCACAGGATACTATACACACTACCCAATGTTGGTTCATTGAGTTTCCTACATTCACTTATATTAGAGTTGAAGGATTACTGGTTACCCTTATATGTTCCCCACGTATCCTATAGATAAAATAGTGTTGCTCAAGTTTGCGAGGCAAGTGATACCATCTCATAATGCCTTTTTGCAGCTACATAAAAAGGGACTAGTGAAATTTCCTATCACTATTGGGAATTACAAGTGCATTTCTGTTAAAAGTGCCAAGCTGTGTGAAGATGAATTGAAATCCTATGAATTAGAGTTCTTCATGCTTAGGAGGGACAATTATGAATCAGTGGACTGGTTAGCCAAATAGATAAACAAGAAATATGCTCATAATCCCCACTTGGAGGATTTTTGGTATGGATGTGAAGATGATCATGATGTGAGAAACCTATCTCGGACCCAGATTGGGGATGACAAGAGGTAGTAACCCTTGAAGATGTTTCCAGGAAAGTGCTAGATTATACTCAATCATGGATAAATGGTTACCTCCAGGTGATAAGAGAAGCTGGAATGACACCCACATAACCACAGGGTAGAAAGAGAAAACAAAATATGGTGAGTTAGGGTATGATGAGGGTGTGGAGAAAAAAGTTAAAATTGTTGAAGCTAGAGCAGTTGAACAGGGTAGAGAAGAAATCCCTGATGTTTCGAGCCAAGGAGTTTAAGTTGCTTTATAGATAAATGATCCAAACAAAGAAACCTTGGCCGTTCCCACTAATATGCTAAAAACTCCAATGATGGCATCTACTTCTACGACATTGCCAAGAGCGCAACCCTTGACCCCAGAAGAAGCAATTATGAAAGCACAAGTGTATGTAAGGAAACAATCAACATCACAACAAGTGGCCGCTATGTTCACCTCTTTTTCTTCTGCTAGCATGACAACAATGAGGAAAACTTTGGGGGGAAAACCTTTGATTACAGAGAAAGGACCAATAGTAACTATAGAACAAGTGGTGGTGGAGGTAGAAAAATGATCTGCTATAATACAACAATTTAAGGAGAAGCAGTCTAGAGGAAACTCAATGATGCAACCTGTAATAGAAGAGTTTCCAGATACAAGAGTATGCCAAGATGATAAGGGAGAAATATAATTCATAGTGGGACAACTCACTCAAGAGGTGGGAAACCTTGAAGAAGGTAATGTAGGAGGGGTTGTATCTCCATGAAGAGAAACATGGGGCACTACAGTTCAAAGCACCATTTCCATAATAGATGAGGATGAAGAGCATGAGCATGCACTTGATGATTGTGTAGCTAAAGATCGGCCTTTGCCAATGGATACCAAAACCATTGTTCAACAACCCCAAGAACAGGGGATAAATCTAAATATAGAATCTTCTCAAATCTTGGATAAGGAATAAGGGAATAGGGAATATCCTGATACCTCAGAACGACATGGAAAAATTTCTCTAGAGGAGGGCATCGAAAAGGAAAAGATAGGACAAGAGAATATACGCCTTGAAGAAAGAGAGGAAATAGAGCCACAATGTAGTGGTTTAGGCGATGGAAATCAAGAGTACTTGTCACAAGGAGCAATGAATGTGAAAGATTCAAGGGTTATAACATGTAATAGTGAGGAGTCAGAGAAGAATGCCCCTGAGTATTTTGATCGGCAGGAACAAGGTCATGAAGAGGAAAGAAAAAATGAAGAAGCACCTGACTGGTTAGTCAGCCAATTGGCTCCACTAGTGGAAGTGGAGTTGGTGCCTCTAGATTTTAGAAGTTTAGTACAAGAGCTGGAAACCCCTAAGCCTAAGGCTAAAGCAAGAATTTGACATGTTAAGAGAAATTCAGATGGAGGGAAAACTCTCCAAATAGCTAATCCTATAGGAGAAAAAGACAAGCATGAATTAATGGCTAGGGACTATCAAGTCACTACAATCAACCTAGACATTCCTCATAGAAGCAAGAATTGGAAGAAATGAGAATGAATTTGGAAGCGACATCTGCCCACAATGAATTTGAAAGCAACATCTGCTCGCATGAGGAAGGATAAACAAAAGAAGAAAAATTGAAAGAATGAGTTGCTCACTTAGATAATTTTATCATAGCTACAACTTAGCCTAGTCAGTCCTTGACTGAGTTGCCGCCAAATCTAGTTTTGATGTCAAAATAACAAGTGGGCACCATTGAAGGGATGAAGCATAAAATGAGTGTGTTTGGAGATTGGATAAAGCATTTGGTGTAACAGGGCGAAGAATCAATAAGGTCAAAATAACAAGTGGGGACCATTGAAGGGTTGAAGCATAAAATGAGTGTGTTTGGAGATTGGATAAAGCATTTGGTGTAACAGGGCAAAAAATCAATAAGGGAGGAAATTGATAAGTTTAAAGAGGCATATCGCTTGTTTGACAAGTCTAGAAGGCTCACATATGAGTGCAAAGACTGTAAGGAACATAATGATATGGAAATGTGGCTGTTAAAGGCAATTTTTCAGGATAGAAGTCCAAGAGTTGATAAGAGAAAAGGTGATTACAAAACAAGAAGTTCCAATGTTGGAAAAGTGGAAATTGCAACTAGTTGGGAGAGTGACACTCTACTGCAATGTGTGAATGGATTGGAAAAGGTCACTGAGAAGAGAAAAAAGCTCATGGATAAATATTTGAACCTCATCAAGATGTTGGCACAACAAATTTGTGATCCTAAAAAGATGGGACATGATGATGCAGAGGTAAAGGCTTTCAGAGGATGGATCAAGAAGATAAATAGAGACCCTCTACATTCCTTAAGCTAGGAGGTGATTGATGAAGTCATAAAATGAAAAAATCACATGAACAAGTATGAGATATAAGTTTTGCAGAGGAATGAAGTTGTAAATAAAGTAGCAGAAGAATATGCAAGGCACAAGTACAGTTGGAAACTGACACAAAGTGTTTTAAGGGAACATATAAATCAGGTGTTAATTTCTTTTCGAGAGTATCAACAAAAGAAAGGATAAGATGAGTTCGTGGATGGGATATCCAGTGAAGAAGTGCTCATGATCAAGTAGTGGAAGCTCATGGTTTTTGTGTGCAGATGTGATGATGAGTTTCTTGAAATTTATTTTGCAAGCTTATTCCTGGAATCGATGTAAGTTGATTGGCCCCAAAGATTTTGGAGAGAAAGGCTTGTAGTTTTGCATTTTGTGTGAAGGTACTTGTGTCTCAGAGACCCGAGTTTAAAAGTTCTAGGTGCTAAAGAAAGTCAAAATATCTGTTGACTTATTTTAGAAGATTCTTGTCCCAACTGTCATGTGCCACATGCTACTCTATGATTTGTTCCCTGGATTCTCTTTCATGTGTTCTGATGAAACTCCTTGGCTGCCTTGTTCTTATAAAAGGTCGAGAGCTGTTCTTTTTTTAGTAAAGTTCAAAATTTGCAAAATTACAAAGATTTAAAATTAGAACTCTTGCCAATTTTATTTCTTTTTCCTATTTTTTGTACCATTCCAACATAAAAACTTGTATGCTCCATTTGAATCTAATTAATATCAAAGATAAATTAAAGTTATCTCCTAATACAAAATCTTATGTAGCTGATTATTTGTTCCTATTGGAAAAGCTTGTGTGCTACGCTAGATTTGGGTGCACATTGACACTAACCAGTGGCAAATGATCTTATGTCTCTTTAAATTCTTGCATCATTCTATGCCTAGCTGTGAAGCAATCTGGTGAAGTATAGAGTGGTTTTCTTTAATTTAGTTTGTTTCATGGTGCATGCGTGGATAATAATTGGGAGAACCTTTAATTTTAGGATTTTTAATTCTTTATTTTAGAGTAGATGTTAAATATTTTCAAAAAATGTTTTAAAAATGATAAATTCATGCAGTATTTTTGTAAATCTTTAGTTTCCATGAAGTTACAAAGCAATTTATGTTAAATATGTTGTTTCTTTGCAAATAATTCAAATTCATGAAATATTTCGGGTAAATCTTTAGTTTTCATGAAGTTGTGAAGCGATACATGTTTGATCAAACTGAACTTTTGTTATGATCCTTTGGATACCAGTAAGCCTAAGAAACCATAGACCCCTCACAATTAACAATAATTTACACGAACCTTGAGTGAACCTAGTGCATCAAGACCTAACATTCTCGAGCCTTGGGATCAACTAAGATTACCTTTAGATTTAGGTGTTCCCGGTGGATATTTCAAGAAAGGTAGGTTCCCATGTTCTTTGGGTGAGAATTTATCTTCTCATTGGTGTGCATGTGCAACAATCACATCAACAGAATTGGCACTAGAAGGAGGGCCTTGTTTTTGCTTATTGAAGGTAAAGGATAGCTAGGGATTGAAGGTTGATTTCTATTGGTGTAGTTCTAAGAAATCAAGCAACTGTAGCACCTTCCCCACCTACAGTGATGACTTTCTTTAATGTGGAGTCTCCTATCTAATTTGTCATATATAATGATCTTTTGAAAAATTTGAATAAACTGTGTCCAAAGTATTATCTCCATAAGAATGTAGAAGAACATATAAGTGTGTAAGGGGGAAATCAGATAGCATGTGGATAATCAATGTTAAACAAATTAAAAAAAATCTAATTCAAAACAAGGATTTAGATTCATACCCTACTCATGGAATAAAGTTTTTAAGCTATTGAAATCAACTAATGTAATCCTAAGATAACATAATGAATTCAAAAACAAAGAAAACTTTACCATCCCATGTCGAAGTGTATTCACAATGATGTTGGATCATTGTTGTATCAATGCGAAACCTCCATTTGTGCGTTGCAAAAACTTCAATTGTGTGATGTTGATTGAAGATGTATGTAAAAGCTTTCAAAAAAAACATTGATTAATTTGACATTACTTCGTTGTGTAAAAGATGTCAATTCTCTAATTGTTTTTGAGGAAGAAGATGATTGTTATATAGATTTTGTGTTTTGAAATGAACGATCGAGATCACATAGTAGAATATCCTGATCAACGGTTCAAAGCCATTGAGAGGTATTATATGGGAAGAATCAGTGGATTTTGATTACTTAATCAGTGCAATTGAAGAAATCAATTTGATTGTTCGGTGGAATTGAGGAAATAGATTGAATAATCTATGGAAATGAAAAAATCATGTTGAGTCTTTAGTGGGATTGAAGAACAAATGAATCAGTTAGGAATAGATGGATCAACCAGCCAATCAGAGTGAACAATTGGCGATCGTAATTTTCTCAACCATGAAAGTGGGTGAGGATAATTAATTAATCCTTTTGAGTTGAACATGCAAATCATGTTTGATTTTTACAAACAAAGTTGCATTTGTTTTTTTTTACCCTTTTGAATGATGTTTGAATTATGCATTTAATTATTCAAGTTTAGGGAAAAAGTGATTTAATTAAACTATTAAGTGGTAATAATTTAATTGATTTAGGGGAATAAAGTGAATTAGCGATATAATTAAATATTTGATGTTATTTAATTAATTAGGAAGAATAATGTTAGATTAAGACTTTATCAAATAAATGAAATTTATTTAATTAGTCAAAAATGATGAAAAAGTGAATTAATTAAATAATGTAATATTATTCAATCAATAGAGGAAATTAGGGTTTTTGATGTAATTGATGTGAAATGTTGATTGAGGATGAATTAATTAAATAATGTTAAATCACTTAATTAATAGACGAATACAAAATTTGATAATAATTAAATAATAACGTATTATTTAATCATTTAGGGAAGAAGGGTGAAAGTTAGTGTTGTTTGCTAGTTAGGACAATTTTAGGTGTCTACAATAAGTATCTTCAATGATACATGCTTTAGAGCTAGAATACAACACGAAGATGTTGTGTGTAGGTTGTTTCCCTATACGTTGAGTGATGAGGTTTACCAATTGTATATCAATCTACCTCATAATTCTGTTAGGATGTGGAAAGATATGGAAGATTCAGTTCCTTGCTAGGTTTAGAAAACCAATAGATCTTTCTTTATTATACCATCAATTTTCTCAAATCAAGTGATTTGATGATGAACCTATAACAACTTTTAACGATAGGTTCCAAAAGGAATTTTCTAAATTACAATCACCTTACATTGTAGATAATTTGTATACTCTTGCTATTTATTATACTGTAGTTGATCCATTAATAACGATGTTTGTAAAAAGCAAGGTAAATCCTCCTACAACCTTAACTGAAGCCTATGCAGAAGCGATAAGTGTGAACCAAGAAATGAAACATGTTGGAAGCAGATCACCTATGAATGGCATGAATAATTTGAATAATTATTTCGTGCTAGACATGAATGGATTCCCGCAAAATAATATTGTGATCTCTAACCCTTTTCCTTTAGTGGTCCAGAATGAGACCTTTCCATAGAATAATTTCTTTCAAACCGATAATAGTCAAGCATTAGTCCCACATCCTGGCCCTGCCATCACTGAGATACATCCTAAGATAATTATTTCTTTATGTGGGCTCAGGAGAGCTAGAGAGCGAAGGCTCAAGAGGATAAAGAGGAAATCAAATAAATAATAGATCAACTTAAAAAGGTTAATAACCGAGGCTACACAACTGAGAAATCAAAATTTTTATTCACATAACAATAATCAAAATTCACAAGGTTAGACATATAATGCTCCCATACTACCTATACCTTGGAATACGTGACATAATAATGGAGGGATATCCACATCATTGGATAATACCAATTCTTTTGAAGATTGGTCGACATCCAATGTAATTTTGGTCAAACTTGCCATGAATAACTAGTGCAGGATTCACAATACAAATGCTCACGTGGAAGTTGATTGTCCACAGTTTAAAACTGTGTTAGAAATTTTTTTAGCCATGATGTATCATAATGATCAGTGTGATTCTCACTCACCCAAAGGTAATGAAATAGTCCCAATTGGATACAATTTAGTGTTGGTACTAGATAGTCATGTGTGTTCTGAGTCACCTGTTATTTCTGAGAGTAACACTTATGATTGGGAAGATAGTTCGGCCATGAATTTTGAAACCTATACCTTCCCTTATCAAGATGAAAATGAGCATTGGGATGAAACTAATGAGATTCAGGCTTTCCAACAGTATTAGAAGGGACATAGTTACAACTTGAGGAGTAATACCACTGGTGGGAGTAGGTTCAAAGGACCTTTGAATACTTCAATCCTACCTAAAAAATTTAGTATGCCACTAGATGATAAATCCAGTAGTAATCCAGGGTTTCCAAAAGTCACCTTGAAGTATAATAGTTCTCTAAATCCTCCTAGGAGTGGCAGGACAAAAGCTGTTGAGCAGAGTAATCTAACTACTTATGTGGTGGAAGAAATTAGAAAGGTAAAGATTAGCTTATCTTTATCAGGATTACTCAAAACACATGTGATTAGATAGGCTTTCTTAAATACCTTAGAAGAACTTCCCAAGGAAAGCTCAGCTAGCAAAGAGGCACAAACTAAGGATAGCTCTACTAAACTGAAGGACAAAACATTGTTTCTATGGCAGATGCACATGTAGCTCTATATAAAGGAAAGACAAAGTCATCGCTATTCCTATTAACACTAAGGATTTTTGGAAAGAATCTCCATAATTGTTTGGTAGATTCAAGGGCCTTGAAAAATGTGATGCCTTTTTCCATATGCTAGACGTTAGGCTTAACCCTGGAAAGCTCCTTGAAGAAGGTCACTCAGTTGGATAAGACCAAGGTAAACGTGGTTGGAGAGTTGAATAATATTCACATGTAGTTGGCATTTGTCCTAGGATCTATTATATTGGCATTCAAGTAGTCAATATACTAGATACGTATGGGATGTTGTTGAGTAGAGACTAGTTGAAAAGTTTGAATGGATATATGGTTGCCAACTTTTTGCATATGTGGTTACCGTGGAAGGGAGTTCTGAACTAGATTAGGATAGAAAGGGAGCCATGAATGAAGCATATGATCACAAATTACAATTAAAAAAATGAAATGCTATACATTGATGTGGAACCTTGTTTATATAGTATTAAAATCTCTGGAGTTAAGATATAATTTTTTTATGTGTAATATAGAAAAGCGTGATTGATTGACTTCGGGGATAGACATGCTAGTAGAGTTTGATTATGATTCTTCTGAAGGGGAAGATAGTTGCTTGGATAAATTTCAGAAGGTTTTTGTTAGAGAAGTCCGCAAATGTTGAAGGACTAAAGATTCACTAAAATATTTGTTGCTACAAGGTTGGTGCAGGTTGCACAATTTGGAACACTTAGAAGATAGTTGTGTGATGTGCCTATAGGTTATTCACAAATTTGGAAATCAATGCTGCTTTGAAAATACAATTCCAAGTGAGTGTGAATCTAGAATTCTTGGTGACAAAACACATACAATGTTGATTGAAGGAATCAATCTATTAGCTTCTAAAAACATTAAGCTCAAATTCATTGAAGAGCAAGCTTGGATCCTTAGATTTGATGGATCAAATTCCAATGCATTAGAATATGAAACTCTTATGTATGGTTTGTTGCTTACTATTAAGAAAAAGGTTAAGATACTTAAAGTATTCAGTGATTCAGAATTAGTTGTCAAACATGTCAAGGAATAGTATGTTTGTCAGTACAAATGCTTATCAAGTTACAAACATTGAGTGTGGGATTTGATTGAGAGCTTCGATGCTTTTAATATCATGCACATTCCACATATATTTAACCATAAATCAGATGTGCTAGTTATGGCTGCCAGTACCTTGGAGCCATTAGACATTTTTACTATTGAATTGTTGGAGTTTCCTTTAGTTCTAGATAATGCTACCAATTTGCAAGTATTTGAAGATGATAGGCACATTTTGGAGTTCATTACTAATTCAATTATCTTCAAAGCTCAGATAATTGAAGAAGTGGATCACCCTAATTGTGAACCCCATGATGATGACTTAGCCCAGTTAAAAAAATAATATTCCAAAAGGAATCAACTAGAGAGATTGTTTGATTTAAATCAGATAATCCGACAAAAAGATTTTCCTAAGACTAATGGAGGACAATCTGAGTTGTACAACTTGAACACTGAGGAGGATCCTAAAAATGTGCTCATAGGTAATGTGTGCATTGAAGAAGAACAAAGGAACATTTCTCAGGCACTCAGGGATTATTGGAAAGTCATAGCGTGGACTTATGAGGACTTAGAGACATATGATACTTCCATCATAACACATATCATCCTATTGAAACCCAATGCAAAATATTTTTGACAAAAGAAACAACCAATAAATGCGGGGTAAACCCACAAAAGTTGTTTACAATTCCAATGAGGAAGGAAAAGTTGCAAAAAATGACCCCATGCAAAAAAAATTGGTTTTTGGGGGTTCGAACGAACTTTTGGTTCGAGCAACCCAAAGGGGGTTCGATAGAAACCCCCCTTCAAGCGAACCCATTTAATGATGGGGCCCATCATTCCCAACAAAAAGCCAAAAGCAAAGGCTTGTGGAAAGGGGGTTTGCTTGAACCGTAGTTTGAGCGAACCCTGTTCGAGCAAACCCCCCTTTTCCCCCGTTCTCCCCCTCAGGCACCAAAAAAGTCTAGAATTTTGTGCTTCGAAGCCTGGGTTGAGGATGAAAATGGAGGAGACTTCACAGACCCAATTGGATGATGGTAGTCCTTAGAATGAGCTATCCAATGAATACAATT
Source organism: Sequoia sempervirens (assembly GCA_007258455.2). Lineage (NCBI taxonomy): Eukaryota > Viridiplantae > Streptophyta > Pinopsida > Cupressales > Cupressaceae > Sequoia > Sequoia sempervirens. The sequence continues at coordinate 4,823,711 of VDFB02000015.1, read as the reverse complement.
TTAATATGTTTTGGTTTTATTATATATTTGTTTTTTTAGTTTTATTAAACATAGGTTTTTCACCGAAAATCAAGCTCTGCACATGTGGAAAATAGCAGATTATCAATTATTTTTTTTGAAAAATATGAGTGCACCAGATATTGAAGTCCTTGATCCAATAAAAAAAATTGAATTCAAATACATACAAAAAAGGTTACACGTTATACGGTCTGCCTATGTTTGAATTGTAATTGGTTTGACTTCAAAACTTGATTAAGGAAAAAATATTCAATAAAACACTATGAAACCAATTGGAAGCACTAGATATCATAGTTACAAATCTAAATTCAAAAAAACTAGAATTTTATCCTTCATGGAAAAAAAAATTATGCGTTATACAGTGAGCGTCACTCCTTAAAAATGTTGTTTACTGAAAAAACTAGTTTTCGAAGGAGATGGAAAAAGAAGTGCAATATGATTCCAAAAAATTTGAAAATAATTATTTAGAATCTACAGACAAAATGTCACAAATCACTAGTTTGCATCATCTTCAAATTCCTCACGGTTTAGCCGCTATAGGTGCCTGAAAGTGAAGATTAAGTTAGAAAAAAACATTTTAGTGTCTAGTTTGGCCAAAAATTGTAAACCAGTATTGTGGGATCACCCTATGCTCCAAGAACCCTTGATTTAGAAAGAATTATATAAGCTCTTATCAACCAAAATTATTTTTCCCATAAGACACTCCACTTGGGTGGCTAACTTGGTACCTGTCAGAGAGAAGAATGGGGATATTTAGTTATGTGTAGATTTCTAAAATCTCAATAAGGCATCCGAAAAGGACAATTATCCTCTGCCTTCATTAGATGAATTTTTTCAAATCGTTAATGAGGCACAGACGATGTCCTTCTTGGATAGGTTTTTGAGGTATAAATAGTTGATGATTTCTAAAGAAGATAGGATGAAAACTAATTTCCTTACAAAGTGGGGGAATTTCACCTATAGGTAGATGCCTTTTGGGTTAATAAATTCTAGAACCACATTTCAAAGAGCAATGGATTATGATTTTAGGTACTTGGTTGGAAAATACATTATAATATACATGGATGATCTCACCATGTTCTCTAAAAGTAGAGGAGATCATGCTCATGATCTCAAAGCTATACTATAGAAGTGTGAGACATATTGAGTGTCATTAAACCTAAAGAAATGTATTTTTGGGGTGATTGAAGGTAAATTACATGGGCATGTTATTTCTAAGATAAGTATTTCAATAGATCCTAATCGAATGAGTTCCCTAATGAAGTTTCATCCTCTAGGGAGCAAGAAATAATTAAAGTATTATTTTAGCAAGATCAACTTTGTTAGGAAACTCATTATAGTATTTGTTGAAATAGTAAGACCACTTAATGATATGTTGAAAAAATATGCTAAGATTGAAAGGATGAATGAAACGAAGCTCGCTTTTGAAAATATAAAAGTTGCAATCGCAAAAGCATTGGTGTTGATAATTCCTAACTACACTAAACCTTTCTATATTTATTCTTTTTCCTCGAGTCACACATGTGTAGTTGGGTTAATGAAAAGGGGCGAGAATAAGAAAAAAAAGACCCATTGCATTCATGAGTGCTTCATTTAAGGAAGCTCAATTAAGGTATATGGACATCAAAAAACAATCTTTTGCATTCGTTAAGGCAGTGAGGAAGTTTTGACATTACATCCTCAGAAGCATAGTTATGGCGATTGTGCTTGATGCAACAATGAATATGTTGCTCATGCAAAGTGAACTTGGGGAGAAGATAGCTAAATGGGTTACTATTCTACAAGAATTCGATTTGGAAATCATACCCATGAAGCTGGTTCATGGACAAGAATTGGTTATATCTATTGTTGAGATTGATCCTCAAATCTCCAACCAACAATATACCCTGGATATAGAAAATCAAGACGATTGGTATTCAGACATTTAGTACTATCTGGTTAGTAGCAACTATCTTGACAATATATAGAGGCATGAAAGGAGATCCTTGAAAATAAAAGCCCAGAGTTACATGATCAAAGTGGGGGTTCTGTTTCAGAAGAACCATGAGGGAATTTATTTAAGATGCTTGAGCAAGAAGAAGCAGGTGATGTTTTTCAAGAATTGCATGATAGGTTTGGCTCGGCTCATGGAGCCGCATTAGCCACTACTCAACTTATTTTGAGAGCCAACTATTATTTTCCAACCATATTCAAAGATACATATGAGCACAAGTAACATTGTTATACTTGCCAAACTACTACAGACAAAGGAAGATTCAATGCACAACCATTGCAACCTGTGATGGAGATTCCTCATTTTGTGTAGTGGGGATTAGATTTTATAGGCAAGATTAATCTGCCATTGTCTAGTGGTCACAGGTATGTGCTAATAGTTATTGACTACTGTACCAGGTGGATGGAGGCTTGCCACCATAAGCAATGCACCATAGAGGTGGTAATAAAATTTTTAGAAGAAAACATCATTACTAGGTTTGGAGTACCAGACACTCTGGTATGTGATAATGACCTTGCTTTATCTTCTTTGAAGTTTTCCAATTGGGCATTTGGATATGATATAACATTAAAATTTTCATCTAATTATTACTCGAAGTGAAATGGATTAGCAAAATATTTAAATAAGAAATTGATGGATATAATTAGAAAAATGATTTAGAAGAATCCCAGGGAATGGCATTCCTTGCTAAAATTCGCCCTTTGGGTCAACCAGACTAGAATGAAGTCTACATTGGGGAATTCCCCTTATCATTTGGTTTAGGGAATTCACCCTACCCATAAATTTGAGGATCCCTACCTGGAAATTTTCCTTGGAATACATTGGATTAGATGACCAAACTGAGGCTCGGTTGCTACAACTGATGCATTTGGATGAAAAAAACACTAGGGCAATAGACCATTTTGCTAAACATCAATTTGTAGTTAAGTGTTGGTTTGAAAAGAGGGCAAGATTAAAGTCTATTAGAATATCTAACCTGGTCCTATCTTGGGACTGAGTGGAAGGGTGAGCATGGTAAGTTCGAAAAGTTATGGACTTGTCCTTATCAAGTATCCTAAATTCTCAATGACAATACCAATGGGCTTAAAACCCTCACCAGAGAGGATGTCTGATTGCCTATCAATGGGAAGCTCTTAAAGCATTATTTCCAAGCCTAGTGCAAGTCGCTGGTCATTGTTCTAAATATGTAAGTAGTTTTCCTTTTGTTTTCTGGTTTTGTGTTTTTGTTTTCTTATTTTTTTGGGTCCTACTTTTTTGAGATATGCTAGACAATTAAGAAGTACTCAAAATCATAGAACATCAATTTTGGAAATGCGGATCATATTTTAGATGGGATTAATTTTCCAATTATGGATGGCTAGGAAATTGTTTTGGATTTGTTTACTTTAGTTCACATAAATCATCAAGCTGGTATTGGATTACAAATGCCTACATTTAAAATTTTTTACTTAAATTCGAGAAATGGTAGTTGCTTGCATTGAGTGAAAATCAAAAGGTAACATTTACTACCACTGTAATTCCCAACCTAATAGTAGGCTTCATTTCCTGCAAGTTGAAGCAAAAGAGCTTTCAAAGACATATAAAATAAAAATGAATATCAAAGAAATATCAAAAGAGAAAATTTAACTCTTTAGGCTATCCATATATCTCTACCGGGTCTATAGACACATGACTGGCAGTAGAGCTATGTTTGAGGGGATTACAAAGATAACCTTTCTAGGGCTATATATGCTTGACTGGAAACAAGGAAATATCCAAGGTTGGCTAAAAGAGAATTACCAAACCATGTAGGTCAATGCAAGTATTTGATAAGGCTCAAAATTTGTTGTAATAGAACAAATCACCAACACACACGTGATCCCAATGAAATATGATCTTTTTATGCTAATTAAAGTGAAAGGAATGGTAAAACGAGGTTTTGGTTGTTTATAAACGAAAGATTGTAGAGGTTTAGAGTACGAATCTCATTTCTACAATTGATTTTCTATTGTTTGATGAGTTTTTTTGGTTGCTAGTTGTTGTGTGGTCTCACAACACACCCCATTTCATGCTTGGAAAAATGTGGACCCCTTTTTTTTACTCTCTTTGCTCCTTTCTTGTGTTGGTTTGTTTCTTTGGGGGAAAGGTCTTGTTCTAAAATAATCAGCTCCTGATTGCATTGGTGGTCTCCTTAACATGGAATTCTACAAATTATAAGTTCCCTCACTATTTATCTAGATTCTCAAGTTTTTGAGTGTCAGGTGTTGGTAGTATAGACGTAGTGCAAATTGTACAAGGTTCATGTTATGCCCGATAGGTCGCTTTGTACCCATTGAGCTTTCACCTGCTCGCTTTTTATCTAGGGAAGTTTTTCCCAAGTTCACATGCTTTAGCATTTGTTAGCTAAACCCATTGAAGGTTTCTCTTTCCTTAGGAACTGGAGATAGGAAGTTTTGTAGACTGAGTTTGTTGAACTGTGTCGGTCCTATTTTTACCCGCACTTGAGTACCCTTTGCACTCAGTCCCCTTACACTCAATAATTAAAAGCTTGATCTTAGATTTCTCCTAGTGTTGGGTGCCAGATGTTTCATCCTTAATTGCTAGCTAGTCTCTCAACATATGAGCTAGGCATTTACTCAATTTCTCCATGATGTGAACCCTAACCTACTAGGATTGTACCTCTTCTCAAGGTAATTAATGCATAGTTTTTAAGGAATTAAAAGAAGGTGGTGAAACACACGTACTTGGCACTACCTTGAGCATGCAGTTGCTTCTGTAATACATTACCCCATGCAAGGTAACATATTCATCATGCCACTAATGAATTAAAATGATAGTTGAGGCATGCGAAGAAAAGTAAGTATTAGGATACAAGAAAGACATGATTACCAGAGTCTAATTATGTGTCTGTTCAACCCTACTATCAAAAAAATTAGGTATTTCCCTTGAGCTCTATAAATTATATCATGTATTCTTGGTTCTAATAAAATAATGTTTCCTTTGGGTATCCTGAAATAAAATGTTGTTCAATTTGTCTGTATTTAACCTAATTTTAGTAAATAAAAGGTTGTGGGTAAAGAATTTTGATGAACTATTATGAATGTATGGTTAGAACTAGCCCTAATTCGTATGCAAAGCATATATATGCTAATCATGCACGAAATTGATGGAGACATGATTACTTTGCAAAAGAAGCAACCTAAGGAGGAGTTTGAATTTCCTATCTCACAAGCAGTACCCATTTATGGGATGATAATGGATGCCCATCTAGGAAGTTTTAATGATCATGAATTTGTGCGAAGGACCCAATAGCTAGATGCTAGCCAGTGTACTGAGAACATGTTTACTAGTGGGATATACTTAGTGGTAGGGTTCCTGTTAGGAATGGAAGCCCCTGAATTAGTTCTTGAATGCATGAAGTGGTAAAAAGAAGATAGAAGATCAGTCATAAAAGAGGGGGGAGTTTATGTAGACCTCTCGACAGATGACATTATACCCACATTTGGGATCCCTATGTTTACCAAAATGAATGTATTGAAAATGGGAGATTTGACAAAAGCTTATAAGAGTATGGCAGAACAAAATAAAAAGGTCCTGATGTCAGCATGGTTTCAGGAGAAAATGATAAGGATTCCAAAGCACATCGTGAGATTGCAATTCATTCAAGAAATCTAATACATGATAACCCTACTAAGAAAAATGGCTAGTTGTAGAGACACTAGCAAATTTGAACCATTCATGTTTAAAATTATTGGGAAAATGGGGGAATACCTTACCTAAATTCATTGGGAAAGGTTATTAGAGACATAATGCATGAGCAGATACAAACATTCCATACTTCCCAATGGTTCACTATGTCCTTGTACATTGTTTATTCTTGTGCCCTAAGAGCTAATATTCAAGGATTGAATGGAGTGGGAACTTTGGGAAGGGAACTAGGAAACAAATTAATTTACCAAAATTTTCCACAGATTACTGCTCCCCCATAGAGAATATTAGTGTAGGGTAAATGATGTTTCTTCCATGAAGTTGTTTAGATTAATGGAGGGAGATAAAGCAAAGATGGTGTCCCTCGAAGCACAGGATGTTGGTTCTTTCATTTCCCTACATTCACTTATATTAGTTTTGAAGGATTTACTGGTTACCCTTAAATGTTTCCTAGGTATCCTATAGATTAAATAGTGTTGCTCGAGTTTTCTAGGTAGGTGATACCATCTCATGATGCCTTTTTGTAGCTACATAAAAAGGGACCAGTGAAATTTACTATCACTATTGGGAATTACAAGTGCATTTCTATTAAAAGTGCCAAGTTGTGTGAAGACAAATTGAAAGCATATGGCTTAGAGTTCTTCATGCTTAGAAGGGATAATTATGATCCAATGGATCGGTTAGCCAAATAGATAAATAGTAAATATGCTCATGATCCCCACTTGGAGGATTTCTAGTATGGATGTGAAAATGATCACGATGTGAGAAAGCGATCCTACCAAAGGTTGTATAAGGCTTATGAAACAAATGATGTTCCTGAGAAAATAGATGTTGATAATGGGGAAGTAAATAATCCCTCTTATGAATCAAATAAGGTATATGATGAACCTATCCCAAACCCAGATTGGGGATGACAAGAGGTAGTAACCCTTGAAGATGTTTCTAGGAAAGTGTTGGATTATAATCAATCATGGATAAATGGTTACCTCCAGGTGATAAGAGAAGTTGGAGTGACACCCACATACCCACAGGGTAGAAAGAGAAAAAAAATATGGTATGAGAATTAGGGTATGATGAGGGTGTGGAGAAGAAAAAATTAGTTGAAGCTAGAGAAATTGAACAAGGTAGAGAAGAAAACCTTGATGTTTCAAGCCAAGGAGTTTCAGTGGCTTCACAACTAGATGATCCAAATAGAGAAACCTTGGTCATTCCCACTAATATGCTAAAAACTCCAATGATGGCATCCTCTTCTACAATATTTCCAAGAGCACAACCCTTGCCCCCTGAAGAAGAAATTATGAAAGAAAAAGTGTATGCAAGGACAAGGTTAGGGTCACATAAATTGGACACTGTGTTCACCTCTCCACCTTTTGTTAGAATGACAAAAATGAGGTAGACTCTGGGGGGGACACCCTTTATTTTATATGAAGGGTCGGTAGTAACTAGAACAAGTTGTGATGGAGGTAGAAAAGTGGTTTGCCATAATACAATAGTTTAAGGAGTAGTCTAGAGGAAACTTAATGATGCAACCTACAATATAAGAGTTAATGGATACAAGAGTATGTTTAGATGATAAGAATCAAACAAAATTCATAGTGGGACAACTCAAGAGGCGATAAATCTTAAAGAAGCTAATTAATGAGGGGTGGTATCTCCACAAATAGAAACATGGGGCACTACTGTTCAAAGCCCCATTTCTATAATAGATGAGGACAAAGAGTATGAATATGAACTTGATGATCATGTAGCTAAAGATCAACCTTTGCTAGGGGATACTGAAACCATTGTTCAACAACTTCAAAAATAGGGGATAAATCCAAATATAGAATCTTCTCAAATCTTGGATAAGCAACAAGGGAACATGGAAAATCTTGATACCTCAAAATGACATGGATAAATTTCTCTGGAGGAGGGAATAAAAAAGGAAAAGATAAGACAAGAGAGTATAATCCATAAAGAAAGAGAGGAAATAGATCCAAAACGTAGCAGTTCAGACCATGGTAATCTAGAGTCCTTATCACAAGGAGCAAAGAATGTGAAAGATTATGGGGTTATAACAGGTAATAGTGAGGAGTCAGAGAAGAATATTCTTGATAATTTTGATTGGTAGGTATGAGTAAATGAAGAGGCGAGGGAAAATAAAGAAGTGCCTAATTGGTTAGTTAGAAAATTGGCTCCACTAGTGGAAGTGGAGTTGGTGCCTCTAGATTTTAAAAGTTTAGTAGAGGAGGTGGAAACCCCTAAGCCTAAGGCTGAAGCAAGAATCAAACATGCTATTAAGTGAAATTCGGATGGAGGGAAACTCTCCAAATAACTACTCCTATAGGATAAAAAGACAAACATGAAGTAATGGCTAGGGATTATCAAGTCACTATAATCAAACTAGGACATTCCTCATAGGAGCACGAATTGGAAGAAATGTGAATGAATTTGGAAGTGATAGCTGCCCACATGAGGGAGGATAAACAAAAGAAGAGAGAATTGAAAGAATGAGTTACTCACTTAGATAATTTTATCAGAGCTATAGCTGAGCTAGCCAACCCTTGATTGAGTTTCCACCAAATCCAGTGTTGATGTCAAAAGAACAAGTGGATATCATTGAAGGGCTAAAGCATAAAATGAGTGTGTTTGAAGATTGGATAAAGTATTTGGTGCAACTAGGCAAAGAATCAATAAGGGAGGCAATTGGTAAGTGTAAAGATGCATACTACTGGTTTAACAAGTCTAGAAGGCTCATGAAGGAGTACGAAGCCCGTAAAGAACATAATGTTATAGAAATGTGGCAGTTAAAGGTAGTTTCCAGGGTAGAAGTCTAAGAGTTGATAATAGAAAAGGTGATTATGAAACAAGAAGTTCCAATGGAAAAGTGGAAATCAAAATTGAGTTGGGAAAGTGACACTCTGATGTAAAGTGTGAATGGATTGGAAAAGGTCACTGAGAAGAGAAAAAAGCTCATGGATAAGGATTTGAACCTCATCGAGATGCTGACATAATAGATTTGTTATCCTAGAAAGATGAGACATGATGATGCAAAGGTATAGGATTTTAGAGGATGGATCGAGAAGATAAATAAAGATCTTGTTCATTCCTTACGTTGGGAGGTCATTGATGAGGTAAAAAAATGTAGAAATCACATGAACATGTATGAGATAGAAGTTTTATAGAAGAATGAAGTCGTGAATAAAGTAGTGAAAGAATATGCAAGACACAAGTACAGTTGGAAAATGACATAGAGTGTTCCAAGGGAACATATAAGTTGAGTGTTAATTGTTTTTCAGGAGTACTAGAAGAAGAAAGGAGAAGATCGGATGGGATATCCAGTGAAGAAGTGCTCATGATCGGGTAGTGGAAGCTTGGAGGTTTTTGTGTGTGAATGTGATGACGAGTTTATTGAATTAAATTTTGCAAGCTTATTCTTGGACTTGATGTAAGTTGATTGGCCCTAGAGATTTTGGAGAGAAAGGCTAGCAATTTTGCATTTTGTGTGAAATTACTAGTGTCCCGGAGACCCAAGTTTAAAATTTTTAGGTGAAAAAAAAGTCAAAATATCTATTGACTTATTCTAGAAGACTCTTGTGCCAATTGTCATGTGCCACATGTTTCTCTATGATTCATTCCTTGGATTCTCTTTCATGTGTTCTATTGAAACTCCTTGGCTTCCTTGTCCTTATAAAAACTTGTATGCTAAATTTGAAGCTATGTGTATAATCATAACATAAGCTATATACACCAAATCCAATAGATTCTAAACAATACTTAACTAGTTAAGCTATACTCTTGATGAAACACTTGAAAACATAGAACAAAGAAGCCATTTAAACATAAACTATTAAGAAATGCGTAAAGGAACCTAGTTAAATGCCTCAAACCTCATCCCATTGAGTGATTGGTGTTGCATTGATGTGGAATGTCAGCCCTTGCCCAATCCCTAGATTGAAACAAGCTCAAAGATGGATTCCATTAATGAAAATAAGCTAATATTGATGAAAACTAAGCTAAAAGTAGATGAAAACCTAAAATGGATGCAAGATGGATGAAAATGAGTATTCAAATGCGCAATTTAATGAGAGGACATAAGAAATTTAATCAAATAATTCACATTACCTAATTAAATAAGATGAAAATTAGTGTGAAAGGTGGTGAATTAGCCAAATATTAGTGATTATTTGATTAATAGGAGAAATTGATGAATTTAGTTAAATAACGAAGATTATTTAATTAAATGTTCAAAAAGAGGTGATTCAAGATGAAAAGGTGTTAGTAATCAAATTTAAGTGTGCAATATTAGTCAGGAAAATTTCAAGTGTCTAAATTTTACCCCTCTTTGAAGCGAGGTACTTGTTACATTGGTTCAAAGATTAACACTTTTTAGATTAATGTTGTTTCTTAGATAAAAAAATTTAAAAATTCTTGATTTTTCAGATGCCTCATTGTTGCCCCAACAAAAGGAATTAAGCTTTGCACGTTGCCCCCTCGAGAGATCAAGTGCAAATTTTAATTTTCAGGTTGAGATCCTGAAAAAGGTTCAACATTGATTCAGGTGTAGAAGATAGGTTGTGGGACATGAAAATAGGCTCAAAAACATGCAAAACAACTCAAAATAGGCCCCATAGCTCAAAAATTGATGAAACAAGATCAAAATGCATTTTCCTCTTCAAATTAGGGCAAAAACCCTAATTTTTAGGCTTAAATGGAGCTAAAGGGGTCATTTTCAATTCATTTGCACATATATTTCTAGAGAGATTCTATTGTTTTTGCTTTGAAGCCTTGGAAAAATGGTTGATCATGAGCTCCCATAGCACCTCACAAATAGGGTACGAGAGTACCAGCGGGCAACAGACACAACCTATAGTACACAAATCAAAACTTTTCTCATTTTTCAAGTTTTAGGTCATTTAATGCTAGGTAAGAAAGGTCAAACAATAGTGTTGTTATATGCCAACATCACTTTTGTCCTGATTAGTAGTGATTTTTCTAGAATAGTGGCGCTATTTTAAATAACATTGCTTTTACCTAAGTAGGGATAACGTCGCTTTTGAAAAATTGAAACACTTTTGCAAATGGAGACTAGTAGATTTTAGGGTTTAGTGGCATATTGAAATAGTGTCACACTTTTGCAAGGAGTGTCACTTTTGCTTCTCAATTCTACCGTCGCTATTGAAATATTGACACGCTTTTGACTTTTTGGTACAATGTTGCTCGCACAATTCTGCCACGCTTTTCTAAATAGCGATGCTTTTGTAGTTTTTGGGTTCAAAATTTGAAATTTATAAGTTTTTCGGTGTAAGATAGGAAATTGAATAGCAAAGACAAAGTGACAACCACTACACTACGTCTAAGCTAAAATCCAAATCTAAAACAAGGAAGAAAAATCAAACAAGAAGAATGAAATAGGAGCAACGAAATAGTAAACTCCCCATGTTTGAAGTTGATTAACCTTCCTTGTCTCTCCTCAAACAACCTTTGCAAGTTTCCCTCAGTTCATTGTATGCAAATACTTGCAAACAATAAGCATGAATATTGGAGATATGTGGTTGTTAAATAAAAAATGGAGGAGAAAAGCTTCTTTTATAGAAATCCATTCGAACGGATGAACGAGATTGAAGTTCTAGAAAGATTCCCAGATGACGGTTGAGGATGCATGCACCACAAAGTAGTGCTCTTGGGACGACAACGAAAATGGACGGTCAAGATCGAAAGGAGACCAGAGACAATCAATGGTTGAGATTCGAAAATGAAATAGTGGAGGGAGATAATGGAGAAATTAAATAATAAAATCATTTAATTCATGAGAGAAGAATCTTTGACCAAGTGGGGGAATAAATAATTCATTTAAATTATTTATTTGTGGAAGAAGAGGAAAATGGGCATTTAATTAAAATGGTTGTGCAACCAATTCAATTAAATAAGAGGAAATAGAAAAGGAGGATTAAATAGTTAATTTAGATTAATTATTTAATAGTGGAGAAATGACAATAGATAATTAAATAATTTTAATAATCATTTAACTATAGAAAAATTAAAGATTAATGAATAGATAAATATTTAATAAAAATTATCTAACTATAGATGAATTATGATAAGCAAATAATTAAATAAACAATAATTTATTTAATCATCAAAGAAAAGAATGTTAGCGACACAATTAAAAAGATAATTTATTTAATTGATCAAAGGGGAATAAATAAATGAATTAATTAAATAATTAAAATTATTTAATTAATAGAAGAATGCAATCAAGAAATTAAAAAATTAAAATTATTTAATTATGTGGGGGAGAAAACCAAGATGATGGAAAAATGACACTCGCAGATCAAGACATTTTTCAGTGTCTACATTTTGCCCCTCTTTGACATAATGTAGTTCATCGCGTTGTGTCAAAGAAATTCATTCAAAACATGCCCCAATGAAAGCAGGGTAGACATATGCTCTCTCGGGAGAATTTTGCAAATTTTCAAAAATTCAAAAAAAAATGGAAAATTGTTTCGATAAGTCAATTTGACAGCCAAAAGTTTAATGGTGGTGACAATTGATTTTTGAGGTCATATAGGGGGTCAAATTTAGGTTCAAAGTGGCCAAATAGTGTGCCCAATACACATCCCTAGTGCAAAACCTAATTTTTTGCTTATAAATATGCCCTTGATTAAGAAAATTGCTCATTTGTGCATTCCAAATTTAGAAAGTTTAGGAGCTCTAGGAGAGAGAAGTTGAGAAGATGTTGTTGGTTCCACACTCCATACACTGAGGCTACCAAAAACACACCTTCCTTTGACCTAAAGGAGCACTAGACCTAGTAAGAACTCCAAGCCCACTTTGTGAATTTTTTGATTTTCATGCATTTAGTGGTAGGAAAAATTTAGTAGGAAATTGTGTCGAACGTCGTTCAACACAATTGTGTGCATGAATGATGCAGGTGACTACGGTTCACCGTAACCACCTCATCATGACATAAATATTAGGGTAATAGGGGGTTGGTTGTGGTATGACGCATCTGAAAAGGTGCACCGTATTTGCTTCCTGTGTCACAAATGTGACCAGGAACGACAAAATCGATAGAAAGCGTCACAAGTGTAGGGGGAAATGACACATGTGTGAATATAATGACATAATTAATAAGGGGTTGAGCGTAATTGACCCTGATGACACATTAGTTGAGGTGTGCTACACAATTGCAGTCACACAATGCAAGTGCAAGAACAGTGACGTGAATGACTTCTGCAACACACTTAACAAGCAAAATGACGCAATTGACTGTTGAATTTTTTTCCCTATTTTAGGATAAAATGATTTGTTCAATTTAGGTCTAATAGGTCAAATGAAGATTGTGAATTGATGTGATGACTTTTTGCGGTGACCTCACGTTGTACTTCCCCTTATCTATATGCAAGAGTCACGACTGTTGGAAATAGGATGCCATTTAATTGCAAATCCTAAACATTAATTATTTCATGTATCTCCTAGATTCTTGGAATGTGTTCAACAACACTAAGATTAGGATGAGATTAATATTTGGATGAAATAAATCATGAAATTGACATTTGTATTTATTCCTAAATAATAGGAGCATGTGGGTGCACACATGGTAAGGTGAAACTCACCTTGTGTCAGTTAACTATACAGAGTAACAGTTAACACTTCTAAATGCATGTAAAGATCCTAGGAGTTAGGATTTGATGTTTGCATGTTGAAGTTCAGTTCAGTTCGGATCACGGTTTAGTTTAGTTTAGTTCAGCCTGGTTCTAGAATCGGTTTAGTTCAGTTTTAGTTTAGTTTAGTTCAGTTCATTCATTTCTTCAGTTATCTTGCAGTTGCATGCATGTTGGTTATTTTGAGTTGCATGTAGTTAGCTTCAATTAACTTGTAATGCATGGCTAATAACATTGAGTTGTATGACGGATAACAGGGACTACCTCCAGTTAACAAGGGATGACCATTCTTTGGGGAATGGTGTTGAGTAAATGTTTCGATTAACAAGAAATCACTTAGAGCCATCTTGGGTGCCTAAGATGCTTTCTTGGAATTAACTCCAATGCATGATAAGATATTTCTAAAGGCTTTGTTAAGTGGGACCCTCTTTTGGGCGCCATCTTTGAGGAAGAGCTTTGTAATTATCACCGAAGTGAAGGATGAGTTGTAGCTTTAGTTTGGGATGCCCAAATGGGTAAAGCACATGTTCTAAGCTTTGGTTTTCACGGTAGAACTCTACTTGAAGGAATATGGCGCACCTTTTCAAGGGCTTGAGCTTGTGCATTGTAATATCACCATTTGGAGATTACAAGGTTGCATATTATCTCTATATCTCATTCAAGTTGAATAGAGTTGAGAGATTTTTATTGCAGGTGTGAAGAAGATTGGTAAAGACAGAAGAAGCATTCTCAAGCAAGAATTGGAGCTATTGTAATTCAAAGTTTGAATAATAGAATAATTCTTGGTGGAGTTTTTTCCCGAAAGGGTTTCTCCACGGTATATCTTGTGTGATCCTTCTATTATCCTGTCTAGTTCTTCTAAATAATTCTCTCTACATTCTACAACAGTAAAATGGATTAATCAAGATAATCACCCACAAGGAATATATGTAACAAAGAAAAGACTTACTTAGAACAGCAATATTAAAGTTTTACATAGCATTAAGCTAAGAAAACACCTCATTTTTCAACAACGACTGTGTTGGGAGATTATTGGATGCTGTGGATGCACTGCTAATATGTGGTTGTCATTGATGTCAACACTATTAGCATTTGGTGTATCAATTGCTAAATATGTTGAGGATTTTGAGAAAATTATAAGAAAAAGTGTTCCAAGTTCCCAATGGAACTGTGTAGGTCATGAAGGAATTTTGTTCTGTACGTTAAAGATTAGCTAATGTGGATTAAAGGGTTTATTGATGAGTATGTCTAGATCATCTACCAAAAGTTTTAGAGGTCCACGTGAATTTTTGTGTGAGTTGTGGTCTGACAATATTTCTGTTGTCTTTGCCAGTGTTCTTGAATGAAGATTGTATGATTCTGGTTATCTAAGTTGTTGCATACGCTTCTCTGTTGTTTCTTGGTGTTCTCAGATGTCTCTAGTTCATTCTCTATCTTTGTGGTAGCATGTTATGGATGTTCGAGGTGAAATTAATTAAAGTATTTTTATATGGAGATGTTACTTTGGGTCTCCACTATGTTGTGGCTAACCTTGGTGGGTTCACATTAAGAATTTAGTTGTTAATCTGGGTCGACATTGCAAATATAATTTATTTTTCTTGGCTGACCATGTTGTGATGAAATATCCTATAGTGGATATATAAGAACGATTGTGTCATCAGTGGAAAGTATGCTTTGTGTGCTCCTATGTGTGTATATGCGATTATCATTCGATTGCAGAGTAGAGTGTGAAGAAGATTGTGCGAAGTGTGAAGAAGTGTTGAGCTTAATTGGAATTGTAATCAGGCTTGAGCAGAAGCTATTTTCTCAGTTCATACCCTCCAGATTTTTAATCCTATCCTGTTGGGCAGTGAGCCCCTTTTGTAATTGAGCAGTGAGCTCTAGGCAGTGTGCTTGAATGCATGTGCATTCCCCTTATTATTTCTCATTATACTTTTAGCAGAGTATAATATTATGGACTAACATCCACCGTGGTTTTTCCCCTAACAGGGTTTCCACATAAATTTTTTTGGTGTTCTTTGTCTCTCTGATGTGTTAATTGCTTGTGGTTAATTTATTATTCATCAAATCTGAGATTAGAGTTAAGTTAAGTTTGAAAAGTTTAAGTCTCTATGACAACTGATTCACCCCCCCTCTTAGTTGTTTGTCCTTGTTTTTCCAACAATTGGTATTAGAGCTAGTTCCTCTGAAGAATTTTAATAGCTTGAGGTGATCCAAGATGGCAACATTCAAGAAGGATAGTCCTAGATTTGATGGAACCAACTACTCATTGTGGAAAGTCAGGATGCGATGTCACCTAAGATGTATTGGTGAAGCCTACTGGAAGATTACAAAAGATCCATATGTTATTCCTTAGAATGGTCCATCTTCTACCGATGAAATCAAAGATGTTGAAAACAATGTTAGGGCTATTGAAGCTTTGTTGAGCACTTTGACAGATTCAGAGATGGCTAATGTGTTAGGTCTACAAACAACTCATGAGATTTGGATGAAATTGGAAATTTTACATGAAGGTGATGCATAGGTGAAGATGGCTAAGTTACAAAGCTTGAAAGGTAAATATGAGAATTTGAAGATGGGAGAAGATGAAAATATCACTTCTTTTATGCAAAGAGTAAATGAGATAGTGATGGGTATTACATGTGCCGGTGGTTTTATGGAAGAAGATGAAACTATGGCTAAGATACTCAGATCCTTTCCTCCTTCCTACAAAATGAAAGTTCATGCTATTGAAGAATTCATGTCGGTAAACAAGATGACAAGAGATACACTGATAGGGAAGCTTGCTACTTTTGAAATTAGTGAGTTTGGTGAATCAACACCGAAGACTGAATCTGCATTCAAAGCTACTATATTCAGAAGTTATAGGCAAAGATACAATCCAGGAGAGAGCTCTAGAAAGATATCCAAATATGATGAAGAACTAAAACAACTTGAAGAAAAAGAAAGAGAAGTAGAAGAATTGGAAGCATTGATTGCAAAGCAAGAAGGAAAATGAAAAGGTAAGTATGAAGATGTATTGCCTATTAAATGTTTTTCATGTAGTAAAATAGGTCATTTTGCATCAAGATGTCCTGAAAGAGTTCCTAGGTCTAAGCATAGAAAGTCTAGATTCCAAAAGAGATGCTACTTTGCTGAAGAAGCAGTAACTGATGATGAGTCTGATAAAGATAATGGAAATGAAGATGAATGGGATTTCATTGCTACCATTGAAAATAATCTTGTGGCTACCGAATCTAATGGAGATGAGAGAGCTCTTGCAACCTGAATTGAAGAAAAAGATGAGTGGGTCATTGATAGTGGATGCTCACATCACATGACCGGTGACAAAAGTAAGTTCGTGAGTATAGAGAAGTATGATGGTGGGGTTGTAAGATTTGGAGATAACAATACTCATGTGATTTGTGGCAGAGGATCTATTAGCCTTGGTGGTAAAGATAATACTGATGATGTCCATTATGTTGAAGGCCTAAAGCACAACTTGTTGAGTGTTGGAAAAATGGTACACAAGGGATATGATCTACAGTTCAAGAATGGAAAATGCAAGATTCGTGGGAGTTTTAGAAACATGATTGCTACTGGTGTGCAAACTAAAGGTAATATTTTTCACTTGAATACTGCTAGTGGAAGTTGCTTAAATGCTCAAATAGATGAAAGTTGGTTGTGGCATAGGAGGTTGTGTCATGTAAACTTTGACAACATTATCAAGATAAGTTCTACTCAAGTAGTAAGAGATCTGCCTAGGTTAGTGAAGCCTACTAATGTAATTTGCAAAGAATGTCAGATGGGTAAACAAACTAGAGTCTCCTTCTAAAGAAAACAATTTCATTCAAATAATGTGCTGGAACTACTACATACTAATCTTTGTGGTCCCTCTAGAGTTAGAAGTACTCATGGAGAAAGGTATTTTATGCTGGTTATTGATGATTACTCTAGAATGATTTGGGCTTCCTTTTTGAGAGAAAAATGTGAAACATTAGATAAGTTCAAAAGCTTTAAGGCTATGACAGAAAATGAAAAAGTTTTGAGAATCAAGTGCCTGATATCTAATAGAGGTGGTGAATTCATCTCCAAGGAGTTCAACTCTTATTGTGAAGAACATGGAATTAAAAGACAGTTATCTGCTTCTCGAACCGCTCAACAAAATGGAGTTGCAGAAAGAAAGAATAGAACAATTCTGGATGCTTCCAGAACAATGATGATGGAAGGGAATGTGTCTCAGATTTATTGGAGTGAAGCGGTAAGCACTGCTATGTATACTTTGAATCAGGTAAATGTGAATGGTAATTCTAGTAAGACCCCTTATGGATTATGGTTTGGTCACAAGCCTATCGTTAAGTATTTCAAGATCTTTGGAAGAAAATGTTATATCAGGAGAAATGATGATATAGGAAATTTTGATGCTAGAAGCGATGAAGGGATCTTCCTAGGTTACTCCACTAAGAGCAAGACATACCGGTGCTATAACAAAAGACTAAGAAAGACTGTTGAGAGTGCAAATGTCAGAGTTGATGAGGGCTCTGTCAAATCATCCAGACAATGCAACTATGATTTAGATGAAGACAACACAAATCAAGGGAAGAATACTCATACACTGAATCTACTTCAAATTATTCCATATGTTTCGGTGAAGCAACCACAAGTTGTTCCAGTAAATCAAGTTAGTCAGGAAGCATAGACAAGTACAAGTGTAGAAGAAAGTTTAGAAGACACAAAGGTTTGAGAAAGTCCCAAGACTCCAAGGTATGTAAAGCTGAATCACTCTGAAAGTCAAATCATAGGAGATAAGAGTAAAGGAGTGTAAACTAGAAGAAAGATTGCAGAAGAATATTGTCTGATTTCCAAGATTGAACCTAAGAGTGTCACTGAAGCTTGCCAAGATGAACACTGGTTGGAAGCCATGAAAGAAGAGCTGACACAGATTGAAAAGAATGACACATGGCTACTGGTTCCTAGGCCCAAAGACAATAATGTGATTGGTACTAAGTGGGTATTCAGAAACAAGTTGAATGAAGAAGGTGAAGTGGTTCAGAATAAAGCAATATTGATTTTGAAGAAACCTTTGCTCCTGTTGCTAGAATTGAAGCTGTGAGATTATTTCTTTCTTATGCTGCACAAAAAAAATATAGTCTATCAAATGGATGTAAAGTCCGCATTTCTGAATGGGGAACTAGAAGAAGTGTACATTGAACAACCAGATGGATTTCAGCTAATAGACAAAAGAGATATGGTTTGCAGGTTGAAGAAAGCTCTATATGGACTTAAACAAGCCCCCAGATCCTGGTACGCTGGATTGGACAAATACCTACTGAAGCTTGGATTCACTAAAGGTACTGCTGATCATAACTTATACTTCAAATTAGATCATGATAAGGAGTTAATCATAGAATTCTTTGTTGATGACATCATTTTTGGAGGAGATGATAATCTATGCATGAAGTTTGCTGATGAGATGAAGAGTGAATTTGAGATGAGCATGATTGGAGAAATGAAGTTCTTTCTGGGATTGCAAATTACTTAGTTGGACCAAGGGATTTTCATATCTCAATCCAAATATGTGAAATAACTGCTGAAGAAGTTTGGAATGGAAGACTCCAAACCTGATAGTACCCCTATGGTGATCGGATGTAAGTTGACATAGAATGATGACTCTCCTAAGGAAAATAAAACTAGGTATAGGTCATTGATCGGTGGATTGCTCTACTTGAATCATACTAGACCAGACATTATGAATGTTTTATGTATGGTTGCTAGATTTTGAACTGTTCCAAAAGAATCACATGTGACTATTGTCAAAAGAATCTTTAGATATCTGAAAGGAACAGTTGACTTTGGACTTTGGTATCCAAAGGATGATGATCTCACTTTGTGTGCATACACTGATGCTGATTGGTCTGGTGATGTGGATGACAAAAAAAATACTAGTGGTGGTGCTTTCTTCCTAGGGAAGAAGTTGGTGTCTTGGTTGAGCAAAAAGCAGAGTTCCATTTCTCTATCTATTGTTGAAGCAGAATATATTGCTGTTGCAAACAATTGTACTCAAGTAATATGGATGAAACAAATGTTGAAAGATATTAGGGTGATATATGAAGAGCCTATTGCCATATACTGTGACAACTCAAGTGCAATAAATATATCAAGGAATCTGGTGCTGCACTCTAAGAATAAACATATATCAATCAAGTTTCACTTCCTGAGGGAAAAAGTGAATGAAAAAGAAGTCAGATTGGAGTATGTGCCTACCAAAGAATAGATTGTAGATATCTTTACTAAGCCATTGCCGAAGGATACTTTTGAGTATCTTAGAGGAATGCTAGGGATAATTACCCCTCCTGATAAGAGCTAAATGATGCATTTACTTGCATCAATCCGTGAGCCTCATTGCTATATTATGATCCAAATTGATGTTTCCATGGCTACTACTTAGGGGGAGTAATCAGATGTGTAGATATGTGGTTCAGAGCATGTGTATGGAAAGGTAATTGTTACCTTTTCCATTGATGTCAAAGGGGGAGAAGAGTAATGTGAAAAATCCTTGTGGAGAGAAGTTCAGTTGAGAGAAGTACAAAAGAAGTCAGTGTGTTGGGTTGATGGTATTTTTCACATCATGTGTTGCCGTCAATGCCAAAGGGGGAGATTTTTGGGAGATTGTTGGATGCTGTGGATGTGCTACTGATATGTGGTTGTCATTGATGTCAACACTATTAGCATTTGGTGTATCAATTGTTGTATATGTCGAGGATTTTGAGAAAATTATAAGAAAAAGTGTTCCAGGTTCCCAGTGGAACTGTGCAAGTCATGAAGGCGTTTTGTTCTGTATGTTAAAGATTAGCTGATGTGGATTAAAGGGTTTATTGTTGAGTATGTATATATCATCTACCAAAATTTTCAGAGGTCTGCATGAAGATTTGTGTGAGTGGTGGTTTGACAGTATTTCTATTATCTTTGTCAATGTTCCTGAATGAATATTATGTGATTTTGGTCATCTAAGTTGTCACGGATGCTTCTCTGTTGTTTCTTGGTGTTCTCAGATGTCTCTAGTTCATTCTCTATCTTTGTGGTACGTCCAATTGATCCGATAAGCTTGTGATTGGAGACCTTTTCTTGCGCATGTTCGGTTTTTCATGTTCCTGACCGACATGTTAATGATAGCGTGTTGCGGATGTTCGATGTGAAATTAATTGAAGTATTTTTATGTTGGAGATGTTAGTTTGGGTCTCCACTATGTTGTGGCTGACCTTGGTGGGTTTGCATTAAGAATTTAGTTAATTTGGGCCGACATTGCAAATATAATTTATTTTTCTTGGCCGACCATGTTGTGATGAAATCTCTTGTAGTGGATATATAAGAATTATTGTGTCATCGGTGGAAAGTATGCTTCGTGTGCTCCTATGTGCTCCTATGTGAATATCATTCAATTGTAGAGCAAAGTGTGAAGAAGATTGTGCGAAGTGTGAAGAAGTCTTGAGCTTAATTGGAACTATAATTAGGCTTGAGCAGAAGCTATTTTCTCATTTCATACCCTCCGGATTTTTAATCCTATCCTGTTGGGCAGTGAGCCCCTTTTGTAATTGAGCAATGAGCTCTAGGTAGTGTGCTTGAATGCATGTGCATTCCCCTTATTATTTCTCATGATACTTTTAGCAGAGTATAATCTTGTGGACTAACATCCACCATGGTTTTTCCCCTAATAGGGTTTCCACGTAAAAAATTTTGGTGTTCTTTGTCTCTTTGATGTGTTAATTGCTTGTGGTTAATTTCTTATTCATCAGATTTGAGATTAGAGTTAAGTTAAGTTTGAAAATTTTAAGTTTCTGTGACAACTGATTCACCCCCCCTCTCAGTTGCCTGCCCTTGTTTTTCCAACAGACTAGTGACATTTCGGCTTCAAGATTAGTTGTTGGATGGCAAGAGGCGCACGCTTCTAGACCTAGGATTGTTCTATGCCACATACATGCCCATTGTTAGGGAAAACAAAGGTATGCTAACAACACTTGTGGAGTGATTACACTTCGAGACTTACACTTTTCATATACCGACTGGGGAGGCCACTGTGACCCTGGAGGATGTGTACAAGATATTGTGATTGTTGATACACGAGGAGCAGGTGAGATATGATCCCATTCAAGGATTGTAGGTGATTTATGAACATTATGACTATAAGGAAAAGTCAAAGCTCAATGTACAAGGTTATGAGATTAGATGGGAGACCCTAGCAGAGAGATATAACAGATTTGATTGTGTTTTGTGCACATTGATTATTGGTGTTCTAATTCCATATCACAGGGGCCATGGGTTTCTAGTAGGTTGGGGAGAGGTATTGGTTGGGATGATGTAGGATGAGATAGTTTATGCATGGGGACCATGTTTATTGGGTATGCTATACTTCCAACTGCATGACATCGCATACCAAGGGGAACAAAGCATGAGCTATGGGGTGACACTATTGATGGTATGGGCTTGGGAGCACATAGGAGTGTTTTGACCAGTAGTGGGACGATAGTTGGGAGTGGCTACTCCATATGCATATTTGTATGGTGGTGCAGTGATACAAACACATGTAGGAGATATAGGATATTGGAGACACGACATCGATGTATTGGTGAGCTTTATCTAGAGATCGTACAGGGATTGATAGTTGTGGGTGGATGAGGATGAGCATATGCCATGGTCTCGACAACTTAGATACTTGATAGGTTGGACAGTGCAGTCTCAACACATCATCGAGATGCACCTACTAGAGTGGGTTAGATGGTATTTTGGAGAGACATAGGGTGTACTCGTAGGGACAATAGAGATTGCATGCTCCTCATGAGAGGTGCATTCGTGGGGATAGGTGATACTGGTTACCAAAAATGAGGAGGAGATTGATGCATTGAAGCCAATGCAGTGGGAATGAAGAGGGGTGTAGCGGATCCTAGTATGACTCCAAAGTATGATGCATGGTGGTTGACCCATAGGAAAATTCCATATACTAATCTAGATTAGCTAGCGCTTGTAGAGTGTAGAGGAAAGGGCCCACAAGGCTAGAGGGGTGACAAAGGATGGGGGGTGGAGGACGAGGAGATGGAGGACGGGGGGATGGTGAATGGGGAGATGATGGAGGGTATAGTAGGGGAGGGCGAGGAGGAGATTGAGGAAGGACGAGAGACATGAAGCAACAGGTGGTGAGGCCTTTGTCATTGATTTGTGAGGGTGAGGAGGAGCAACTAGAGGAGAGGGTGGTTTGGGAGATAGTGGTGGAGGAGAGAGAGAAACATGTGGAGATGTTGGCCTTGGAGGTAGGATAGTAGGATGTTGAGATGATGGAGGTTGAGATAGAGGAGGAGCACATGGAGGAGAGATGGGAGGAGCTAGATATGGGAGAGGTCGAGAGTCCTTTGAGAGAGGATTATGGTAGGAGTGGATGTAGAGGAGGGGTTGGAGGAGGTAGGGGTCAAAGCTAATGATGGGAACATGGATTAGCAGATGGCCACTCTACAGGCCCAAATACATGAACTTGAGGTAGAGGTAGGGGAACTGAGAGGAGAGTGGGATGGGTTAAAAGCTGAGAGGGACACCTTACAAAAAGAGAGGGGCCTAGCGATGATCAACCAAGAACAGAAAGATCAACGGATGCTGGATTTTGTGGCCATATACAATGGATTAGTTGTGGATGTAGCATGAGAGTTGGCCAGATCGAGTATGGGGTTACAGTATTATAGGGATTTGTATTAGAGAGAAGTTCCACTAGAGAGGAGAGAGCCGAGCCTTACAGAGGTTCAAAGCCGATATTAGAGTAGGTCACATAGTAGATCCCATAGAAAACACTCCCACAATAGGTCATAGAGTGGTGAGGCATCAGGCTCAAGATGGTATACCCCATATGATAGGCCATTGACATCATATCACAGGTCTCTAGGCTCACCACAACAAGAGGATAGTTAGGGATTAGGGTAACTTAGACTAGGGGACAATTTGACATTATGTATTATGACACTGTATTTTTATCATCGAGCCTACGAGCTCCATTTTATTATGTATGATACACCTAGACATTGTACTATGACACATTTTGAGTGATATATATGATATGCAATCTTATGTGATTATACTATATGGTTATGATTATGTTATGGATTTTTATGCTTTTATGATGTTTATTTATGCATTCTATATGATTATGCGATGTTGTAATATGATAGATGATTATGCATTTATAATGTTTTTGATGCATCCTATATGAGTATGCAATGATGCTATATATTAATGCAATACATATGACCTAATTTTATGATGTGATGTGAATGAAATTAATGTTATGTAATATGATGTCTATGTATTATGCATGCAATGATTAGAAATGTCTAATGTGAATACAAAATATGATGTACGATATGATTATGATTATGCAATTTTTTTAAAAATGTTGATGCAATGTATATGAGAGGTGATAAATGGAAGTGGACTGTGATATTAAATGCAATGATATGCCTAATATGTTATGATGCTATGAAATGATAATTCTATGTGGATGCACTCTATATTTTTGTATTTTCTCATACAAATATATGTGGCTAATTATGATAATGTCTATAATGGTAATAATGCTTTCTATGATGTTTCCTAACTTGACCATGTATGCAAGTTATTTTTGTGTGTCATAGGATGCTGTCAAGATGTATATAGAAGAAATTTTAGCATGGAAGAGATGGACGTTAGCGTGGATAATGGAAAAGAAGATGTGAAGTCATGTGGGAAATGACAAAGGACGAACATTCATGCTTTTATGTTTATCATCATCGGGCATCAAAACTGTTGCAAATGGAGCAAAAACACCATGGTATGACATAGACCAAGGTGTGCAAGGCTACCATTTGTGAGAGACAAGTAGTCAAAAGACAATGCCAAAAGACAAGAAATTCCCCAACTCATACTAAGGACCCAATTGTCCTAATCTTTTTTCTAAGACATACCACAGACGACATGCAAAGAAAAGAGATCATGATCCATCATCGCCCCTCTAAATCCTTGATAGGAAATCCTTGAGGTGGCTAGTAACATGATCAAAGACATGCAAAAAGAAAAGAAAAAATTCATACCAACGAAGTATTTTCTAGAGAGATAATGTTTACCGATAGATTTGACAAGATTGATTGATATGATTGATTGTTGACCAAGTGACCCATTGATTATGCCTAATTTCGGGAAAGAAATATTTTGTTTAAGGTAGATGACTGAGATGAATGATTGATTGATTTTTTGACCGAATTTGATTGATAGATTGACAAGGTTGATTAATTGATTTTATTGATTATGCTTGGTTTTAAAAAAGACATATCTTGTATAAGGAAAGATTAATTGACCAAGATGACAAGATTGATTGACCAAGTGATTAATTTGAGTTTATTTGATAAGGTTTGATTGAATTGATTAACCGATGTGATGACGCCTAGTCTTAGGAAAGACATACCCTATTTAAGGAAAATAACACATTTGATAAAGTTGACCAATTGACCAGATTGATGAATGCCTAGTTTCAGGAAAGGCATGTCCTATTTAAGGCAAATGGCAAGGTTGACCAATGACAATGTCCAATCTCAAGGATACATCTTGATAGAAGATAAGTAATAAGACCAAATGAGACAAATGACATAATTCCCCATTATGACATAAGACCAATGACCTGATAGTGATGATGATTAGGCAATTGATCGATTGAAGATTAAACATTTGTTGGATATGTTTGTTTGTTGATTTATGATTTAGTTTGAATAGTGATTTCTAGAAGAAAAAGGACATGACCAGAATCAACAAACCCTATAGGACTAACCTAGGGCCTTGAGGGCTCATTGATTGATGGCCTTTCCTATGTTATAAATGTAGAGACCTTGTAGTTTGATTGACATAGACCAAAATTGATATGACTTGAAAAAACCCTAAGGAAAGACCTAATGTCTCAAGGGTTCATTGAGTGATGGCCTTGCCTACGTAGCAATGCACAAAGACAATGTAGTTTGACCAAACTAACACATATTGACTCTGATTTTGAATCTGACTCTTTTTTTGGAAGTTTTGAAGTTTTATGATTTTTTGGATTTTTGATAGTTTATGATTTTTTTGGATTTTGATGTTTTCTAATTTTTTTTGGATTTTGATGTTTTCTATTTTTTTTGGATTTTGATGTTTTAAAAGGCCAATACCATGTGTAGGATCCCATAAAGATGTAATTCAAGGAATTTCCCCTAGTCAGGTATAGGACAAACTTATTATGTGCGAGGGGATCGATGGATGCAAAGGATGATCATGAAAGTGAAGGGCATTAAATGTTGGTGGTTTTCAGGCCATGAGAAGGATGATGAAGTTTTATCATGGATGGATGATATGCAAAAATGGGTGAGTGAAGGGTGGAAGACCAGGTAGAGTGATAGTAGACGAAGAAGCATAGGATGACTACACATGGCGCTTGTTTGCCAGGTTTTCACCATGGTACTTATCCAAAGTGCCACTGAAGTGGTTTTCACTTTTGGACAAATTCTTTCTCTTTACTATTTTTTTGTTTTTTTCCATTTTTGATTTTTTTTGTTATCACCAAGATGCCTGTTTTCCAAGTTTTCATCAGGGTGACCATTTTTTTTGAATTTTGATGGGATACTTTGAGAATTAGGTCTAGTATTTACGAAGGTGCATGCTGTTGATGGGCTCAGACAATGGTTCACCTTCAAGAGTGGAGAGATGATAAGCATCATATCCATATGCTGCTATGATGATATAAGGGCCCAACCAATTGGGTTCAAACTTTTTTGGCTTTTCTCAATTTGTCTGATTCTTCAATTTCTCTTTCAAGACTAAGTCACCAATGTCAAAGCTTCTAGGTTGGACCTTTTTATTGTAGCTATGTCGAAGGAGGTTCTAATATGCTTGCAAATGTGTTAAGGCATTATGTCTCTTTTCATCCAATAGAACTAGCTCATGTAGACATGATACACAATATTCTTCTTGATTGACCAATCCTTGCATAGATACCCTTAGGGATGGTAACTTGACCTCAATAGGAAGTATAGCCTCAGATCCAAAGATGAGGGAACATGGAGTGGCTCTTGTGGGAGTATGAACACTGGTATGGTAGGCCCATAAAGCATGATTGAGTTGGAGATGCCAGCCACGACTAGCATCATTGACAATATTGTTTAAGATTTTAAGGATAGTCTTATTAGATGCCTCAACTTAACCATTACCTTGGGGGTAATATGGGTTGGAGAAATGGTGTTGGATATGAAACTTCTCATTGAGTTCATGGACATCTTCATTCTTAAAAGGGAGACCATTTTCCATAATGATGGATTGAGGGATACCATAATGGTATATAATATAATTTAGAATGAATTTGGATATATGCTTACTAGTAATATAGGTCATTGAGATGGCTTCGATCCACTTGGTAAAGTATTCTATAGAAACAAGGATAAACTTATTCCCATTTGCATAAGTGGGATGAATCTTTCCTAGGAGGCCGAGTCCCCATTGAGAGAATGGCCATGGTGATGTAAGAGGCTACAATTCTTGCGCTAGTGCATGTATAAGATCTCCATGAAGTTGAAACTGGTGACACTTCAAAAAGTGATAGGCATCACGTTCCATTGTAGGACAATAATGTCTCATCCTCATAAGATTTTTAGCTAGGGTAGGACCAGTAGAATGAGCTCCACATATACCATGGTGAACCTCTTGTAGGGTCATTTGTACTTTATTTGAGTCAAGACATCGAAGGAGGGTGCTATCTAGGTGTCAATGGTAAATGATAATGTCTTTGTACCAGGGGGATTTGAAACCAACAAGTTCACACACAAGTTTAGTTTTAGGGACATGGAATGTTGGGACCAATAGTTGTTCCACCAAGAACTCATATTGCAATGCATTATTGTTAGGGATATCCAAGAGAGATCCAATTGTTTCCATTGCATCTGCTGCCTTGTTTTGGATTCTTGGTATTTGCTCAAAGGTAATAGATTTGAAATACAGTCTAAAACTATCAACCGTGCACTTGTAGGGAATTAACTTCTCATCTTTGGTATCATAATCACCATTGAATTGCTTGATCACTATCTAGGAATCACCATAAACTTGAAGATCCTTGATTTTCTATTTAATTGCCATTTGAAGTCCTATTAGTAATGCTTCATACTCAACTATATTATCCGTGCATGGAAATGCTATAAGAAATGCCTTAGGAATAGAATACCCTTGAGGTGTGATGAATAAAATTCTAGCTCTTGAACCATGACTTGTGTCAGACCCGTCGAAGTACAATTTCCATGTTGTTGGTGTCTCTATGACAAAGATTGACTCATCTAGAAAGTTGGATATTAGAGGACGGTCTGCTTTCATCTGTGCAGATTTGCAAGTTTATTAACTATCACCTGTCCTTTTATTTCCTTTCGATTGACATATTCAATGTCATACTCACTTAAAATCATAACCCACTTAGCTAGTTGTCCTATCAGAGTTGCTTTACCGAGAAGATACTTTAGAGGATCAATTTTGGCTATCAACTTTGTCTTATGATTTAGCATGTAATGTCTCAATTTTTGGGCTGCAAACAAAACTATTAGGCATGCCTCATTCAATAGGGCTGTAGTTTAACTCTATCCAACTAAGGTACGAATGATGTAGTAGATTGCTCATTCTTTGCCATCATTATCATTTTGTGCCAACGATGCCCCCAGTGCTAATGTAGTTGTTGTTACATACAATATCAAATGTATATATCATCAATTGGAGCCATAAGAACTAGTGGAGTTAATAGATAATGCTTAATTTGATCAAATGCTTCTTGACATTTTTTTTTCCAAATGAAGGGAATTCCTTTTCGTAACAAATGCTAAAATGGATGAATCTTGTTTGCTAGTTGGGCGATGAACCTACGGATTGATTGTAGTATTCTTTGTAAATTCCTTAGCTGAATAATGTTGGTGGGCAATGACATGTCGAAGATAGCTTTTACTTTTGCGGGATCAACCTCTTTTCCTCTATAGGAGATAATTTATCCTAAAAGTTTTCCTAATTGGACACTTAAAACACATTTCTTTGGATTTAACCTGAGTTTGTATTTTTCAAGTCGTGTGAAATTCTTATCCAAGACTACTAGGTGACTTCTTTCTAGATATTTTGAGAGAAGATCATCAACATAATCCTCCATAAGTACGTGCATGTAATCATGAAAAATGGTCGTCATGGCTCTTTGATATGTAACTCCAACATTCCTAAGTCCAAATGGCATAACATTCCAACAAAAGGTTCCCCAAGTGCATGTAAAGGTTGTCTTTGGTTGATCTTTAGGAGAAATCCTTATTTGATTATAGCCCAAGAATCCATCCATAAGTGATAACATCTCATATCCGACAGTGATTTCCACTATGATGTCAATATTTGGAAAGGGGAAATCATCTTTGGGACAAGCCTTGTTAAGGTCCATAAAATATGTGCATACTCTGATTTGACCATTCAGTTTTGTGACATGAACAAGGTTAGATATCCAATCTACATAATCAATAGAGCATATGAATATGACATACAATATTTTCTTTAGTTCAACCTTGACCAAGAGTGCAATCTACGGGTGCATTTTCCTTAGCTTCTATTTGTATGGTTTGGTGTTTGGTATCAATGGCAAGTGATGTAAAAAAAGCTCAGGGCCCAACCCAGGCATATTAGAACATGACCATGTGAAATTAACTTGTCTCTCTAAAAAGAATGTTGTAAACTCGGGTTTTTCCTCAGTGGTAAAAGATGCTGCAAGTTGTATGATTCTAGTGTAAGATGGGGGAAAACTAGGTTAGCAAAGAATAAGTGACAACCACAACAAAAATCTAAGCTAAAACCCCAATCTAGAACAAGAGAATATAAACAAATAGAGAGATCAAAATGAAAAAAAATAAAACAAAGCACTCCTCATTGCAGTTGAATCACTTCTCTTGTCTCTCCTCAACCCGTCTTTGCAAGTTTTCCCTCAGATTTGGAGTTGAGTTTATGCAAATACCTACAAACAATAAAGCATGAAAGTTGGAAATATTGGCTATTAAGGAAAAAATGGAGGAGAAAGACTTCTTTTATAGACAACCATTCAAATAGACGGATGAGATCAATCTTCTAGAAAGATGCCAAGATCAACGGTGGAGGGTTGATGCACCAAAAGTGGTGGGCTAGGGATGTCTATGACGCCGACGACTATGAAAAGGATGGTCAATATTAATGAGCAAGTGGAGGGATAATGGATGAATTAAAAATTAAAAATTGATTAATTCATGAGAAAAGAATATTTGGCCAAGTGGAGGTATAAATAATTCATTTGAATTATTTATTTGAGAAAAAAAGGAAATGGGCATTTAATTAAAACAATTTGCACAATTATTTTAATTAAATGAGAGGAAATATGAAAAGAGGTATTAAATAATTAAATTGAATTAATTATTTAATACAAGAGACACATGGAGGAAAATTAAATAATTTTGACAATTATTTAACAATGGAAGAATAAAACAAGGGAGTGAATAGTTAAATAATTAATAATAATTATTTAACCATAAATGAAAGATGACAAACAAATAATTAAATAAATAGTCATTTATTTAATTGTTGAAGAAAGGGGGATATTAGTGACTCAATTAATTTATTTAATTGATCAGGGGAGAATAAAGGTTAGGAAGTGAATTAATTAAATAATTAAAATTATTTAATTAATAGAGGAATGTTATAAAAGACAATAATTAAAATTATTTAATTATACAAGGAAGAAGACCAAGACAATGGAAAAATGATGCTTGTAGACCAATTTTTTTTTAGTTTCTACATTTTGCCCCTCTTTGACATAATGTGATTTGAACGTTGTGTCAAAGAATAAAGAAGAAAATCAGGTTCAGATCATGCCCCAACGTGCCCCGTGAAGGTGGGATAGACCTATGCCCCCTCGAATCTCAATTTTTTTTAAAAAATTGAGAAATTATTTGGAAAAGCCACTTTGATGCATTGTCAGGAAAAGAATTTAGCTTGTGGGCCATCAGGATGATTGTGCATGAAACATGTTAGTGCAAAGAAGATGGATGCTAGTACGGAGAAGACAAATATTAGCGTGAAAAGGGATAAAGGAGATGGATTGTTAGACGGAAAATGACAAGGGACCAACTTTCATGCTTTTATATTTATCATCATCAGATGCCAAAATTGTCGCAAATGGAGCACAAACACCATGGCATGACATAGACCAAGGTGTGCAAGGTGACTATTTGTGAGAGACATGCAGTCAAAAGAAAAGGAATGCCCCGGCTCATACTATGGACCCAATTATCCCAGTCTTTTTTCCAAGACAAACCATAGACAACAAGAAAAGAAAAGAGGTCATGATCCATCATTGTCCCTCACAATCCGTTAATAGGACATCCTCGTGGTAACTAGTAACATGACCTAGAACCAATCAAAAAGATAAGACAAACCCAGACCAACAAAGTGTTTGCCAAAATGACAGTGTTTGCCAATAATATTAATAAGATTGTTTGGTATGATTGATTAGGCTGACCAAGATGGCAGAGTTTGATTGATAGGTTGTTGACAAGGATTGATTGATAAGTTTGAAAAGGATTGATGATAGGTTGACAAAGGTTGACCAATTGAATTGATTGATTGCACCTAGTTTCAAGGACACACCCTGATTAAGGCAAGATTAATTGACCAAGATGACAAGATTGATTGATTTGATGATTGATCAATGTGATGACACCCAGTTTCAGAAGGGACACATCTTGTTTTAGGAAAGGAGCACATATGATAAAGTTGACCAAGTGACAAGTGTTGATAAGGCACCTAATTGCAAGAAAGACATATCTTGCTTAAGGTGAATGACCAGATCGACAAAAGAAAAAGTGTAATCTCGGGAAGGACACATCCTGATAAAAGACAAAAGATAAGACCGAATGAGACAAATGACATAATGCCCCATTCCAAAATAGGACCAGTGACCTGGTTGTTTGATTGTTGCTTGATTGATTGATTGAAGATGAAATATTTGTTGGTTACGTTTGTCTGTTGATTCATGATTTGGTTTGAATGATGATTTCTTGCGGACCAAGAACATGACTAGACTCGACAAACTCTAAAAGACTGACCTAGGTGGCCTCGGGGGCTCATCGATTGATGGCCTTGCTTATGTTATACATGCAGAGGCCTCGTAGTTCGACACAACTTGGCTTTGCATTATTTGACAAAAGACAGAGTCATGATTTTATTAGGACAAACCAAAAAGGACTAACCTAATGTCTCGGGGGCTCATTTAAGATGAGCCTTTCCTACGTAGAAAATGTGTAGAGACAACATAGTTTGACCACTTTAACATAAACTGACTCAGACTCGAAATCTAACTCTATTTTTGGAAGTTTTTTGAAGTTTTTTGATTTTTTTAGATTTTGATGTTTTATGATTTTTTTTGGATTTTGATATTTTTTGATTTTTTTTGGATTTCAAGGTTTTCTATTTTATTTGGATTTTTGGAATTTTATGATTTTTTTTGGATTTTGATGTTTTATGATTTTTTTTTGGATTTTATGTTTTATGATTTTTTTTGGATTTTTGACATTTTAAAAAG
The DNA here is from genome assembly GCA_007258455.2 of Sequoia sempervirens. Lineage (NCBI taxonomy): Eukaryota > Viridiplantae > Streptophyta > Pinopsida > Cupressales > Cupressaceae > Sequoia > Sequoia sempervirens. Next base: position 4,791,754 of record VDFB02000015.1, on the reverse strand, counting down.
GTTGATACTGTCCTTTCCCCTAGTTAGGTGCAGGACCAATTTATTATACGAAAGGGGAAGTAGTGGACGGATGCGAAGGATGATCATGAAGGCCAAGGATACTAGATGTAGGTGGTTCTCAAGCCATGAAAGGATAATGAAGCTTTATTATGGATGAATGATGTGTGCGAATGGATAAGCAAAGGATGAAAGACCAAATGGAGTGATAGTAGACAGAGGAGCATGGACTGATTGCACATGGTACCTGTTTGCTAGTTTTCACCGTGGTACTTATCCAAAGCACCACCGAAGTGGTTTTCACTTTTGGACAAATTATTTCTCTTTACTTTTTTTAAATTTTTTTTTTTTGTTGTCCCCAAGTTGCATGTTTTCCAGGTTTTCATCAGGGTGACTATTTTTTAAATTTTTTAAATTTTTTTTGACTTTTTCTCTTTTTTTTTAATATTTTTTTAGGACTTTTTGACAAGATCTATTTGAAGCTAGATTTAGAATTGATACACGCCAGATCCATAGACTGTCGTGACGATGCCCTAATTGTGCTTTAATGACCATGTTGGATGAAATGACCTAATCTAGATGACGAGTGCAAGTTGCAAATATGATGGATGATAGATGTGGTAGACGAAAGAGGCTAGGGAAGGATCCCTAATGTGCACACTATGTGGGCCATAAGGATTCAAATGAAAAGGAGCTTGGGTGACCAATGAGCTAGATTACATGAAGGGTCGTTGTCAAAGGTCCATTGAAAGACATCACCAATGGAGTGACATGACAGATATGCGAACATGGATGGATGGAATGAAGTATATGGTATGGGTGAGAGTGATGTGGATGGGGACCTTGGATCAACAAGCATTTTTTTTGAGTTTTTTCCTTGATAGATGCCCCTAGTGATTTTTGATGGAGGGGCATACTTGGAGATTGAATTAATAGATTTTTATTTTGTCTAGGGGACTTATCTTGATCTTCTTTTGTTTTTTATTTTTCTAAAAGCTTTTTATTTTGGCTAGAGGACTTGTCTTGACCTTCTTTTCTTTGCATTATATCTTTTGATTTTTGATCTCCTTTTAAAGATAACTCATTTTTTTTTCCTTTATTCTTTTCTTGAGATATAACTTGTTGATCCATGTATATGATGTGAGTGGACATGAGTGAGATGGATAAAATAGGAAAAGTGAGAGGAATGGTTAGTGGAAAAATAAGAGTGGCAATGTCATCAATGGAGTGTTTGGGACTATCCTTTTCAGTGCTGCTAACGTCAAAGGAAGCTTGCACATCCTTAACAACTTGGAAAAGTGGCTTAGTAGATGCAATAATAGAAGATGCATATCCTAGCCTAGGGTAGGTGGGATGGAAGAATGATGATTGGATATCCTCAACGGGGTCATGATCAAAAGGTGGATTATCATAGATATCCTTGTCAAACATGGGGTTGTCATGGATATGAAAAGTTTGAGTGGAAGCATATATGGCAAAGGTCGATGTATCATTAGCGTCCCAAAAGGTTTCAATCCAAGCACGACCATATTTTTGTGTTCCTTCTATAGTTGTCTTGAAATCATTTTTGGAATTTGATCTTTCTTAGCAACATTAGCATTGTCTTTTGCCAGTAAATTGTCCATACAATATTCTCCACATCCCATATCATGGACTTGGACCTTGGGGTTTGATGGCATGGTAAATGGAGTGGATGATTTGACAAGGGTAGATGGGTCAATGTAATGAGATGGAGTGGTGGATGAAGTGGATGATGAGGCCTCTCGATTGATTGGCACTTGACATTCAACAATTGCTTTTATGTTTGAGCAATATTGAAAAGGATCAGGGTTGCCAAGAATAGTAATTTTAGTTCCATTATATAGAAAATTGAGGCATTTGTGGTAGGTGGATGGGATAGCCCTCATGGAATGGATCCATGGGTGGCCAAGGAGAAGATTGTAATGCAAATCCAGCTCCAAGACATGAAATACCGTGTTCTCTATCGTTGGACCAACTCTTACAGGAAGTGAAATTACACCTTTGGATGAATTCTCAACATCATCATAAGCTTTGATCACAATTTTCTTGGTTTGGTCTATGCAGTTCTTAGAGTATGCTAAATGCTTTCACCAATTTTAGTGAGAAAATGTTTAGACCTACTCCACTGTCTACTAGGACTCATCTGATCTTGTGTTTATTGACACAAACTTCAAGGTGTAGGGCATCATTATGATCAAAATTTTGTGTGGAGAAGTCTTGTTCAAATAAGGTGACATGGTGCGGTATAGCTAGGTATCTAACCATGGCCTAAAATTCATTGAAATCTAGATTAACAGGTAAGGATTCTTCTTGCAATGCTTTATCAAGCATAGCCCTATGTTGTGGTGATATGCGAAGGAGTCCCAGGATGGAAATTTGGGCAAGAGTTTTCCCTAGCTGATCTAGGAGATTGTACTAATTTTTTGGCTATGGATTGGAAATAGGTCTTGGAATAGTTATCTTGTTCCTGCGAATGGTAACAACACATTCAAAACTTGGATTGTTTATGGTTATGGTGGAAATATGGTCATCAAAGGGTCTTACATTAACGATAATAGTCATGTAATCATGTTTGACGGTGGCATAACTAGCATTATTGTTATTCCCTGAACTGGAGGCTTTTCCTTTGTCATGGTCCTGCAAGGGAGTTTTGAATATGGTGTGATCAATGTTTTTATTGCCTTGTGAATCACAAATTGAGACGGTTCCATTTTCAATAAGGTCTTGAATGATATTATTGAGTGTCTAACATCTTGTTGTTTTGTGTCCTTTCCCACAGTGGTATTCACAATATTCATCTTCTTTCCACCAATCGGGTTTGATTAATGATGTTTCATAGTTTTTATATCTGGTAGTGTGATGACATTAGATTGAAAAATATGTTTGAGGATTGATTCAATGGGCATACCCAACAGGGTGTATGTTCTCTTTGCACGGGGAGGACCTCTGCATTGTTGATTGTTTTGGACAACATTTAGTGTGCAAATACTTGCAAACAATAAAGCATGAAAGTTGGAGATAATGGTTGTTCAAGCAAAAATGGAGGAGAAAGGATTCTTTTATAGACAACCATTTGAATGGACAGACGAGATCGTTCTTCTAGAAAGATACCAAGATCAATGGTGGAGGATTGCGACACCAAAAGTGGTGAGCTATGGATGACTATGACAAAGATGGCTAGATGAAGATGACTATGACAAAGACAGTTGAGATTAATGAGCAAGTGGAGGGATAATGGATGAATTAAAAAATTGAAAAATAATTAATTCATGAGAAAGGAATATTTGGCCAAGTAGAGGTATAAATAATTCATTTGAGAAAAAAAAGGAAATGGGCATTTAATTAAAACAATTTGCAGAATTATTTTAATTAAATGAGAGGAAATATGAAAAGAGGTATTAAATAATTAAATTGAATTAATTATTTAATACAAGAGACACATGGAGGACAATAAAATAATTTTGACAATTATTTAACAATGGAAGAATAAAAAGGGGGAGTGAATAGTTAAATAATTAATAATAATTATTTAACCACAAACAAAAGATGACAAACAAACAATTAAATAAATAGTCATTTATTTAATTATTGAAGAAAAGGGGGATATTAGCGACACAATTAATTTATTTAATTGATCAGGGGAGAATAAAGGTTAGGAAGTGAATTAATTAAATAATTAAAATTATTTTATTAATAGAGGACTGATATAAAATACAATAATTAAATAATTAAAATTATTTAATTATGCAAGGAAGAAGACCAAGACAATGGAAAAATGATGCTCACAGACCAAGACATTTTTTCAGTGTCTACATCTAGAGTTATCTTGTGATCCAATGTTCACTTCTTTTGTCTCTTCTACGAGCAATGACGATCTCTCTTGGTCTATAGGGAGACTATCCAATCCTCCATCCTCAAGCACCTTAAAGAGGTTTTCACCTTTGGATACGCCCTTTATTTTTACTTTTTCATGATCAATAGGTGCCTTTCGGTTTTCACTTGAAGACCTATTCTTTTTATTTTAACCTTTTTGATTTTCACTTTTATGACTAGAGGAAAGGACAACCTCACCAAAGTATGCTGCACTATTGAGTTCTATGACGAAGCCAACCTTATGATCCCCACTTGGTATTCCTTCACAAAGTCCCATAAACTCAAAAATTTCTTCGTTGTTCTTGAATGTGTCTAAACTCGATGGTCCTTGTTGATCCCAATCTATTAACTGCGGGTATATGAGGGACAAGCCATCATCGGTGTTGTCAAGGGTCATGGTATAGGTAAATAAGGTGAAGACAGAGGTAGAGTCAGCGGGTTCCCAAAAGGTTTTGATCCAAGCTTCCCTTTGCAAGGGAATATTTTGTTTGGGATTTGATGAGTTCTATGGGGGACCAATTTTAAACATTTGATTGAATCTTTCCTCAAAGCTAGGCTCACCAGGTTCTCTAAATATTTCCTCAAGGTCATAGTTGCTGAATGTTTTATTGGAAACCCATTCCCATAGATTGGAATCAGAATCAGTATAATAGTCCTCAGATGTCTCGATTTCATTTGAAGCATTAACAGTCTCACTCAAAGGCAATCCAATATACCTAGGATACTCACTTTTACTGGTACAAACCCTAACCCACTATACTTTGGTAATTTAGGAGGCAGTAAGTGTTCCACTATGCCATGTTTTTTTAGTCCAAGGTCATTGTGTCCATCATATCCTTGTCGCTTCATCAAGAGGAACCCTTTTGGATATTGTTCAATTGACAATTGCTTACGTTCTATATCCTCCTCTTCTTTATACAACCATGTGTAAATATAGTCATCCAAAGATTCTTTGGCTAACTCCCCTCATTTAGTGAAGGTCGTAGGAGGATTGCGGATGATAACCTTAGGATACATAAGATGTGGTTTTCCATAAGACTTTGTTAATTTAGGTAACTTTCCAATGCAAAAGAGACTCTTCATGTTGTATTCTTTGCATCCTTCGTCTTGAATCTAGATTTTGGGTTTGGAAGGTGTGGTGAATGGAGTGGATGATTTGACGAGGTCAGATGGATCAATGTAGTGGGATGAAGTGGAAGATGAGGCCTCTCAATTTATGAGAACTTGGTGTTCAATGGTGCCTTTTAGGTTTGTGCAATACTAGAAGGGATCAAGATTGCTAGGAATAGTAATTTTAGTGCCATTATGTCAAAACTTGAGGCATTGGTGGTATGTAGATGGTATGGATTTCCTAGCATGAATCCATGGGTGGCCAAGGAGAAAGTTTTAGTGTAAATCCAGATCCAAAACATGAAACATTGTGTTTTGCATAGTTGGACCAACTCTTACGAGAAGTGAAATTACTCTTTTATATGAGCACTTGATCCGGGGGATATTTTTTACTGAAAATTGAAGTGTCCCCAATACTCTAGATTTTAGTACCATAAAAAGGAGCTCGACGTCTTGATTCCAGTGCAACTTGAACGGGGCAAAAAGGAGTCTGTTTGCACAAGTTATGGCCAGTCAAACATTGGGTCAAACTACCATCAGGGGTCGTCCAAAAAGCAAAAAAAATGATTGTCTCAGAAATTGATGAAAGTGGCGTCAAGTCGAAGATCTCGTTGAGACAATTCCAACAATGTTCATTTCATCAAAATCCAACATCGTATGCGTGAGTTATTGGCGGTCAAAGTTTTGGGTGACTTTGAAGGTTGAATGTACGGATGCTGGCATCAATAGTTAGTCCGTACCGTATAGAACAAAATGGACGAATTCTAGCATGACACGTGGCGACCGAGTCATCAGTACAAACCAATCATATTGTGACACGTTTCCATCCGTACATTTCGTACACACGTCATCATCTGAGTCAGCGGGCACGTCATCATCTGAGTTAGTGGGCACGTCATCAAGATCATCCAATTAGAGCCTACCACGTGGCACCCTCCTAGTGCGACACGTGGCTCGATCCTCCCTTCCGTCTGCACCGACGATTGAATTTGACATTTGTTAACAAAAAATAGAAAGGGGATTCGATCCCCTGACCCCTCATATGCGAAACTCCCGCACGATAGTTGCGCCATGGTTAGCACACTTAATTAGTCTGGGATACCGGTTGATTTTGTGATTTGTTTGTTGGAAATTGGTGAAACAAAACAACGACCGCTGGTTTGAACCCGCAACCACCAGCCCAATAATAGTCTTTACCACCGATAAGCCATTCAATGACTTTTGAGATATGTGAAGGTATCGGTCGGTTTTTACAAATACGCAAAAACCGAATGCCTTAATTTAAACAAAATCCCTCCAAATTTTAAGATAATAATCCTTTTAAGGATTAATGACAAAACCTCCAAAAAAACAAAAGCTTGAAAAGGATAAAATGAAGGGCTTGAATAATTTAAAGATATTAATTAGGATTATTAATAAATCCTAATGTGTAATTAGATTTTATGTATTGGAGAGATAAGGTGGATTTTGTAAATCAATTGGTTATTAGCTCAATTGAGTAAATTTTCAGTATAAAAGGAGGGGGGTTAGAAGCTTTAGGGGGACATTACTCAGAATTTTCAAGTCCAGGTGGTGAAGTATTGAATCAGAGAAACAGGGAGATTTTTCTAAGGATATTTTCGAGTCATTTCTGTACATCGGTGTTTTGTCATGTTGCTGAAGTGCAGAAGGAAATGGTCTTGGTACAATTGTAATACTATTTTTGGAGATTAATCAGATCGGTCTCACTCTATTGGAGTGGACCCAGAGACGTAGTCACATTTGTGGCGAACTCCGTTATCAGATCGTTTGCACTTTCTATCTTCTTCTCTCTCAATTATATTTTCACCTTAAGTTTTTAATGCATAATTTCGATAATGTATGCATGAATTGTATTTCCGCTTAATTCACATGTTAATGTGTTAATTTTGTTTATTTAATTTGGATTTCATGATTTGTAAAATTAAGCATTCAAATGCAATTAGTCTAGATCCTAATCATATCAGCACTCAACATCATCATAAGCCTTGATGACAATTTTCTTAGTTTGATCTATGCAATTCTTAGAGTATCCCAATGCTTTTACCAATTTTAGAGAGAAAATGTTCAAACCTGCTCCATTGTCTACCAAGACTCGTTTGATCTTATGTTTATTATGTAGACCTCAAGGTGTAGAGGATCATTATGATCAGACTTTTTTGCAGAAAAGTCTTGTTCAGAGAAGGTGACATTATGTGGCATAGCTAGGTATCCAACCATGGCCTAAAATTCATTGAAATCTAGGTTGGCAGGTAAGGATGCTTCCTACAAGGCTTTGTCAAGGATAGCTTTGTGTTGAGGGGATATGCGAAGGAGTTCCAAAATTGAAATCTATGCAGGAGTCTTCCCTAGCTGCTCTAGGAGATTGTACTAGCTTTTCGGTTGTGGATTGGTAGGAACACCTTGTAGAGTTACCTTGTCTTTGCAAGTGGCGACAACACACTTTGAACTTTTATTATTTATGTTAATGGTGGCAACATGATCATCAAGGGCTCGTATATGGTGAACAATATTGTTGTAATCATGCTCGACGCAGGTATAATTGACATTATTGTTATTCCTTGAACTGGAGACTTTTCCTTTGTCATGATATTGAAAGGGAGTTTTAAATATGTTATGATCAACATTTTCCTTTCCTTGTGAATTGTCTACTAAAATTATACCTTGTTCGATGAGGTCTTGAATGACATTTTTAAGTGTCCAACATGGAGATGTTTTATGTCCCTTTCCACAGTGATATTCACAATATTTGTTTTCCTTCCACCAGTTGGGTTTGATCAATGAGGGTTCATATTTCTTAATGTCTGGTAGTTGGATGACATTGGATTGTAAGAGTGTCTTTAGGATTGATTCAATGGGTTCACTCATTGGGGTATATGTTCTCTTAGTGTGCAGAGGACCTCTACGTTGTTGATTTTTTTGGACTACGTTCAATGTTTGATCTTGACCTTCTGTTTGAGAATTAGATATGTTTGATGTGTTTGAAGTGGAAGGAAATTTGAGATGAATATTAGGACCTTTGTTTATCACTTTAGCATCAACGACTCCATCGTTAGTGACATTCTTGTATCAGGAGAAAATTTTTCTTTTGTCATTGCTTTCCTTTGGGGTTTCTTTTTGCACCACAACTAGTCCCTTTGTGACAAGATCCTTTTCAATAAAGACACCTTTCTCAATGATATCCTCAAAGGTTGTGCAACATTGGATTTGAAGACCACTCATCAATTCTACATTTTGTTTTTCTAGAAACATGGGGACTAGTTGTTTCTTTGGGATGTGACAAGGACACTTACTAGCCATACCTCACCATCTTTGGTAAAATGTGGTAAGTGACTCCCCTTCTTGTTTAGTGGTGCATAGTTTTGTGAGGGTCACATCACTTTCAATGTTCAAGGAAAAGTGATTAATGAATTTATCAACCGAGTCACCCCATGTTCTAATCCTTGGAGGAAGGTGTGTGAACCAATCTAGGGATGGCCCTGTGAGACTTCGTGGGAATAGTCTCATCAAATAAGTAGGATCATATGAAATTTCCATACATGTCGTATTAAATTCTCATGTGTTCCATTGGATCTCCTTTCCCTTTGTATTTGGGTAAACTTGGTGTTGTGAAGCGAGGGGGAAAGGGAGAAATGCATAGATTTTTGTCGAATGGATACGAGAACAATTCCTCCATGGAATAAGTTTTCTTGTTGGTCCCCAATTGCATTTTGTTCATCTGTTTTTGTATGGCTTGTATTTGTTGTATCAAGGTGTCTGCAAGAGATGGTGTTGTGTTGGTTTGACTTTGCATTATGGTGTTGGTGTTGAGATCATATGTTGGATTTAGATTTGGATTGGAATTTTGTGGCATGGGACCTTGGTTACCTTTTTGTTATTGATGTGTAAATGTGGCATTAGTGTTGGTTTGGTTTGAAGTGAAATTGGCATTTAGATTTGTCCCAAAATTCATGTTGGTATTTGGTATGGCATTTTGAAATTGCGATGTAGACCCTTGATTCATACTTTGGATTGGAAATGTTAGACCTTGATTTGTACTTTGGAATGGTGGTGTAAGTCCTTGATTGGTATTTGAAAATGTAGGTCCTTGATTGATGTTTGAAAATGTAGGTCCTTGGTTGATATTTTGGTACAATGGGGTAGGTCCTTGATTGGTGTTTTTATTTGGCACTCTTCATTGGACAATATGAATTCTCCTAGATTTGTTTTGTTGATTTCAATTTGATAGAGGAGTGTTTTGAAATTGAAATGTGGGACCTTGATTCATGTTTTAAAGTGTAGGTGTGGGACCTTGAGATGTAGGACCTTGGTTTTTATTTTGAAATAAAGGTGTGGGACCTTGGTTTGTGTGTTGAAATATAAGTGTGGGACCTTAAGATGTAGGACCTTGGTAAGTATTTTGAAAAAGAGGATTTGTAAAAGTCTTACCCATGGAATTTGATGAGCTACCAAATGTAAAATTTTTTCCTTGTGTTGTTGCATGAATTTTCTTGTTTCCAAATGTTGGGGTATTGGGAATGTGTGTGGTAGTTGTGGCAATATGTGTTTTTGTCCCAAGTGGTAATGTAGTAGAAATATTTTGTGAAGATGGCATCCCTAATGAAAATGGGTTTTGATTAAGTCCTTGGTTTAGTGCTTGAGTAGCTCTTTCCACAATTGTGGAGACATAAAAGCCTTGAGGGAGTTTAGAACCCTTTTTGGCTAGTGCATAAAAGTATCTATTAAGATCAACACTAATGAGCTCATCAACAATGTGTAAAATTATTGGATCTTGATAAGCTCTTTCAAACTCTTTGGGAGTCAATTTCTTGTTGATTCATCTAAGCCTAGATTGTCAAATGTGTCGGTTGGGTCTCTTTGTGGTGTAGATTGTTTTGAATTTGATCCAAGGTTGGTGTCATTATTTGGACTAGAAAAGGGGTCACTTGAAGAATCCATTCCCTTTCTTTTATTTTGTGATCTTGTTTCAACCATGCAAGACTTGCAAGTTGGAAGGTAATGCAAGATGATATGAAATTAAACTATGTTTTTGTATTTTTTGGGTATAAGGGTGCAAGATGATCATGCAAGAGTAATGTTGATCTTAGGACCAAAGGATGATGCTAAATGAAGCTAAATAAGACCAATGGATTTAAAATGATACCAAAGGGAGACTAATCAATGATCAAAGATAATGATATTGAGGCTAGGTAATGCTAAATCAATGACTAACGGTTATGATGCAACTAAGTCTAAGATGAGGTTAAGCTATATTTTTGTGATTTTTCAGATATAAGGACGCAAGATGATAAATCACCTAAGTCAAAGACTAAGGATCGAGAGGATGACAAGGATGTTATGATCAAAGGATATGGTATGAAACTAAATGATACTAGAAAAATGACACTAAGGATATGGACCTTAAGATTTAAGAAAAATGATGATAACCAAGCTATTGTAGATCCAAGATAACAAATCCAATTGTCATTGACCTTTGTAATGACCAATATTTAGAGAAAGGTTGACAAGATGAGTCTAAACTAAGACATAAGTTTGAGACCCAAATTTTTGACCAAGATGATGATGACAAAGATTGATAAGTGGAAAAGGGGTAAAGGTCAATGAAAAATTGAATAGGTAACCATGGATTGTCCAAAGGCTTGATAAACTTCCTATGTCTAAAATCTAGAAGGTATGTGCAACCTAAGACCTAATGTTAATTATGCAAGGAAAATATGACCTAAAGTGTTATGCAAACCTAGATGAGGATTATGGAATGGACTGGTAAAACCCTGCAAGTCTAAGGTTTAGATAACAAGATCTCTATCAAGATAAATTGGATTAGGTTTGGACAAGGATTTTTTTGTAATTCTGATGGTCAGGAAGTTGTGGCTCTATTTCTGTCAATTACGTCGTTTGTAGATGCAGGTTTTTGGTGAGAAATTGTGATGCACAACAATAGTTGTGGACATGTTTCTAGAAAATGTGATGCAAGGTATCAATTTCATTTTTTTGGTGAAAATTTGTGGCTCAAAAATTAGTTGTGGGCCTGTTTTAATCAGTTGCAGTTAACAGATAGTTTGTTTTGAAAAATGATGGTTTGAATTGGTTTTCTAATTGATTTTTGATTGATTTTGGTGTGATTTTGTGAAATGGACTTTGGAAAACATAGAAAATAGTCAACAAACAATTCTTTGGTTTGATTTTGTGTGTGAAAATTTATAATGTGAATAAAGAAAGTCATAGACAATGCACAACCTAGGTTGGAAAAGATACTACTTGTTGAGTCCCTACTTGGATTGCTCTAAACACTTAGACAAAGCGGACAACTAGATATCTTGGTGACATTGGCTCCCCCTTACACAATAGGGGCACGCCAAAATATCTTAACATTGAAGATCCTAGAATATTGTGAACCAAGGGATTTCCTCTCTCTATAATGAATAGTGGAATTTAGGGTGGCTTCAAAGGTCCAACCTCCTGCATCACAAGTAAAAAGGGTTTTTGGCCTCTAAGACAAGTGGTTCTTAATTTTTGTTTCAGGGTGATACTAGTGCCTACACATGTGACAAGATTAGATTAGTTAAGAGGCCTACCAGTCCCTTCCTAAGAAAGGATTTTGACGTATCTCACAGATACTAGAGGTGGCACTTGTTGGCATAGTACATCCTCACCAGGTGATTGAAGACTTTCCCAACGATCACAACATTTTATATAGCAGACCAAAACAAAGTGTTGCTTGGGTCATTCCCTCTCACAAATTGGGAGGAAGACCATCTAAAGGTAACAAAAGTGAGACAAGTATGTTGTTTTTGATCTCCCATATCACACGAAGCGCAAGGAGAGAGCATACACAACACCTTTTTCTCACACTCGCATGGGGTTCATTTTAAAAAGAAAAAGCCCCAAACCAAAAGTGTGGGTGGTTATAAAAATGCCAAAGGATGATTTTGATTCTCAAGATCGCCAAATGGTGCGAGAGAAGAGCATACACATCCAAAGGCAAGATGCAAACCACAAGATAATGCAAGCACTAGTTAATTTTAATTCTGCTTATGGTGTCAAACAAGCACTTGAGTTTGTTTTAGACCAATGATGTGCGATGCAAGTTAATTTTAAACCTCATGAGTGAAAGTATGCATGTTGTTGTTCATTTTTTCCTTCATGAATGTAATGCATGTTCATTTTAACCTTTATGATTGTAATGCAATTTGTTGTTGTAAGCAAGCAAAAAAAAAATGACAACTTTAAAGAAAAGGATGAAAAGATCGTTTGTTTCTAAAGAAACAGTTTTTTTAAACTCCTCAAGACCAACACCACATGCTAAAAATAGAAGATTAGCAAACCAAAAATTCTACCCTAAAGAAAACCCAAAAGAAAAAACTCAAACAAAACTCAAAACTAAAAAGTTAAATCTTAATAGGTAGCGACATCGTTCGGGCTAACAATTGCAACTCTATAATATGACTCACTCTAAATCAGTTGTGTCATTTAAAATGTGGCTCAAGAGCTTGCAATTGTCATAATTTCAAATTTGAAAACCCACCTTCAATTGTGTTGTTGCCCCTCATAGTTGTGTCATTTTTTCAAATTTTGGGAGCCCGCCTTCAGTTGCATTGGTTCCCTTCATAGTTGCGATTCACGACCTGTTACACAACAAAAACAAAAAACAAGACACAAGTTTTTTTGCAAATTTTTTCCATTTCACATTGGGTTCACCAATGTAAGATAGAAAATTGAATAGCAAAGACAAAGTGACAACCACTGCACTACATCTAAGCTAAAATCCAAATCTAAAACAAGGAAGAACAATCAAACAAGAAGAATGAAATAAGAGCAATGAAATAGCAAACTCCTCATGTTTGAAGTTGATTAACCTTCTTTCTCTCTCCTCAAACAACCTTTGCAAGTTTCCCTAAGTTCGTTGTATGCAAATACCTACAAACAATAAGCATGAATATTGGAGATATATGGTTAAATCAAAATAGAGGAGAAAAACTTATTTTATAGAAAGCCATTCGAACGAATGGACAAGATTGAAGTTCTAGAAAGATTCCCAAATCTACTGTTGAGGATACATGCACCATAGAGTAGTGGGCTAGGGACGACTCAAAAATGGACGGTTAAGATTGAAAAGAGACCAAAGACAATCAATGGTTGAGATTCAAAAATGAGATAGTGGAGGGAGATTATGGAGAAATTAAATAATAAAATCATTTAATTCATTAAAGAAGAATCTTTGACCAAGTGGGGAAATAAATAATTCATTTAAATTATTTATTTATGGAAGAAGAGGAAAACAAGAATTTAATTACAATGATTGTGCAACCAATTCAATTAAATAAGAGGAAATAGAAAAGGAGGATTAAATAATTAATTTAGATTAATTATTTAATAGTGGAGAAATGAAAAAAGATAATTAAATGATTTTAATAATCATTTAACTATAGAACAAAAGATTAATGAATAGATAAATAATTAATAAAAATTATTTAACTATAGATGAATAATGATAAGAAAATAATTAAATAAATGATAATTTATTTAATCATCGAAGAAAAGAATGTTAGTGATGCAATTAAAAAGATAATTTATTTAATTGATAAAGAAATGAATTAATTAAATAATTAAAATTATTTAATTAATAGAGGAACGTGATCAAGAAATTAAGCAATTAAAATTATTTAATTTTGTGGGGGAGAAGACCAAGATGATGGAAAAATGACGCTCGCAGATCAAGACATTTTTTAGTGTCTACATTTTGCCCCTCTTTGACATAATGTAGTTCATCCTATTCAGTCAAGGGAGCACAAACCTAGCATTTTGTCTCATGTTCGCAATTTGATTGACCAGGCAAGGATGTTTCTAGGAGCAATCCAGCTGGGATTCGTGGTCCAGATGCTTGAGATTAGGACTCACCTAGCTATGATGCCAACATTGATCAAGAGGTGGCATAGCGACACTTCTTCCTTCCACCTATCTACCAAAGAGGCTACAATCATGTTAGAGGATGTCTAGTGTATCTTGTGGGTGTCTATTCATGGCGAGAAATTTATTTATGATGTGGTTGCTGGGATGGATTCTGGTTATGAGGTACTTGGCATTGATACCCTTTGAGTAGAGACGACACATATTGAATTATAGGATTATAGAGGATAGGCACCAGAATTTACCCTGATTATTAGAGCTTTGATTTGTAGAGTGCTCATGCTAGAAAGGCGGGGTCAAGCCTTCAACGTTGTTTGGGGACTTTCCTCGACATGGATGGTAGTGGAAATGACCTGCTTTGCTTGGGGCCCTGTGATACTAGCATCATTATATCACAATATGCATTAGGTAGTCTATATGTAGGGGTAGAGCATAGGAGCTGGGGTTACGCTTCTACATATCTGGGCATGGGAGCACATTTCCATGCTCTGACCTATTATCACATTGAAAGATATTGATGTAGATGAGCCCCTAGTATATCAATATGGAGGCATGAAAACTCTATACCATACAAAGCCAACAAGTCTCTCATATTGGAGATGGGTTATTGATGGGATGATAGTTTTTCAGTGGAGGCCATGGTTTCAGGCACCACCATGGTTTGATGAACATCAACAACTATTTTATGCTCGACAGACCAAATACATGCAAGGTCGAGAGCATATATGATGATTGAGAGGTACCTTCTAGATCAGGTTGCTTGATAGTTTGGGGAGGTGCAAGATGTTGTCCCCCACGATTACCGAGCTATATTCACATGTACCACTAGAGAGGTTGAGTGGGGGCCACAGATTCCACCCTAGGTGGCAATAGATGATTTTTGATAGCTCGTGCCCTAGCCATGGGTGTACGTCGATGGACCATACGATGCATGTACTACACTTGTCTATGATGCTTGATGGTTACAGTTTGTACCATTCCAATTGATAGACCCAATAGTTGGGCACATACCAAGTAGAGGGAGAGGACAAGAGTTAGGAAAAGAATAGGGTAGAGGGCACAACAACCTCCTCATGATAGACATCAACCTCCCCGAGATGGACAGGACCAAAAATATGGGAATGATGGGCATTATTAGGGTCCCCCTTTGATCCTTTGGTACAGATACTACCACTGTCACCACCAAACCAACAACAACATCAGGAACAACATTGAGATGCACAGATTCGGGCCCTCACTACTCATAGGGACTAGTTATTATAGTAGGTCCAACAACTGATAGGGGAGCATGATGTAGTTGGTGTAGAGATTCAAAGGGTCATGGGAGAGCGTGATTAGGAGCAGGTGCAGAGAATACAGGTGGACCTACAACTCACTCAAGAGATAGGGCGTCGGGTACAACTAGAGGACAATGTTTAGTTTCAAACCTAAGTACAAGGTAGCGTGCTTACATTTTTGTATAGAGATTTTGTCACGAAGGCCTCATACTACAAGACATTTTACCACAGGGATGTCTCGAGAGAGAGGAGGCAACCTGATTATTCTGAGAGGAGTAGAGTTGCACCGAGTGGCTTGGCTAGATGTTCAATTAGGAAACCCTCAAGTAGTGACCACTGTCAACCATTGGATAGCCAACAAGACCAGTCTCGCCATGACAACAGATAGAGCCAAGGCTATCCTCACATTTTGTAGATATTTTTGGATATACAACCATGATTATTGATATGTATATACATTCATCAGCTGATTTTTGATAGCCTCTTGTATATCTATTTTTGATGACATTTACATATTGATTCTGACTTTGTATCATGACAATCATATTTTGAGATAAATATGATATGGCACAATTCGATTATGATGTGATGTTTCATTTATTTCATGCTTTATGGTTTATGTATGGATGCACATGCTATTGATGGATGGAAATGTTTATGTTATGGATGTGTTTCTTTATTTATGCATAATATGATGAGATGTATGATCCATGATGTGATGTATATATGATATGTAATATATGATTTATGTTATGAATGCAATGTGATGGATGTTTTATTCTCTTTTTTAATATCTTTCATATATGACAGCTATGAGAAAGGATTATGGCGATGCAGTGATGATGTCATGCTTATGATATGCTCAGATAAGAAAAGGATATACGAGCCAGTATCATTTGATGGTTTGTGGATGAGGATGGATGAGATGGAGTTATTTACTGTCATCCATGTTAGCACCATAGAAGGACTAGCAGGTGGTAGTCTATATGTAGGGGTAGAGCATAGGAGCTGGGGTTACGCTTCTACATATCTGGGCATGGGAGCACATTTCCATGCTCTGACCTATTATCACATTGAAAGATATTGATGTAGATGAGCCCCTAGTATATCAATATGGAGGCATGAAAACTCTATACCATACAAAGCCAACAAGTCTCTCATATTGGAGATGGGTTATTGATGGGATGATAGTTTTTCAGTGGAGGCCATGGTTTCAGGCACCACCATGGTTTGATGAACATCAACAACTATTTTATGCTCGACAGACCAAATACATGCAAGGTCGAGAGCATATATGATGATTGAGAGGTACCTTCTAGATCAGGTTGCTTGATAGTTTGGGGAGGTGCAAGATGTTGTCCCCCACGATTACCGAGCTATATTCACATGTACCACTAGAGAGGTTGAGTGGGGGCCACAGATTCCACCCTAGGTGGCAATAGATGATTTTTGATAGCTCGTGCCCTAGCCATGGGTGTACGTCGATGGACCATACGATGCATGTACTACACTTGTCTATGATGCTTGATGGTTACAGTTTGTACCATTCCAATTGATAGACCCAATAGTTGGGCACATACCAAGTAGAGGGAGAGGACAAGAGTTAGGAAAAGAATAGGGTAGAGGGCACAACAACCTCCTCATGATAGACATCAACCTCCCCGAGATGGACAGGACCAAAAATATGGGAATGATGGGCATTATTAGGGTCCCCCTTTGATCCTTTGGTACAGATACTACCACTGTCACCACCAAACCAACAACAACATCAGGAACAACATTGAGATGCACAGATTCGGGCCCTCACTACTCATAGGGACTAGTTATTATAGTAGGTCCAACAACTGATAGGGGAGCATGATGTAGTTGGTGTAGAGATTCAAAGGGTCATGGGAGAGCGTGATTAGGAGCAGGTGCAGAGAATACAGGTGGACCTACAACTCACTCAAGAGATAGGGCGTCGGGTACAACTAGAGGACAATGTTTAGTTTCAAACCTAAGTACAAGGTAGCGTGCTTACATTTTTGTATAGAGATTTTGTCACGAAGGCCTCATACTACAAGACATTTTACCACAGGGATGTCTCGAGAGAGAGGAGGCAACCTGATTATTCTGAGAGGAGTAGAGTTGCACCGAGTGGCTTGGCTAGATGTTCAATTAGGAAACCCTCAAGTAGTGACCACTGTCAACCATTGGATAGCCAACAAGACCAGTCTCGCCATGACAACAGATAGAGCCAAGGCTATCCTCACATTTTGTAGATATTTTTGGATATACAACCATGATTATTGATATGTATATACATTCATCAGCTGATTTTTGATAGCCTCTTGTATATCTATTTTTGATGACATTTACATATTGATTCTGACTTTGTATCATGACAATCATATTTTGAGATAAATATGATATGGCACAATTCGATTATGATGTGATGTTTCATTTATTTCATGCTTTATGTTTATGTATGGATGCACATGCTATGGATGGATGGAAATGTTTATGTTATGGATGTGTTTCTTTATTTATGCATATGATATGATGAGATGTATGATCCATGATGTGATGTATATATGATATGTAATATATGATTTATGTTATGAATGCAATGTGATGGATGTTTTATTCTCTTTTTTAATATCTTTCTATATGACATGCTATGAGATGGATGTATTTCTCTTGGCGTATTTCCAATGTGATGATGTCATGCTTATGATATGTTGATAAATAAGATATGATTATGCAGGATGTATGTATTTTGATGGTTTGTGGATGTAGGATGGATGCATTATTATTATTTTTGACTGTCATGATACCATGTTAGCACGAAAATAAGATAGAAGGATAAGTTGAATGGATTAACCATTGATTTTGAGATTGATTCAAAAGTCCAACAAGTCCATGAGTCTTCGAGACTTTATTAAATGTGGCGACAAGACCAATGATTTGCTTGTTTCAGGGATTGGGATACTTCGTCATTTCATTCCTTATTTTTGATATAACACATAGATATGATGCATCAAGGTATCTATAACCAGGATGGTGTTGTATCTAATGTGATGGACTTTGACTTTACAAATAGATAGGATAATCCTTGCTCACACGTTGACATACAAAAACCTCATTGGAATGTAGTTTAGAAGTTCAAAACGTTTTGGACCAAAACATACATAATAGTCAATAATCTATTCAAAATGACCTCCCTACACACAACTAAGCAAGTATTCACCAAGATTATTTTACAAGAACATCCCACAAGCACAAAAAGTGAAAGATAATGATCGATGCCTCATTCCTTTCTCTCTAAATTGTTTTGATAGATATCATCGAGAGGTCATTAAAATGGTTCAACGAGATAAACCCTAAGAAAAGATCAAAACAAATAGTTAATGTTATCTATATCTCTTGCCAAAGTAGCATAGCTAAGGTGATTTTTTACGATGTCCATTGTAGGAAGGATGCATCCTAGGAAATTTTTATCAGATTTTGTTCAAGAGGCCATTGATACAAACGTTACCAACTTGTTTACTCATGATCTAGACTTTAGATTTTCATATTTAGGTTCACACATCATGACTTGCCACACTTGTTTCCACTTGTTTTACCAAAGGTTGAAGATGATGATTGATTTGTTATGAATGAAGGTTTATTGTGGGTGAAAACAAAATAGGATGGGTGGTTTTGGACTTTTTTGAAACATTTCAATGTTTTTGGTATTTTGTAATGTTTTGAGGTTGTTTTTGATCTTTTTGGGTATATGTGAATGTTTAGGTTTTTAGGTTATGTGAGGTTGTTTAGGGTTTTTTAAGTGTTTTCCAATGTTTTAGGTTTTGAATTTTTCAAATGTTTTTTGTGTTTTTTGTGTTTTGACTAAGACCTAAGAGGGACTAACCTAGGGACTCAAGGTCTTATCAAAGATTAGCCTTGCCTATGTTATACACATAGAGACCACGTAGTTCGATTGACTTTGACTAGTACCTATTTATTGATGAAATATAAACACTTGATATATTATCAATTTTATTATGGTAGACTCCTAAAGGACTGACCTAACGCCTCAGGGGTGCATCGATGATGGCGTTTCCTACGTTCAAGCTTAGAGACAATGTAGTTCAACAAATTAATTTTTGGATTTTCTGAATTTTTGACATGTTTAGGGATTTTGATGTGTTTTTGATGTTTTTGGATTTTTTGGATTTTACAAGTGCTTTTGGATTTTGATGAGGTTTTCAAATGTTTTGGGATTTTCTAAGAGATTTTGAGAATAAACTTAAGATATACAAGAACCCAATCTAATGCAAGAATAACCAAATTTCCCCCAGTGTGATGTGATAGACTACCTCAATATAGGTGGGACAAACTGACCTTAGGAATTAGCCAGGTAGTACTAAAGGGGAATATGTTACTTACATAACATCCAACTATGATACAAACATGGATGGGTGATGGAATAAATAGGATTAATGGATGTGACATATGGATGTGATTGATGGTGAAGCAGGATAAGTCAAAGAGCCAATGATGGATGGAGAGTGCTTATATATGCAAGGTGCATTTCTGCTAGGTTTTCACCAAGGTACTTGTCCAAAGTGCCACTGAAGTGGTTTTCACTAGAAGACAATTTTTTTCTTTACTGTTTTCAATATTTTTTGTTATTTTTTTATTTTTTTAAATTTTTTTTTCATATTTATACCCTTTAAGTCTAGGCATATAACTTTTTGAGATGCAAATTGTTGATTGGATCCTGCAAGGGTTCTCCTTCAAGTGTTGATAATTGATATGCTCTTGATCCATAGCTTGTCATAATGAAAAATGGTCCTAACCAATTCGGCTTGAACTTCCCTTTGCTATCCTGATCTGGCATGTTCTTTTGATTCTCCTTGAGGAAAATATCTCCCACTTGGAAGGACCGAATCTTGATTTTTCTTGTTATAGCTCCTTCTCAGTTGGTTTTGGTAAGCCTACAAATTATTCAAAGCATCAAGGCAAAACTCATCCAACAATTCTAGCTCATTCGAGCAAGACACCCTATATTCTTTATTAGTATTTATATTTTGTAGTGACACTCTTAGCAATGGGAGCTTGAACTCGATGGGTAGGATGGCTTTAGATCCATAGACTAGGGAAAAGGGGGTTGTAGTTGTAGGTGTGTGGATACTGGTTCTATAGGCCCATAAGGTGGGATTTAATTGCAGATGCTAGTCACGACCAGCTTCATTGACCGTCTTCTTGAGGATTTTAAGAATGGTTTTCTTCAATGCCTCATCTTGACCGTTGCCTTGGGGGTAATAGGGAGAAGAGAATCGATGTTGGATGTTGAATAGTTGGCATAACTCTCTTACATCTTGATTTTTGAAAGGTGTTCCATTATCTGAGATAAGGGCTTGATGTTGATGTGTCCAAAGTTTCAAAGTTGTTTGTGAAGTGAGATATCAAATGTGTTGAGATGGATGGGATAATTGATCCTAATATTTTGAGAGGGAATTTTGTTTACAAGACCAAGGTAGACACATACTTTACCCTTAAAGTGATAGACCTAAGAACTCAATGTTTAGATGGTAGAAATTTGATACAATGTTTGGTAATACATTTCCTTTTTTTCATTTTGTTACTTTGGAAGTCTAAATGTTTTGAAAATAAGCCCAATTTTTGGTGTGTTCAATTGAGTTAAGATTTGATTAATGAGAGTAATTTATTACCACATCAAAATGTCTTAATTAAGTTCAAACTAAAATGTCTATGACAAGGAAAAATATTTCCCACAAAAGCTTGATATTTTGGAAATCAAAGAGCTAAGCCATAGGTTCCTAAGTTAACTTTGGAATAATGTTAATTGAGACATAAGCCCAAATATTATGAAGCCTTAAAGATATTGTTTTGAAAAAAAAAAGATATCCTTAAAGACATGCAAGAATATAGATATTTTCAAAGGTATTCACACTAACCAAAGGGTTTTAAATTTGAAGAACATGTTGATGTTTGTTTGAATTGTTTTGAAACCAAACAATGCATTTACTTACTCAATGTGTTACAATGGAGATATTTAGAAAGTCTTGTTCCACAAGGCTTACTAGTTGGGCTCAACAAAAATTAGTCACATAACAACCCTAAGGAGTAGGTAAATACTTCTTAGTAGGCTTACCTCATCCCCTAATTTATGATGTAATCTGTGAAGATGGAGGGGTCAAATAGGCCATGTCAAGGAAATCTACTATCTTGACATGCCTAGCCTTGTACAAGAGAATTAAATCATAGGCTTTATGCATCAACCAAAAACTAGACGTGGTAAGTAACTTCTGGGAGTGGTGTACCTCCCATGCACTACTTCGAAGTACATTTTGGAAAAAATGGATAGGTTGCTAAGAAAAAGTATTTAACGACACTATGAACATAGGTGGTATGAACCATACCTAAGCTACTAAAAGCTTTAGATTTTCTTGCCCAACTCATACGTTCGAACAAGGATTAGGCACTATCATGTTACCATGCCCCCAATATAAGATACTTTCTTTTTATTTTTTGAACTTTTTATAGCTTTCTAGTAAATGTGCTTTTATAGTCACTTATATGAGTTCTCCATTGTAGGTTGTATCTCATTAGAAGGATCGTATCTAATAAAGACAAGAAAAATGCTATTTCTCTTCACACAAGATCGTAAGAAGCACAAGGGGAGAGGATACGTAGAAAGTTCTTAGGGTGACCAAAAAAGTTTGTTAACTTGGAGTGTTTCTCTTCACCCAAGATTGCACGAAAAATAAGGGGAGTGGATACACACTAAAAGATCACACAGGCATGACAAGCACATAATACACTCATTTTTTTTAAATCCTCAAAGGCAATGATGACTTCATTTTAATTGCACCAAACTGAAGTATGACTTTGTGCTTGTTCAATTTTAAACCAACATTGCAATGGTGAGGATGTATGGGTTCAATTTAACCAATGTTGAAAGATTAGAGCATTGTAAATTTTAAAGCCAATTGAAAGCTAGTTGTCCTAAAAAAATGAAATAAAATAGCATATGATGGGTTATATCATCCCATAAGTGTTTAAAACACTTTTACAATATAGATCAAGTGATGATGTGCTTCTTTACTTCAAGGTTTTTCTCATTTCCTAACTTGCAAAAATAGTTAGACTTACAAAAAAACCAAAATTCAATAAATGACCGGAAAGTGGATTCAATTAAAAAATAAAAGTAGACATGAAAATATAGCTCTCTATTTTACCTTGCAATAACGTCGCTATGCCACAAAAGCACCACTTTGTTAGATAGAAAAAGTGTCGTTGTTCCACAAAAGTGCCATTGTAATGCAAAAGCACCTCTCTGTTGTACTTGTGAAAACACTAGAGAGGTCAAAAGTGCCACAATATCAAAAACGCATCTTTGTCAAAAAATAAAAAGCATTTCCATAAAGAAAAAGTGCTACTATAAAAAAATGCAACATTGTATGTCAAAAGCGTCATTGTACAACAAAAGTGTCGCTTTGGTAAACAACAAAAGCACTGCCCTACCTGCAACCTACAAATCATAGGAAACTCAAGGAAATTTTTTCAAATTTAGTTAGTTCTACCCTCCTTCAAGTGCCAAAATGTGAGTATAATCATAACATAAGCTAAATACACCAAATCCAATAGATTCTAAGCAATACTTAGCTAGTTAAGCTATACTCCCAATGAAACACTTGAAAACATAGAACAAAGAAGCCATTTAAATATAAACTCTTATGAAATACATAAAGGAACCTAGTTAAATGCCTCAAACCTCATCCCATTGGGGGATTGGTGTTGCATTGATGTGAAATTTCAGCCCTTTCCAATCCCTAGATTGAAACAAGCTCAAAAATGCATTCCATTGATGAAAATAAGCTAATATTGATGAAAACTAAGCTAAAAGTGGATGAAAAGCTAAAATGGATGCAAGTTGGATGAAATTGAGTATTCAAACATGCAAAATAACTTTGCTAAAATGGAAGTGTATCCTTTTCTCATGAAAATGAGGAGTATTTATAGGAGAAAATGGTGAATCAATGGCTAGGATTGATTTGATCAATCAAGGGATGAGAAGTAATGAGAGTTGAAGGCATGGGTCAAGAATTCTCATCAATGGATGGGAATGCAAGCTGACATGGATCAAAGAGTTAATAAATGGATCTTATTGATTCAAAGAAGCACACTTCCTAAAAATTAGGAAGTTATTAGGAAGTTTGTTGCAAGATATTCCTATTGAAAATGGAGGAATATTCCCTTGCAGGTGGGGGGGTGAGGGAAAGTAACAAATTAGATAATTAAAACAATTTTTTAATTGTGCAAGTTGAGTGAAATTAATATGCTCATTAAATAATTAATTTATTTAATGAAATAAGGTCAAATGACATTTAATTCAATAATTAAGATTATTTAATTAAATGAGAGGACATGAGCAATTTAATCAAATAATGCACATTACCTAATTAAATAAGATGAAAATTAGTGTGAAATGGGGTGAATTATCCAAATAATAGTGATCATTTGATTAATAGGAGAAATTGATGAATTTAGTTAAATAATGAAGATTATTTAATTAAATGGTCAAAATGGGTGATTTAGGACAAAATGGTGTTAGTAATCATATTCAAGTGTGCAATATCAGTCAAGAAAATTTCAAGTATCTTCAGAAGTTGATTAATATCATAGCCAATTTAAAGCTATCTCCTAATACGAAATGTTACATAGTTGATTATTTATTCCTATTGGAAAAGCCTATGTGTTGTGCTAGTTTTGGGTGCACATTGACACTATCCGATGAAAAATGATCTTGGCTTTAAAATTATTGCATCGTTCTATGCCTAGCTATGAAGAAATTTGGTGAAGTATAGAGTGATTTTCTTTGATTTAGTTTATTTCACGATGCATGCATTGATAATAAATGGGAGAACCTTAATGTTTAGGATTTTTAATGTTTTATTTAGAGTGGATGTTAATATTTCTAGAAAAAAATTTAAAAATGACAAATTCATGGAGTATTTTTGTAAATATTTAATTTCCATGAAGTTACAGAGTAATTTATGTTAAATTTGTTGTTTCTTTGTAAATAATTCAAATTCATGAAATATTCTGGGTAAATCTTTAGTTTTCATGAAGTTGTGAAGTGATACATTTTTTATCAGACCAAACTTTTTTATGATCCTTTGGATACCAATAAGCCTAAGAAACCATAGACCCCTCGTGATCAACAACAATTTACACAATGAACCCTAAGTGAACCTAGTACATCAAGACCTGATATTCTTGAGCCTTGGGATCAACTAAGATTACCTTTAGATTTAGGTGCTCCAAGTGGATCTTTCAAGAAAGGTAGGTTCTCGTGTTCTTTGGGTGAAAATTTATCTTCCTGTTTGTGTGCATGTGCAACACTCACATCAACAATTCCACCTTCACTCAAATAGCACATGCCACAGGAGAAGAAGTGACTAGATAGGCACTTCTTCACAATGATGTAATTAAATGTATTGCCTAGTGTGTGACTCATTTGTATTTTTCTTGGGTCAATTTTAAGTAACACATATTTTGGTAAAATTTATCCCCTCTAATGAGCCTTTCACTCCTACATTTGATAGGTATCTTCCATCAGATCCACTAACATTAATATCAAGCTACTATGACTATAAATATTTTGACGTAGAAGGTATTTTTCCAAGAACTTATCACTTTTATTATCTTCAACAATCTAACTTGGAGTGGAGACACCATACTTCAGCCTGATCCTAAACAAGTTAGAGCCCATTGAGTGCTTGTTTAGTAAAAAAATCATCATAGGACCAACCAATCACTAGCTATAGAGACATGACCACTCAAATGGATAATGAGGTGAACCTTTTAGAAAAAATATCATCTATCAAGATGGTTGATTTTAGACACACCAAATAGTGCCAAAATAACATTTTAGAAGAAAGATAAAATGGGGGAACTCAACCCCTATTCCACAACAACCCACCTCAATTTGGTGATACCCAAGAGTAAAGAATAAGGGGAGTGACCCCTCAAGATCTCATAGCCACCCTATTCCAATGAAAGAAGATACTTGGAGTTGGAGGTGTCATGCAACCTCGCCATGAAAAAATTGAGGAAAGGCCTAGATCTCCAAGGTGATGATCACATTTATACCTATTTATTGTCACAAAAATGATCAAAGCTAGGGGCAACTCAGATGCCCCTTACATTAAATTTTATTCTAGTTAAATGATAAATAAAAAATCTCCAATGGAAAACCCAAATTATTTAGAATAAATAAGAATGTAGTTGGAGATGGGGTCACCAATTCAAATTATTTCCAAAACATCCAACAACCTTCTTCTATCACCATTGCATCTGCACCCCCTAAACTTGAGCATAAAAGGAGATAGTTCACACCTAGGGGAACCTATTAAGGCAGTCTTTTGTCAATTGATCGAGGCTAACACAATTGCCTTTCCACTTACAAAACCCTTTGATGATAGTCAACCAAAACCCTCCTAGTATAAGGAGGATGAACATTGCAATTATCATCAAATAAAAATTCATGCCACAAGAAAGTGTAAGAAATTGAAACATTACATCCAAGCCCTTATCAATAGAGGCAAAATTGAAGTTGAAGGACCATAAAACAACTCACCTAATCAAAATTTGGGCATATTCAAAATCAATTCCCTAGGCATAATCAATAGTGCATTGAAGGATAAGACTCCCATATGAACACCATCCGTCACAACAAATCCCTTATACCTATGACTTTGTTGTTAGACACATTGAGCAATCCAATGAACAAGTTCATACCATTAAAATAAAACACTAGATTGTATTATCACAACCCAACATGGACAAGTCACAATCCAAGGTCCTACTCCATCTGCTCTAAACACCCAAAAATGATATGAACTCATTGATCATCTTGGGTGAACTTTGGCCCAAATTTCCATCCTCGAGCTCCTTCAAATATCCTCCACTCATAGAGGCATCTTATATTAGATCCTACAAGAATACTAAGTACTTGTTGACATTGATCCCTCATGCTTCTAGGCCATTGTTGGTCATCTTTCCATTGATCATTACCTCACCTTCACTCCAAATTATTTTCATTCTCTTGATCCATCATATAATCATCCTCTTCACATGGAGGCTATATCCAACATAAAATAAGATTTGTTCTCATAAAAAATGGGTCAATCCTACACATTTGTACACTTTGACTAGTGGAGCATTTGGGTTATACAATAGAAGCCTTCGGCTCTCAAACTATCACCATTAAGGCCCATGTTAATACAAAGAGAGAATCTGTTGGTACTATTTACTTGCCTATTGAGGTAAGACCCTCTTTGCAACATACCCTATGCTACATCCTAGATTTGGACCCTCCATACAACATCTTTCTTGGTTGACCATGACTTCATACCATGCATGTCGTAATATCCACATTCCATCACTACCTTAAGTTTATTTACAATGGTATGGAATTTACTATTCCTAATGACTACACCCCTACCAATATTGTAAGATGTTGGTAAAGAAATACAACTATTGTCCATCCTATAATATTGCTCCCAAGTCCCCTTTACAAAATTTAAATCATACATTGATCCTAGTGATTTTCCTTCAACATCTTCCACTCCACTTATCAAGCAACAATCCTTCAAATCCATATTCAAAATATTTGATAATGGATGTGGAGAGTATCAAATTCATGATTCCCTTTATTTTGAATTTTTTTTCATCTCATTTCAATTCGTTGATTGACCACATAATCCAAGATCCCCTCCTCACATTACAATGGGAGCCCACTACCTTCCTTTTCATTGGTTATCTTGCTAATGAGGACATAGATGGCTTTACAATGATGAAAAATATGCAACTTTCTTCAAGGAACACAAATATTCTATTCCCTTATATATTTGTAGTAAAATGAACTATAAAGGCAAAGGTCTTGGCCTCCATGAGCAATGCCCCATTGATTTCGTTGATCTAATAGTAAATGATGGAACTTTTTTCTTAGGATATAGTGCTTATAATGAGTATTATATTGTCCTTGTATAATTTCTTGGTAATACTAGGCACACCTCTTTTATTCTTGACAACATCGAAGCACATGTCATTCCAAGTCCTTTTGAAGAGATTGTACCACAAACATATTCCATGAAAATGTCATCCTTACCATCCACATTGATTTAGAATATCATGAACTCATTGATTGGGACTAACATGGCCCTCTTGCCTTGGATACATTAAAAAATGATGAAGCAATCCTAGAACTTATGCAATCATGTGATCACATCCACCCAAGATATCACAAACAAATATTTCAAATCTTACTAAGCTCATTTGCATATTTTGGAGACAAGTATATGATTTAGAGAAATCATTAGAATCTAAACTTGATACAAATACATAATTTCATAGATAAATTTATCTTTCATTAGCTCCTACCCCACTTCAAGATGGGTCACCCCTCCTCATTGAGGAAGTCATAGATATAAATATGGGTACAAAGAAAGAACCTAAGTTTACATAGATAGTAGCTTATTTAGATCCCAAGTTGAAGATAGAAATCTCCATGGTACTTAGAGATTATCTATATGTATTCTTGGTAATATGATGACATGCTTGGATTAGACACATCCTTGGCCATTCACCACCTTGTGGTACAATTTGATGCTAAACCAGTTTGCCAAAGTTTAAGGAAAATGCACCCTAAGGTGGCCCTCCTAGTAAGGGAAGAGCTTCATAAGTTTTTGGACATTGGATTCATTTGATCTATTGATTATCTAGAGTGGGCATCCAAT
The DNA here is from genome assembly GCA_007258455.2 of Sequoia sempervirens. Taxonomy (NCBI): domain Eukaryota; kingdom Viridiplantae; phylum Streptophyta; class Pinopsida; order Cupressales; family Cupressaceae; genus Sequoia; species Sequoia sempervirens. The sequence continues at coordinate 4,763,757 of VDFB02000015.1, read as the reverse complement.
CTATTCATAGTGAGAGAAAACTAAAGAAATAAGGGTATGTATAGATTTCATGGATATCAATAAAGCTTGCCCCAAAGATGATTTTTCTTTTCCTAACGTCAAAATAATAATAGATTTGACATTTATCCATGAGATAATATCCCTTATGGATGTATTTTAAAAATATAACCAAATTTACATAGCACTACTAGAGGACCAAAATAAGATATCCTTCATCACCCCTTGGGAACATTCTATTATAGAGTCATGCCATTCGTCCTAAAAAATGTTGGTGCCATATATCAAAGGGCCATGATTGCCATATTTTATGATATGTTGCATGATATTTTTGAGGATTATATGGATGAAATCTTGGGAAAATTAAATTTTAAATTAGATCATCTAGCCATCTTACATTGCATCTCCCAAAGACTCCAATATATAAGTTTAGACTAAATCCCAAGAATTGTGTATTTAGAGTCATGTCAATTGAGCTCCTAAGGTTCATTATTTCTAGATGTTAAATTGAAGTAGATCTAGATAAGGTAAATATAATAATAGACATGCCACCTCCTAGGAACCTTACACAACTATGTAGCCTGCAAGGGAATATCCATGTTATTAGATGATTAATTTCTCAACTAGTAGATAAGTACCATATATTTTCACATTTATTAAGAAATAATGTAAAATTTGAGTGGGATCAATCATGCAAAGTAGAATTCAACTATATTAAATAATACCTATCCAATCCTCCATTTCTAGTGGCACCAATGCTAGATAATCTTCTATTTCTCTATATCTCAGATACACAACATGCCTTAGGTTCCCTCTTAGCCAAACACAATGATCATGGAAGAGAGAATTCCATCTATTAGCTTAGTAGAACATTAGTGGGATGTGAGATCAATTACTCATCTATGAAGAAATATTGCTTTGCCAATCCTTACTAGTAGGAATAGAAAAGGGTTATGCTCATTAGTTAGTTTGATATTGAGCCAAACAATTCCTCCACATATTACAATCATAAGGCAATCAAGGGGAAAGTTAATGCAAACCAATTAGTAGAGGCTCCCATTCTAGACTATCATCCTTTATCCATATAGTTTTCAGTTGAATCTATTCTTCACATTGAAGAGTCTGAGCCATGGACATTATACTATGATGGATCCTTACCTCGCATGACTCTAATGTCAGTATCATTTTCATCACCCTTGGGTGATCTTATCCCAAAATAATTTTGTATCGGCTTCCTTTGTACAAACAACATAATAAAATATGAGGCATTGATATTTGGTCTAAAAATATATTACAATGTAACATTTAACACTTAAAGGTCTTTAGCGATTCATAGTTAGTGGTCAAATGGGTTATTGATGAGTTCCTCATAAAGGATGAAAAACATTTATCTTATAAATGCATGTTGGATAGTTTTAAATAATATATTTTAGATATATCTTTTGAGTGAGTTCCTATATCAACAATAGATCAGCTAATGCAATGACCACTATCATATCTCTTATGGATGTGCTTGATGAAGCTCATGAGTATCAATTCCTTATAAAGCAACTTCTCATACTAGCTTATGATATCTCAAAATTTGACATAATATGTGATATTGTTGGTCTTGACACTCCATAGTATAATGACATCTATGATTATCTCCAAAGCCAAAAAATTCCTCCACATATGTCAACCACCAAATGCAGATCCCTTATTCAATGTGTCTCTCATTACACCCTTCTTAGGGGCATGTTCTATCATATGCACTATTATGGTACTTTTCTTAAATGTCTCAACTTAGACAAGACTAATCTAGTACTTCAAGAAGTACTTAATGGTATTTGTGGTTCTCACAAAACTAACATGATTCTAACAATGAAGCTCCTTCATAGATGATATTAGTGGCCTACCACTGAATTAGATGTTTTCCAATCACCACTCTATGGCCATTCCCTACACAAGGCCTCAAACTCATTGGAAAGATTAATCCCATCTCCTCCAATGACCATAAATTTATTATTACTACTACCAATTATTTCACCAATTGGATTAAAGTAGTTCCATCACTTTTACCACTAGAATCCAAATATTCAAATTTATCCTCAATCATTTCATTTCTCATTTTGGAATCCGATCAACCATTATAAAATAAAATAGAAAATCATTCAAAACCATGAAGTTCAATCCCTATGTGAGAAATTCTATATCAATCACAAGTGGGTGATCCCATATTACCCATTAGGTAATTGCCATGCCCAGACATCCAACAAAGGCATCATAAATTCCTCAAGAAAATTTGAAATGATGCTAGTTGTGATTGGAATCTCCAACTTAATCCCATTATTTACAATAGAGTTTGAGCTACCTATTTGCATCTCTTTATGCAACATCATCTTAGAGGAGGATTATTGAGTGGTATAGTTACATGAATTGGAACTCCTTGAGGAGCACCGTCTCACTGCTCTCAATCACCTTAAATATACTAGCATAGGTTGTGCCATGGCTATAAAAAAAACATTTACACTAGAGAGTTTGAGGTTAGTGACCTTGTATTAAGGGGAACAAAAATTACTACTCATGATAGAGAGAAGAAAGGGAAGTTTACGCCAATCTAGTTGGGTCCCTATGTCATCACTACTAAATTTAGATCTGGAGTATATAAGATAGATAATCTTGAAAGACATGAACTAGATGATACCATGAATTTCATCCCTCTCAAGTGATTCTATGAATAAAATTTTGCAACCAATATTTCAAATACCAAAAAAAAACATAGAAGAGAATCAACAAAAAAAATAATTCCAAAAATAGTAAAGAAAAATAAATTTGTCTAATAGTGAAAACCACTCGTGTTTCCTTGGGAAAGTAATATGATAAAAACTTGGAAAACATGTGTCATGTATAGAAATTAACTACTCTAGTCTATGAACTTGCATTAGTCAATATTATCTCATTCATCACTCACCACTCATCCCTTCATTCCCTTTATCTCAAATCATTCACTCAAGTTCCCTATCCATCAATTGTTCTTAGCCTTCCACTATTCATCCCATCCATCTTTGTTATCCCCTGCACAAGAATCCTTACTCACATCATCCTCCTCCATAATATTTCTCACCTAATAACACTCCATGTCATTTTTTGACATACCCACTTCCCCCCCCATCCATTCACTTACCTCCCTTCATTCCTTCTAGTTATCATCATTCCTTCCACACCATTTCCTTGATTTATTCTCAAATGGTGGCATCTCCTTGTTGAAGTTTCCTAGGAAATGGTTATCACATACATATCCACTGGGGCATGACCTTTTCACCTCTATCTATCCTCACATCACATACACTCACATTTTCATGTTATGATTTAATCCTTGTTTAGAATCCCCTCCACCCCCTAATCCTTCCCTCCCACTCATCATCCCATACACCCTTGGATTCAACATGTAATTGGATACCAACTATTGTTTTTTACATGTTTTGATTAATTTTTGCATGTTTCTATGATTTTTTGTTGCCTATAGTCCTAATTCCCCATCCATCACATCATCAAGGTTGTCCTCTTCCTTTATATGATGACATGCCTTTACAACATGTTTTTAAGATCACTATGTTATTTGTAGCTTCTTTATTTTTATGTTATTCCATATGCACATGAACTATGATCATCATGATCCATTATATCACATTGGTGCATAATAATATTGCTACAACAAATAATAGGCTGCTTTTTGCAAAGAAGTTACTTTAACATTAGAATAATGCATGCTTTTGGTTTAAACTATACATATTTTTTGCTTGATGTTTCAGATCACACCTAATGATACATCATCAAGAAGAGGAGAATGTGAGATTAGAGTGCAAAAGTATCCTTAAAAGGAGATGCACTCCAATCTCACATTCTCCTCTTCTTCATGATGGATCATTGGGTATGATCTGAAATGCCGCAAAAAAAAACATACATAGTTTAAACCAGATGTGTGGACCATTCTAATTTAATAGACCATGGAAAAATCATACCAACTACTTTAACATTATTCATCCTTCATCCATTTTTACTGTTTCTCATCTTACTTTCATTTATCCCTCCTCTTTTCATAAAATCATGTTTCATTACCACTGCATTACCTCCTTGTGGGATATCATCATCAATCATACACACCCATACAATCTAGAATCATATCATCCAATCATCCAAGTTACATCCATCAATATGTTCAATCCTCATCCATTATTAGTTCTATATCCATGGCATTTACATCATCCCAATATGATATCTCTCAAGTAATCTTTTATCCATCATGACATATCTTCCCATCTTCCTTTGTCTTTTTAAGAGACCTCCTAGGCTCCATTTTTCCCAACAACTCTCTTGAGGGGCCATCAGTTTAGGGTACATGTACCAAGTTGTGACACAAAAATGGCTCTTAAGATGCCACTTTCTTTTTTTAATTTTTAATTTTTATTTATTTATTTATTTATTTCTGAAATCAACAAAGTTTGATGTTTATGAGAAAATGAAGATAGTTACGCTCAAAATTTGAAGATGCAACAAGAACAAGAGTTGAAGTGCTCTGAGTCTACTTTCTAAGCTACTAATTTATTTTGAATATAATGAATATTAAGGGTTTCAAAAAGGGGGGCCCAAAAGTGCTCCTATTTTTATAAAAAAAATAACATAATATCTGAGGGCCCCCCATTTTTCGTTAACTTTTTTTTAGAATCTCAAAAATTCAAAAAATGAGAAATAGGATAACACCATGTAGTTTATCCCTATTATTTCAGTTATTTTTTTAATGAATATATAATATTTTATGAATTTTTGAAGTGGACACATCCTGAAAAGCTGAAATTTGAGCGTGCTCCCCCCCTTTTTTTTGAAAACTAATCAAAAATCAATTTTATTTTTTTCATTATGTGTAGAATGGAGTATAGTTTATAAAAATGCAATTTTTTTTTTAAATTTGATGAACGAGTAAAAATCTATCCTAAAACTAGCACATGTTGGTTTTTTACAAAAAACAAAGGCACTAACAAGATAATTGATGGATGAAAACCTTAATAAACATATAAAAAAATTATATGGTTATATAGGTAAGAGGGAGCCTAATGCCATCACAATTTTTTATAAAATTGCATTGAAAGACGTGTAAATTTGACGGGTAGGACGACCTAAAATATGTGAAATTTTGTTACCCTTTCAGAAAATCATGTCTTTAGCATAAAATGGTTGTCCAACCCTTTGGGTTGGATTCCCAAGGAAAAATAAAACCCATTGGGTTGGTATTTCCCAATGCAGTTAATTTGGTGAGTGCCAAATTTGGCGCTCGCCAAATGAAGTGCATGAATTTTTGAAATGTATTTTTGTGAACTCTTTTTTTTTTCTTTCTTTCTCTTTCTATCTCTCTATCAGGGAAACTATAAGTTAACATTTACATATGGACATTTACTTTCTTATAATTTAAGTTATATTTCATGTATATAGTTTCTGGATGTTTGAGAGTGGTTTCATATCTCTTGGAGTTATAATGTAAATTCTAGTTTTTGGAAGATCTTATAATTTTTAGACTTAGCCAAATTTCAATAATTAAGGGGTCAAATTCTAGTAATCAACAAGTTGTATAATATTTCTCTCTCTCACTCACTTTCATCTCTTATGCTCTATACCTCTATCTCTCACTATCTCCATCCCTTCATCTGACTCTCTCTCCCTTGAGCTCAAGAACTACCTCTCTCTCTCTCTCTCTCTCTCCATCCTTCCCTCTCTAATCTTTATCTCCCTCCCTTCTTCACTCTCTACATCCCTCTATCTCCCCTCCCTCTCCTATTTCTATTCTCTATCTAACCTCTCTCTATCTCTACCTCTCCCTCCCTCCCTATCTCTCCCCTCTCTCTCTCCCTCCCTCCCTCCCTCTCCCTCTCTCTCCCCCCCTCTCTCCCATTCCCTTTCTAGTTCTCTCTATCTCACCTCTCTCCCTCCCTCCTTTCCCTCTCTAATTTTCTCTATCTCCCACTCTCTCTCTCCTTCCATTTCTACTTCTCTCTATCTCACTTGTCTCTCCCCCCTCTCTAATTTCATCTATATCCTCTCTCTTTTCCTTCTGCCCACCTTCAATCACTACTTCTCGCTATCTAACCTATCCCCATATACCTCTTTCTCTCTCCCTCTCTCCCTCCTTCCCTCTCTCAATCTCTCCTCCTTGCTCCTTACCTCTTTAGCTCTCTCTATTACATATCTCTATCACCTATCTCCCTCCCCCCCTTCCCTCTCTACTCTATTTCTCTCTATATCACCTCTCTCCCTACCAATCCCTCCCTCTCTCTCTCACCTCTCTCTCGCCTCTCTCTCTCTCTTACCCTACCTCTTCCTCCCTCTCTCCTTCCCTACCTCTTCCTCCCTCTCTCTCTCTCTTACCTCTCTCTCCCTCCCTCCCTACCTCTTCCTCCCTCTCTCCTTCCCTCTATACTCTTTATCTCCCACTCCCTCTCTCTACCCACCTCTCTTTGTTTCTCTCACCTCTCTCTCCATCCCTACCTCTCCCTCTATCTCTCCTTCCCTCTATACTTCTCTCTACCTACCTATCCCTCTATACATCTTTCTTTATCCCTCACTCCCTCCCTCCTTTCCTCTCTCAAATATCTCCACCTCTCTCTCTACCTTTCCCTCCCTCCCTCCCTCTCTCCCTCCCTCCCCCCTCTTTCTATCTCTCCTTGCCCTCTACCTATCTACCTACCTACCTACTTCTCTCTCTCTCTCTATTATCTATCTCAACTATCCCTCTTTATCTTTCCTTCCCTCCTCTCTCTCTTTTTTCCACCAATGTTCGCTCTCTACTCTCTATCTAACCTACCCATATACCTTTTTATCTCTCCCTCCCTCCTTCCCTCTTTCAATAGATCTACCTTCCTTCTTACCTCTCTCTCCCCTCTTCCCTCTCCACTCTCTTTCTCTCTATCTCACCTCTCTCTCCATACATATCCCTCCCTCCCTTCTCTCTCTCTATATCACCTCCCTCTCCCTCTACCCACCTCTCTCTATTACTCTCTCTCTCACCTTTCTCTCTCCATCCATATCTATCCCTCTATCCATACCTCTACCTGCATCTCTCATTCCCTCTTTAATTATCTCTATCTCTCCCTCCCTCTCTCTACCTACCTCTCTCTATTAATCTCTCTCTCACCTTTCTCTCTCCATCCATATCTCTCCCTCTATCCCTACATCTCCCTAAATCTCTCCTTCCCTCTCTACTTCTCTCTATACCCCCTCCCTCTCTCTACCTACCTCTCTCTCTATTTTTCTCTCTCTCTCTTACCCATCTCTCTCCATCCCTACCTATCCCTCCACTAGTACAAAAAAAACAATAAACTACTCAAAAAGCTACTAAAAACTACTTACAAATGATTGAACATGGTCACGTGACCATTAGTAGTTTATTGCCAGTCATTTATAACACAACCAAATTGATGACTAAACCATTTTTAGTCATTTATTGATTGTTTCGATTGATCGATTTAGTAGTATATTTAATCATTGATTAATGTAATTTGGTCACTTATTTAGTCATTTTTTATTCACTAATATATTCAGTCATTGATTGCTATAATCTGGTCACTTATTTAGTCATTTTTATTCACTAATTTCTATCCATTGGTAGTGTATTTAGTCATTAATTTTAATCATCATTTTGATCAATTTGGTAGTATATTTAGTCATTTTTTATTTCATAGATCATATATTTAGTCATATTTATTCACTATTTACTGATTTCTATCAATTGGTAGTATATTTAGTCATTTTTATTTCACAAGTCATATATTTAGTCATATGTTCATTGATTTTTGTCAATTGGTAGTATATTTAGTCAATTTAATTATTAATTGATGTCAATTAGTAGTATATTTAGTCATTTTAATTGACTGATATTTGAGGATATAAACATAAAACATAGAAATACACATCAATCATTGATTGAACATAATAAGAAAACCATTAAGAAGGAAAAATCGATAAAATTTATTAATAAAAGAAAGGTGTTCTAGTTACAACTCTGAAATTGAGTATTACAATTTTTATTTTTAGTCACAAGACTGAAAATATGAGTTACAATATTGCATAGAGACGACTACAAGAAAGAAACTTCTCCAAAAAACTTCTACAATGATGGAAACACATGCTTGGAGCCCTTCAATGCGAGCACATGCCCCTTTCATCTATTAAAAATTCTACAACATGGGAAATCTTCTTGGAGAAAGTTCTAATGTGTAGAATCCAAGGAGAGTGTTGATTGTGTCCCATATACGAAGCTCTCTCCTTTAATGTAGTCAACAATAACCTAGCTAGAATATTTCCTCCTTTATATGTAATGTGCCATCTGATATGAGCAACAGGGTCTGCCTTTTCTACCATGAATGAAGTTGTGCCTCAATACAACCAACAAAATTACTATTAGTCTTAATTCAGAAAGAATAAAAGTGCATTGTATATTACAAGTTTACAAAAGTAAGTCCAAACACAAAAAAAAAGATTAATCAATTAAAAAATTGTAAGAGACAGATCACATCCACAAACATGAGAGAGCTTTGCAAAATTGGAGATATTGGCTTGGCAAATGAAGGTAGTAGGGTATTTCCAGATTTAAGACTTTTACTTAATATTGTGGAATAGAAGAAAAAAGAATCATTTATTTGCCACCATAGTGAAAAGTTGCATTTGGTTTGTTAAACATGGCCCTTGGTAAAACTATTAGAGCTGTTAAGAACCTTTGAGTATGTTTTTATTTTCAAACTGCATCTAAATTCATCTCCAAGATTGTTGCAAGAGAAATTATTCTCAGATATGTGAACCATTTCCATCATTTTAAACAAGGAAAATGTTCTTGTGGAGAATATTGGTGATGCTAAATGAAACAATCTAAAAAATAGGCTTTCACTATAATAATGTGCACTACATCAGATATCCAGTAATAACGAAGGGACATCCATCAAAGCATAATAGCAAGGAATTTTTTGTCATATGTTGTAGTTACAAGTGCCCTACTAAACGTACATGAAAATGTGGAAGCATAGACAAGGAAAGCAAACTGTTTCAAAAAATACCTCAAAGAAATGTGATATCATGGAATGTCATGATTGAAGGATATTTTCAAAATGGGTTTTTTTTTGAAAAATCCTTAGAAAATTTTAAGAAAATTCAACCAATGGGTGTAAAGCCCAACTCCTCAACCTTTGAAAGTGTCCTTCTTGCCTGTGTGTGAATTGGAGCTTTGGATGAGGATTTGAACATCCATTAAAAGCATATTTGGAAGTGGTTTTTTATCAGATATTGTAGTTGCAAGTTGAACTTTAGATCACCAAAGCCTTCAAAAATCCTTCTGCACAACCACCACAACACCACATGACTGTTGTTGGGCCATCGCGTGATGTAGGGAGCTTTCCCTACATCACCGCAAAGGCCCAACAATAGTCATGCGGTGTTGCAAAGCTCCCCGCAACACCACAAAGGCCCAACAACAACTGTGTAGTGTTATGATGGACACTGCAACACCGCATGGTTATTGTTGGGCCTTCGTAGTGATACGGGGAAAGCTCCCCGCATCACCATGAAGGCCCAACAACAACCATACGATGTTGCAATGGTTGTGCAGAAGGTTTTGCGAAGGCTTTGGTGATCCAAAGTGGAAATTGCAACTGCAATATTTGATAAAAATCCACTTCCAAATATGCTTATGCCTTAATGAGAAATAATCACTCATATAACTAGTTAGTTGGAAGAAAACTGGGAGATAGCATGAGTGCTCAGTTAGCAATAACAATATTGAAAGCACCTTCCTTGAATGTTGGTTCTACATTTTTTGTTGCAAGAAGTTGGATTCTATGGATATCAAGTCTCAAAATTCTACTCTCAAACTGTGCCTTGTGACATTGAACCTACTACATCACATTACACGTTCATGAAGAGCAGATGAAAATTTATTCCATTAGCAAATGAGGGGAGCCTTCTCATCAGTGGATAAGATATTTTAAAGATTCCACAAATACTAATACAAGATCTTGAGGAGTGACCTAGGAAGAATGAGAGCAAGGTTTCTGGCCTTTCAAGGTTCTTGCTATGTGAATTTTATCATAAATGTGTATTTTGAAACTGTGGCAAAAAAGATGTTGTGTATATAATCATAAAGATGCCAATGTGTATATTGAAGCATCTTATGCTATTTTGCATAGGTGCAGACATTCTTTGTAAGGATTAGTTTTGGGTGGGCACAAACATTTCATGACATACCTTCTTCCTAATTGTGGAAAACCATTAGAAAGGCACATTTGGGCTGCAAAATATAGGGCAAATATACTCTCAGTCATTGCTTTTCTAGGTGGTATGGAATTAGGTGGATACCATGCAATAGAGTACATTATATGCTATCTTATGTACCGGGGAAACTTGTGTCAAGATTTGAGCAGATAAATGATTCTTTTACTGTCAAAACATTATACCTTCCATTATTAGTGTATCTATGATTTGTTATCCTACTGCATCTACAAAAGAGCTCCATTTAAAGGCATCTTGACTACATATTATGCACAAAAAAACTCTACAAGTGCAACAAGAGGTTTGCAAGACAAACTATGAATTCACTGAAACATTACTATATAAGCAACATAATATCTTCAAGTGAAGGAGCACTGTAACTGTGACTGAGAAAACAGAATGTAGGCATTGTTAGCACTTAGAAATGAAGAAGATAACACATTGAATTAGGTGATTGAGATCACTGAAATTAATATCATTGTTCGAGAGTTGCAAAATATGAATTGTCCTCTATCCTATAGGACTGAGAAAGGAAGAACACTGTCAAACATTGATTGAATCATATCAAACAGTCTAAAAACAATGAAAGTTACTGTCAAATGGTGACAAAGATCTATCCTCTAAGTCATTTGCACATGGTGATTGAGAACATAGTGAGTAAGAAGTAAAAGAGCATTGGATCATAGCATTGAAAAATGGTCATGAGTTATGCAATGAACTTCATTGTTCTTTTGATCACAAAGGAGATCAAGATAATAACCAACATACTGATGTGCACAGAGAATGTTCATGGAGTGCAAACTTCCTTACAAAGCAATTACCACAATAGAGTTTGAGGTTAATTGCACCTGCTATTTTATGCTGATATGGATATGTTCTAACCTGTAGTTAATTATTGTAGCATAACAGATAGGCTAAATAGTTATTCATATACCATTGTTTCAAATTCATAATTGTTGGCTATTTCACAATTGTTTCCTTCATTTATTTGATCTAAGACAACTTGCTGTATAGAAGATGCCCTCAAAATCACAGTAAAATCCTTTATTTCGGGAAGACTATTGAAAATCTTCCCATCAAAATAATGAATAAAAGAATTAGTCATTAACCTGAACTTTGCAAGAGTTTCATCAAATTCTACTTTTCCACTCTTTTCCATTTTGGATTTTATTCCCAATTTCATCCATGAAGAACTTCCTCATCCTTTAGATTATGTTGTTAGCCATAACTTTACCAGGTGTCGAGGATAGGTTTGAGTTTTTACCCAAGTAAAAATTGAAAAAATTCAACCTTACTAGATATAATGTGTTGAAAAGCTCTTTGAAGTTATTTTGGAAAAGAGTTCCTGAGAGTATAATGCGTAGTTTTGAATTAACCTTTTTGCATGAATTCCATATCTTTGATCATCTATTTCAAGCTTGATGACCCTCATCAAGAACGAGTAGACCTGTGCTCTCTAAAACTAGTTTTCTAATATGGTTAGCCTCTTCATGAAGGCCCACATTTGTCTCACAAGTGAGTGGCATAGAAGAAAAGGTGTGCTTGTTATTGGGTACAATATTTTTGTATACCTAACTTGTGAGATAAATGTGGTCCTTGCTAAAGAGGCTAAGCATATTGGAAAATTGCTTTTAGAGAGCCTAGGTCTGCCTGTTCTTGATGAAGGTCATCAAGCTCAAAATAGCCGATCAAAGATATGTAATTCATGCAAAAAAGTTAATTCAAAACTATGCATTATACTCTCAAGAACTCTTTCCCAGAATAAATTTAAAGATCTTTTCAATACACTGTATCTGGTAAGGTTGAATTTTGTCAAATTTTTATTAGGTAAAAACTTAAAGCTATCCTTGACATCTGGTAAAGTTATGGCTAACATCAGGATCTATAGGTTGAGGAAGTTCTACATAGATGAAATTGGGAATAAAATTTAGAATGGAAAAGAGAGTGGAAAAGTAGAATTTGATGAAAATCTTGCAAAGTTTAGGTTAATGAATGATGCTTTTGTTCATTGTTATGATGGGAAGATTCTAAACAATCTTCCCAAAATAAAGGATTTTACTATGATTTTGAGAGCATCTTCTATACAATAGGCTGTCTTAGATCAAATAAATGAAGCAATTAATTGTGAAAGAACCAAAAAAATTGAATTTGAAACAATGGTGTCTTATGTATAGCCCCCCCCTATTATTTTCTCCTAGAATAAGGTATAGCAATTTTGAATTAGAAACAATGGTATATGAACAACTATTTAGCCTATCTATTATGCTAAAAATTTTAACTATAGGTTAGAGCATATCCATATCAACATAAAATATGCTCTGAGTATGACAATACCTGAGCTTCTCATGTTTCTAGATGAAATCTGTAGTGGAAAAGTATAGTTTCTATTTGAAGGAACCATCTTTAGAGCTCTTCCTTGAAATGAGGTTTGAAAAAATTAGAAGAAAAGCAATACCATAATTCTAAAGTAACAATATGTATCAAGCCAAATGTTAGAAAGTATAATTAAAAAGAAAAATCCTTACAATTGGACCTCAAATTGGACAAAGAAGATTTATGATTTTATCTTTAGAATGTAGGAAATTTCTCTGTCGAAGCTTCACGACCTCAATTGGATCTCTAATTGGACTAGCAGATTTATGATTTTATCTTTAGAATGTAGGAACTTCCTCTATTCAATATTCATGACCTCAAATTGGATGCGAAATTGGACCAGTAGATTTATGATTTTATCTTTAGAAAAAAGGAAATTCCTTTGTCTGATATTCACGACCTCAAATTGGATCTGAAATTGGACTAGCATATTTATGATTTTCTCTGGCCAACGACATTTGTATTCCTATACTCAAGTTTTGCTTCTAAGGCAAAACACTTGAAAGTGTTTTAGATTGACTCAAGGTACTCTCCTACTAGTTATGTCACTGGCAAAAATCCAAGTTTTCCTAAACTGTCCATACTCGAATGTTGCATCACAATCTATTCTTCCTACACATAAAAATTCCACATATTAATGTTGTTCTTTGTTCCTCCTTGTTTTTGGTTTGTCCTTATTTCCAAAAGACACATAATGATGTTTTTCTTTGTTTCTCAGAACATACAGCATGATAAATCATGTTTACTTGCTCTTCAATTGGTGGTATATTTTCATGTACAGGTGCCATCTTGATATAGTGGTTGATAGAGTGACATACATTGCAACATTACTCTCTTGGCATATGGTGGTTTCTAATTTACAAGGTAATGTGTTGATGTTGATTATGGTTTGTCCTAAATTTGTGAATGGTGCAAAGGAAAAGGTAAAGGTTGTGAGAACCATATTGACTTTCATACAAGAGTGTTATGCTAGAGTCGTTCTTTCACTATGTTACATTTCACTTGGTGATGGCATTTGAAAAGTGTTCTAAGTGTTCTCACACTTACTTGGGCAATACAAGGTTGGGTATCTAACATTTTACAAGGCACATTTATAAGGCTCCATGGTAAGGCATATTTATAAGGTTTCATGGTCACCTTATTATGATATATTGGTTTATCCATTGAAGGGCTTAGCCTACTCTAAAGAGATTTTTGATTCCTAGTGCATGTCCTTTCAAAGTTTCTTGGGAATTAATATTCCCTAAGCCATTGGAAATAAAAAGGGAAATACATTCCATTTCATGGTTATAATGTTTGAAAGACATATGAAATAAGAGATAGAACAAAGGGTGCGCAAGATTATTTCATTATTCTTTTTGTTGATCTATTTTATTTGAAGGAGCTTTCTCGAGCTAGGGCACGATTGAACAATTAGGGCTCGAGCTAGGGAATGGAAGAACAGAAGAATGGTGGTATAGCGGCTTAAAATGTAGAGAAATGGTTTCAATCGGTTTGCTTTCAGTTTCTCCAGGTGATATCGACCTTTAAATGGTTTATTGAAGTGTGTATGTATTTGTTGTATATAGTTTGGTTTCCCTATTTTTTAGGACATGTCGACTTTACATATATGTTTTTTTTGTGCTTAATGCATTAATGTTGCAAAGGTTTATGTTGTTGCATGTTTAGCAGTTGTTTAAGAATTTATCAAAGCTGCTCCATGTTGATACATTTTGATAGTTATCAAACCATATTTTTGAGTGATGGTTTACCAGTTATGAGAATAGTCTAATGTTGCAAAAGACAGATTAAGAGGTAGTTTAAAAGATGTTAAAAAGATGTTAAAAGACACCACAGTGACTCGACAGGTGCATGCAGTTATGAGGTCAGTTTCAAAGGTTTCTTTGATAATTGTAATGTATGATAGTTGGCTATATCTTGAACACCATGGAATGTTTATATAAACAATGATTTATCACTGTTTGATGTTCGGTGCTTTTCACAAAGTTATCATGTTGAATATGTAAACAAAATTCTGTAATTGAAGTTTTGCAAACATGATGCAAAACAAATTGTATAACTGATATATCTGATATTTTAGAGATTCCAGTGAATGGATCTTTAAGATATTAAATGTATTAGTTTGAAAGTGAAATATGATTTGTAGAGAAACAAAGTGATACTCTATAGTTGAATTATTCTTTATTGAGAAATGTATAGTGAAGGTAAAATGATCAAGTCAGTGAGACAGATTGATCATTGCCAGTGAGGCACATTTAATGTTAGTGAGACACATTACTAGTGAGACATTGGTTTATTGCCAGTGAGGCATTCTTGTAACCAGTGAGGTTCATTAAGCCAGTGAGGCGATTTTACGAGTGGTTTTTCTACCCGAAGAGGGTTTTCCAAACAGGAAATTCACTATGTTATGGTTCTTTATTTGGTTGCATTTGTGATCTTACTATTTCATAGTTATACATTTCTGTACTGACATTTATGTGATTAAGGATCAACATTTCAGATTGGTTCACATGTTAGTTTTTGAAACATAATTCATACTTTTCTCAAAAGGCTTAAAAAAAATGGTTTTTAAAAGTCAGTAAATTGGATGAATTTTTCTAGACACCGATTCACCCCCCCTCTCAATGTATCACGTACTCCAACAATTGGTATCAGAGCCAAACCCTTGTAAGTTAAGTCTTAACATTTTAGGGGATTCCTAGTCGTGGAGTACTTGTCATGGCTAAGTGCAAAAGAAACAAAGGTGAAAAGAAAAACACTAGTGTCAAGCAAAAAGATAATCAAACAACTCCTGTCATGTCTAGTGAAGCTTTGTATCAAGAAAATTTCTTGTTAATCAATTATTTAAATGCTAATAAGAACAATTTTTTAGAAGACAAGGTGTCTAATATAGATTTTGATGAATTCATGGTGAATATGAATGAATCAGATATAGAAGAGTGTGGTAGTAACCCTGAAGGAGTAGTTGATTTTGAAGGATAGCTTGTAGTTGATTTTGAAGGATAGCTTGTAGTTGATTTTGAAGGATAGCTTGTCTCTGCTCTAAACATGATTATAAAACTTGAAAGAGAAAACAAGAAACTCAAGGTTCAAATGGAAGAAAGAAAAAGAATTGAAGAAGAAAAGGGAGTCAAGTTGAAAGCTAAAGAAGAAATGTGTAAATTTTTTGAGGATGAACTTGATTCTTTGAAAAAGAGTGTAGAAAATAATTCTTTGTTAAATTGTTCTAATGATTCAAATAACATAATCTTAAATCTAAAAAAAGAGATTGAGGAGACTAAGAGGATAGTGGAAGTTACAAAATCTGACTTGGATGTCAAAATCTCATGTGTCATAAGCTTGAAGGAGAAGTTGTTGCTTTAAAGAAAGATCTTGAAGATCATAAGATTCAATTAGAAAAGTATAAGAAGTTTGAGAAAAGTATTAATGCACTGGATGATATGTTATGTAAGAAAAAACATTCCAGTGATCCTACTGGTCTAGGATATGAAAAAAGACAAACCTCTTCAAGTGGAAGAGAGTCAAAAACTGAAATAGTTTTTATATCTGCAAATGAGAAAGGACAGAGTTTTAAGGTTAGAAATACTCCAAGGAAGAAAATAGACTTAAGATATACTGTTGTAGCTTCAAAAAGTGACGACAATAAGAAATTAGAAGAGAAAACTAATGATGTTGGAAGAAGAAGAAGAATAAATAAAATCTCATAGCCTCCACCTATCAAACAGAATTACTCAATAAGGTACAATTAATCTCAATTTCATGGTTATTGTTATTCTTGTCATGTTTATGGTCATAGAGCTAGATATTGTAGAAATCACTCAAGAAATGGTCTTGGATGGAATAAGGAAAAGAGTTCTGACAGTTTGTTAAATCAGGGCTATAATAGTGTTTGTTATAACTGTAATAATGTTGGTCACCTAGCAAGAAATTTTTGGTTGTATGAAAGACATGATCATCTAAGGAAATTAGTCAATCATCATAAGAAGATATGTGTTAAGAAGGTTTGGAGAAGGAAACAAATGAAAGAGAAGATTAAACTTGATCTTGTGCACACTACACAAGAGACATCATTTGTTGCTTCAAAGTGAGCCATGAAGATAAGGGGAGATGCTTAATGCCTTAATTTTTCCCCAAGAATAAAATTAGAAGTGTAGCAATTTAGGAACATGGACAGTACTCTTGGTGGTGAAGCTGTGACAGGACCTTTATATGCAATGATTGGAACACAATTTCAGAAACCTTTATGACAATAGACAGTAGCATACATGAGACTAAAAGTATAACATGACACCTCTTATGACAGGGAATACATACTTTTTCATTCATGATTGTTATCCTTCACTTTTGGTTGTTGGATGTTGGTATTATATATGAGATGCTCTTTAGGGGCAGCAGGTAGTATTGGTGTAGTAAGGGATTTTTTGACATTAACATACGACTTCTTTGTGGTTTAGATCAAAAGTGAAGTTGCTTCATAATTCATGCTAGAAGTTGCTCATCATGTGTATGTACTTAAAAAAGATCTCAAAGCAGTGGTCATTGAAGGTCTCATGGTTTGTTTGATATGGTATACATTTGGTGTTTGTATCATTGTAGCGTTGGTGTTGATGGTGCACATCTTATGCTATACAGTGTTAGTAAAAATTTATGACAGAGAAGTGAAATGGTGTTTGGACTGAGATGTTTTCTCTTCAATTGATAGTGTATGGAAGTTTTGCTAGATCTATTTGTAAGTGTTACTCTCTCTGTTATTTTTTCCTATTGTAGTAATTTGGTTCCTTTATGTTGGAATAGTGCATGAATGAAAGTTTCATTATGGACAATGCTTAGATATGTCAGTACCCTTCATGTTTTGTTATTCCATCATGATCTTCATGCAAATTTTCTTCATGTCACAACTGGATCTCAGGGTATTAAGGATGTCATTGTGTTGTTGATAGGATAGATTTGGAACAAGTACTGTGGCTTGTGCAATACAGTCTTCATGAATAATTGTTAAGCATTTGTGTGATTTTGTGGTGTCTAGCAGTGGTATCTCACCTTTGAAATCTCTCCCAATTTTCTCTATACTTGAACTATGATGAACGCATTAGAAAGTGTAGTAAGGAAGCAATAATACAACAAAACAAAAGCAGTGGTAAGCTCTGATTCAAAATGAAGAATCAAAACAATATTATTTAGAAGGACAATGCTCATTCAAAATGGATGCTTAGTGTTGTGGTTTGATGCCTTTTAAAGAGACATTTGATAGTTGGCTTGTTTCACAATTTGAATGTAAAGAGGAGCAAATGATTAATGTCTTATTTAGCATATCTATCTTTGGACAGTAAAGACAATAAGTATATTGATTAAATGAGGTAAAAATTGTTGTTGATTGGACATCTCAGGTAATATATTAAAGTTATCTCTTAGGGGAAGATTAACATGTGTTCAAGAGTTTATGATGAGCTTTGAGTGTTTTGGACAATTGATTTGTTAAAATCATTATTATCAGATCTGTTATTGTAGAGTGCTTGTTGACAATGACAATAATAGTGATTTTTTGTTTTTTTGTTTTGAAGGCCTTTGTTTGTTTGAAATTTAGCATGTAAGTTGATCAGTTGAAGCTCTTACCACTCACCTTACATTGCTTTTTGCTTAGACAATAGTGAATGATGTTGACATGAATGATAATTATAGTTTGGTTATGTTTATGATTGTGTTTGGATTTGGACAAAGGATAGACAAAAATTATAATATTTTGCTATGAGAGAAGTTAAAGACCTACTTTTTTTTAATGTTTGTATGATAAAGTGTTTATTTGCAACATTGGCATCTGGTGTTGGTATTGTGATTCTTTGGATACTTTGATCTGTGATGCTTGGTAATAGTGGTAGAGATGCAGAAGATGTAGATGCATGCTTTGATAGTAATGGAACACAGTTTGACAATAATAATTAATACTATTGTGATAAAGTTTGCATGTTGCTGACAGTTTGTAGTTTGCATGATAGTGGTGGAGATAACATTATGATGAAAACTAATAGTGAGTTTACTACTCTAAGGGATGTTCTGACATGTCAACTATTGCCCTGACAGTGAATCTGATAGAGGTCCTATAGCACAACAGGTTGATGGTGATTCAAAAGTGTATCTCAATGAGGTTAATTAGACCACAATAGTGGTAATAATCTATTGTGCTCACATCAGAAATGTTTGTGATGTGTTGATTGATGTCAAAAGTTGTTATCGAAGAATCTTGTTCTTCATGTTCCATTTTCAGTAAATTAAGTGCAATGGTAAATCATAAGTGAAGACAGTGATCTAAGAAAGAATAGGTATAGCTAGACAAAAATACCATACTTGAAGCATAAAATCCTAGTGGTAAATCCAAATGGTGAGTCAAGTGGTGTCACTTCAAGGTTTAAGATAGAGATTAATGAACTATGAAGATCTTTCAAGATTACTTGGTTTGAAACAACATATAACATGAACTTTGATGAGATGCAAATAGGGTTAGTATGATACAGAGCAGAGGTATGTGGGAAGAGGTGTAGGATTCTTTTATGTTTACAAATTATTCTAATCTTTATGGATACATACATTTATATTTGTAGTGACATGATTCTTTGATGCATTTTTCCCATCTTGACTGACAGAAAGCTTATATGAAACAATGTGTTTTCAATCTCTGCTTGACAGTGGTATTTGAGATTTATAGGTTGATCTGATAGTTGCTTGTAATAGGGCAGATCATATGTTCAAATAGTGACAATTGGTATACTAACAAGGACAATATATAGTCTTTGATAATCAGTTATGTATTATGGCTACACAAGACATGGTGGTAATGTATTATATGAACAACGATTTGTGCTATGCCTTTGTGATTGTACATGAAGTTGGTATTGGTTGGTGTTGGAGTTATGCCTATTTTTCATTCTCTCTTGCCATGTGTGTTCTTTGTTCCTATTGAAATGGCTATTGAATTTTATTTTTGGTTAGTGATATACTTTGTTTTGTGGTCTTTATTTTACTACTCATGCTGATTTACAAACAATGGTTTAGGTCCTTTGTCTTGGATGTCAAAAAGGGGGAGAAGTTTGTGTTTTTGTCACCAAGGACAAAGGGGGAGTTTGTTGTTCTTTGTTCCTCCTTGTTTTTAGTTTTTCCTTGTTGCCAAAAGACACATAATGATGTTTGTCTTTGTTTCTCAGAAGATACAACATGATACATGATGTTGACTTGCTCTTCAGTTGGTGGTATATTTTCACGTATAGGTGGCATCTTGATATAGTGGTTGATAGAGTGACATACACTGCAACATTACTCTCTTGGAATATGGTGGTTTCTCATTTACAAGGCAATGTGTTGATGTTGATTATGGTTTTTCCAAAAGTTGTGAATGGTGCAAAGGAAAAGGTAAAGGTTGTGAGCTCCATATTGACTTTCATACAAGAGTGTTATGCTAGAGTCATTCTTTCACTATGTGAAATTTCACTTGGTGATGGCATTTACAAAGTGTTCTAAGTGTTCTCACACTTACTTGGGCAATACAAGGTTGGGTATCTAACATTTTACAAGGCACATTTATAAGGCTCCATGGTAAGGCATATTTACAAGGTTTCATGGTCACCTTATTATGATATATTGGTTTATCGATTGAAGGGCTTAGTGTGCTCTAAAGATATTTTTGATTCCTAGTGCATGTCCTTTCAAAGTTTCTTGGGCATTAATATTCCCTAAGGCATTGGAAATAAAAAGGGAAATACATTCCATTTCATGGTTATAATGTTTGAAAGACATATGAAACAAGAGATAGAACAAAGGGTGCCCGAGCTTATTTCATTATTCTTTTTGTTGATCTATTTTATTTGAAAGAGCTCTCTCGAGCTAGGGCATGACTGAATGGTTAAGGCTCGAGCTAGGGAATGGAAGAATGGAAGAATGGTGGTATGGTGGCTTAAAATGTAGAGAAATGGTTTTAGGCAGTTTGCTTTTAGTTTCTCCAGGTTATATTGACCTTCAAAGGGTTTATTTAAGTGTGTATGTATTTGTTGTATATAGTTTGGTTGCCCTATTTTTTAGGACAGCGTGCCGACTTTACATATATGTTTTTTTTGTGCTTAATGCATTAATGTTGCAAAGGGTATGTTGCATGTTTAGCAGTTGTTTAAGAATTTATCAAAGTTTCTCCATGTTGATACATTTTGATAGTTATCAAACCATATTTTTGAGTGATGGTTTACCAATTATGAGAAAAATTTAATGTTGCAAAAGACAAATTAAGAGGCAGTTTAAAAGATGTTAAAAATATGTTAAAAGACACCACAGTGACTCGACAAGTGCAAGTAATTATGAGGTCAGTTTCAAAGGTATCTTCGATGATTGTAATGTATGACAGTTGGCAGTATCTTGAACACCATGGAATGTTTATATAACTGTGATTTATCATTGTTTGATGTTTAGTGCTTTTCACAAAGTTATCATGCTGAATATGTAAACAAAATTATGTAATTGAAGTTTTGCAAACATGATGCAAAACAAATTGTATAACTGATATATCTGATATTTTAGAGATTCTAATGAATGAATCTTTAAGATATTAAATGTATTAGTTTGAAAGTGAAATATGATTTGTAGAGAAACAAAGTGATCCTCTGTAGCTGAATTATTCTTTATTGAGAAATGTATAGTGAAGGTAAAATGATCAAGTCAGTGAGACAAATTGATCATTGCCAGTGAGGCACATTTAATGTTAGTGAAACACATTGCTAGTGAGGCATTGGTTTATTTCCAGTGAGGCATTCTTGTAACTAGTGAGGTTCTTTGGTCAGTAAGGCCATTTTTTTTTTCCAGTGAGGCATTCTATAACCAGTGAGGTTCATTCTAGTGAGGCAATTTTATGAGTGTTTTATCTACCCCAAGAGGGTTTTCCACTCAGGAAATTCACTGTGTTATGGTTCTTTATTTGGTTGCATTTGTGATCTTACTGTTTCATAGTTATACATTTCTACACTGAAATTTATGTGATTAAAGATCAAAATTTTAGATTGGTTCACATGTTAGTTTTTGAAACATAATTTATACTGTTCTCAAAAGGTTTTTTAAAAGTCAGTAAATTGGATGAATTTTTCTAGACACCGATTCACCCCCCCCTCTTAGTGTCTCAGGTACTTCAACAATTAACCCCTTATAAATAAAACATTTAATCATCATAAAACCATTATTAATAAATCATTTTAGTTTCAGAAAGAATCTGATGTCATTTACTATCAAAACAAAAGTTGTATAAATCACAAAAAATCCATGAAGCCTCCTAAATGTAGCTTAAAGCAAGTTTACATGATGGGTTTCAACATAAGAAGCTTTCTACTATAGCTCTCAATGAATGTATTATAAGCAGAAAAAAAAAATTCTTCACACTCGTAGTAATGTAGTCAAACATTTATTCCAAAAGTATGTTAGCATGAGTTAACTAAAAACAAATTGATTTTTTGCTTGGTTTCTTTTAACAATATGCCAGGTGGAAATGGAATAATCACTAAGAAACCCTAACAATAAAAAATGAAGTAAAGTCTCAAGAAAGGAAATTCCAATGTACTATTGTGTAATGGTGACGAAGGAACTTATATGAGCATGACCTACATACAAATTCATGCCATTGAATTGCCATCCATCCAAAGAGAAAATAATAAATGTAAGGATTTGATACTTAATATAAGTCCAAAGGGTTATGGTGTAATGGTAATGGAATCACCATAAGAGCACAACTGAGGAAAAAATTCTTATGACTGTAATTATGTGATCCATAACTCTATTGGTCATGTGGCATAGTTGTGCTATAACAAATACAGGATGCATTCACGTGTGACCCAAGTATAATGTGGCTACGTTGTGATAGAAATGGAGGCACTTATATGAGCACAATTCATGTACAAATTAATCATTGTCATCACAATTAGCTGTCAATCATCATTAGGTACATTTAGGTTGACTCAAGTTTAATAGGTTACAATGAAATGATAGCATTATCCAAGAGTGATTACCTCTTGCTGCAATAAAGAACCATAACTCTGGTTGATATGCAGAGTGGTTGTTTTATATCAATTATGTAGTGCATTGAAGCACAACCCATGTTTAATGGGCTATTCTAGAGAGTGATCAAGATTTTGTAAACCTTATGAATGTTACTTAAAAGGAATGTGAAAGGGTAGTGGTCATATAGAAATGATAAGGTTTTTTTAATGCCAAAAGACAATGAATACTTAGAATGAGTCTAGTGATGAATGAGGACAAGAAGTTTCCATATGAATCATCGCCATGACAATGTCAAGTGCAAGATACATGGAAAACTCTTAGCTATACCTTGGATTATGAGAGGTTCATGAAGAAATGAAAGCAAAGTTTTGAAGAGGATAGTGCTCTATTAAATATAGTCATGTTACAAATGGCAAAGGATTTCATCATGAAGGTCTCCTTGAGCATTCAATAGTTGTAGACCTATTAAGAAAGGGAAATGAGTTGTGTATAAACATTTATAAAAAGGTAGATTGCAAATAATAAGAGATGGTTATAGGACATAAAAGATGATAGTTGTTGTGAATGGATGTAAGGGAAATCCATATGCAAAAGATACTCTCTATGACTATAATAAATATGACAAATACCATGAAGCTAAGGAAAAATCAGGAAGTAGGGACAATTGTTATAACCAATGGATAGTGACAAAATTTTATGAGGATAGTTAGCTCATACATGATAGTAAATATGACCTTAATCATAGTTGAAGCTAGTATAAGTGGATATCAAGTAATTGAATTGAGATTGACCTAATTGAAATGGGATAGTCATGGTTATCAATATTTATAAGACATGAAAGGACATAGCACAATTATCTTGAATAATTTTAAACTACCATCTTCAGCTATGAATGATAGTCATAAAATATCAATCATGAAGGATTCATGGGAAAATTATAGCCACATGACAATGGGTGATAAGGGAGATCTAAAACACTTGTTTATTTAGGTAGAAAGGATGGATAAAAAGAAAGAAAAGCTATAGTCATGATAATTTAGATAAAGAAAACATGCAATGGTAGGTTACTTTTGAACACCTACATCAAACCCTAATGATATTTTTCTTGAGAATTTGTTTTTAAATGAATAGATATGAGGACAAAACCTCACAAATTATTAGTAACTAGAGGAAAAAACCCTGGCTAGTTTGTAAATGGCCAAGGATGAAAACCTATTGGCCAAAGAAGTAGTTATCACCCATAAGTTGTGGTTAAATTTTGATGGTGGTCGACATTGGTGATATCAAGATAGTAAAACATACATATTGTCATTTATTCATCATTATTTTCCTTACAAAGACATGCATATTGCCATTCATAACTAGAAAAAATCCTCATAACCAGTAAAACTCATTGACACTTCAACAATGAGACTATTGTCATGTCTTAAACATATCATGGCTTGTGATCTCAAAAGATCTTCATTTTGATATGAGAGTATCACCTATGAAGGTGGTTCTTTTCCTAATAAGAGATTTGACTTCCTACTTTGGGCTTATGACAAGGATAAAACCTTTATGAGGAGACAAGCAAGATCTTCCTCAAAACTTCAAACAAAACTAAAAACCCTAACGACATAGAGTATACCTAGCAAGATGTAAGGATGAAGGCTTCCAGGAAAACCTCAAATATTACTCAATGTGGGCATGATCTGTCCTCAAAACCTTGGACAATCTCCTTGTGCATGCAACGTGTCTTCAAACCCTTTTAAATATTTGTAGTGTGGATGAATTCAAATCCAAAAAAGAAATGTTTCTTTAGATCAAAATCAACATGCCTTTATCCCAGATCTTCTCAACAATGTGGATAGATGCTAGTGCAACCAACTACTGGTTCTACCACATGCCCTCAAAAAATATTTAGACTTCTTCCAACCAACAAACTAAAAAACCCTAACCATCCTCTTGTTGTGTGGCTCAATAGACACAAGGAATGAAAATTCTCTTTTTCATTGTTTGGCACCCAAAAAAAATTATTCTTTCACTTTCTTTTTTATTACTTTCCACTTTATTTTTCACCTGATGATCAAATTAGTCACTTACGATGATCAAATTAGCCATTTATAGATGTGTTGCAAAAAATGATTAGAATTTAATCATTTTTAGTTGTCGTGACTAAAATTTTTAGTCATGTAGTCATTTATTTTCCAAATTCTACTAGTGATCCATCTCTCCTTCCCTCTCTACTTCTCTCTACCCACCTATCCCTCTATACCTCTTTCTCTCTCCCTCTCTCCCTCCCTCCTTCCCTCTCTCAATCTATCCACCTTTCTCCTCTCTCTACTCTTTTTCACTTCTCCCTCCCTGCCTCCCTCTCTCTTTATCTCAACTCTCTCTCCCTACCTCTCCCTCCCTCCCCCTCTTTCTCTCTCCCTCCCCCCTCTTTCTCTATCCCCCTCTCCCCTATTTATCTCTCCTTCCCCTCTCTTTCTATCTCTCCTCACCCTCTCTACCTACCCCTCTCTCTCCCCCCCTTCCACCAACCTTCACTCTCTACTTCTCTCTATCTAACCTATCCCTATATACCTCTTTCTACCTCACCCCTTCCCTCCCCTCTCAATCTCTCTACCTTCCACCTTACCTCTCTATTTCTCTCTCTATCACTTCTCCCACTCTCTCTATCTCACCTCTCTCTCCCTACCTCTCTCTCCCTCCCTCCTCTCTCTCTCTCTCTCTATATATATATATATATCACCTCTCTCCCTCCTTCCCTACCTTTCCACACCTCTCTCTCTACCTACCTACCTATCCCTCCCTCCTTTCTTTATCTCACTTCTCTCTCACCTCTCTCCCCCCTCCCTACCTCTCCTTCCCTCTCTACTTTTATCTATCTCCCCCTCCCTCTCTCTACCTACTATCCCTCTATATCTCGTTCTTTCTCCCTTCCTCCCTCCTCTCTCAATCACTCCACCTTCCTCCTATCTCTACTTTCTCACTTCTCCATCAAATCCTCTCTCTCCTTCCCTTTCTACTCTATGTATCTCAACTCTTTATGCTTATATCTCTATTCCTCCCTCTTTCTCTCCCCCCCCTCTTTCTAGCTCTTGTCTCCCTCTCTCTCTCTCTCCTCTCACTCTCTACCTACACCCTCTCTCTTCTCTCCCTCTCTCTACTCTCTCTCTATCTCCTCCCTCCCTCTTTCCCTCTATACTTCTCTTTATCTCCCCCTCCATCCCTCTACCTACCTCTTTACTTCCCTCTATACTCCTTTTTATCTCTCCTTCCCTCTCTCCTCTCTCTATCACATATCTATATCACCTCTCCATCTCTCTCTCCTTCCCTCTCCACTCTCTCTATTTCAACTCTCTTTCTGCCTACTTTTCCATCTCTATATCTCTCTCCTTCCCTCTCTACTCTCTCTATATAAAATCTCTATCTCCCTACCTTTGCCTACCTCTATCTATCTATCTTTCCACCCTCTTTCTATCTCTCCTTGCCCTCTCTTTACCTACCTATCTCTCCTTCTATCTATCTCAACTATCCCTCTTTACCTCTCCCTCCCTCCTCTATCTCTTCCACCAACCTCCTCTCTCTACTTCTCTCTATCTAACCTACCCCTATATACCTCTTTCTCTCTCCCTCACTCCCTCCTTCCAAGCTCTTTATCTCTCTTCCTTCCTCCTCTCTCTACTCTCTCACTTATCCCTCCATCTCTCCTTTCCTTTTTCTATCTCTCCTCTTCCTCACTCTATCCTTTTATTTATACCAACTAGCCCTCTTTACCTCTCCCTTCCTCACCTCTCTCTCTCTCTTCCACCAACCTTCACTCTCTACTTATATGTACCTACCTATCCCTATACACCTCTTTATTTCTCCTCCCTTCATCCTTCCCTCTCTCAATCTCTCCACCTTCTTCCCTCTCTACTTATGTCTCTATCACATCTCTCTATCATCTCTCTCTATCACGTCTCTCTATCTCTCTCTCCTTCCCTCTCTACTCTCACTATATCAACTCTCTTTCTCCCTACCTTTCCCTCTCTCTCTCTATCTCTCTCCTCCCCTCTCTACTCTATCTATATAATTCTCTCTCTCTCTCTCCCTACCTTTTCCTCCCATCTCTCTCTATCTCTCTCTCTAATT
Source organism: Sequoia sempervirens (assembly GCA_007258455.2). NCBI lineage: Eukaryota > Viridiplantae > Streptophyta > Pinopsida > Cupressales > Cupressaceae > Sequoia > Sequoia sempervirens. The sequence continues at coordinate 4,736,964 of VDFB02000015.1, read as the reverse complement.
CTCTCTATATAACTTACCCCTATATACCTCTTTTTCTCTCCCTCCCTCCCTCCCTCCCTCCTTCCCTCTCTCAATCTCTCTACCTTCCTCCTTACCTCTCTCTTGTTATCTCTCCCCCCTTCCCTTTCTACTCTCTTTATCTCTATCTCTCTTTGTCCCTACATATATCCCTCCTCCTCTTCTCTCTCTATATCATTTCCCTCTCCCTCCCTCCCTCCTCTCCTTCCCTGTCTCCTTCCTCTCTACTTCTCTTTATCTACCCCCCTCTCTCTACCTCTCTCTATTGATCTATCTATCACTATATACATCTTCTCTCTCCCACCTTCCCTCTCTCAATCTATCTACCTTCCACCTTACCTCTCTACTTATCACTCCTCCCTCTCTATGCTCTTTCTCTCTATCTCACCTCTCTTCCTACCTATCCCTCCCTCCCTCCTCTCTATCTCACCTCTCTCCTCTCCCTCTACCTACCACCTCTCTCCCCTCTCCATTCTCTACTCTCAATCTCAACCCTCTCATTAATCTCTCCTCTCTCTCTACAATCTATCTCAACTATCCCTCTTCACCTCACTCAATCCCTCTCTCTCTTCCTCCCTCCATATCTATCCCTCCCTCCTCTCCCTTTGTACTTCTCATCTATCTCTCCTCTCCATCTCTCTACCTCTCTCCTCTTTATAACTCCATACCATCTTTCTCTACCTCCTCTCTATTTATCTCTCCTCTCTCCCTCTCATCTACATACCTTTGTATCTCACCTATACATCTTTACCTCTCCCTCCATCCCCTTTCTCTATCACCCACCCTCTCATCTCTCTCTCACCCTCCATCCTCTCTCTCTGATGTGCACCAAGATTTGATACAAAAAGTGGAGGAAGGTGGGGATATTTACAAAAATAGAGAGAGGGGGAGAGAGAGATAACATAGAGAGAGAGTAGAGAGGGAAGGATAAAGAGAAAGAGAAAGAGGAGAGAGGGAGGGAGAAGTGAGAGAGAAGTGATAAAGAGAGAAGTAAAGAGAGGAGAAAGGTGGAGATATTGAGAGAGGGAAGGAGGGAGGGAGGGAGAGCGAAAGATGCATAAAGGGATATGTAGGTAGAGATAAGTAGAGAGGGAAGGAGATATGGATGGAGAGGTAGGTATGGAGAGAGATAGAGGTAGGTAGAGAGGGATGGGGAGAAAGAGAGAAGTAGAGAGGGAAGGAGAGAGGAAGTGAGATGTAGGAAGTTAGGGAGAGAGATGTGAGAGAGAGGTGAGACAAAGAGATTAGAGAGAGAGAGGGAAGGAGGGAGAAGTGAGATAGATATAGGTGATAGAGAGATGTGATAAAGAGAAGCAAAGGGGAAAAAGGGAGAGATAGAGAGAATGGAACAATAAAGAGTAGAGAGGGAAGTAGAAAGTGAGCGAGAAAGAGGGGAGAGAGAGGGTGAGAGTGAGAGAGAAAGAGGGGGAGGGAAAGAGTGAGAGGAGGGAGGGAGGGAGAGGTAGGGGTAGATATGTAGATAGTTGAGATAGAGAGAGTACAAAGGGAAGGAGAGAGAGAGAATGAGGGAGAAGTGAGAGAGATAGAGGTGATAGAGAGATGTGATAGAGATAAGTAGAGAGGTGAGGAGGGAGGGATGGAGAGAGAAATATGTATAGAGGGATAGGTTAGATAGAGGGAAGTAGAGAGGGAATTTAGGTGGGAGTAAGGAAGAGAGACAAAGATAGATAGAGAGAGGGGGGATAGATAAAATTAGGCATGGAAGAAGGGATGGAGGGGGAGAGAGAGGTGAGGAAGAGAGAAGTAGAGAGAGATAGAAAGAGAATGGAGAGATAGAGAGAAGTAGAGAGGGAGGGGGAGAGTGAGAGAGAAAGAGGGAGAGGAGGGGAGGGAAAGAGAGAGGGAGGAGAGAGTGAGAGAGAAATAGGAGGGAGGAGGGGAAGAGAGAGAGGTGAGAGAGGATGAGATAGAGGAGGTGAGGTGGAGAAGAGAGAGGGAGGGGAGAGGAGAGGGTGAAGGAGGAGGAGGAGGGTGATAGAGATATGACAAAAGAGATAAGTAGAGAGGAAGGAAGGAGATTGAGGAGAGGTAAGAAGGGATGGAGGGAGAGAGAAAAGGAGCATCATAGAGGATGAGAGATAGAGAATAAGGAGGGAAGGACAGGAGGGAGAGGAGAGATAGAGAGAGGAGAGACATAGGAGGATAGAGGAGAAGGAAGGAGAGTAGAGAGAAATATGGGGGAGAGAGGTATAGAGAGTGATATGGAGTGGAGGGAGAGGTAGTTAGAGAGAGGGAAGGAGAGAGGGAGGGATAGGATGGAGGGAGGGAGAGTAATATATATATATATATATAGAGAGAGAGAGAGAGAGAGAGAGAGAGAGTAGAGAGAGAGGTAAGGATAGAATGAAAAGGAGAGAGAGGGAGGTTGGAGGGAGGGAGAGGTAGAAAGGGATAGGAGAGATAGAGAGGGAAGGAGGGAAAGTTGTGAGATATAAGAGAGGAGAGTGAGAGGGAGGGAGAGAGAATTATGAGATAGAGAGGAGGTGAGAGAGAATGGAAGAGGAGAGAGGGGAGGTAGGTAGAGGAAGATAGAGGTGTGTGTGTGTGTGCATGAGAGAGAGAATAGTGAGATAGAGAAAATGAGTGATTGAGAGAGAGGGGGGGGAGGGAGGGAGGGATAAAAGGGAGAGAGACTAAGAGGAGAGATAGAAAGAAGGGGAGGGAGGGTGAGGTAGAGAGGGAGGGAGAAGAGAGATAGAGAGAAACTTGGAGAGGGAAGGAGGTAGGGAGGGAGAGTTAGAGAGGGAGATAGAGGTGTGTGTGTGTGTGAGAGAGGAAGATAGAGAGAGAGTGGTGAGATAGAGAGGAGAAAGTGAGAGGGAGGGAGAGAGAGAATTGTGAGCTAGAGAGGAGAGAGTGAGAGAGAAAGATGGGGAAGAGAGGGAGAGACAAAGAGAGAGGTAGAGGGAGGGAGAGAAGAGATAGAGAGTAGAGAGGGAGACATAAGTGAGATACAAAGTGATGGATGCAGAGGTAGGTAAAGAAAGGGAGAGGGGAGATAAAGATAAGTAGAGAGGGAATGAGATGGATAGAGGAGAGATAGAGAGAAGTAGAGAGAGGAGGGAGCGAGGGAGAGGTAAGGAGGAGATAGAGGTGAGTGTGTGTGTGAGAAAGAGAGAGAGAGAGGAGAGAAAAGGATGGGAGAGAGGAAGGGGTGGAGAGAGAAATATAGTAGAGAGGGAAGGGGGGAGAGAGATAGAGAGTAGAGAGGGAAGGAGAGAGTAAGAGAGAAAGAGAGGGAGGGAGAGAGAGAGGTAGAGAGAGTGGAAGGGATTGGAGGGAGAGGTAGGTAGAGAGAGGGAAGGAGAGAGGGAGGGATAGGAGGGAGATAGAGGGAGGTAGAGTGAGATGGAGAGAGAGTGGTGAGATAGAGAGTAGAGAGGTAAGGAGAGAATGAGAAAGAGAGAGAGAGAGACATAGAGGGAGGTTGGAGGGAGGGATAGGTATAAAGGGATATGTATGATAAAGAGAGGGAAGGAGGGAAAGTGGGAGAGAGAGAGAGGTAAGGATAGAGAGAAAAGTGAGATAGAGAGGAGAGAGTGAGAGATAAAGAGTGAGGAGGGAGAGGAAAAGAGATATGTAGGTAGAGGAAGGGAGAGGAGAGATAGAGAGTAGAGAAGGAAAGAGGTAGGGAAGGAGAAACAAGTGAGATAGAGAGGGATGGAGAGAGATAGTATAGAGGGAGAGGTAGGTATAGAGAGGGAGAGGGGAGATAAAGACAAGCAGAGAGGGAAGGAGAGAGAGAGGAGAGCTAGAGAGTAGAGAGGGGAGGGAGGGAGGGAGAGGTAAGGAGAGAGATAGAGGTGTGTGTGTGTGAGAGAGAGAGATAATGGTGAGATAGAGAAAAGGAGCAATTGAGAGAGAAAGAGGGGGGAAGGAAGGAGGGAAAAAATGGAGAGAGACTGAGAGGAGAGATAAAAAGAAGGGGAGGGAGGGTGAGGTAGAGAGAGGGAGGGAGAGGAGAGATAGAGAGGTAAAGAGGGAAGGAGGTGTTACATAGACAATTGACATTGCACCAAAAGATCAACCTGTTAATGCCTGATACAACTGCCAGAGTTAATGAATCCACGGGAGGTGGTTAAGCCATGTTTTGAACCTGAGCACTACAATGCACAACAAAAGGAGACCAAGGGCGCACACCTTGCAACAATCCCCCCCAAGCACAAGCAAGGGGTTCAAAATCATGACCAAGGCTTTGATACCAATTGTTGAATAACCAAAATACTGAGAGGGGGGTGAATTAGTATTCCATTAAACCATTTAGCTATAAACCATCCAATTATTAAAGCATATTTAACTACAAACAAGAATGAAGACATTGAAAAGAGTATGACACCATAAGACACATCAACACTAGATTTTTACATGGAAAACCCAAAATGGGAAAAACCACGGTGAGGATTAGCTCAAAATATAATATATTTGGATATAGAATATTACAAGGGATCGCTGCTAGGACACACTTTCCTTGAAGGCTCACAACTTGAAATAGTTTACAAAAAAAAAATGGCTTACTTTCAAGAGATGAACTAAGATAGAATGGACCTTCCTTGTGCTGGAGTTTAGTTCTGGTGAAGCACAGTATATGAAACACTTCTCTGCAAATGTATGCAATACATCTATATGCTCAATCACTCACATACACACCATATCCTCTTCTACTACCTCTTCTTCTATCTCAAAAATGTTCACATATATACTGTATATAATCAAGTACATCAATTAGGTCAGCCTAATTGGAGTAACCTCATTTCTAATCAAAACCAAGTCTGTCGGCATTAACTTAAAAAAAAATCATTTTCACATGATATTAGTCAGCATGAACCTATGATAGACCCATTTAACATTCACAACACATGTTTAAACTCCTTAATCACAATTCATAATTAGGTTAGCTAGAGTTAGAACTAAAACATCAAAACTCCAAATGTATATGCATTTCATTGAACGAGTAACACAAAAACTTGTTAACACATCAAATTATCCTTTGGATGACACCAAATAACTTATCTTCAACACTGTAAAACAAAATAATTAATCCGGAGAAAATGCACATCAACGCACTGTATAGAAACTCACTATAGACTTTAGAGCATAACATTGTTATTCATATCTTTTGTATTTCTTCAAATATTATCATAAAACTTTATTGTAAAATGCATCTTTTAATCACAAGCTTATGTACAAAGTCCTATAGTGATATCTTTCTTTGAAGTGAAATCCGAACCAAAAGATCGTCATACTGAACTAGTATATAAGTAGAACACTATTTTCCAAACTACTGGTGAAAATATCTTTCCAACTGTAAAGCCTAGTCAACTAAAATCTTGTCAGTGGATGCAAATGATGCCAAGATAAACCATAATATGAGTTTTTGAAAGAATCTTACAAAATAAGATAATCCAAACCAAAATACCATATCAACAGACTTCCATTACCGAAGAAACTACTAAACTATACAAGTGATGTACATCACTGACAATCATCCAAATTCCATTGTTGAAATCAATGACAACCTTTCAATTTCCAACAATCTCCCCCTTTGTCATTGATGGCAACAAATGATGTGAAAAACCTTGTGAAGAACCATCAAAGACAACATAGCTATTCTGAACACGCTTTCTCATGATTTTACTTTCTCCCCCTTAGTAGATAATTTTTTTCAAAACTTTTCATCACATCCTCCTATTTTCACATCCTCCATCTCCCCCTTTGGAATCAATGGAAAAGGAAAAAAAGAATATTGAATGCTTTAACAGTTTCCTTTACATACCTAAATACCCACCCTAAGAAGTACATCCAAGAGAACATCTAAGAGTAATCAACCGAAGAAAATTGTCCCATGAAGTTTGCTAAGAATACCTATCCAAAAGTATTTTCCTTCATCCCAAACCTTTTTTTCTTCTCATAAGGCTCTGCATAGATAATTAAGATCAACAAGGATGTCCTTTCCTTCAACCAAGGTTCTGTGAGTAACATTTAAGTCCAAAATCCTGTTAGCCAAAGAAAGAGCATAATAGATAGGTGTACACTTAATCCTCATTAGATCTTTGAGCATCCCATACTATTCAACCATCTCTCCTTTCTCCTTATATGAAGCAAAATATTCTTTACGCAACTGCTTTAATCCATACTAAGTTTGATCATCCAGATCAATAGCCGGATTAAAGGTGTTGGAAGCATGTTTTATTTGAGTCTCAATAGTTTCTTTAGCAACCTTGAATATTTGAATAGTATCTAGCCATTTCCAACAAAATGAGAATAGACTTTTGACCTCTTCCTCACAATCTTGAACCTCTTTAAATCTCTCAAGTGCAATGTAGTGCGTAGATTTGCATCTATCTTCAATTTCCAACAATCCTTTTTCTTCAACCCAAGTGATTATTTCACTTACTACATGAATCTTCAATTTTTTGAATCTATCAGTTAATGAATTTGTGCTTTCTAGAGTGGATTGAGAAGAACTGGTGATTTCTCTAAGAACTATCTAAAAATATGCCTTTGTCCTAGCTAGTTGCTTAAGTATCCTTGGAGCTAGCTCAATATGAGAAACCAATGCATGAACCTTAGTAACTTTTCTCTTTTCTTCGAAGGAAACCATTGATTTATTGGAGACTAAATCAGATTTCTCAAGAATTTCTCGAGCTATTTCAGTGTAAGTTCCAAATCTAGGTCTACTGGAATCTCGAGGGTTGTTGATTAACATTTCAATATAGCCAACAGCATAATCCTTTTCAATTTCATATCCTAGATCAAGACTCCATGAGTGTCTCGGTTCAACTACCTTGATAATGCAACTATCACTGGATACTTAAAATGTTATATCATCCTTATACTTTTTAACTAATTCTCTTGGAACTCTCCTCCTATTCATCCTTCTTTGAAACTTTCCAAAGAATGCAACAAGAGCATCTCCTTGTGCATCCAAATCACCAATATTTCTTATGATATGGTGAGCATCCAGTTTTTTATTTTCCCAAACAACTTCTTCTATTCTAGGAACTTCTTTCATAAAGAAATTTAGACATAATACCAATGTTCCATATCTAAAAGTGCATTTCTTTTTCTTGATACCACTCATATCTTCCAATAGTTGTTGCCGAAGAAACTCACAAAGATCATATTCTATCCTCTTCTCAACCATTTCTACTACTAAATCAATTGCAGAGGTGGAGACATCATTATTACCAAAAATCAGGTGTGAAATAGCCAAACTTGCATATTGGACAACCAAATTAGTAATTCCAGTAACTGTGATCTTTATAAATCTGTTTCTTGTCAAGATTATGTTCAGGAGTAGTTCTGGAGGATAACAACCTAGTAAAATCTCTAATTGCTTCTCTGGATATCATATGTGAATCGTCAAGCCACACAAATTGATCATGAAATCTACTAAGTGCCAGTCTAATACATCTCTCTTCATTACTAAAGTGCAGAAAACAATTCCACATATCCAAATTCATCTCCATAAGTACATTGTATTCTAGTTTCAAGGTAGATTCTTCTCCACTTAATTATTTAAACCATAATATGTGAGCTTTTCCATAGGTAGGTTCTTTCAATTTTCTATGAATATACATCCCAACATCTTCAATTGGAATAACACCAAGGGGAACTTCCAAAAAAGCACCCAAGGGATCAAGTTCTAGGGTTTTAATATGATACATTTTAAGTTGTGGTTTTGATCTTATTGAATTGTCTACTACTCAAGGTATATCCATCACATTCAACCAAATTCAATGAACAATTCAGAGGGAATAATAGATAGCAACAACAACTTACCTCTTTCCTACACACGAATGCCAAACTCCAAATTTCTACGGTATGGAAACACTCTAGTTTCTTCAAGCTTTCTTTGTATGATTCTTCTCTTCCACAAATGATTTTCATTGAATGAGTTTTCCTTAACATACTTAAATTTATTTCTCTGATTTCGATCACTTTAGCAATAAATGCTTAAGAATGCAAGTAAATGTCCTCGAAATTGGTGTAAACTTCCATCTTTTCAAGCTCTACAGAATTCATTCTTCACACATGTAGATCTACAAATTCATTTTGCATGAAATATGAATTCATTACCTTAATAAATACATTTATGTCATGACATGACATCATATATTGAAAAGGGGATATTAAATTTTTAATTATTGCTCCCCCTTAGCCACTGCCTAGATTTAATTTCTGACACGATTGTCTGCACCAGGAGATGACACATATAAGAGTGATAATTCTGTTTTTCCTTGTTTTTCTAGGTTCTCCTTCCTTTCTCCAAATCCTTTCCATTTCCTTCCTAACCTTTATCGGATCAATCTTAATGATTAGTTCAAATATCTTTTCCAAATAGTCACTTTTCATATTTATGCTTCTGCAATATTTGGAAAGGTGTCCTGGATTGCTACAATTATAAAAAACAACATTCTTCCATCCAAATTGTCCTTTATTCAATATATTTTTGCACTGATTAGCCTTGTTTCCGAAAAAATTGCAGTGATAACAGTAGCCATTAAATGGATAAATTATCTTGTCCAACTTCTAACTTCTGCGTTCTATAGCTTCATGTCCAATCCTCTTGCATTTAACACATTGGCCGAAGAATGATAAAGCATTTTGGTTCATTTCACCATTCTATTTTATTTTATTTCCACAATCTTTTTCCCTATGTCCAAACCTATTGCAAGAATAGCAAACATCATTAAAAGATAAGTACCTTTGAGCATTAGGCTGTTTGATAGGAATCCTTTCGGTATTTCTTCTTTGATTCTTGAATTGTCTATCATTGCTTTGAGTCTTCATGTCAAGGGATTGAATTGATTTTGAATTTTTTCCTTCTTCAAATCCCAAACTACTTTTTTTCTTAGAGGGTTTCTATCTTGCAATCAATTCATCCAACATTGTAGAACTTGTCACAAATTTATTCTCATGTCTTCTTTCCTTTTCCAGATCTGATTTTAGAATTACCATTACTTGTTCAAGCTTTGCACATTCATCCATCTTCCTTTGTACATCATCTTTCTAATAGTCCTCAATTATCCTTTTCTCTTCCAGTTGTTCTTTTAGTCTGGTGATATCCTCATCTGTTTTATTTAATTGATCACCGACTTCTCTATATTTTTCCTTTAGCTTCTTAATGCAGTCATTTGCTTCCTTTAGGCTATCCTTTAAATCTTTATTTTCTTCTATGTGTTCAACAATGATCACTTTCAGAGGAATAATAATTTTTTTTTATCTTCCATGTATTCAATTTTCAAGACCTTCCTCAAGCTATTAGACTTCTTAAGAGGAAACAAGCTCTAATACCAATTATTACATAGACAATTGTCATTGCACCAAAAGATTGACCTAATAATGCCTGATACAACTACCAAAGTTAATGAATCCATGAGAGGTGGTTAAACCATGTCACGAACTTGAGTGATACATTGCACAACACAAGGAGACTAAGGGCACACACCTTGCAACATGAAGGATGGAGGGAGATAGAGGTGTGTGTGAGAGAGAAAGAGAGTGCTAAGATAGAGAGGAGAGAGTGAGAGGGAGGGAGAGAGAATTATGAGATAGAGAGGAGAGAGTGAGAGATAAAGAGGGGGAAGAGAGGTAGAGAGAGTGAGAGAGAGAGGTAGGTAGATGGAGGGATAGGAGAGATAGAGAGTAGAGAGGGAAAGGGGTAGGGATGGAGGCATAGGTGAGATATAGAGTGATGGAGGGAGAGGTAGGTAAAGAGAGGGAGAGGGGAGATAAAGATAAGTAGAGAGGGAAGGAGATGTAGATTGAGAGAAGAGATAGAGAGAAGTAGAGAGGGGAGGGAGGGAGGGAGAGGTAGGGAGGAGACATAGGGGTGTGTGCGAGAGAGAGGGGAGAGAAGAGATGAAGGAAGAGAGAAATGGAGTTAGAGGAGAGATAGAGAGTAGAGAGGGAAGGAGAGAGTGAGAGAGAAAGATGATAAAAATTGCTGACTACTAAAATTTGACCTCCTGATTACTAAAATTTGACATGTTGATTACTGAAATTTGACTGCCTAAAAATTTATAAGATCTTCCGAAAACTAGAATTTGCATTATAACTCCAAGAGATCTGAAACTACTCTCAAACATCTTGAAACTATATACATGAAACATAACTTAAATTATAAGAAATTAAATGTCCATATGTGAATTTTTCATGTATATAGTACCCCTGGTAGAGAAAGAGAAAAAGAAAGAGTTCACAAAAATGTTTTACAAAAACTCATGCTTCACATTTGTCATTTCATTTGGCAAGCACCAAATTTGGCACTCATCAAATGAAGAGCGCCAAAATTATTTGAATTTCAGCATACCAAGCCTTAGACTCTGTCATTTGAGCCATTTGGCGAGTGCCAAATGGTCATTAATGGCAAAGGGGGAGATGGAAGATGTGAAAATAGGAGGATGGGTAATTATTTAATTACCCATATTCACTATCTCACATGTTTAAAATAAATTATTATTTAATTATAGTTATATTCTCTTCACCATTGATGGTGAATCAATCCTCCTCCAAAATTCTACAAATTTAGGGGTCAACTCTGTGGGTCCAGATCTGCACTTGTCTTCTTGTCAAGTTGACAGAATCAAATTTGCAGAAATTGGATTGAATGTTGTCTCCAAGCTTGAATTAGGGTTTAGTTGACTTTAATAGCTTCGATGACTTGTTGACCACTTTTCAACACGTATTTCTTTGACAAATCTACCTACAAGACCTAGAAACACACATGTAAAGAGGGGGGAAATGGTTAAGAGTTAGAGTATAGGGATTTTCCTTGGTCAAACCCCACTTTGGCAATCAAATTTGATAAAGAAATGAAATGAAATAAATAAGGAATGATGAATAAACAACATGCAAGTGTCTTAAACTCACGAAACCCTTGTTGTTGAAGTCTGAAGATATGTCAATGGCTGCTCTAAGATGCTTGATAATTGCTTGATTGAATGGTGCAAAAATGCTTGAATGGGTGAATTAGTGAACTTGATGAATGGAGGGGTTAAAATGGATGGAAAAACACTTATTTATACATACTTATGCCCTAATTACCCGAAAATACATCATAGACCGACATAAGGTCTTAATGAATAAAAACCTGAAGGAAATTTGAATTTATTTTGAATTTTGTGCCAAGAGGGACTCATTTGCCACCCATAGAAAATGGGTCCCACTCAAGGCTTGCAAGTGGGTGTTGGGGATTAAGTTGCATTTAATGATGTTTGTTGGGTTTACATTCAAAAATACACTTAATTAAGGCCTATAAGTGCATAAAGGGGCCAAATAAAGCATAATAAAGGTATCATTAGTGGTGACAAGCCTAGAAAAGCATGAAATCTTGTTACAAGACTTTACAACACTTTGAAATAGGACTTGATAAGGGATAAAAAGGGAATATTTAGATGAATTATAATAAGAAGAGTCTAGAAAAGTGTAGAAATGTGTTACAACACTTCACAACACCTTCACAAGACATCATAAAGTCTTAATAATTTAAATATTCAAGACCTAATGTGAATGTATAAGTCACATTACAACATTAAATCAAGGTGAAATCAAGCCAAATAAGCACAAGGAGGGACAAAACAAGAAAACGTGAAAAGGGTTATTTTTTCCATGTCCACATGTGTAATTTCCAAATCTAGGTCTGCTGGAATATCGAGGGTTGTTGATTAACATTTCAATACAACCATCAGCATAATCCTTTTCAATTTCATATCCCAGCTCAAGAATCCATGAGCATCTCAGTTCAACTACCTTGATAATGCAGCTATCAGTGGATACCAAAAATGTTATATCATCCTTATACTTTGTAACTAATTCTCTTGGAACTCTCCTTTTGTTCATCCTTCTTTGAAACTTTCCAAAGAATGCAGCAAGAGCATCTTCTTGTGCATCCAAATAACCAATATTTCTTATTAATTCCTTGATCTGGTGAGCATCCGGTTTGTTATTTTCCCAAACAACTTCTCCTATTCCAGGAACTTCTTTCATAAAGTAGAAATTTAGACATAATACCAATGTTCCATATCTAAAAGTGCATTTCTTTTTCTTGATACCACTTAGATTTTCCAGTAGTTTTTATCAGAGCAACTCACAAAGATCATATTTTGTCCTCTTCTCAACCATTTCTATTGCTAAATAAATTGCAGAGGTGGAGACATCATTATTAACAAAAATCAAGTGTGAAATAACCAAACTTGCATACTGGACAACCAAATTAATAATTCTAGTACCTGTGATCTTATTGAATTTGTTTCCTTTGTCAAGATTATGTTCATGAGTAGTTCTGGTGGATAAAAACCCAGTAATATCTCTAATTGCTTCTCTGGATATCATATGTGAATCGTCAAGCCACACAAATTGATCATGAAATCTACTAAGTGCCAGTCTAATACATCTCTCTTCATTACTAAAGTTCAAAAAACAATTCCACACATCCAAATTCATCTCCATAAGTACATTGTATTCTAGTTTTAGGGTAGTCTTCTCCACTTAATTCTTTAAACCATAATATGCGAGCTTTTCCATAGGTAGTTTCTTCCAATTTTCTTTGAATATACATCCCAACATCTTCAATTGGAATAACACCAAGGGGAACTTCTGAAAAAGCACCCAAGGGATCAAGTTCTAGGGTTTTAATATGACACATTTTAAGTTGTGGTTCTGATCTTACTAAATCATTTATTACTCAAGGTATGTCCATCACATTCAACCAAATTCAATGATCAGTTCAAAGGGAATAATAGATAGCAACAACAAATTACCTCTTGCCTACACACCAATGCCAAACTCCAAATTTATGTGATATGGAAACACTTTGGTTTCTTCAAGATTTCTCTGTATGCTTCTTCTCTTCCACAAATGATTTTCATCGAATGAGTTTACTTGAACATACTTAAATTTATTTCTTTGGTTTCGATCGCTTTAGCACTAAATGCTTTAGAACACAAGTAGATGTCCTTGGAATTGGTGTAAACTTCCATCTTTTCAAGCTCTGCAAAATTCATTCTTCACAAATGTGCATTTGCAAATTCCTTTCACATGAAATATGAATTCATTACCTTAATAAATGCATTTATGTCATGACATGACATGATATATTGAAAAGGGGATATTAATTTTTTTGATTATTGCCCCCCCCTTAGCCACTGCTTGGATTTAATTTCTAATAGGATTGTTTGTACCAAGAGATGACACATATAAGTGATAATTCTAAATTTCCTTGATTTTTAGGTTCTCCATCCTTTCTCCAAATCCTTTCCATTTCCTTCCTAACCTTTACCAGATCAATCTTAATGATTGGTTGAAGTCTCTTTTTCGAATAGTCGCTTTTGAGATTTATGCTTCTACAATCTCTGGCAAGGTGTCTTGGATTGCTACAATTATAAAAAACAACATTCTTCCATCCAAATTGTCCTTTATTCAATATATATTTGCACTAATTAGCCTTGTTTACAAACAAATTGCAGTGATAACAATAGCCATTAAATGGATAAATTATCTTGTTCAACTTCTGACTTCTACATTCTATAGCTTCATGTCCAATCCTCTTGCATTTAACACATCGACCGAAGAATAATAAAGCATTTTGATTCATTTCACCATTTTGTTTCATTTTATTTCCACAATCTTTTTCCCTATGTCGAAACTTATTGCAAGAATAACAAACATCATTAAAAGATAAGTACCTTTGAGCATTAGGCTGTCTGATATGAATCCTTTCAGTATTTCTTCTTTGATTCTTGAATTGTCTATCATTTCTTTGAGTCTTCATTTCAAGGGATTGAATTGCTTTTGAGTTTTTTCCTTCTTCAAATCCCAAACCACTTTTGTCCTTAGAGGGTTTTTGTCCTGCAATCAGTTCATCCAACATTGTAGAACTTGTCACAAATTTATTCTCATGTCTTCTTGCCTTTTCCAGATTTGATTTTAGAATTACCATTACTTGTTCAAGCTTTGCACATTCATCCATCTTCCTTTGTAAATCATCTTTCTAATAGTCTTCAATTATCCTTTTCTCTTCCAGTTGTTCTTTTAGTCTGGTGATATCCTCATCTGTTTTCTTTAATTGATCACCGACTTCTCTATATTTTTCCTTTATCTTCTTAATGCACTCATTTGCTTCCTTCAGACTATCCTTCAAATCTTTATTTTCTTCTGTGTGTTCAACAATGATCACTTTCAGAGGAATAATAATTTTTTTATCTTCCATGTATTTAAATTTCAGGACCAGCTTGCTCAAGCTATTAGACTTCTTAAGAGGAAACAAGCTTTGATACCAATTGTTACATAGACAGTTTTCATTGCACCAAAATATTGAACTATTAATGCCCAATACAATTGCTAGAGTTAATGAATCTATGGGAGGTGGTTAAACCATGTCACGAACCCAAGTGCTACACTGCACAACACAAGGAGACCAAGGGTGCACACCTTGCAACAGGAAGGAGGGAGGGAGATAGAGGTGTGCGTGTGTGCGAAAGAGAGTGGTGAGATAGAGAGGAGAGAGTGAGAGAGAGGGAGGGAGAGAATTGTGAGATAGAGAGGAGAGAGTGAGAGAGAGAGGGGTAGGTAGAGGGAGGGAAAGGAGAGATAGAGAGTAGAGAGGGAAAGAGGTAGGGATGGAGGAATAGGTGAGATATAGAGTGATGCAAGGAGAGGTAGGTAAAGAGAGGGAGAGGGAAGATAAATATAAGTAGAGAGGGAAGGAGATGTAGATAGAGAGAAGAGATAGAGAGAAGTAGAGAGGGGAGGGAGGTAGGGAGATGTAGGGAAGAGACAGAGGGGTGTGAGAGAGAGAGAGAGATGAAGGGAGAGAGGGAGGGAGGGAGAGGAGAGATAGAGAGTAGAGAGGGAAGGAGATAGTGAGAGAGAAAGATGATACAACTTGCTAACTACTAAAATTTGGCCTCTTGATTATTGAATTTTGACATGCTAATTACTGAAATTTGACTGTTTGAAAATTTATAAGATCTTCCAAAAACTTGAATTTTCATTATAACTGCAAGAGATCCACACTCTCAAACATCTTGAAACTATATACATGAAATATAACTTAAAGTATACAAAAGTAAATATCCATATGTAAATTTTTCATGTATATAGTCTCCTTGGTAGAGAAAGAGAAAAAGAAAGTTCACAAAAATGTTTTTCAAAAACCCATGCTTCACATTTGGCATTTCATTTGGCGAGCACCGAATTTGGCACTTGCCAAATGAAGAGTGCCAAAATTATTTGAATTTTGGCATACCAAGCCTTAGGCCCTGTCATCCGAGCCATTTGGCGAGTACCAAATGGTCATTAATGGCAAAGGGGGAGATGGAGGATGTGAAAATAGGAGGATGGGTAATTATTTAATTACCCATATTCACTATCTCACATGGTTAAAATAAATTTATTATTTAGTTATAGTTATATTCTCTTCAACAAATTCCAAGAATAAAGGGGGTCCTAAATACGCTTGTCCCCACATTCCCTATGGTTGCAAAAACTTACTATTTTTGGTAAGTGTGTCCTAACTTTTCACATTCCAACAACTTCCATCATAAGACTCCATTTTCTCCTCAATCTTAGGGAATTCTTCTCATTCATCATCCACCATTGATTTTTCATCACATCTCCGCTATCCGTTTTCTTTCCCAAAAGTCTATAAATTAAGAGAACATCCTATGCATTTCATCCATTTCATTTATGCTTTCTACATGCTATCAAAATAGGTAATCTTTTGTACAAGAGCATCCACATTTCAATCATTCTGGGAGAAAATTAAACTTGCAATGGGAGTTCATGGTAACTTTGTTTTGATTGTTTGTTTTTTTTTCTTTCTTTTGAAATTTCTCGCATGCTCTATCTAATGTTTGGTTTAGTTTGGAATACGATGCTATTACATTCTCTTTTTTTCCTAATTTTTCTAGACTAGTAATTACATCAATAAAATTTAAAAATAGAATAACCCCAAAAGCTTGCCAAGCACTTGCAACTTCAAAAAAATTACTTTAGGGCAAATGGATGATGACAAGATAAAATACAAAGTGAAAAAACATTGACCTTATAAAAGTAATAAACTCCTAGTAGAATGCAATGGTCACCAAAATTTTGAATTTTAGTGAATGTTGTAAACCTAACCAATCCCTTGGTCTTGATCTCTCTTGTATTCTATAAAAAATGTCCTATTGTACATAATTGCCATGTAACTTACAAGATTTATCTAGCTAACTGTGAATTGCTAAAACTTATAGGAACTTAAACTTTGATATCTATTGATGTATAAGGACTAGTGATATCGGAAAATATCTTAGAGATATCATTTGTTTTCTCCTAGGTTGACCTCTTTGTTTAGCTTGACTTTATGGTCATTAATGCGTATCAAAGGCAACACTTCGATTCATGCATATGTCCTAGATGATTATGACATAAACATGTTGATTCCTTTAATACTCTAAATTAAGGTGTTTCTAGAATGATTCTTCTTGTAATACTTAAGAGTTTGTGAATGAACCTTGGATGATTCTTGAGATATATTTAAATACAAAAATGAATCTTTAAATGCCTAGATATAACAAATATTTGCACAAATGTGCACCAAGTTGGCTCCTAACAACTAGTAAAAAGTGTGTGAGTTGGCACTTGAGTTTTATAAATTTGAATTTGAAGTTAAGTCCACACCATACAAGATCAAATCCACCCATCATAAGATTGACCTAAAACATAGGATATAAAAACTTTAAATAGATAGCAAGTGTATGGAAATGTGGACTATTGTATAATGAATGTGTAGAATAAATAAAAATAAAAATAAGATATTGTCAAATATATAGAAAACCATGTAAATAGAAACAAATGAAAATCAGAATAAAACAAAACTTAACATGCAACATATAATTATATAATTTATTAAGACAATTCATAAAAGTCAAAATTAGTGTTTATTCGAAGTAAGACCTTTATATATTTTTGTTATTATTATTTTGATATTATACAAAATTTACGATCCCTTGGAAATCAAAATAATAGCTTAAATTTAGTTTTCCAAGTGTGAAAAGATTTGGAGGCTTTGTTTAATTCTAAGTCAACAGAATTGCAATGCCCATAAATTAAGGCCAACTGTATTTGTACTCCAATCATTTCGATTGTGGAAAATGTGAAATATGTACAATTTTTTATTCTGTTTTTCTGTGTTTTCTTTCACATTGAAAGAGAGCAAATGTGTCTAGGCTGAAGATCAAACTTTAATGTGAGAAAAATATATTTATGGGTGACAATAACATCGTACAAGTCAAAGGAGCAATAAATATTAAAGTTGAAAATGAAATGTTCAAAAATGTGAAGTTGATTTTAAAACTAAAAAATAAATTGATAATTAATTTTTCAAACCACAAGTCAAGGATATATAATTGAATAATATGGTAATACATGATTGAATAAGGATATGAATTAGACTTATACTAATGAAGGGAGACTCTCTCTCGAACACACCTTATGTAATATATATATTCAAGAATAAAAAAACATGCAATTTTTTTATACTTTCAAAAATCATCTACATGCATGCAATCAAATGCAATACAACTATTTAATCATAAGACCGATATTACAGAAATCTGGGCTGTAGATACATTCCAAAAGTCAGACATGCAAGTCTATGAATGGCAATAATGCCCATTGAAATCTTAACCTCTGTTCTATGCTAAAAAAACAAGAATTTCATCTATCTTATCATCCAAAATGAATCCCTTTTCATTTGTAACCACTTTATATGACTTTTCAACTTTCCAATGAACTGTCACTTCTATTTTTGGCACCCAATAGATTTAGTTACCCCTTTTTCCAGCTTTAGAAAATTCCTAAATTTTAGTCCAACTTTTGGGAGCCATAACTTTTGACTCATGCATCAGACAAACTGTTTACATAATTCAGAAGATCTTGATGAGTAGTAAGGTCGCAAAAGGTTGATAAATTTTTTTTTTGATTTTTGGCCACTTTTCAAGCCAATTTAGAACCTCTAGGTGCCTCAAAATTGACTTTGAATATTTTTAAAGTGATTTTGAAAACAAAACATTAATATATCAAAAATGACAAATGGTATTGAAGTGATTTCTTCATTGTTAACTTTATTTCACCATTCTAGAGCTCTTTGTAAGATTCCATGCCTAGACATGCACAAATGCTAACTTATTAAAAATAAAAACCTACTATTTTTAGCCCTTACTAAAAATAGTAAGTAATCCTTTTTTTGGAATGCAAGATTGCTCTTAAACTCTAGATGCTCTTGCATCATATAAAATTGTCAATAAATTTTTTAAGGGCTTATATAAATTCTATGAGTTTATTTCAAAAAATGAACATTATTGTGTAGTTAGAAAAATAACTATTATGAGCAAGTTATAGAATGAATGTTTAGGACATCCCAATTATCAAAGTATCAAACTTATGCAAATTTTTGGTATATGGTACATTGATTACCAAGTTCTTTAGAAGATAGAGGAATCTGTGAGGGATGTGCTATGGGGAAGTAACATAGGGATACATTTTCATAAGTTAAGTCAGGGATGGAAAAAAATCCCCTTTATCTAGTTCATGGTGATGTAGTAGGTCAAATTCAAGTGCCATCTCTTGTAGGATCAAAATATGTGTTGACATTTAAATATTAATGATTATAGTAGAAATAATGTGTTGACATAAATATTAATGTGTTGTAATAAATACTGTGGAAACTAATAATAATTAGGACAAATAAAGAAGCATAGTATTTGAATAATAAATTTTTAGTTTTTTTTTAAAGAATATAGATTTGAAAAAGAATAAATAGTTTCTTATACACCACAACCAAATGATGTTGTAGAAAGAAAAAATAGATAATGGAAATAACAAGATGCATGTTGTTTTCTAACAAAAATAGATATTAAATTATAGGAAAAGTGATTAATACATCAACTCACATTGTTAATCTCTCACTAAAACTCTTAGAAAAATAATTCCAAAGAATCTTGGAGTGGTAGGAATCCTAAAGAAAAGTATTTCTTATGCTCGTATTCCTCAAGAAAAGAAAGAAATATATATATGAGAAAAGTAAAAATATATTCTAATTAGATAGAATGAGGAGTCTAAAGCTTATAAATTATATGAACTTAAGAAAGATTAATTTATTTTCAAAAGAGATGTACTAATTAATAAAACTTCTAGACATCAAGTCATGTTGGATCATTTACTACTTTTATTATTTATGATAGTGAATCTTTTGAAACTAACCATGATTTAGATTTAGGAAATTTAACTTGAGTAAAAAATGATGAAGTTGATATAAAAACAAAAGTATTTAGGAAATTTATTAGAAAGTTTCCTAAGCATGATATTGTTAACTATGCTTTGTAATGGCCAAGGTCATGCAAGTTGAATATCAACAATCATATGAAGTTGCTAAGGGAAAATTAGTGAGTATCTACAATTTACAAGAACAACATAATTCCTTGACAAAGAATGTTACTTGAGACTTAGTTCCACAAAACGTAAAAATTTGGTTAGTTGCGAGCCTCTAAAACTAAACTACATCTATTAGATATTTAGCAATATATAATTAATACAAGATTGGTTCTTATAAGATCTTTTATAGAAAGTAGGTAGTGATTATACAATTTTTTTTATTCCAATTAGAAAATTAACTGCAATTTAAATAGTTGTTGCCTTAATAGCTAATTTGGTTGGAAAATTTATCAAGTGGATTTGAAAATTCCCTTTTAAAATGGTGATTAAAAGAAGAAATTTATACACAATAATGGTTACGATTTGAAAATATGGTAAAAAATATTTGGTTTTCATGTTGAATAAATCTATATATAGTCTAAAATAAGCTCCAAGAGGTTGCTATTAAAAATAGATGAATATTTTTAGTGATGGATAGAAAAGAAGAAAGGTAAAATAATAAACTATATTCATTAATTTGTAATGATCATATGCTTATTATATTATTATATGTTTATGATTTGATCTGATAGTAATTTCAACACTATTTTACTTGCCAAGGAAATTTTGAGGGAAATATTTGATATCAAAGATTTTGAATTAATGATTATTTGTTTAGAATGACATTTGACAAGAAGAAGGGACAATTTTCTTTCTTAGTCTAAATATATATTGAATGTGATAAATAAATTCAAAATTCTTGATTATAAACCAACATCTACACAATTTGATGTTGGAATCAAACTTAGTGTTAGATCTAATTTTTAGGAAGTTGCTAGTACTTTATATCAACAATTAGTGTGTAATATTTTATATCCTACAATATATAGGTGAAACATTACATATTCAATGAGTGTTTTTTTAGGTACATGGTGTTGATTTGGTTTATAATCACACAAAAAATCTCTCTTGAAACATTTCAAATTCAAACAAAATTTGTAATCCCAAGGCTTTGATCGTTAGGTATTGACATACTAGGTTCACTTGGGGTTCATTGTATTTATTGTTTACACAAAGGGGATTACATAGGATCTTTACTAACTAGAGTTTAAGAAATTGAAATTTACGCAGTACGTTGACTGACTTTATAGGATTTATCACTTTTAACAGGATCAAAAATTATTTCAACAAATTTCACAAAGTACAAAATAACTTTGATCAATTCTTCTAAAACTACTTAAAGATTCTCACAAAATTCAAATAAATTTTATATTTCATCAAACTTAGAAGTATTTAGAAGCTATTGACTTGAATTTTCTCAAAGATGCCCAATTATGCTCTCACTTTCATAAAAAATAGAAAAAGATACAGAGATAAGGAAACATGGGTCAATGAGTTTGACTCACAAAACTACATATGGAATCCTATAGCAATATCAAAATTTGACACGCTATGGAAAATACCTCCTACTTATCAATTGATGAGCTAAAGGTGCTCTATAATGAATGGTTCATAAGGCACAACACTTGCTGAAGGTTTTGCAAATGGGTTGCAAGCTAAGTGGGCTTAACCTTGGGGAAACTCTGTGGTTAAGTGTGCTTGAGCTAGAGTAGTACTAGGATGGGTGACCTCTCAAGAAGGCCCGTTTCACCTCTGTGAGCATAACCTAGAGTCAATGTGTGTTAAGTGGTGTTAGAATTGGCTATGGCTGCCAAGATCTTGAGACCAAATGGAGAGCACAAAAAGAGACAATAGAATGTGACAAGAATAAAATGTATTCTTATCAATATGATTCAATGATATGTGATTGTGATGTACAATGTAGAGACCCTGGTTATATAGCCAAGGTGAGATATACAAGATGTCATAGGATTATGACAAGGTCTTTAATCATATGACATGAGACAACCAATCACACTTAATTAGGTTCACGTGTTGCAAGTCAAAGGATAAGATAACAACCAATGACAACTAAAACCTTCTAGAAAGATTCCTTCCTATGACCTAAATAAACTTAGCATGTGTAAATAAGTCCCTTAGTAATGAATTAACTAGGTACAAGACTTTATTTACACCAACACCCCCCCTTAAGTGCAACTTAGGGAGTAGAAAATTATTATGCAAATGACAAAAAGATGCAAGAATGCGTCTTGAATACTAGGCCATGTTAGGTACCCATGTACATATGCAAATGAAATGACAAAGAAATCTCTCACAAATGGAGAAAAGGAGAAAACCCAGTGGGAGAAAATTCCTCCCCAAAAGAGAGATGAAATACAAAAAATAAATGCTCTCAATGATGCATGAGAAGGCCAAAACCCCATGTGAGGAAAAAAGAACTCACCATAAGAGAAGAAGAGAGAC
Organism: Sequoia sempervirens; assembly: GCA_007258455.2. Taxonomy (NCBI): domain Eukaryota; kingdom Viridiplantae; phylum Streptophyta; class Pinopsida; order Cupressales; family Cupressaceae; genus Sequoia; species Sequoia sempervirens. The sequence continues at coordinate 4,715,163 of VDFB02000015.1, read as the reverse complement.
AAGGTAGTCCCCCCTCAATGTTGAGTCTCAAGAATGATGGTTGTTGGTGTTTCTTTTTCCACCAAACCTTGAAGTTCTTAAAGGGTAGCCAACCCTATGCTCAAGAATAACATTCAAAGCTAGTGGCCAAATAAATGAGCAAAGGATTCTTAGACCTCCACTCCTACTCTTTAGGACTCGTGGAGACCTAGGAGGGTGTTCCTTATTGCACTCAAGTGATTGTTGTCTAATTGAGAACACATTTATACATAGATTGATTCCTATTAATTGCAAATAAATGAAATTACTAAAGATTTGGTAGACCTTTAGAGTAAATTATTATCTATTTGCTAGGAGTCGTGGAGCACTTCAAACTCATACTCATAATTGGAAAGATTTTAATGAATTTTGTTCTCATTTTAAATCCATAGCTAGGTGCATCACTAGTTCATTTATCACTTGAAAAATTACCAAACAAATAGTCCAAAGGTTTAATAATCGGGAGAACCTGAGTCAAATATGCAACAACCAGTAATATATTTGTCATTTAATTCATACATTGATGGACTATTGTCATAATACTTTGTAGTATACAACTCACTACATCTAGAACACTACTTCTTTCCAAATCCTACACTCTTCGCTCACAGACCTGTGACTTTATTTAAGCATTTAACCAATTCTTTGAATTGAAAAAAAAAAAAATCCACACATCTAATTAAAACAACTGGAGACGAACCAAAAGATCATTGATCATTTTCATTTATAATCTGCAAGAGTATTGCATAGGAGAGTACATGTTCGAGAACTAAAATTTTCCTTTTATATATGTGGCTTCTATAAAACTAATTTAAGATTCTTATATACATGACCCATAACCAAGACAATTTATCATTCTATTCATTGATATTTTCTATAGTATGCTCCTTCCTGAACTTAGTTTCTACCTAGACTATCATGAGAATCAAAAATCGAACCCCTACAATGAGCCTTGAAATCCCTTTTATAAAACAAGGGAGTGACAAACATTGAGCACATTACAGTTACTTTTCATTTCAAAATTAATTTCATCTACATTTCATATATTTCCCAAACGGTTACATTTAATCATTTTGGGATGAGGGAAACCAAAAATCAAAAACTCCACGTAAGCAGTTGAAGAGACTAGAAGACCTTTCCAAAAAGGCATTGTTGTTATAGCACCATAATTCACATACCCATACCGAAATCGGACAATTCGCCATCATTACCAATGGCACAAACTAACAAACTAGCCAAAAGAACCGAGTCAGCACAAAGGACCAAAAAACCAAGCACCAACTCAGAGGAGGAATGAGGTGCCACCCTACTTTGTCAATAGCTGAGTAAGCACACCGGCTTGGTTTTTTAACTGAAATTAGAGTAGCTACCACCTCCTAATTAGAATCATCAAGGGCACCAGGGAAACAAGATAGGGACCATATTCAGGGTCAGTTTCTCCACTGTCACTAGAAGAGTTGTCAAAAACCACAATGGGGGCATTGTGCCTCCCCATACGAGCTTTGGGACCCTCACTTTTCTTCATTTTCTTCTCAAGTTCAACCAAATTCTTCCCTTTAAAGTTGACCAATTCTTCTGAAATGGTCTTGTTCCTCAAATTGTAGTTACTTTGTACAATAGTTTTCTTGCTCTTGTGACGGATAATTATTTTTCCTTTTGGTGCTATAGGAATTTACAATATACCAGGCTTGACTTCATAGATATCGTCATGAGGTTCTTGCATGCTAAGCTTTCTAGACCTTCTAACTAGTGTACCTAGTTTACTTGGTTCACCCATTTCACTCAAAACCAAACACAGACTAGCAAACCACCTCACAGAAAAATACCAACCCACACTCTCAAAGTGTTGTTGCAAGAGAGAAATCTCAAACCAGCCCAATATAAAACAGCACAGAATATAACTGCGAGAGATAAAACTACTACCACCCTAGGGAGCTAAAGCAAAAAAGCTAAGCCATGCATAATTCAAAATGAAACAAACTTACACACCCAAGGGAAAACACGCTACTGCAACTATACTCGCTCAACACTCGCACGCTAATTCTCCTATACTGCAACAACTATTTTGTCTCTTTGATAATTGCAAATGGTGAGAAAGACTATAAGAAATCCTCCTTAAGTAGAGCGATTTGAGCATGTCACAATTAATGACCATCCTGGCTCACACGAGCGAATAGATAATCAATCGCTCCATGCTTAATCTTTGTCACTGATCATTTTGGATTTAGAACTTAATCTATGAAGCTCATTAAGGATCGCCACTTGCCTTTTAATTCATACTTGGAAACAACGATGATGACCTAAAAAGCTGCCACGTAGTTGTCTGAATCTCAACCATACCATTTGCACTTCATTGGTTATCACCGAAATACCACTATATCATCTCCACACTTCAACAACGGGCGACAACATCCCATTGCAAGGAATATTCCCAAACATGCACCTTATCGCTAGTCGTAGAAGTTGGTTGAACCTTCCTGAGAATTTTGATGAGGGAATATTTCTAGCGATGCCTTCAAATAATTAGAGTCACTGTGTATCGTCGTAATGATCTTGAACTTGAGGACATCTTCGGCGATGAACAAATCAAGTGATGGAATAAAATGTTGACACGCGGTTACCATACCGCTTCCATTCACTTATGTCGCTCATCGCTGAAACTCAGAAAGGGGTTGAAACATTTCGGCGACAGTGCGACATAACACATCGCAACATTCATCACTTGTCGTTGAAGTAAGACCAAAGGTCTAGAGGACTTCAGCGATGAGCGACACCAAAGTGAACCAGGCTCAATCACCTATCGTCGAAATCAAACTGACAGAGGAAACCATTTCAAAAATGGATGATCACTTGAGCAAAAGGAGATTTTCCATGTGCAAAGATGTTTTGAAAAGGGGTCGTATGAGATCGTTAGGACTCAAATCCTTGGGAACAAAACTTAAGACTAACATCTTTCACCATGAAATATTTTCAACCCGACTTTAGGAGATATTAAAGCGATGCAGGGAAAAGGTCTATCGATGAACTTAAACCATGGGGTCAGTAGAAACATGATTCAAATGGCTTAAAATGTGACCTGGATGACCGAGAGCTAGGCATCATAGGTTAATGGAGAAACAAACACCCAAGGGTTTAAGACTTATAATATTTTAATGAGGGCCTCTCACTAAAAACCCTAAACCTAACTGTTGAATACAAAGGAAATAATTCATGACCAAACAAGGATTTGCTCAAAATTTCTAGAAATTTTAGGAGCTCTATCAGTGGCTCATGCTCGGGGACGCATACCCCTAGTGGATATGGTGAGAATTTAGATCTTAGGTTGAAGCAGACCAGCAAAGGAGCACAAAAACCTAAGATCATGCCCAGACGAGGCAAGAAAACACAACCAAAAGGAAACACACCAACCTTATTTACAGTATTTGCAAAGCTATAAAATATGTCTTATTTTTAATTTCAGAAGCCTCCTAAACTCCATAGGCTTCAATTCCCAAAATTGGAGGCCCCATGCCCCCTAAACTTGGAGGCAGTTCTTTCCTCTATCAAAGACTTTATCCTCATATATCTGTAATGGATCAACACTTCTACTAAGTAGTCTTACACAATCAGCTCCATTATGATTAGCACAATTGTCCATAGATGCTGCAAAACTACCCTGTTCATTAGCCTGTTCCAATATATGCTTATCTAATTGAAATGGAAAGGTGAAACATTCATATTCCATTATGAACTTTGACATCACATTCAATTTGTACATCAAACTGGAATCCTTCATAGACACTTTCTTGTATGCTAGGCCAACAATCCCCTGATGTATCAGAAAGAAAAGATACATATTCAGGAGCATCTTCATTCTACTTCACATAAGCGTTCTTCTCACGGATAGAAACATGTTCATAATCATGCTAAGAAGATGAGGAGCATCAACAAAAAATTCAACTGCACATTTATATAGATCAACATTATACCCCATGTCATCTACATCACTTGACTGCCCTACACACAAGTCAAAATGTCTCTCATTATTAATGGGTTGTAGTAGTAATCTATGATCCATATGTGTACCATGATGCATAATTTGATCATTCAATACTAAACCTCCTCTTTAAGTAGTGTGCTGCATCAATAACATCCACAAATGCGCTAAGCAGAAACACTTCCGGCATACTGCAGGCGTTAAGCGGATAAGTTAGCGGGATGTCGGCATTCGTTCAGAGTCCATACGTTGAAGTAGTGACTTTGCTCTTTGTGTTGTTATTGCATCGTTTTATAAACATTTTAACGTGGCCGGTTGGGTGACGAGAACCGATCACGTTTCCGGGGTAGTGGCGAGTATGATTTTGTTCGTTCGCGTGAACTTGGTGATATTCCATCGTGGAATCACTCACGCATCAAATTCATCCTTCCATAATGATGAATCCGGATCGTCCTCTTGAGACGTTACCTGCAATTCAGAAACCGTGCAGTTATCGTATTGTCGCTCTTACGATCTATTCAATCAACTCCATATAACCATCTAACCAATCAGAAGATTCTGCGCCACAAATTACTGCTCGAAGCATTCAGTAGCTGCTTTTGTTTTGTAAAGCGGCGCTATCAAACATCAGCGTAATGCGATTTCTCCCAAAGGTGGGTTGTCTCTGCACCGTAGAGATCATCACTTTTTGTGGTTGGTGGGATGAAAGCTCATCCCGGAAATAGTGGTATCAATTCATCTTCGAATGGTGTCGGCGGTGGCGTGGTCACCGTCTTCGAAATCCATCAAAATCAATTAGAAATCGAAATGATAACAGGGCATGTAGATAAATATTTAAACCATATAAATGGTTCTTTGAACGGCGTCGTGAAACCGTTGCAGAGAGACTCTTCACATGAAGAAAATTGTTCACTCCCAAGCAAACAAACATTCCCATTGTCATCAGCATATCTCCTTGAAGTAAAAGATTCAATATCCACTCCATGAAAATAATCATAATCAATAGAGGAGTGATATGACCCAATGCCATCACAACTACCACAACATGAAAACTCACCAATACTGAGACTATATTTAGGTTCGTCAAACTGGGTGTATATACTTTTATTTTCAATACCTTGATCATTGGTTTGTGACAAGGCATCATCAACATTAGCACCATTTCTATTGATCAAATCATGACATGGGGTAACCTCTTGTACCTCTTCCACTTCATCACTATGCAAGACATCCCAAGGACGCAAGTTAGGCACATCCCTTCTGTTATCATATTGTGTATCTTCATCTCCATCACTGATGTACTGATCTACAGATATGTCATTTGTGAATTGAGTACAATCATTACACTCTCCCATATAGCAGAATGGATGTTCATATTATGATGCACTTTCTTTATTTATTTGCATTGTTTCCTGATCATTATCAACAGGACAATTCCCACTAACATTCGGGGGCATCACATGTTGTGCATAATTATTTTTAGCTCCCTTTACAATCTTTATCCAATCAATTACTTGGCCCAAACTATGAGGCTTCAATTCCTTTGGCAAGGTACTCATTCTTGATTGGTACATTTCACAAAACACATCAATACATATTGAACCTTCTGGTCTAACACTTTGGGGTAGCTCCAACAAAGAATCCACAAATCTGGAGAACAAATCATAAGGTGATTCTTCTTTGTGCCTTTTCATTTCGCACAATCTTTTAATAGAAGACACCTGATCAGCTTTGCTTTGATCTTGTGGATATTCAACCTGGAACTTACTATGATCCTCATATTGTGGTGATGGATAAATTGGATTAGTAGAAGCCTTATCATCTTGACATAAATCTCTACTGATTGATCCACTGGTTTCATTCGCATGAAATGTGCTAGGATGACCAATTTGGTGGCTGAATATCCTTTCATCATTGAATATTTCAAGTTGTTCTCAATATCTATAGCAAATTGATATGCTTGATGAAATGTTGGGGGCTCTTTGTCTCTTAATAGGTAACTCGTCTTTTTATCAAATGCACCTAAGTACACAACCAAACATTTTGCATCATTTGGTCTTATGCTTTCAGGCATCTCTCTTATTATCTTTGAAAATATGAGATTGAAAGAGGGGACTAACTCATCCTCTTCTTTCTCCATGCTCATGAACTTTTGTCTTATTAAGATTGGATCAATCCTTTCAACAAACTACTCCATGAATACTACTTTAAACTCATCCCATGAATGAATAGAAGATGTTGGTAGATATGATAACCAATCTCTTTCATCTCCTTTTAGAGACTGAACAAATAATTTCATTACAACATCCTCAAAGTCTAGTTCATAATCTCCCATCACATCAACAAACTCTTGCAGATGTTTGCTTGCTGATTTAGACTTTCCACCATTAAACTTTGGTACTTTCTCTCTAATCTTGGACTATACAGAATTTGGATAACCACAAATTTTACTAAAATCTATAGCTTTGTACCTTTTGGTACTAAAATTCTTTGATATGACAAAGGTTTCCCATCATGCATTATCGCATTTGGTTCCCTACTAGGATACACAGATTGATAATGCATTTTCTCACACTTTTTGTCAGGCTTATCACATTCACCTTATAATTACACAAGGTAATTCAAATTCCCTTTGCAATTATACTCTAAATCCCTTACAATACAAACCTCCTATCTTACCTGTACTTCCGATCACTCTCTCGAAGATAAAGTCAAAATCATGCTTGTCCATATAGTCTGTAATTCATGAGATATCGTTTATAGTTTTGCAGTTATGCTCGTCACCACAATACAAACCTCCTATCTTTGCTTTGCTTAAAATCCTCTAATAGGTAAAATTCAAAGATGTGACATACTTCTTAGTCATAATTCATGAATATCAATTTATAGTTTAGAAGTATGCATAATTACCACTACTATTCCCCTTATTAGTGTCATTTCACCTAATTGGGAACCATTTACATCTTAAGCCCTAAAGACTTCCTATAAATTGTCTGCAAATTCAATAATATTTTCTTTAGATTTATGAGAATACCTGGAAATCGGTAGCAATTATCAATCTTTCTTCCTCGATTGCAAATTTGAAAGATTTGGAACATTTTTGTATTCTTTATCAGGTTCTTTAGACAGAGTCGCCACCTCTTTTATAAAGGATTAAACTTCAAACAATATGAAGTTATTTCAAAGGTAAATCTCATTTTGGGTCTTCTCCATCAACGAAGTCACACTCAAATTCTCTGAAATTTGCTACAGCCAAACCTTTTCCAGGTTCAAAAGAGCTTTCCCTTGCACGAACAGGAAATCATTCCGGATCACCCCAGCGCTGACTCTCTTGTGATTTTTATTTCAATAGGCTGACTGGAATGAAATTGCTTCACCAATGAATTAACAATTTCCACTTCATTGTTGTTTCCGGCATGACTAACCAAAGTTCTCTGAAATTTGTAGCCAGCCTTTAACTTCGAAGTCTTCCAGGCTGGTGGCCCGGCAAATGGGTAAAATGTTTTTGGGGACCTTCTCCTCTTCTTTGGGCTGTGAGGACCTGTAGGGGTTGTACTCCACCACATAATTAGTAGCTCGAAATGATGTTTACCACATAATCCTAAATGAAGAAACGCAATTTATGTGGATGGATTTCAATTACAAATAACCATAAATTCTCTTTGAGAGAAGATTCGGCAAACCTTTGAATGAATCATTATCTATTTGCTAGGGATCATGGAATACTTCAAACTCATACCTGATAATTGGAATATTTTTAATGAGTTTTGTTCTCATTTTAAATCCATAGCTAGTTGTATCACTAGTTCATTTACTTGCAAGATTTCCTAACAAATAGACCAATGCTTCATAAATTGGGATAATGGAGTCAAATATGCAACAACCAGTAATATATTTTCCATTTAATTCAAAAATTTATGGACTATTGTCATACTACTTTGTAGTATTCAACTCACTGCATCTAGAACACTACTTACCAAATCCTCCACTCTTCACTCATAGACCTGTGACTTTATTTAAGCATCTAACCAATTCTTTGAATTGAAGCAAAAAAAAATCCACACATCCAATTAAAACAACTAGAGACGAACCAAAATATCATTGATCATTTTCATTTATAATCTGCAAGAGTATTGCATAGGAGAGTACATGCTCGAGAACTAAAATTTTCCTTTTATATCTATGGCTTCTATAAAACTAATTTAAGATTCTTACATACATGACCCGTAACCAAGACAATTTATTGTTCTATTCATTGATATTTTCTATAGTATGCTCCTTCCTAAATTTAGCTTCTACCTAGACTATCATGAGAATAAAAAATTGAAACCCTATAATGAGCCTTGAAATCCTTTTTATAAAACAAGGTGGCAACAAGCATCGGGTACATTACAGTTATATTTCATTTCAAAATTAATTTCATCTGCATTTCATATATTTCCCGAATGGTTACATTTAATCATTTTGGGATGAGGGAAACCAAAAAGAAAAAAATCCACATAAGTAGTTGAAGGAGACTGGAAGACCTTTCCAAAAAGGCATCACTGTTATAGCACCAGAATTCACATACCCATACCAAAACTAAACAAGTCACCATCATTACCAACGACACAAACTAACAAACTAGCCAAAAGAACTGAGTCAGCACAAAGGACAAAAAACCAAGCACCAACTCAGAGGAGGAACGAGGTGTTACCCTGCTTTGTTAGCAGCTGAGTAAGCACACCCGCTTGGTTTTTTAACTGAAATTGGAGTAGCTACCACCTCCTCATCAGAATCATCGTAGGGCACCAGGGAAACAAAATAATGACCATATTCAGGGTCAGTTTCTTTGTTGTCACTAGAAGAGTTGTCAGAAACCACAATGGGGGCATTGTGCCTCCCCAGATGAGCTGTGGGACCCTCACTCTTCTTCTTCTTCATTTTCTTCTCATGTTCAAGTGGATTCTTCCCTTTAAACTTGACCAATTCTTTTGAAATGGTCATGTTCCTCAAATTGTAGGTACTCTGTATAATAGTTTTCTTACTCTTGCAACGGATACTTCTTTTTCCTTTTGGTGCTATAGGAATTTCCAATATACCAGGCTTGACTTCAGAGATATCTTCATGAGGTTCTTGCATGCTAAGCCTTCTATACCTTCTAACTAGTGTACCTAGTTTACTAGGTTCACCCATTTCACTCAAAACCAAACACAGACTAGAAAACCACCTCATAGAAAAAAATACCAACCCACACTCTCAAAGTGTTATTGCAAGAGAGAAATATCAAACCAACCCAATATAAAATAGCACGGAATATAACTACAAGAGATAAAACTACTACCACTCTAGGGATCTAAAGCAAAAAAGCTAAGCCATGCATAGTTCAAAATGAAACACACTTACACACCCAAGGGAAAGCACACTACTACAACTATACTCGCTCAACACCCGCACGCTAATTCTCCTGTACTGCAATAATTATTTCAACTCTTCTATAATTGCAAACGGTGAGAAAGACTGTAGGAAATCCTCCTTAAGTAGAGCAATTTGAGCATGTCATAATTAATGACCATCCTGGCTCGCATGAGTGAACAGATAATCAATCACTCCATGCTTAATCTTTGTCGTCGATCATTTTGGATTTAGAACTTAATCAATGAAGCTCATTAAGGATTGCAACTTTCCTTTTAATCTGTACTTGGAAACAATGATGATGACCTAGAAAGCCACCACATAGCTATCCATATCTCAACCATACCATTTGCACTTGTTGGTTGTCACCGAAATGCCACTATACCGTCTCCACACTTCAGCAACAGGCAACAACATCCCACTGCAGGAATATTCCCAGGCATGCACCTTATCAATGGTCATAGAAGTTGGTTGAACCTTCCTAAGCATTTTGGCAAGGGAAGATTTCTAGCAATGTCTTCAAATAATTAGAGTCATCGTTTATCATCATAATGATCTTGAAGTTGAGGATATCTTCAGTGATGAACAAATCAAGCGATGGAACAAAATGTTGACACGAGGTTACCATACCACTTCCATTCACTTCCATCGCTTGTCGCTGAAACTCAGAAAGGGGCTTGAAACATTTCGGTGATGATGCAACACAACACATCACAACATTCATCGCTTGTCGTTGAAGTAAGACCAAAGGTCTAGAGGACTTCAGTGATGAGCGACACCAAAGTGAACTAAGCTCCATCACCTATCATCGAAATAAAACTGCTAGAGGAAACCATTTCAATGATGGATGACCACTTGAGCAAAAGGATATTTTCCACGTGCAAAAGATGTTTTGAAAACGGGTCATATGAGATCGTTAGGACTCAAACCCCTATGAACAAAACTTAAGACTGACATCTTTCACCATGAAATATTTTCATCCTGACTTTAGGAGATATTAAAACAATGTAGGGAAAAGGGCTACCGATGATCTTAAACCATGGGGATAGTAGAAACATGATTCGAATGGTTTAAAATGTGACCTAGATGACTGGGAGCTAGGAATGACAGGCCAATGGAGAAACAAACGCCCAAGGGTTTAAGACTTATAATATTTTAATGAGGGCCTCACTCAAAACCCTAAACCTAACCCTTGAATATAGAGGCAATAATTCATGACCAAACAAGGATTTGCTCAAAATTTCTCAAAATTTTAGGAGCTCTACCACTTCCCATGACAGTCCTGATACCTCAACAATGGCAAAGGCATCCACCCTCAAACTTCTTACAGTTTCTTCACCATTCTATAGTATGGCAGCAAATTTTTGTGTCATGACTTCATTGAACTCTATGAGTTTCAAGAAGTACTCCAACCAACCAGCTTGTATGAAAATTGGTAATACCGACCTATCTTCCAACAATTGGGTATGTGTTGTTGGTTCCCTATGAATAATTTCACCTCCCATGATACTGTTGTTGCTCTATAATTCCCTTAATTTTGCTATGTTCTATTTCAATTCATGTCTATCACTCTAACTACACCACTTCCACTATGATGTATCCTCTCAATTCAACTGCTTCTAACCTTTTTCTTCTCCTTTGAGCTTGTATTTGTGTAAAAATGGAGGAAAATAGGAAAAAGTTTGTAGAGAGTTTTTGGGTTTTGAAAATCAAGAAAATGAAGAGTACCCCTCCCCCCAAATAAAGATATATTAAGTGTCCTCGCTTAATTGTATGGGTCATGGCAGAGAGCTAAATTATATGTAGTGGAAAATCAAATGAGATATGAAGCATGCACAAATTAATATTAAAACATGTAGAAAATTAATTATTATTTATGCTAATTATGAGAAGTTAATGCATGTACCTATAGAATTCTTGTGAAATAAAACTTAACTTGTGCAAAGTTGTTTATTACTACTTGCAATGATATTTGATGTGACTATTCTTAATTGCAATTTAAATTGAAGGACATTAATGCATTGTGTGTGGTAAATGATGGCTTGGAAAAGTTGTGAGATGTATGATAGATGGGATGTGAAATGAATTGTATGATACGTGGTAAGAGAAAAAGGTGATGGAAATGTTATATGTGAGGATGTGTATAGGTTGCATGTATGAAAAGAAAACATGTGTAGCTACAAGTACAAAATTATGGAGGTGGAAAGTAGGTATACAATTAATTCAGTGGGGATTTTTAAAATGTTTGTCAGACAATTGCTATGGGTGCCTCTAGTTACAGGTCCCTTTCTAATTTTTTTCACCTTCAGGCATGTTGCTACAAGTCCCTACTTGTAAGAGAGGAGGACCAACCACGTTTAAGGCCCCAGGTCACAGAGATCCAAGAGCGGAAGGCTTCCCTAACTTACCTAAGCTTAATGGGGTGTTAGGAAACACAGGACAAGAATGATGAGGACTATAAGGTCCTTAAATCACTTTGCAGACCCGAGACACAGAATAGGGCTAGGCAAGTCAGTTTTCAGGTTCAACACTACGCCTCAGGAAGCTCTCTACCTGAGGAAAAAAAATTGGTCCCCAGACGACAATGCAGCGTGTTGGCGTCTCTCAAGTGCGCTAGCGTCTGTACAACCAGAGGACTAAAGAGACAAGGTTGAACTCTAGAAAATAGACTAACGACCCAACTAGCTACTTCCTAAGGGCCAAAATAACGCTATGAAGTAAACAAAATATACTCTAATATGATAAAATAAAAACACAAGAGTTAGGGTGGCAAGAATGATCTCACAAAGGAATTCGTTCACTAGCTAGCTCCCAAAAGCACGTCCACCTACACACAAAGAAGAGGAAAATTGTTGGGTGGTTGTATAGGGGCCTGCCTCAGTCAAACCCTCATTTAGGTTTTTCCACCTCCACGGATAGCCAATAAAGCAATAATGGAGAAATAGTATGAAAAAGGAAGCAATACAGTAAAGAACACTAAAACACTACAAAATAGTAAATGTGCTTACTCAACCAAGTAATAGAGGAGAGGAGTGGGAAGCTTACCACCTCCACCAAGAGAACTCAAGGCTAATGGAGGATAAAATGAGAGTACTCGAGCCTCTACTACAATGGTGTTGTCCCACACTTGCTCTACCGAAGTGATGGAGTGAAGTTGTTGCTGCTATGGAGTACAAAAGTGTTGCTAGAAGTGCTTGGGGATGCAAGAAGTGAGTGCAAGAGAGTGTGTAGAAGTTGAGTTGAAAGCTTAGAATATCTCAAATGCATGTAGAAGGAGGTAATTTGAAGGGAAGATGAATAAAACAACCATATTTGGGTTGGTCGACCAAAGGGGGCGTTCCAATTCGATTGCCAATGAGAAGTATAGTGCCTCTGCAGGCTCCAACCATAGGAATCTACCAACGACATAAATGTGTCGCATGGATGTCTACGCACCACACAAACATCTACGCATCACATGAATGTTTGCACGCCTCGCAGGCGTCCCCAACAGAAATTCCTCTGTCGACACTCAAAACAGGGGCCAAGTGGAATGAAGGCAGCAAGCTTATGTGGAATTTAGCCTCCGAACTTGGTTTTCTAAAGTGGAGAAAGGAAAAAGGGAAATTTGTGTAAGGGGTGAAAATTCACTCCTATACATTTTTCCCCCGCTTTAGCAAGCACAAATACTGATGAGTGCTTTAGTAAAGTAGATCGAAGAATAGTAGGGTTAGAAATGTATACCTAAATTGTCAAGGAAGTAGATCACGGTCTGATGAACTCGAGAGTGCAGGACAAGCAAAGGACTTCATAGCTTCTCAGAACTATGAAGCTGAAGAAGAAAAGAATCTCACATGCCTGTGGACCTACAAGGAGGCAACCCCCAAGATCTCTCACATGAAGGAAGCCCCATGAAGTAAGCACCTTACAAGCTCAAAGACCTGCAAGGAAGGTTTCCCCCAAGAACTCTCACATGGAGGATACCCAAGAAGCATCCCCCAAGATCTCTCACATGGAGGAAGCCAGGAAAGTGCCCTATAGACCTGCTAACCTATAGGGAAGGTGTCCTTCAAGATCTCTCTCATGAAGGAAACCCAAGAAAGCACCCCACAGACCCGCAGACCTGGAAGGAAGGTAACCCCAAGATCTCTCACATGGAGGAAACCCAAGAAAGAACCCTACAGACCTGCAGGGGAGCCACCCCCAAGATCTCTCGCATGGAGGAAGCTCAAAGGAAGCACCCTACAGGCTCTTAGACCTATAGGGAGGTATCCCCCAAGATCTCTCACATGGAGGAAACCTAGGAAAGAAGACTCCACATAGTCAGAAAGTAGCCACGTAGGCAAGTAAGCAGACAGTCGCAAAAATCGTCGGTAATTTGGAAGACTTTTGAAGGGGTCCCTCAGGAACCCATCATGAAGAAGGGGTCCACTCAAGGGACACAGATTTCAAAAGCAGATGTTCTCTTTCTCAAATCAATCCATCATCAAGGGATCCTTTTGAAAGATGTTCACTTCATAAAGGAATTCGAAAGGAAGAATAGGCCCCCACATGAGGGGAAGGTCAAAATTGTCCCACTTCAAAGGAAGGTTTTCAAGTCCTTTCTTTAAGGACCCATGATGAAGGAAACATGTTCCGTTAGGGTTCCAAGTTGAGAATGCGATTCTGAAGAAAGGTTTGTAAAGATTCTCGAGAAAAGATTCGTTGGCAACAAATGCATTTTCTGAAAATCAAAATGTTGTAGATGCAGCGTTGTCACACATGAGAGGGACAACCCAAGCAAAGAAGAGATAAAGATAAAGAGAAAGAAAAAGAGAAAAACACAAAAAAAAGGGCACAAGGGTAGCCTGATATTTTGGGGTTAGAACTGCTCATATATATATATATATATATATAATGTATATGTATATGTATATGTATAGTAATAGTACTAGTATATAAATGAACTATCAACAACCCTCTACTATATCAAACCATGTGAATAATGCACAAGAAGATGAAGTAAAAATAAAAAATTAGGTCAACATGGAAGGGAAGCCTAAATGCCCCCAATGCTTTGCATCATCCCCAATTTATCAAAAATCAAGCACAAACACAGAAGAATGATGATAAAAATAGAAGAAGGTTTACGACACAAAAACCACACCTGTATCCAGGTACCAACAAGGGTGATGAGGGTCATCTAGACACACATAGTACGATCATGTGGGAACACGTCACAACACACACACACACATCTAATCTAAAGATCAAGAAGAGGCCTCATCCTAACACTGATTGACCAAGAGGTTGTCTGCTTCCCACTCTAGATCATTGTAGGGGGAAGGAGGATGAGCCTGTAGTGGTGGGATGTTAAGAGGAGGAGCATCTAGCCCTCCCACAACAAGGGCTAAGGAAGAGGGCTCCGCAAGGTCTTCTTCGTTGAGCTCTTATGGAGCTAGGGTCAACGATTTTGTGAAGATCATTGACAAGGCCAAAACTTCATCCATAGAATTAAACATAAACCCTACAGGAGCGTCATTTTTAACTTCAATGGATAAGACAAGTTGCGCCTGAGATTCACCGCTAGGCTCATCGAATGACTCAGGAGCAGTGACAAACTCAGGGGAAGTCAGGACAGGTTCCGTCACTAGGATAGAACAAGTAAGCTCAGGGCCGCCTTTTGGAGAAGGTGGGCTCTTCTTACATCCTTTGTTTCTAGAAGGACCACACTCCACCTTTTGCTTCATCGGAGGAGACAAACTCCCCATAGACGAGGCTAGAGGTGTGGAGGAAGAGGAGGAAAGAACCGTAATAGATATGACCAAGGTGTTCGTCATATCTATGGGCTTTGGGAAAGGCAATATATCTGAAATGGACATCAACAAAGGTGGCTCCACCGAAGGAGCCTTGAGCACCTGTACCCCTTTAGGGTCAGGCGCATTCACACTCATAGTGAAATCTGAAAGCGATACGAAACTAGGCTAAAAGGAAGTAGAGGGAAGGAGAGAGGGAGACACTATGGGAGGCCTTGAAGTAGGGGCGATCATCTCTTCTTCCTTCCTCTGTGAGGCGGACTGCTCAGCCAGAAGGGCCTTTTGCTGGCACTTGCGCTCACACGCAAGGCGGTTTCTACGACTCTTTGAACTAGAGGCTGGAGGTTGCGAAGGAATAGAAAGCTCCTGCTCAACCATGGGAACATCCACTATAGTTGTCTCTGGTGGAGGAATGGATTCCTAAATGGGATCAGGAAGAGCAGGTTGAGAAGCAGCATAGGGAGTCGACTCAAGTGCTTCGGCAGCAAGCCTCTTCCCGTTCACTACTTTGGGAGTAGGAGCGGTAGGAGGCCGTGAATTGAATTCCCCTTAGAAACCTTTCTTTCTGCCATATAAGTAGTACCATAGTCTGAGGTATTCATTAGGGAGATCCAAGATCCTGAGCTTAGGCATGTGCCAAGGAGGTATCATCAGACTTAGCTGATAGCCAACGGGTCGACTCATCCAATACTCATCCCAAGAAAGGGGAGAGGACGAGGCAGCCCAGGAAAAGGAAACCTTCTCTTTGCCTTAATGGGAAGGAGAGGGAGTCGATGCAGACTTCTCCTCTCCCTTCTGGGAAGGGGGAGTAGTCAGTGCAGGCCTCTCCTTCTCTCGGGAAGAGGAGGCAACCGACTGTTGTGTCATAAGAAGGGTCATTTTTGGCTGTCCCTTGCCCCTAATTTTATAATTTACATAATTCTTGTAAAGTAGTTTTGTTCTTGGAGGAAGTGGACCGACTGGGTCAGGCCAAAAGTGATCCAACGGATATCCACCACGGGACACCAAGGGCTGGTATCCAGTGTCATGCACTACATGCACAACACCTTCATGGGAAAATTTTAAATATTTGTGAACAACGAAGGTGATTCCATTCATGGAAGCTAGCCAGGGTATGCCTAGCTTCAGCCTGAATAAATCTGACTCTAAAATAACATCAAAAACCATGTCAACAACCCTAGGTCCAACTAGGATGCACAAAGTTATTGAGTCATATGGTTTAAGACACATATTATTGTGCGTATGGAAGGTAGATTTTTTTTCTTCATATTCTTCCTTTTGTAATGAATTCAATACTAATGTTTCTTCTGTAATGACATTCACACAACTCACGGGGTCTACCAAGACCCCTGTCATAATGTTACCATTGAGGCGAGCAGGAATGTAGAGGGGAGAGGGCTTGTTGTTTAAGGGCAAGTCTTGCGATGTGAATATTATGGTTGGTGAACCAGGTGCAGGTAGAGCAGTAGAAGTCACCGTGACCATGATAACATAGGCCTTGGGTTGAGCAACAGAATTAGTGGGATCGATAACCATGTTAGCAGAATGTGACGAAAACGGGTCTGTGTATATCTAAAATTCACTATTAGCTTTTGCCACTGATTTGTTAGCATTCTATTTAATCCCATCAAGATGAATGGTATCATCCTTGATGCGGTCATGTATCTCATGATGTAGTCGCATACAGCATTCAGTATCATGTCCATTAACTAGATGGTACTGACAATAAGTGCTCCCATCATACCAATTAGGGTAAGGCTCCTTAAGAGGCTTAGGACTCAGAAAGGTTACGATCTTATCCTTCAACAACTTTACTAAGATAGAAGAATAAGATTCCAATAACTTTGTGAAATTTCAGTTACGCCTGAGGTCGTTGTCGTCAGTAGCGGCTACTACATTCGTAATAGCCTTACCTTTCCCAAAGATTGATACGATGGACTTTCCCTCAGAACGGGAGAGCGAGGAGGATCCCCTGAACTGAACATTTGTTTGTTGGTACTCTCGTAGGGCCGCACACAAATGTGCGAAAGAAGGGTATTTCATAAGGGTGAACTTCTCTTGCCAAGGCCTTTGTAAGTTCCCTTTGAATACCTTCTATACATTAGAATCAGGCAGTTGATACGAGATTTGTGAAAGGAGTGCTTGATAGTGCGCTATGAAATTAGTGATTTTCTCATTATCTCCTTGTTTACATCAAACGAGATCCAAGGTGATCTTCAACCTGATATTTGCTTGAAATTGTCTAAGGAATTGATTTACAAGTTGGTCAAATGAGAAAATGGAATTGTCTGATAAGGAACAGTACCATTCCAGTGTTGTATCCTTGAGTGATCGAGGAATTAATTTGGCCATCAACGCATCGTGATGGAAGAAATATGTGCACAAGGCATTAAAGGCGGACACATGTGTCTGCAGATCCCCTTTACCACCATATATTTCAAATTTAGGGATCTCCATTCCTTGAGGGAAGGGAGTGTTTAGAATCACAACTGACAACAAGCTATTCTAGAAGAAGGGCTAAAATATAGGTTAGGCAGAGGCTTGGGAGAGACTCGCCAACTGGCTCTACATATTACCCATATTCTAAAGAAGAGTATTCAAAATAGGGTCGTTAGAAGATAGAGGGCAAGAGGAACCTCCTCTAGGACCACTGCCAAATCCACCTCTAGAACCGCCACCGATGTGACCTCTGCCAGAACCACTACTAGAGCCACCGCCACCAGTAGGGCCTCCGCCAGAACCACCTCTGCTTCTGGAGCCACCACCATGACCTCCACCGAAGCCACTTCCACCAATACCACCTCCGCTGCCAAATCCACCACCACTACCAAATCCTCCACCACTCATCTTGTGAAAACCTCCACCACCAAAGGTGACAGGAGGGGTGAAGCTAAAGCCCAACGAGACCTTGTTTACTTTGATAGTTTCAGGTTTTTTGGAGACAGAAGGGATGTTGATAGAAGGGACCACATCGGCCATGTAGACAGATGTGGGAGGCATCAATACTCCTAACTGTCCCTCATAATCTTCAAAAGTGGCTCCTCGCATAATTCTAGGAGTGTTTGAAGGAGCACACACTTCTGTCAGACTAGTAAGACTAGCCAGGAGTTCCAAGCCTATTCAATCTTTTTCAATCATGTACTTTAATTCACTAATGACCCAAGCCATCTTCAGGTTCCTTTCCAAGTGATTTTCTAAGGCACCCAACCCTTTTCTAAGGGTGGAGACATATTCTGAAGGGATTTTAACAGCCTCATACTCGTCCACCGACGATGGTGTAGGGGACGCAGGAGGAGTGGGGACATGATCAGTCTCGTTAGAGAATCCTACCTCACCCCTCGAAAACTGCTCCTACACGGCCAGACTAATGGTGAGACTAGAGAAAAGGCCTATAGAGAAACTGGTAGTGACCTTCATCCTTTCCATCGGGAGGTGTCGTATACTTCTCCTAACAATATACCTAAAAGTTGTGGACTGGGTTGTGATGCTCATAAACCTTCATAGCACTCAGGAATACAATGGTCATGAAGTACACGGGAGAAGCCTCAACACCAATGGATGAACAGACATTAGTTCATGTCGGGTTCACCAAAAATGTAAGAGAGGGGGACCAACCATGTTTAAGGCCCTAGGTCACGGAGAGCCAAGAGTGGAAGGCTACCCTAACTTACCTCAACTTAACGGGGTGTTAGGAAACATGAGACAAGAATGATGAGGACTATAAGGTCCTTCAATCACTTTGTAGACCCAAGACACAAAATGGGGCTAGGTGAGCCAGTTTTTGAGTTCAACACTATGCCTCAGGAAGCTATCTATCTAAGGATGAAAGTGCGGTCCTAGGATGATAGCGATGCATGTTGGAATCTCTCAAATGCATTAGTGTCCATATGACTAGAGGACTAAAGAGACAAGGTCAAACTCTAGAAAACATACTAATGGCCTAGCTAGCTACTTCCTAAGGGCCAAAATAACACTATGAAGTAAAAAAAATATGCTCTAATATGATAAAATAAAAACACAAGAGTTAGGGTGGCAAGAATGATCTCACAAAGGAATTCATTCGCCAGCTAGCTCCCAAAAGCACGTCCACCTACACACAAAGAAGAGGAAAATTTTTGGGTGGCTATATAGGGGCCTGCCTCAGTCAAACCACCGTTTAGGTGTTTCCACCTCCATGGACAACCAAGAAAGTGATAATGGAGAAATAGTATGATAAAGGAAGCAATACAGTAAATAAAACTAAAACACTACAAAATAGTAAATGTGCTTACTCAACCAAGTAATAGAGGAGAGGAGTGGGAAGCTTACCACCTCCACCAAGAGCACTCAAGGCTAATGGAGAAGAAAATGAGAGTACTCGAGCCTCTGCTGCAATGGTGTTGTCCCACACTTGCTCTACTGAAGTGATGGAGTGAAGTTTTTGTTGCTATGGAATGCAAAAGTGTTGCTAGAAGTGCTTGGGAATGCAAGAAGTGAGTGCAAGAGAGTGTGTAGAAGTTGAGTTGAAAGCTTAGAAGATCTCAAATGCATGTAGAAGGAGGGAATTTGAAGGAAAGATGAAGAAAACGGCCATATTCAGGTCGATCAGCCGAAGGGGGCGTTACAAGTCAACTGCCAATGAGAAGTGTAACACCTCTGCAGGCTCCAGCTATAGGAATACGCCAGGGACGTAAGTGTGCCGCATGGATGTATGTGCGATGCGCAGGTGTCCCCGATAGAAATTCCTCTATCAACACTCAAAATAGGTGCCAAGTGAAATGAAGGCAGCGGGCTTATGTGGAATTTAGCCTTCAAAATTGGTTTTCTAAAGTGGAGAAAGGAAAAAGGGGAATTTTCATAAGGGGTGCAAATTCACTCCTATACACTACTGCTTCACTAACCATGGAAAAAAATGATTGTTGTTGCTTGTCACCTTGTGCAATGTGTTCTTGTGAATTGTGGTAAAAATTATACCTACATAACATTAGTAGGTGAGTTGTGTAGCTCCTTTACTAAGTCATGTGTAGAACTTGTAGTCTTTCTAGTTGAATTTTCAAGTGAAGGCTCAAATTGTTGAATTATGAGAGAAGGAAGTCATCCTTCTACAATGGCTTCTTGTACATTTTCAATCTATGTCCATTGACCAATAATGAGAACCTAAATTCAATTGTGTGTACCTATACTACTCCATTGGGAAACATTTGTTTGATTTCATATGGACCAAACCATCTTGCTTGTAACTTTCCCTTGTAGTCCATATATCTTGAGTCATAGAGTAGAGCCCAATCACCTACACTGAATTCCTTGGTTTTTTATGAATTGATCATGCCAACAGATTCTTTGATTTTGAACAACTTCAATGTGGTGTATGGCTTCCATTTTTATTTCATCAAGTGCATTGAGGTTGTGTGATCTCTCCTGAGGTGTTGTTGAAAATTCCATGGCCAATGTAACAGTTATTCTTAATATTTTATACTCAAATTTAATAGGAAGTATTGCTTTATTTTCATACACCAATTAATATGGTGTAAATCTTGTTGTGGTTTTCCAAGTTGTCCTATATGCCCAAACTGTCTCAAGCAACTTGGTTGCCCAATCCTTCCTATGAATTTACACTATCTAGGTTAGAATATTCTAAATTTCCCTGTTTGTAATGTCCACATGTCCATTAGCTTGAGGGTGGTAAGGTGTAGACTTTTTGTGTCTTATCTCATATTTTTGAACCAATTTTGTGATAAGTTATGAGGTAAATTGGGGTCCTTGGTCTGTGACAATCTCTCTTAGAACTCCATATCTTGTAAATATTTCCTCATAGAGAAACTTTGCCACATTACCATCCCTTGCAAATTGTAAAGCCTTAACTTCCACCCAATTTATAAGGTAATTTGTGCATACCAATATGTATTCCTTGTTGTTGGATGTTAGTGATATGGGGCCAATAAAATCTAATCCCCCATTTATCAAATGGTGTTATTGCTAATTGTGGCTACAATGGCATTTCTCCTATTTTTGTTGGCCTTCCTATTCTCTGACACCTATCACAACCTCTTGTGTACTTTATTGCATCATTATGAAGAGTTGGCTAATAATAGCCAGTGGTGAGAATCTTAAGGCCTATCCTCTTTGTTGCAAAGTGTCCCCCATAGGGTTCATCATGGCATGCTTTGAGGATGTCATATACTTCATCTTCTTTGATACATATCCTTGTGATGTTATCTGGGCCTGTGTAAAATAAGTATCCAGCTATCCAGAAGTAGGGAAAACTCTTGTAAACCAATTGCCTCTTTTATCTTGGTGAGAAGTGAGGTGGTGTTTATCCTACTGCAAGATAGTTGGAAATGTCTACAAACCAAGGTGTATGCAGAGATAGAGAAAATAGATGCTCATCTAGGAATGAATCACCAACAACATATTCTTCTAATTTGGTTGGTAGTCTAGATAGAAAATCTGCCACTACATTTGGTTTTCCTAGCTTATCCACAATGGTAATGTCAAATTCTTGAAGCAACAATAACCACCTTACAAACCTGCCACCAAATATTGGTTTGTTGATTAGATACCTTATTTTGTATGGTCAATGTGCATGAACACTGGATATCATGTAATATAATTCCTAAATTTGTTTATTGCATATACCACTGCCAACATCTCCTTCTCTATCATTGTATAATTGAGTTTTTCCCCTTGTAGATTTTTACTGATGTAATATATGGCATACTCTTTGTTTCCTTCCTTCTACCCAAGTACAACTCCTATAACAAAATTAGAAGCATTTGTATAGATATGGAAAGGTAAGTTCCAATTTGGTCCTCTCAAGACAGGGGTTTTAGACAATGTTATCTTGAGTGCTTCAAAGAGTGTTGACAAGCAGTTTCCCATTCAAATTCTACATCTTTGGACAGCAAAACAAATAGTGGAGTTGCAAGTTTTCTAAATTCTTGGATGAATCTCCTATAATACCAAGAATTTCCTAGGAAACTTCTAACATATTTTCATCTTTGAGGCACAGGGAGTGTTGAGATCACTTCAATTTTGTTGGGGTCCACTTGAATTCCTTCATTTGACACAAAATGTCCCAATACAATCCCTTTTGTCATCATCATGAAACATTTTTTATGACTCAAGGATAAGTTGTTTTCATGACACCTTTTTAGCACCTTTTCTAGATTGTCAAGTGCTTCATCATATGTATTCCCATGTGTTGTGAAGTCATCCATGTAAACCTCCATGGAACCATGGAAAAAGTCTGAGAATATACTTAGTATTATCATTTGGAAAGTGGTTGGTGCATTACATAGGCCAAATGGTAGGAAAAGATAAGCATATGTGCCCCAAGGTCATGTAAATATTCTCTTGTCTTGGTCTTCTAGGGAAATCTTAATTTGGTTATAGCCACTAAATCCATCCAAAAAGGAGAAGTACTTTTTCCTACTAATGAATCAAGTACTTGGTCAATGAAGGGGAGTGGAAAGTGATCATTCCTAGTTGCAACATTTTATTCTCAGTAGTCTACACATACTCTCCACTTTCCTCCTTTCTTTGGAACAATTATTAGAGGTGGCATCCATTGACTATCAAAGGTAGGATATATAAAGCCTACATCAAGCAATTTTTGCAATTCAGATTTAACTGTCTCTGACTGCAGGGTCCATTCTTTGTTATGGTTGTCTTATGGGTTTAAAACCATCATTAATGTAAATCCTATGCATGCACAATTCTGGGTCTACCCCCTTCATGTCAAGATAATCCAATGTAAAGGTTATTGTGTGTGCTTGCAACATAGTCATCAGTGATGTCTATTGTATATCAGCCAATTGACTATTTACATTCAATGTTTTTCTCAATATTATCTCTAAAGTTTTGGATGTTGTTTGTACTGATGAGATGTCAAGTCTTGCTATGTTTGTGATACATTGGTGTGGTAAAAAATTGTGATATATTTGGGAAATTGACTCAAATGAACTAATAGGAATAATATTCTACAGAGGATCCTACAAACATGTCAAGTAGTCCTAATGTTGTGCGTCCCTACCATAGTCATTTTGCATGA
Source organism: Sequoia sempervirens (assembly GCA_007258455.2). Lineage (NCBI taxonomy): Eukaryota > Viridiplantae > Streptophyta > Pinopsida > Cupressales > Cupressaceae > Sequoia > Sequoia sempervirens. The sequence goes on along the minus strand of VDFB02000015.1, from coordinate 4,691,972 downwards.
TGTTCACTATCAAGTCACCTTCATCTTGGTGTTCTAACAATGGATTGCATTAAATAGTCATCAAGGCTTGCAAGAAGTATTGATCCTCCTCATCTAGGGTAGGGAAAATGGTTTGTTCTAGGTATGCATGTGGCTGGGCTGGTGGATAAAGGACTAATTTCTTAGTCACATTTCCATTATAGGTAATCATATTCCCTAATTTGTAACCTATGAAGGCATATGTTGTTTCTAGCCAAGGTCTTCCTAAAATGAGTGGGTTACCTACAAGATTAACTTTTGGCTGCAACACCATGAAAGTTGTAGGTACTCCCATGAATCCAGTATTATTACCAAGTCTTCAATTATACCCTCAGGTTTAACTATGGACCTATTTGCCAGCTATAGAATAGTAGGTGTAGGTCTGAGTTCTATTAACTATAAAAAAATTAATGGTCTCTTTGGTCATTACATTAATAGCTACCCCTAAGTCAATTAAGGTGTTCTTAATGAGAGTGCCATTTATCTTTACATCCACTACAATACTCCCAAGGTTTGTATACTTGAGGATAGTTATGTTTCCCAATATAATGTCTGCACTTAGTTGTCCTAGGATATGTACAGTCTGAGGATCCTTTATCTTCTTGCCTAGCTTTTTAAGGTATAGTTCTCTCACTATTTTAGTATAGATAGGAACCTCCTTAATGGCTTGGATAAGGGGTGTTTTAATACAAACATCTTTAAGTTGACCCAACAGGTCAGTTTCATCTTGTGTTTAATTTATTTGAATTGTTAATCTTTCAAGGAATGGAGGCTCTGGACTTGGATTGGTTTGGTTAACCTAATTTTACTTGGGCCCCTTAGATTGATTGTCCAAGGTCTCTACTAGGGGTTCCTCGTCAATAAATTTAGTGATTTGAGGGGAGGAAGTCCTAGCCAAAGTTTTCCTTGATCTGAGGTGGACATTACTCACCTCTACCCCATATGTATGGTATTAAACAATTTCATTAGTGTAGGCCTATTAGAAAAGCTTGTTATTGGGGTTAGGTGCAAGATATGCTAGCGGCTGAGGTGATCTAGGTAGTTATGGTGTTGGGTTTGTTGGATTTGGCATAATGGCTTGCTGTTGTGGCTGCAAGGGCTGTTGTGGCTACTGATAATTCATGTTTTTGTTTTGCCATTGCTGCTTTCTTTGCCACTGGGTTTGCCTTTTATTTTTTGGGGGTGGCTATTGGGAATTATTGTTAGATCCTTGTTAATTTTGTGATGGCCACATGTTTTGTTGTTGATTTCAATTGGTTTAAGGAATTTTCCATTGTTGGTTTTGCATATTGGCCCAAGACTGAGGATTCCAATTAGGAAGATTTGAATTGTTACCAAGAATTGACATGTTATAATTCAAAGGATCTTAGGGCATACCTTGTCTTCAATGCCACGGTTTCCTTTGAGCTATGTAAAATACTTGTCCATATTCTCCTTCTAATATATGAAATTTTGATTTCCCTTCATAGATACTTGCCACCTTCTTGCATTTGTAGTTAGTCCTTCTTTGTCTACAATGTGGGCAATATTATGTAAGAGCTACTTCTACCTCTTGCTTCATTTTGATATGGAGGGTATCTAGTTGTGTATCCAAATGGATGATAATATCCTTCTTCATATTTGAATAAAGATTACTCAATTCAACTCTAGAGACTCCATTGGATGTTTTGATGATGGAAGATGCCATGTCTCCTCTAACCTTCTTTGTGAAAAACCTAGAATAGTTCCTACATGCCTTACAAATCTCCTCAAATGGTGCTTGAGAGATATATCCTACCCCAATGAGGTTAAATGCATCCATGCAATCCTCATTAACCCAACTTAAGAATATCAGCTTTAAGGACTCATTAGAGAGCATGTTCTAGTGGGATTTATTAAGGAAAAATTGGAACCTTTCCATGTAGTCTTCCAAAGATTCATCCTCCTTTTGTGACATTTTAAATATTTCATCTCTCTTTCTATCTATTCCTCTATAGCAGTCCTGGTACTTCTCTAAGAATTTTTTCTTCATGGAATTCTAATTTAGAACAACATCTCTTCCTAAACCCATAAACCATCTCAGAGCAGCATCCTTCAGGTTTGTTGGAAATAGTTTGAGCCTATGTGCATTTGTAGTATAATCATAACTTCTACACATCACATAAAACTCAAATAGGAATGTATCTAGGTCCTCCATGACCAACCCATTGAAGATAGGTAATGTTGAAGGAGGTATATTCTTCAATTCAGTCGCTCTCTCCTAGTTGGCAATGGGGAACTCAAAGGCTACATGCTCTAGTGGGTCTTCCATTGTAGCATCACCCATGGTAATGATATGTGTATAGGAAGTCTCCTTTGTATCTGACATGGATGTTGGTGTTAGAGATGATTCTTCTTCAATAATACCCTTGATCTATTCACTATGATGACCAATATCATCTAAAGCTTCGTGTGTTGAGGGGAGAAATCTTCCCAAAGCATCTCGCCCTCTCCGCATATAATAGTTGTGACTCTTTGGATCAACAAATCCTACACATTGTTAGCAAAGGGTTTTTGTATTGATAACTAAATCCTAATTAGCCTAATGTTGAAGACAAAATTCTAACTATGAAAGCTTGAAATAACACAGAAGAATCCTGAATGTAGCACCATCCCTGATAATGACACCAAAAATGTAAGACCTCACTAATTTCCAGTCAACTTGGTGTTAGACACACAATTCAAAGGAAGGGTTCCTAATTGAATAGTCCACTAAACCCTTGCAAAGGCTTCATTTAATTATCAAACAAGGCTTCATAAGCTTTTGATGATGTTGGAACTGTATGTGCATTCATGGACTCTACATAGCCTATATCATCAAATATAGGTTGTTTACACATGTGAAAGAAAATAGTAAAGGTTGGAAAATGAAATAAAGCATAAATTGCAAAATAGGAGAAATAACTTAATCTGCTACTGATGTTGCAGGTACCTTTAGCTTAACACTATAACTATTAACTACTAAACCTAAACTCTAAAATTTTACTAGCACTTCTTATTCTTACTTCTAACTACTTGGCTCACTCTAGAGGATGATTCAATTATGCATTACAAAACTTAAATCATGAGACTAAATATCATTCATGTGTATGTAATGAAGAATCTATTGAAATGAATTACAATGTAAATATCTAATTTAACAATAGAAATTAAGGTGGGTGAACAGTACCTTGAGTGGCCCTTGCTCAAGCTGTTGTACCCATAGGAGAAACCAAATATGTGTTACTTGATTCAACTAATCATAACATTAAATTGGAACATCCTTATTGCATATAACTGAACTCTACAATCTTACAAGAATCTTCATATATTTCTCATTCATGAATGCATAACAGAAAATTAATAATGAAGTATTACTTGTGAAGAAAAACTATAACTATCAAAACATATATCTTCCAACTAGATCTACTCCTCAACCACCAATCCAACTATATAGGTTCAGGAGGAGGTTTATTTGCATAAGGACTGAAAACAAAAATTAAATGAAGATATCCACTCTCCTTCAAAATAGAGAGAGAGAGAGAGAGATAAAGTTTTTGCAATTGAAACTATAACTAAAAAAGATAGAAGAAGACAAATAGGTTTGCAACTCTGAGTTAATGACATGATAGAGATGTGCTCTGTGCAAACAGTCATGTTAGTTTCCTAATTACTGCAAACTTCTTCTTCCCTCCATCATCTCATTGAATGCTTTGATGACTCACAATTGACCACTCCAATGATCACTTCCATCATTTCTATAACTGTCATGTTTCCAACATCCTTGGAATCTCCCCTATAATCAACCTAGAATCCTTTGGTTGCAGGTTGAGTTCTCTAGTTGCTACAGGTTGTAATTCTTCTTGTTGCAAGGAGTTAGTTTCATCCAGAGCATACATACCATTAATAATCATGAATTAAACACATATTCATATTGAATTTCATACACATCCACACATTCATCCATGAAAACATCATCATATCATAATCATATTTCCACTCATCAAAGTCTGGTTTGGATTGCATAAAAGATATAAAAGGTATATAAGTTTAGGAATGTATATGAGATAAGAAGCTTAAAGTGTTTAAAAGATATAAACTAAACAAGAGAAAACTCGATATTAATCAGGCTCATCACTAGTCATGACTAAAAGTTTGTTTACAATGGGTCTCTAGTTCTACATTAACTATTGGTTGAATTTAGGAATCTAAGATTTTAGCAATTCTAAACAACTTTGACTAACAGTCAAATGCGTCACTTGCAAAAACATCGATTTAGCTGGACAAAAGTGTGGCATTTCCCTAAGAAAAAGTGACTAGATTTTTCAAAAGTGTTGGGTTGTTTGAAAAATCATGACTGTATGACAGTCAAATATGTCATTGTGTGGATTTCATGGTTTCTTACAAAGATTTTTTTTATACGGAAGCATCGAGTTGCACAAATGTGTTGATTTGCAATTTGAACCTAAATCTGTATAGGGTTTTGAAAATTTCTAATTGTTTGAAGATTGATTTTAGTTTGGTTGATCTGGAAAGTGATAAAATACAACAGAGAATATCATGAAATACTAACTCCAAAGTTTTTTGAGGATAAGGTTGTGAGCCTTCTTCAATAATAGCTCATTAATTGGTGTCATAGGTATTTGAATAATGAATACACACAAAAAATACACAACCTAGCTAGTAGTAAAAGAGGTGTATTAACTTAGTAGAGGCCCACCTCCCATAGCATTAATACCTTCAATTGAATGAGTAACTAGGGTATGATAAATTAGTGTACCACCTTACCACCCCTTTCCTTAGAAGGACTAGGCCCAACAAGGAATTTTGTCACCTCAACAAGAGTAAAGTACATGGTGAGTAACTTCAGGCATGATATTGTACCTTGCACTCTACTAAGCCAATGATCGATAGTCTTAAAGGATACTAATAAACAAGGTTTGTAGTGGGAGATTAGTGAATAGCGAACCCATTCATGGATGTCCGAGTTAAGGGGGGTCTCCCCTCTCCTCCTCACCTATACAAGTCTTGAAAGATCAAGGATCATAAGGCTTGGATTATAGGACACTGGTCACACCAAATTGAATGATGATAGTTGCTTGTTCAATTTTAGAGCACCAAATTGAAAGATGATAGTTGTCTTGTTCAATTTTAGAGCACCAAATTGAAAGATGATAGTTGCTTGTTCAATTTTAAAGCACCAAATTGAAATGTGATAGTTGTGGGTTCAATTTTAGAGCACTAAATTGAAAGATGTGAAAAAAGAAAACCCTACAAGAAAACGTGTTAGTAGTTTCTTAATCTTGGTCTTCTCCAAATTTTTGCTACAAGTTGCACAATTATATTAGTCCAAAAATATCAAATAACTAGATACATGTTAAGGATAGACAATATGAAAGTACAAAAACAAAATTGTCACTATAGCTGAAACAAAAGCGTTGATTTACCTCAAATGTGTCACTTTACCTCAAACACATCATTGTAATCTGTCAAAAGCATCAAGTTGTAACAAAATCGTTGAGTCATAACATATGTATCAATGTAACTTACAAAATCATCATTGTGCCTATGAGGACAAAAAGATAAACACGTTAGTGAGAAGAGTCGAAATATAACAAAAGCATCACTATCTTTTGATAGAAGTGTTGGAATGTGACAAAAGTGTCACTATGGGGAAATAGAAGTGTCACTCTATTACAAAATCATATATGTAACCTATAAGTCAACAAAAACTCAAAAAGACATCAGTTCAGGGATGTGGGTCCCACTGGGTGTGCCAAAATATCGCATGAGAATAATGGGCAATGGTTAGAAAGCATAATCCAAGCATTTAAGGTTAGTAAACACTAAAAACTCAAGAAAGAAAGATTAATTGCACTCATACTCAATGAAATTAGAAAGCAATTCTTGAAAAGTAACAAAACAAATTGATAATTCAATTCAAAAGATGTATAACATTGCAAACCTATAATCCCATTGTTGGATTATGCTCCATTGATATGTGGATTGCTCTATTATACATAACCCATGTTGAAAAAGCTTGGATTGATGATCTTGATTCACAAAAAATATGCTCAAATTGATCTAAAAAAGGTCATGAATTCCTTATGAGAATTTTGAATATTTTCATGGAGGTGAAGGCTTGTTTTATAGAATTACAGATATTTGATCAATGGTGGAGATTGAAGATGAAGATCGACGATTGGGAGTGAATTAGGGAGATCAAGGGATGAAGATTAATGAGAGCTCAAAATATCCCTAATTTCAAGGAAATTGGTTAAAGATATTTTGGAGGGAAGATATTTTGAAAAAGGAATATTCCCTTTTGAAAATGGAATATGCTTTGTGCAAGTTAGAAGAAAATTAGTAATTAAATAATTAAAGAAATTATTTAATTGTGAGGTGAGAAAAAATAATAAACTTAATTAAATAATTGAAATATTATTTAATCATGTGTGAGAGGGAAAATTAATATTTAATTAAATAATTGGAATATTATTCAATCATGTGTGAGAAGATAGAAATTGAATTTAGTTATATAATTGGAATATATTTAATAAAGGTGAATTCCCCTATTAATATGGGTGCATTTCACCTTTAAATAAATAAATAAATAAAGGTGAATTTTGGGAAATCGGGGATTTTAATCAAATAATTTGGAATTATTTAATCAAAATTGAGGAATTAGGTGATAATGAGGAAAATTATGTTAATTAGACGAATATGAATGTGTGATGCACTTAGACAATTTTAGGTGTCTACATAGACTACACTTACATCTCATGTACAATTATCCCTTCACTTGTAATTCATTGTATCATGTGGATGTAACTATAGGGGATATATTGTGTTGGTTACACTCCCATGTTGAGTTTTACAAATATTATAGACTCATCTTTAGTAAATGTCATGCTTTATTCTCCATATGTCATCACCTATCAACTACATAGTGAGTGTTGGTTCTCAAAATTGTAGGATTCCTTTTCTTAGGACCACTATTCACAACCAATACAGGGGGAACAACTAATATTTGCAAAAGAGGTATACCATCAAGGAAATGGTGGTTTGAGGTCAATGTATAGGACTAGGTCATATATTCTTCTTAAATATCTACAAAACCTAGGATGATAATCCTTGAGGCCTCTTTAATAGGAACACTAAAGAGAAATGAAGAAATGATATTTGGGTCATGACTACCAGGCCCTAATGACAGTCATGGATAGGCCTTCTAGACCTCACAATAAGTAGATGTAATAGAAGAATGTGTGTATAAATTTATGCATAAATATGTTAAGAGTTTCATACACACATGCACCTTATGGTCTCACCAAAATCACCCTAAGAATGTTTGTTAGTCACTAGCCTTCCATTAGTATTTATTGCTAAAGTAATGGGTTGTAAAGATGAATAAAAAATATGAGCATAACCCTCTAAATCATGAATTTACTATGTAAGCTCTCTTTATATTTAAAAATAGTTCTCAAATTGGGTTATAATCACAAGTAGTGCAAAGACTAACACTATACTAAAATAAAATATATATTTTAATTGAATTGGGGATGTCTTAGCAACAAAGAAGACTACTAAAAATTGGCACTTTGATCCAATTGGAAATCGAGTCACCACCCTACCTTGCCCCCATTACAAGTGTAAGTTCAATATGTAAACATCAACCATAAGCTAGGCTCTATAGGCAACACTATCCAACTCCAAGTAACCAAACACATTGGTGCATGCACAATCATTCAATAATTTATAGCCAAACAAGTTGAATCCATGTGACTAACTTAAAATGAAAACTCAAATGCAATTTAAGTGATTTTATAAGCATTTTGTGAAGGCTAACTAATCAATCTACCACCAAGTTAAAAAGTGTAACTTCAAGCATGGAAATGACATGGAACACCCCTAAAATAACCAATCAACCATAAATACACTCATAAATAAATAAAAATCTGCATTTAAATTCATTTTATGAACTTATAATAAACAAATATGATGGAAAAAATGAGACATACAAGGCTTAGTGTCATCGGTTTTTTTTATCAAATAACAAAGGATTTATAACAGAGCACGACCCTAAAATTGACCAGCTAATAATCATATAATTCCATTATTTTTATATTCTTTTTATATCATTTACAAACTTAGTATTTATAGTACAAATAACCCATTAGCATAGATTCAACTGACACCCAAACCTTAAAGCCTCATCATAGCTAGCATACATTAGAAGGTAGAGGAATTGTACTCATTTAGGAAGAAAACTTATATAGAATTGAGTGTAGGATACAAAGAAGCATGAAAAATATTCATATAAATAAAATTGGTATACTCAAATCAAATTATTCCCTCCAAAAAAATTGTAAATACATTTCCATAATGTAAAAAATTACCCCAACCATTCTTAGCCATACTCTCACAATAAATGAATTAGCTAGGTAAGCAAGGTTGCTTGTCTAGCTCAAAATCCTTTGTATAGTCTTTTCCTAAAGCTCAACAATACTTGGAAAATATCTCACAAACCCATAGGATATCAACATGCTTTCCCATGTAACAAATGCATGGGCTAGACACCCATATGACTATACCACCAACAAAAATGTTATCAACGACTTTTTAAAGGCATAGGTTGCAAATATTCCCATAATGGAGCACAAACACCTCAAAATGATATTGAGCCCACCACCACCAAAAGGTGGCATGTTTCAATCAAACATTTTATTGAGCCCACATAATCCTCTAAAAAGAAATAAGCACTACAAAAAAAAAAAATTGTGGGCCCACTATTTGATTTAGTAAGGTGACATGTGGCACTGTATAAGCGATGCACACATACTATCATAATTGAGATGTCCATCCATTCAAGATTAAGAATATTAAGTTTGGGGGTACAAGACACTAATGTTGAAATAAATTAGGTAAATATAATGTTTGGATTGGATAGCATTAGGCCATATGGAAAAACTACACATGTAGGTGTATTAGACCTTGATATAACTTATCTTAGATTGATTGTCAATATAGGGATAAAAGGACACATGGGCACACAAATATCTTAAATTTTGGTACTTTGGGGCATATAATATTAGAGCCAACATAAATTTATAGTTAGGGACATGTACCCCATGTGGGTATATTGATAATCTAGCTTAGCTCATGATGCAAATCAAGATGCAAAATGGAAAGGCCATTAAGGACACAAAACATGTACAACGAGGTATATACAAACACACAAACCAAATGAAGAAAAAGATGATAGGAATCAAAGCCAAACATAACTTATTGAAACTTAAAACCTTGTAGCCAATTACATATAGGTACAAAATAGAAAGCATATGTTTATATGGTTGCAAGTGCTCTAAATTGTAGTTGCAAATTAATCCCTATAAATAAAACCTACGACACAAAGTCATAAATATATTGTCAAATGTATCTTTCTTTTTTCAAAGACAAGTTTGATAAATGAGGTATCCATCCTTGGATTGATAATACAATATTTGGTTGGTTGTGACAAAAGATATCTTTTATGTGAAGGAGAAATATTTAAACCCTTCATAAGATATAACACATTGATTCAACTAAAAATAGTAGGAATATGATCCATACCACTTCACACCATCATACACTTCATGTAGTTTTATGGTAGCATATATTGATTCATAAAATACCAATTCAACATCATTATTAAGACATGTGGGTGAGTGTAAACCACCACCATCCACGACTAAAATATTATCATGCCCCCTTACATCTTCTAATGAATTGAGGAAAAAATAAAATTATTCCAATTCACGTGGAAAAGAAAAATGTTCTTGACTATAACTTTGGTTGGGACAAGGATGAATATCTTCATTCATCTCAAACTAGAATGTCTCAAGCTTAGGTACAACATCAAGTAGAACTACAACATACTAGTCATCAAGTTCACATTTATATTGTATCTTACTATCTTCTACAAGTGTATGTTGGTGCCCCAAGTAAAAGATTCAAATTCAAGAGTTGAACACTCATCTTGAAGGAAAGAAATAGGACTTTCACTAGAGTATGTCTCTAACTCATTTGTGTACACATCCAACTCATTAGTAGTTAGTAGCTAGTAGACACCCTCACTACAACTATTGATATGTTCTCCCATATTTGAATCACTATCACAATTCAAAACATCAATGAAACTATCAAAAAAATGAAAGGAACCTCAAGTGAAGAACTATAATATTCAAAATTTGTTTTTGTTTTGAGTCCATTATTGCCATCTTCTACAATAGAACCTCTGTAATAATATTTGTGGCTAAATTCTTCCTAATCTTACTCTTTAAGACTTTTTTTTTATCCCATACAAAATAAAACCCTTTAGTTACATGTTTTTTGGAACAAAAATTTGAGCCCTTGAATCCATAAACTAATACAAATTGATATGTAAATAATTGAAAAAAAAAAAGAAAAATGCTTGGGTCTCATCACTTAAATTACCTTACCATCCTCAAATTTAACATCTACAGCCACACTTTTGTCAACATATTCATCCTTCAGAGAAAACATACCAAGTTACACATTCATGTCTACATTATCTTTTGCATCAACACAATCACTTCAAAGTATAGAATAGTCTATATATTATTCCCTTGTGAGAACATACTCATAACAGAGTCAACAATATCAATATTAACCTGAAGGGGAATTAAACATAGAAGCTCTTTAAATACAAGACTATCTTTGTGGTCTTTAGATTTAGAACTTGGAATCACACAAGCAATATCATTAAACCCAATAAATAACGTATCACATTGAATCCTAGTGCCCATAAATTTATGTTTTTCTATATGGTTGGAACATTATGTACCATAACTTACTTTAGTTTGAAGAGAATACACATCTAAACCATTTTGCTTATAAGCCTCATTAACAAAAGATGCATTTCAATGATTATTATTTGAAGTATTTGATCTATTCCTGCCAACATTTGCATCTAAGGATAGTAGACCACTTGTGTATTCATGTCTCATATTCTCAAGAGAATCAACCCACCTATAGGCCCAGCCTAAACTTGTTGGTTGTATTTCTTTGGGTATAAAACTCATTCCAACATCATAAGTCTAAAAACACATGTCAATGTAAACTAAAAACTTAGGCTTGTGACACTTACGGATGACAAAAAAGCATTTCCAAACCTTGTGTTAAGATCAAATAGTGTCTAACATTCTTACCTTTTAATATCAACAAGCTCTTATAAAAGAGATGCAATGTCAACATCACAAGTGTCCTACTTACCAAAAGAAGAAACAAGCCCTCCCTTGAAGAGAAACAATTCTTAGGAAAATTACTCAACTATTCTAGTGCACCTCCACACAATTACCTGACAAAGAACTTCATGCACATTTCTTCTCTTTCTATCTCAAATTCTTCCACTAGGTTTACAAATCTCTTGCATGGATACTCCTAGGCTTTGGGATGAACAACACAAGGATGTCTCATTGCAGAAATTATTAGTGTCATAGTCGTTAGGTTTAGAGGAAGAAGACAAAGCACATGGAGTAGTCATATAAGCATTTTCATACCAAAAACCCATATTCTAAAATATTACCATGTGTAGGTCTAAATTACACATTTCTTATAAATGATTTTTTTCTGTAATATGAAATAAAATTTGGTTCACAGAGAAGAAGAAAAATCTTGTGTTCTTAAACCTTACTACTGCACCAACATAGAACATGTTTTGAATTCATATCAACACCTAGCTATAGTAACACACTTGAAAATTTTGAGGAACAAAGTCACTGCCTCTTTGAAAGAGGAAATCCTTGATGCATGCAGAGAGTCCACCAAGGTAGATAATCATATGGGTTTCTTCACTAGTAGAGTCTTGAAATTTTAATTGTCTAAAATGAGATTAAAATTGGGAATCACCAATAGATTCACTATTTGTGGCCTCTCAAAACTACAAGCTCCCTTCCCATATGATCACTACTGACAACCAAGATAAGAGGAATACTAAATCTTAGGAAAAGACATAGACCATAAACAAGGAAAGGGTATCTTGAGGCCAAGGAATAGGAGTAGGGGTTCTCCTCTTCTTCTTCTTCAACATTTGTTACAAAACCTAGGATGGTGATCCTTGAGGCCTCTTTGACATGATAATTAAAGTTAAATAAAGAAATAATATTTCGGCGTCGACTATGATGCTTTAATGGTAATCATGAATAGACCTTCTAGACCTCATAATTAGCAAATGTCATACAAGTTTGCATGTGTAAATTTACATAGAAACAAGTTTTTATTACTAATCATAGATCCCCTTAACCATTTCATAAATATGCACCTTATGGTTTCACCAAAACAACCCTCTAAATGTTTGTCAATCACTAGCTTACAAGTGTTATTTATTGTTGAAGTAATAGGCTATAAAGATGAGTAGGAACCTTATGAACATAAAACTATTAAAATATGACTTTATTATAATACCTATTGATATTTGACAATGGTTATAAATCTAGGTTATACCCACAATAAAAGTAGAGACCGAAACTATACTAAAATGAAATATATTTTTACTAATTTGGTGATGGCTTGGAAGCAAAGAAGACCACTACATACCAATTACTTGATCTAATTATTAATTAAGTCACCACCCTACCCTTACCGCCTTCACAAGTGTAAGTTCACCATGAAAAAGAAGCATGCAAACATTAACCATGTAAGATAGGCTCCATAGGTAACTCTTATAAACCTGTAAGTAACCACACACATTGGTGAATGGGAAATAATTGAATAATCCACAACCAAACATGTTAAATCCGCATGATAAATTGAAAAGGAAAACTTAAATACACTTTAATGATTTTACAAGTTCCTATGCAAACCAACTAATCAATTTACCATCAAGTTAACAAGTGTAACTTTAGGCACAAACATATCATGTCACACCCTAAAAAAAAGACACGAAAAAACTCATAAGTTAACATAAATATGCATTTAAACAGGTGAAAATGAGAGAACATAATGATATATACAAGGCTAATACCATATATTTTTCTAATCAAATGAAAAATATTTTTTAATAGGATTTCCAAATTTTTTCCTTTATTGTTGGTAATAAAGGACACATAACATGTACAACGAGGTATATACAAACACACAAACCAAATGAATAAATATATGATAGGAATCAAATCTAAACATAACTTATTGAAACTTAAAACCTTGAAGCCAATTACATATAGGTACAAAATAGAAAGCATATGTTTATATGGTTGCAAGTGCTCTAAATCATAATTTCAAGTTAATCCCTATAAATAAAACCTATGACACAAAGTCATAAATATATTGTCAAATGTATCTTTCTTTTTTCAAAGACAAGTTTGATAAATGAGGTATCCATCCTTGGATTGATAATACAATATTTGACAATATACAACCAAACATGTTAAAAATAACTTACAAACCAACCAATTAACAATCCTCCATTTTCATCCTTTTGGTATGCTTTTTATATCATTTACAAACTTAGTATTTAGCTTAAAAATAACTTTTTTGTATAGAAGCAAGTGATGCATCAACATTAAATCTTTGTCTTAGTTGTCATACATTAGTAGGCAAAGGAATTGCACTTGTTAACAAGGAAAGTTGTATATGATCAATTGTAGGATATGAGGAAGCATGGAAAATCTTCACATAATGCAAGTGATGTCCTCAAATTGAATGCTAACCTCCAAAAACATGGGAAACATTCAAGTACATCATGCAAAATGATCCCCAATAATTCCCAACCATACCCAAATAATAAATGAATCAACCAGCCAAGTAAGGCCAGTTATCTAGCTTGAAATCCTTTGTAGTTTATGCACATGGCTCAATCCTCATAACTCCACAAGATACCAACATGATTGACCACACAATAAAGGGTATAATAAATACATTAGAGGCAACCACCTATCCTTCACAACCATGAATATATAAGAAAATTCCTAAAATAAGGTAACTAAGGCACACGCTAGACACCTAAATAACTCAACCACAAAAAATGACATGAATGGCTTCTTAAAGGCATTGTAGGTCACAAGATTTCCAAAAATGGGAAAAAATAATATCAAAAAAGATATTGGGATTGCAATTTCCACCAAGGTGACACATGTGATAGTCAATAATTCATTGTCAAACCCACAAAAGGTTCTCAAAAGAAATGGAAATTCACATAAAAATATTGTGGGCCCACTATCCAATTTAGCAAGGTGAAATGATCCATAAATACCATCATAATTGAGATGCTCATTTGCATGAGATTATTAAACATATAGCTCAAGGGAACAAGATACTAATTTTGAAAGTGATAAGGTCAATCTAGAGAAAACTGTAAGATTGGCTAGCTCAAGTCATATGAAAAAACTACACACATAGATGTATTAAACCCTTTTATTAATTGTTAAAGATTGGTTGAAACATGGGGCTACAAGGACATATGGGAACACAATTGTCATAAATATTAGTAGGTTGGGGCATACAATATTTAGAACCAACAATGAGGTGGATCATCACCACTTTCGAAACAAGTAGAACTTCTTTCTCTCTCCTTCATGATTATTAACATTTTCATTCAACTTGTAATTGCTTTTATTTATACTTGCATAATGGAATTTTCCCTCATGGAGAGTACATGTTAAAAGTTAAACCTACATGATGTCAAATTATAGGGTCCATTACTTTATATATGGACCCCCATAATATCTTTTTATGTCTAAGTATTTACCCTAAATGTACAATTACAAGTGATACATAGTTTTAGATGCATAATCATTCAAGGATTCACATGCACCTCAAATAGCGGGCAAAATATAATGGAAAAATTGCATCCCCATTTCATTTCCCATTTAGTTTTGGGGTTATAAGGAGAGTGCTTTGATACATTGACAAATGATATAATTTTGTGTAAATTTGGGCCCCTTGTCTTATGGAACCTACTTATTTGTTACACAAATTTTAATACATTCATCCCTTACCCCATCTATATTCTCACACATCTCATTGAATTCACCATATCCAAACATTTCTCACACATACATGCATGCATTTTTATACACCCACTACCCCCTCTCATTTGGCCCCTTTTATGTCTTGGGTCAAGCTCATGGTCATGGGAGTCAATCTTGTGGCCCCAAAGTTGGCCCTTTCAAATACAAATTTGATCCAATTCCTACCAAAAATTTTCCCTCCAAGAGCCAAATAAACACATTTTTGTGTGACTTAGTGTAATGTCCTTGTATTTAAAGTTATTTAATACATTTATTTTATAAATCACATATATCAAGCATTATTCACACATTCTATGCATTACAACACTTTGATTGGTGCAATAAAAGGAATTAGATTTACATGATTATTTAGGATAAATTACATGTCTAAAGAATTTTGTTTTCAATAATGTACACACATTTCCATGGGTTTAACTAGAACATGTCCCTTAACAACACAATAACAATGTAATAAATCAAATGTTTGTATCATACAATTGCAATCACAACCTACAATTTTTTTAATCACAAATATAAAAAAAATTAAATCATTCTAATAGAAGTAGTAAAATTAAATAGCATAACATCAATGTAAAAAATAAAACACCCAAATAAAATTTCATCTTAATATTAATTACATTTGAAGATTCATTTCATTCTTCCATCAAAACTATAATATATTGTTTTCTAATTATCATATTAATTACATTTATACTCAAATTAAATATAACCACATGATTTCATTCTAACAAAATAACTTATCCTTTTTTCTATTGAAGTACAATATAAAATAATCAATTTATAATTAAAAAGAATCACTATCTCAATATACAATGTGTCTTTGAGTAACAAGCCTATGGCATATTAAGCTATTGCACAGAGGGAGAGCATCATCCAAGTGGTTTACCTCCAACCAGAGACCAACAGTCCCCTGTACACACCTTCTTACTAGAAGTGGCCCTACCCTTCACAAGTGTGTAGATAAAGAGATTCATGATCATACCATGCTATCTAAGAACTAAGTGTGAGGTAACAACTTTTTTACTTGCAACCTATCAAACAACCTAAGATATTCTCATCTAAGTATGACATTTGGTTAGTATGCAGCCTATCAAGTACCATGGACCAACAATGCATGCAACTTATGCATCACTTTAGCCAAAGCATTTTATATTTATTGGAATATGTCTTTGAAGAGATTGTTTTGGATACTTGTGTTGTCATTGATGGCAACTAGAGTCAGCAATATGGTCCACAGTGTTAGTATTGCTCCTACCATCAAGGGAAGTAAGATTCTGTAATCTATCGGTAGAAAGAATAAAGAACAGGACATCTGGTTGACAAGCTGATTTGATCACTTCACCGGATCACTATTTTGTGGTGTGGATCTCTAGGGAATTTTTCCTAGCATGTATACTATCCTACTGGTGAGTTTTGTGGTGTTGTATTAGTCGGAGTTCGAATTAAGAGGTTCGACAGTATGATTCATGGTTTATTCTCTCATTATAGCCGACATGTTTTATATAGCGTATTGCAGATGAATGTGGAGTATGTATTTAGTTATTTCTTATGTTTGCAACTTTGTTTCAGGTCCCTACTATAGTCTAGCCAACTTGTGTGGGTACGCATCAATTCTAATTGATGATTTGGGTTGACATAAAGAAAATTATTATGCTTTGTTTTGAAGTCGACATACAACAAATTCCTGTTAACAAGTATATAAAGGAAATCGAAAAAACATTTTGTGTGTGGTGTTAAGAAGTTGTGTAGATAAAGAAGTGTGTGTGCATCAAGAAGAGAGCAAAAAAAGGGCAGATCAATTATATGAGGGCAGAGAAGTTTTATATGCTAAGCATAGCATAACAGAAGTGCGAACTAGATAGAAAGATCCAGAATCTGATTGTGCACTTAATTGGAACTGAATCCAAGCATTTGTAGATGCTACTTTCTCAGTTCAAAATTTTGTTGTAATCTCAAATGTATTTTGTAGGAAGTGAGCCTTTCTCTCTTGAGCAATGAGCTCTAGGCAGTGCACCTGAATGCAAGTGCATTCCCTTATATCATACTTTTAATAGAGTATAATTTGTGGATTAATCTCCACTGTGGTTTTTCCCCTAACAGGATTTCCACATAAAAATATCTGGTGTTATGGTGTTCATTAATGTGATTACATGTTTCCATTTGTTTATGTGTTGTGGATGCTGTTATAAGTTCAATTACTGTTGTTGATAGTTTTAGATCTGATTTGAAAATAAAATATTATGGAACACTGATTCACACCCCTCTTAGTGTTCCTAGTGTCCAACAATTGGTATTAGAGCAAGTTCCTCTTCTGGAGTTTAACAGCTTGAGGTGGATCTTGAATTACAATGGATGTTGGTGGTCTTCAATAGCAACTTATGGTGGCACTTGATGATCTTGATCAGTCTAAAGCAGAAGTCATGGAACTAAAAGCAAATCTTGTGGCTGCTAAAAAATTCATTCAATCAATGAAGGATAAGATAAATGATTCAAGGGAAAAGAGGAGGGAACTGTGTGATCAGTTGAAGCAGAAGGACAACAAAGGTTTGGATGATGTTCATCTGAATCAAACTCTAAGGGAAATAATAGAAGAATGTGAAAAGCTTGCTACGGACAATACAACTCTAAAGCTTGAAATGGAATCTGTGGCGATGAAGTTTACCAAAGAGATAGAAGAAAGAAAGAAGAATGAGGAGAATTTGTCCCAGTCTTTGAAAGAAAAATTTGAAGAATGTAGCAGAGTTAATAGTGAATTCATTCAGTTGAAAATTGAGTTGCAACAATCCAAAAAACAATGAACAAGAGCTTGAGAGACAGGTAGTTATTCTCATAAATGAGCTTACTACTGCAAATGAATTCAAGGAGAAGTTCAGGATAAGTTCTACTAGGCTTGATGAGATAACTAAGGGACAAAAGTAGACAAATGACAAGCGAGGTCTTGGCTATGAGAAGGGAGAGAGATCTAGATCCGAATAGAAGAACCCTAAAAAGAAGAACAAAGGCACAAGACATCCGGTAAGGCTACCCAATGCTCAGAAATTTAATGGATATTGCTTTTTTTGCAATAAATTTGGACATATGGCCTCTCAGTGTAGAAGAAAGATAAACTTTAGCACCCCATCATTTTATGGTCAGTGTTTTAAATGCAAGAAGTTTGGTCATAAGGCATTAGAATGCAGAAGTATGTCTATCAATGAAAGTAACATTAAATGCTATACTTGTGGAAGATTTGGACATGTTGCTAATCAATGCAGGTCACGAGGAAATCAATGGAATGGATGGTACAGACAGAAAAATCCGGTATGTTTCAATTGCAACAAACTTTGACACATTGCAAGATTATGCAGGAACAAAAACATGAATAAAAGAGGCCTAGTTTATCAAGGAAGAAACTCACAGAAAGATAACAAAGGAAAAGGAAAAGCATCTATGGAAGAAATAAGAGATTAGATGAAGAAGACGTGGGTAAAGAAAAGTGAATCTGATGAAGGCAATAAGGTTGTACTAGAAGCTCCCTCCGGTAATTCTTTCGGCAATTGATTTCAGGCCAGAGGCCTAGGGGGAGTTTCTCATGAAAAATCCTTTGCCCCCTGTGTATAGTTGGCTCTGAATCGTTGGATGCCATCAACCATTGTATTATTCATTGCTAAAAGTTTTTGCAATCATCTATTGAGTTGGATGAACATAGGTCTGCAGTCGGATTCTTCACCTGTTGTCCGAGTTCACAGTGTAACCAGAACTTCTAGGGCAACACATTTAATGCAGAAAGAAGTTAAGTATGCAAAGTTATAAAAAGGGCACTTGGAACCCTAATTCGTCATAATGCATTGAAGGAGAACAGTTGGAGAGCATTTTTTGCAAAATTCCAAAGGTATGAAAGGCCAATTTAGTGATAAATTCTCCAGGTATTTATGTTGCTTATTGATTAATATCTATTTGGCGATCGGTAGAACCCTGTTCAACACGAAAAATGAAACGAATCCAAGGAATAATAACTCTAGATGAGTATAACAGTCAAAAAGTTAGAGATGAAAGAAATTTGTTGTCTCCCACCGAATTAAGGAAGCTTGGAGGATCGAAGCATAAGAATTTGGATATATGGAATGAATTTCCTCATTTCATCAATGCGGAAGTGATTCGGTTTATCTTAAACAGATTGGACGGTGATATCCTCACTTTGGATGAACCCTATCAAATCTCAGAGGATGTAATCAAGAATCTAACAGGTCTATGCAATGTTGGTAATATTCTGAAGAAGAAATTGATTCGAAATGTTGAGGTCGAAGCCCTAACCGGAATAAGGGGAGATCAGAGGGCTCTAATAATTTCATTGATTAAAGATCCTTTGACAAGGTATGTTGCACATGGAATCTCATATAAGATATTCTTCAAGAACCAAGAAGGATCAACCTTGGCAGGTGTTGTATATATCGCTCATAAAATGATAATAG
Source organism: Sequoia sempervirens (assembly GCA_007258455.2). Lineage (NCBI taxonomy): Eukaryota > Viridiplantae > Streptophyta > Pinopsida > Cupressales > Cupressaceae > Sequoia > Sequoia sempervirens. The sequence goes on along the minus strand of VDFB02000015.1, from coordinate 4,672,480 downwards.
AAAATGAAGACTTTGACCTATGTAGTATGTTGAAGGATCAACTGATGAAGAATGTACAATTGACGAAGGATATAGACTACTCCTTCAGGTTTGGCACCCTTGCAATATGCGTTATGATGTATTTTCTAAATTGCTTGCCTCTGAATGACAATGTTGTGTGGAAAGAAAATACATCGATCTGCAAGCAAATCTTTGAGCATTTCAACTCTTTTGAAAATGGTGAAAGAGTTTATGAAAAATTATATAGGAAGTTGTTAGAGAGGTTTGGTGCGAGTGTTATCCCTCTTCGGTAAAAATAATTGAAGTTGGATCATCCTCCAGAAAGGCAAAGAAAAAGCAGAAGAGAGGAAGAGATTTGGCTAGTGTCACTCCTCCAGCATGCAAGTCAGCAATAGTTGAAGAAAAAGGGAAAAGACAGTTGGTTGTGGATGTAGAGGATGAAGAATCTGAGGAATATACTCCTAGAGATCAACCAAAACCAGGTGAATCAGAAATAATAATAGCTGAAGACAGTGAGGAAGAAGGTGCTCTGTTTAAATCAAAGATCATGCAAATTATTCAAGATGAAGATGGGATGGAAAAGATAACTAACATATGGGTGAATGGACCATCCTATGAGCAGGATGTCATTGAGGACACTTTGGGAAGATACTTTGCTGATAACAATATTGAATTGGAGAGTCTGCAGGATGCTCTCCCAGAAGAACTGATTGAGTGTGTTAGGGAGGCTATGGAATCTGTGCCTCTGGATAGGAAAGAGGAGGAAATAATTTCCCATTTGAAGTATTTTTGGCTATCTCTTGCTAAGCTAAAGAAGAAAATGAATGTGCTAAGACAGTTCATTGGTTTGGCCAATAAATTTTTCAATTACTGTCTAAGGTGGCCTCATGTGGTCAGTAAGTACAAGGATAAGTTGGAGGAAATTGAAAAAGAGCTTATCAAAATTGAATAGGATTACAATATGTTTTTGGATGAGGATGGAAAGGTTAAGCAAAAGGTTCATGGTCTGCAAGCTAGGCATGCAAAAGTTCACTTTGCTAGAAATACTCTCATGGACGCCTTCTGGAGAGTAAAAGACCTGACTGAAGGCATACTAGAGCAAATGATTGAAGTGCTAAAAATAGGAGAAAAGCTTGAAGAAGATAGCACCATTCTAAATCCCTTGTCCAGATTATCAATAGGACATCAGAGAATAACAACTTGATTATAGCTATTGGGATTGTGGTGAACTCTTGGAAGAAATTCCTTCCAGAAATTAAAACTAAGTATAAAATAATCTTCTGATTTTTGCAGCAGTTTCTCAAATTTTGATCCAACTCTCTATTTTCCAAAGGGGAGAGAATAAGTAAAGAAGTGTAGAGCGTACAAGTATAGAAGCTTTGTCATTGATGTCAAAGGGGGAGAGAATGCAGTGAAAAAATTCTTTGACATCCAAGGGGGAGCAACAATTTTGGTTTTGTTGAGTTTTTGGTTTTGACACTTAGTCAATTTTTCACTAAGTGTTGCCATCAATGCCAAAGGGGGAGATTGTTGGCATATGGATTTGAAGAGATTTTTTTTGGCTACTTGCGTTGTCATTGATGGCAACTAGAGTCAACAGTATGGTCCACAGTGTTAGTATTGCTCCTACTGGCAAGGGAAGTAAGATTCTATAATCTACCGGCAGAAAGAATAAAGAATAGGACTCTAGTTGACAAGCTGATCTGATCACTTCACCGGATCACTATTTTGTGGTGTGGATCTCCAGGGAAGTTTTCCTAGCACATATACTATCCTACTGGTGATTTTTGTGGTGTTGCATTAGTCGGAGTTCGAATTAAGAGGTTCGATAGTATGATTCATGGTTTATTCTCTTATTATAGCCGACATGTTTTATATGGCATATTGCGGATGTATGTGGAGTATGTATTTAGTTATTTTTTATGTTTGCAACTTTGTTTTCAGGTCCCTACTATAGTCCAACCGACTTGTGTAGGTACGCATCAATTCTAATTGATGATTTGGGTTGACATAAAGAAAAGTATTATGCTTTGTTGTGAAGCCGACATACAACAAATTCCTATTAGCGGGTATATAAAGGAAATCAGAAAAACATTTTGTGTGTGGTGTTAAGAAGCTATGTAGATAAAGAAGTGTGTGTGCATCAAGAAGAGAGTGAAAAAAGGGCAGATTAGTTATATGAGGGTAGAGAAGTTTTATATGCTAAGAAGAGCAAAATAAAACAGAGCAGAGCAAAACAGAAGTGAGAACTAGATAGAAATTTCCAAAATCTGATTGTGCGCTTAATTGGAACTGAATCCAAGCATTTGTAGATGCTACTTTCTTAGTTCAAAATTTTGTTGTAATCTCAAATGTATTTTATGGGCAGTGAGCCTTTCTCTCTTGAGCAGTGAGCTCTAGGCAATGTGCCTGAATGCAAGTGCATTCCCTTTTATCATACTTTTAATAGAGTATACTTTGTGGATTAATCTCCACCGTGGTTTTTCCCCTAACAGGGTTTCCACATAAAAATATCTGGTTTTATGGTGTTCATTAATGTGATTACATGTTTCCATCTGTTTATGTGTTGTGGATGTTGTTATAAGTTCAATTACTGTTGTTGATAGTTTTAGATCTTATTTGAACATCAAATATTATGGAACACTGATTCACCCCCCCTCTCAATGTTCCTAGTGTCCAACAATATTATCAACACATCCTTAATGAATTTGTGGTAATTTTTCCACCATTTCTATGTCAACTTGACTCAAAACAATTGAGGCAAGACCAAACACAATACATCTCAAATAATTTAAGTTTATTTTCAATATGCTCAATTGAGAATAAAACGCATATTTGACCATATATTTATACTTCCTTGAGTCCATTTAAAATAAATAGATGTATAAATATATGTGTATAGGTATGCACATGAAGGTATGTATAACTATATTTCTAACATTTACAAAATTTTCCAAACTAAATAAATTACTATTGAATCCCATACCGAATTGTGTTTGAGTTATCTTCAAAGAATGTTAATACAATAGTAATGGTTTCTCGTAAAGACTTACATAAATATCCTTATTAGCATATGACAATTATGTCCTATATTTACTTCTAAAGTTTAGGCATATCAACTTGTAATTTTTTTTATTATACATTAGATATATAATTCAACCATACTTATGAGTATGTGTATGGGATAGTGAGCTTGAATCTTTCTACCTCATATTCATACTCATAATTATGACTTAAACCATTGATGTTTAAACATACAAGAATGTGTAACAAGAATTAAGTTTTGTTCTCCATAACCAATCCTTTGTTTTACACAGAGTCTTTGTATTAGAATTTATTCATTCAAAAGTTATCTCTCTATAACGTTGTATAATAGTTACTTAAATTTTCATTTAAATTAAGTTCACTATCGATGATCAATGTGAATAGATATCTAATAATTTTGTTTGTGTAAATGTAGGTATAATAAAAATATGGTATACTTAGCTATAAAATATGCCTTTTCTTTTTTGATATGTAAGAGTTTGATATTTTATATTAAAATTAAAAAGAGTCATACAGAACGTCTGCTATAGCAGGATATGCCATCACCCAACCAAGAGCCAAAAAAACTACCATAGACTACTACAACCAGCCTGATAAGGAAGCATAATTCAAACAGAAATGGTTGAGACCAAGAAAATACTACTAAGCCCATAATCTAAACTCTCAACCAAAAAGAGCAAAATTTAACCAAAACAAAAAGAATTCATACTTCATAGGAACCCATTCAATTTAGCAAAAGTGTCAAAATCTACCACCTAGTCCAAACCATCCGCCACCATCAAGCCTAACTTCCTTTTTAGAAATTCCACCACCATGACCAAAATCATCCTGTGCCTCATAAGCTCTACCCCTTTCAAGTCTAGGAGGAAAGGGAAAAATTTCACCGCCTCGTCCATTTTCCAAAGCATCTCCAAGTCCGCTGGTCGCGAAATCTGTTTTCCAACAATTGCAACCTTTAGAATTTCCTCTAAACCACCCACCAAGTCCTCGCGAAATAGGCACACGAGTAAGTCCTTAGCCTCTGCCTTAGGAACCTTGACATCCAACAACAAGGCTAAGAAGTGTGAGGAGATATAAGAATTATCCCTCGCATACTCCTTCCTCTCCAAATGGCCTTTCCCTAAGACCATTTTAACCACGACCAAAACCAAAGGATCTTTGTCGAGCATGACACACTTAAGCCATTGGTCAGTAATTTCTTTGAATACAGCTTGTCTCTCTGTTGCCAACAAAGAAATGGGTGTGTCCGCACCAAATGACTCCAACCCCTCCACATAAACTAAAATTATGAACTTGGAGCGACCAGACTTTTCCATCTCTGGAAGCCTCCAGAAGCCGAACACTACCAGCCAACTCGCCACCAACTTTAACACCACATAAACACTACAACCCACACTCTACCAACTCACCAACTACACCACCCATAAATAATACCCATGGCAACAAAGTCGAGCTCACATCACACAAGTGAAGAATTATTTTGATGCAAGGCAATTTGTCCTTGCATGATCATCCGTCTTGTGCCTCCTTCCTTTAACGCAAGGCTAGCCTTGAAATGAGAGCATTTCGCTAGCTAACATCAATGCATGTACTCGCCACATACAAAGTACTCCAAGACAACCGCCATCTGTCATTTCCACACCCTCCACTCATACCGTCAACGACAACCTCAACAATAAGACCCACGTATGAGCCAAGTCATACTCCTCCAGTATCCCTCTATCGACGTGGAGGATCGCGTGCCCAACCACCCACTAGATTTACACTAAAATTTTATTAATCATTTTCTTGTCTAAACCAACCACTCCCAAATTGGACAAAAAATCAGCTTCCTTCTTCCCTTCCCTCAAAATATGATTGAACATTACTTGTTTGAAGCCTCCAATCCAACCCAATGCGACCTCAAGCTTCTCCCCCAGCTTCTAGTTCAAAACCTGCCTTGTTCGCAAGGCATTAATGACTAAAGTGGAATCACCTTCAATTACCACCTTGCTAGCTTTTAATTCTTGGTAGATATTTAATCCCAGTAGTAAAGCTTGGAACTCCACAACATTTTTTGACCCCTCAGGCAATGCAACCACCAACGACCCCAACACCTCCCCATTACAATCCCTCACAATACATCCTTCACCAGAGGGACCGGGGTTACCCTTTGAGGCACCATCGAAATTCAATTTGACCCATCCCAGGTTAGGAGGGCTCTAAACCACTTTGTTGCGCTCTTCAATTGACGTCAAACCACCCACACCCACAAAAGAAAGAACCTTGATGCCAAACCAGTTCTTCATTATGAAAGAATCCCAAGCTAAGAAATTTCACTCTTTGAGGTTCATCCCTTCAAGCCTTGCATTAAAGCATTCAACTATACATTCCTCAATTTTGCATTGCAGTCTGGGAATTGATAAACCCTTTTCCTAAAAAATCCTCCTATTCCTCTCTTTCCATACTTCCCATAGAACAATTGAGGGACACATCAACCAAAGATCACCAAACAAAGAATGCCTCAGGGGTGCTGGCCATGAATTCAACCATTCTATCAAATGTCTAGGAAGAGCAGTTTTTCATTGCAATTTGGAGCACAACCATTCCCATATAACCTATGTGAATTGAAAATTTAGAAGTAGATGGTCCACCGTTTCCTCATTACACTTGCACAAAGGACACCTAGAGGGGCCAAGAAACCATAGCTTTGCAAATATGTCCCTAGTTAAATTCCTTCCCTGAGCCACCACCCAAGTAAAAATACCAGCCTGGGGAAGGCAAGCCTTATTCCAACATAATTTGATTGGGAGTCTCGATTTAGCCTGATCAGAGGAGGCAAGAATTGCATAACCAATCTTCACTGAGTATTCCCCCTTAGCCAATGGGTTCCAATGAATTTTGTCCCTGTCCTCTGTCTTCCATACTTGCTTCCCCTTTAAAATTCTCTCAAAATTTTCTGCTTCTTGAGCCTCCAAACCCAACTGGCTAAGAGACTTCCAATGATAAAAAACCATCCTGAGAGTCAGACTGAACTTCAAAGTAGTCCCAAAATTTATCACCCCAGACCTGTTTAGCCTTTTATTTAACACGAGCAAGGGAAGGATCATCTATAAGAATAGGAATACCCTCCCATGAATCTTCCCAAAAAAGAGCCTCTTCACCGCCTTTGATCTCCCAAGTTATAAAATCCAAAATGAGATCCCTAGCATTTTTAATGAAGTTCCAAATTCAAGAGCCATTTGGTAGAGACTTTGCTTTCGGAAAGCAGTATTCCTCATTATCCAGATATTTGACTTTTATAATTTTAACCCATTTAAGCTTCGGACAAGAGGGTAAAGTCTAGGCCAGCTTTGCCCCGAGCGCCTTGTTTAGTAGCATTAGATTTTTCAAACCCGCACCATCTTCTTCTCTTCTTTCACACACTTTCTGCCATTTAATCAAAGGAAACTTTTTCTGATCCTTGCTTCCATTCCAAAAGAAATATTTCATTGATCTATTGATAGATTTTCTAGCTCCTGTCGACAACTTAAGGCATGAAATCATATAAATGGGAAGGGCTGCAATAGTTGATTTTAGCATTGTTAATCTTCCTGCCCAGGAAAGCCACCTACTTTTCCAAGTAGAGAGTTTATCTTTCACTTTCTCTAATAAAGAGTTCCAAGTACTTCCATGTTGAGTCCCTTTTACCAAAGGGAGTCCTAGGAAACGTACCTTTTCTGAAGCCAAACACCTTAAAATGTGATTTTCCAGCACACTGCTAATATTGAAGAAAAAAGCTTCTAACTTAGCATGATTCAACATCTGGCCAGAGGCAAAAGAGTACTTATCCAAAATTCCTTTTAATCTCCTAGCTTCTCTAAGCAAAGCAACCCCAAAAAAAATCATTTCATTGGCAAATTGTTGATGGGTAATAGCCGGAAGGCTACTAGTTACCTTAAGACCCTTGATCCAACCTGAGCTTCTTTCCTTTTCTATCCACTGACCCAATGCTTCTACCATAATTATGAAAAGAAATGGGGAGAGTGGATCTCCCTACCTTAAACCCCTTGAAGCTGGAAAAAAACCTTCAAGAGAGCCATTTAAAAGAACCGAATATTGTGGGCTGGCCACCCAACCAAACAACCAATCAAGCCAATCTCTATGGAAACCAATAGCCTCAAGGACCTTAAATAGAAAGTGCTCGTTTACATGGTCGTAGGCTTTCTTTATGTCTAATTTTAGCAACATAGCTAGGTTTTTTTTTTTCTAAATAGAATGAATGACTTCTTGTGCTATAATTACACCATCAAGAATTGACCTCCCAGGTACAAACTTTGATTGCTCCTCATAAATGATGATTGGCAGAAGTTTCTTAAGATGATTAGCAACCGCCTTAGGTAAAATTTTATAGAGTGTATTGCAAAGAGAGATGGGACGGAATTCATCCCAAGACTCTGGCTTCTCCTTCTTTGGAATAAGTGTTATAAAAGTATTATTTATCTCCCTTAGGATCTTCCTTGTGTTCCTTGAGTCCTCAATTACCTCTGTAACTTCCGAACCCACAAAATCCCAGCATTTTTGAAAGAAGAATGTTGGAAAACCGTCAAGCCCAGGAGCCTTCTCTAGATTTAAACCAAATGCAGCTGCTTTTATTTCCTCTTCTGTGAACCGAGCATTCAATGCCTCCTTTTGCAATTCATAAATAAGAGAAGGGATATTCCTTAGAATTTCATTTTGTGCTCCCAAATTAGATCTCTCCCAGTCATTGAGAAGGTTACTAAAATACTCAACAACAGAGTCTTTAATTTCTTGAGGATCCTCCAACAGATGACAGTCGGGTGCATTGATATTGGCAATCCTGTTAACTTCCCTACAAACCTTTGTGGAATTATGGAAGTATTTTGAATTCCTATCACCCACTTTTAGCCAGATCTCCCTCAATTTTTGCCTCCAAAACAACTCCTCCTTTTCCAGCAAATCATTCAATTTCAAAGTCAGAGCCTTTTCTTGTTCAAAAATTTCATTATCCATTCCTTGATTAATAACTATCTCAGCTAGCTTTCCCAGTTCAGTCTCAGTCTTGGACCTTTCCTCAAAATTTCTTTAAAACTATCTTTATTCCATTGCCTAAGCTGCTGCTTGATATACTTCAGTTTAGCCACAATATTGAACATCTTCGAGCCACCTGGATTGCACTCCGTCCACCAATGTTTGATCAAATCCAAAAAAATTGAGTCCTTGAACCACATTAACTCCAGCTTAAAGGGGCAATGAACTAGCCCCTTCTCACTTTCAATAACCAATTGTACTAGAAAATGGTCTAAGCCCGCCCCCAGATTGATTTTGCTATCCATGGTAAAGGGGAAGGCACCCAAATTCCCTTTAAAGAAAAATCTATCAAGCTTTTCTGCTATGCTGCAAAAATCCCTCCTTCTATTTGTTGAAAATTGAGGTGTTTTCTTAGCTTAATACTTTGTAAGACTTTAATATTGTTGATCTAAATATGCTTTTCCTTTGTTACATATTCTTTGTGGGTGATTATCTGATTAATCCATTTTACTGTTTGTAGAATGTAGATAGAAGTTGATAGAAGAAGTAGACAGGATATTAGAAAGATTACACAAGCATGTACCGTGGAGAAACCCTTTCGGGAAAAAAATCCACCAAGAATTATTCTATTATTCAATCTCTGAAGTAGATTACAATAGCTCCAATTCTTGCTTGAGAATGCCTATTTTTCCTTCACCAAAACTTCTTCACAACCTACAATAAAACTGATAATAACTCTCTTCAACTTGCTTGAGATAAATAGGCATTAAACAATTTTGTAAACTTAACATGAGTTACAATTACAATGCTCAAGACCTATCCCTAAAAGGTATGCCTATCTCATGCAAATAGAGTTATGCCATGAAGAACAATGTCAAATCCTCATCTTCATGCATTTGGGTGTCCCAAACTAAAGTAGCAACTCAACCTCTGTTCTATAAATATCTACAAGGCTTCATCCTCAAAGTAGGCACCCTAAAGAGGTCCCACTTAACTAAGCCTTCTGAAATATCTCAACATGGAAAGGAGTTAATTCCAAGAAGCCAACTTGGGCGCCCAAGTTGGGTCCAAGTCATTTCTTGTTAACTGAAACATTTCTCAACACCATTCATGCAAGAATGGTCATCCCCTATTAAGTGGAGGTAGTCCCTGTTATCTTCCATGCAACTCAAGTCATTAGCCATGCATTCCAAGTTAAGTGAATTCAACTAGCATTCAACTAAAACTAACTAAAGATAACTGAACTTAACTTAACTTAACTTAACTAAATTGAACTGAACCAAACTGAACTGAACTGATTCTGAACTGAACTAATCTAAACTAAACTCAACTTCATGCATGCAAACATCAAACCCTAACTCCTAAGATCTTTACATGCATTCAGAAGTGTTATCTCTTACTCTGAATAGTTAACTAAACTCAAGGTGAGTGTCACCTACCATTTGGGTGCCCCATGTGCCCCTATTATTTAGGAACTCATAATAGATGCCCTCACATGCTCCTAACATTTAGAAATAATTACAAATGTCAATTAACATGATTATTTCATCAAATATTAATCTCTTCCTAATCCTAGTGTTGATGAACACATTCCAAAGATTTAGGAGATACATTAAATAAATAATGTTTAGGATTGCAATCAAATGGCATCATATTTCCAACATTCTCCCACTTGACATTATACATTGCAATTATTCTAAACAAGGAATAATAATTTTAAATCAAGTACAGGACTCAAGGCCAATGGCCTTCCTGCACCACGAGAACTTATTTGTAGGAACTGGCTTCGTAAGATAATCTAGAACATTAATCAAAGTGTTAACTTTTTCAATTAATACCTTTCCACTTTCAACCATTTCTTGCACAAAGTGATACTGAACATCTACATGTTTAGTATGAGCATGATACATAGGATTTTTGGCTAAACAAATAGCACTCTGACTATTACATTCAAGCCTAACTTGCTTGCAATTAAAACCAATACTTTTCCCAAGTCTCTGTAACCAAACTGCCTCTTTAGAGGCATGTGTGGTAGCCATGTACTTTTCTTATGTGGTGGACAAAGCAACCACAGGCTTCCTCTTACTCATCCAACTAACCACAGCTTCAAACAAAGTGTACACATAACCACTTGTCGACCTCTGACTGTCCAGATCTCCTACCCAATCTGAATCAACAAAACCCTGTATGTCCAATGATCTATACATAATATCAATATTATTAGAACCATGATAAACTAAATAGTAATTTGAAGTCCCTCGTAAATATCTAAACACCCTCTTAACATAAGTCCAATGTTCTTTACCAAGGTTAGACATAAACCTACTAAGAACTCCCACTGCTTGTGCTATATCTGATCTTGTACAAACCATTGCATACATTAAACTACCAATTGCACTAGTATATGGAATTTCAGACATTTCCTCATAATCAAAAGAATATTTACGACTCATGTCTAAACTTAACTTCATGCCAATTGGTAAAGGAATATTAACTGGTTTACTATCCTGCATGTTAAACTGTTTCAAAATAGTATCAACATAATTGCTCTGACTTAAGCAAAGCTTTTTGTTACCTTTGTCTCTGTTGATCTCCATACCAAGGATATATTTTGCAACCCCTAGATCTTTCATCTCAAATGTGCTCGAGAGTTGTGCTTTGAATTCTTTGATCATTACCTTGTTGTTACCAATAAACATGTCATCAACATACAAGATAATAATTAAAAGTTGATCATCAATAACTTTTATGTAAACACAATGATCTTCCTCACTCCTAACATAACCAATTTTCAATGTGAAAGCATCAAACTTCTGGTACCACATTTTGGGTGACTGTTTCAATCCATATAAAGATCTCTTTAACTTGCAAACCAATTCTTCTTTTCCTTTTACAACAAAACCATCAGGTTGCTTCATATAAATCTCCTCATCAAGATTCCCATACAAAAATGTTGTTTTCACATCCATTTGCTCAATTTCAAAATCATAAGCAGCAGCAATTGACAAAAAAAATCTAATAGAAGTAAGTTTAGCAACGGGAGAGAAGATTTCGTTAAAGTCAACTCCCTCTCTTTGGGAGTAGCCCTTGGCTACTAATCTAGCCTTGTACCTTTCAAGATTACCATCTGCACCAATCTTCTTTTTAAAGATCCATTTACAACCAATGGCCTTTCTTCCTTTGGGAAAACTCTCAAGATCCCATGTGTCACAAGTATCCAAGGATTCCATTTCCTCATGCATAGCTTGTGACCAAAGCTTGTTCTCATCTAAGGAAAAAGTTTCCCTGTAAGAACTGGGTTCATCATTAGTACTCATTAAAGCAAAAATACAACGAAAATTAGGTGGGCTATACCTATCAACAAGATTTTGTTGTCTTGTGGATCTTCTCGAAGGGGTTTCTACTTGTTCCTCAATATGCTCATCTTGAGCATCTATCTCAGAAGAACTCTCTAAACTCTCCTCTTCCAATCCATCCAATTATTCTTCAACATGTGCATCTTGTTGCTTTTGATTGTTTATCTCAAAATGCACTATTCGAGAAGTATCCTTCTCGTTTGGTTGTTCTTCTCCTGAATAAGCTCTAAATTGCCTAAAAGTCACATCTCTAGATAAAGAAACTTTTCGAGTTAGTGGATTGCAAAGCCTGTATCCTTTTACATTTTCACCATAACCTATGAATATGCATTTATGTGCTTTAGGATCCAATTTAGATCCCTTTTCTTGAGGCATGTGAACAAAAGCCTCACAACCAAAGATCCTTAAATGTGCAACACTAGGCTTCTTTCCTAACCACATTTCATAAGGAGTTTTATATTCAATAGATGAACTAGGGGATCTATTGATTAAATAACAAGAAGTACATATCGCCTCAACCCAAAGGGACCGATCTAGCTTAGCACTACTTAACATACTCCTAGCTCTTTCCATTAAGGTTTGGTTCATCCTCTATGCTACTCCATTTTGTTGAGGTGTATATGGAGTAGTTTTATGTCTCACTATTCCTACATGCTTACAATAATCATCAAATTCCCTAGAACAATACTCACCACCATTATCTGATTTCAACACTTTTATCTTATGATCTGATTATTTCTCAACCAAAGCCTTAAATTCCTTAAACTTTTTAAACACATAAGATTTGCTATGCATAAAATATATCCAAGTGTATCTTGAGACATCATCAATAAATGTGACATAGTATCTAGATTTTCCAATAGAGTCAATTTACATTGAATGAATAATCTCTAATAATCTTTTAGCTTTATTTGTACCACTAGGAAATTTAGATCTAAATTGTTTTCCAAACACACAGTGCTCACAAAAGTCATTTTTGCCAATATTATAATTAGGAATACCGTCAACCAATTTTTTTATTAAGAATGGTCTTAAGACCCTTTCACCTATATGGCCCAATCTATGGTGCCATAACATACATGTATTTTCAGCTTCAGTTTCATTGGATAAAATATTTACATTGGAGGTATTCAGCTTAAACAAAGTCCTAATCCGAGATCCTTTAGCAACCACCATATTCCCTTTCACCAATCTGCAACCACCTTTGTCAAATGTCACATGCATTCCAGAATCATTGAACTTAGAGACATAAAGTAGATTTCTAGCAAGTCTTGGAATATGTAAAAAATCATTAAGGGTATTAACCCTACCATCACTGAAACACAATTTTACCTCTCCTTTGCCAACAACCTTTGTTGTGCTATTGTCTCCAAAGAAGACATCTCCTTGATCATATGCAGTATACTTAGAGAACCACTCCTTGTTAGGAGTCATATGATAGGAGCAACCTGAATCAATAAGCCAAGAGTTATCAACAACATTATTAGAAGAAATGACTAATGCATCATTACTGTCATCGATGGATTTGTCTGTAGAAGCATCGAACTCTTTTTCTTTCTCTTACAATCCTTTTTAATATGCCCAGGTTTTCCACAATTCCAACACTTTACCTTACTTTTACCAGGAGTTTTTGACTATCCTTTGGACTTACCCTTTCCTTTCTTGTATGCCTTAGATTCCTTCTCTTTAGGCCTACCTCTTACAAACAAGGCATCTTGGGAGCTAGTTTTAGACTTCCTCCTCATCTCCTCTAATAGGAGAGTAGGAATGATATTGTCCATCTTTGGATCTACACCATTACCACTAATTGCAACAATTAGATTTTCTCAAGATTTTGGTAAAGAGCAAAGTAATAAAATGCATTTATCCTCATCTTCTAGCTTTACATCTACAAATGCTAACTAACTAAGAATTAAATTGAAAGCATTTAAATGTTGTGCTACAAAATCACCATCTTTCATTTTTAATGAATACAACTGCCTTTTCAAATATAACTTATTGGTGAGACTTTTATTTTGATAAATATCACCTATTCTCTTCCATAATTTATATGTAGTATTTTTTTCTGAAACATTCAAGAGAACAATATCAACAAGACATAATCTAATTGTTCCTCTTGCCTTCTTATCTAACTTAGCCCAATCTTCATTTGAAATAGTTGTAGGTGTCTTTGTGTGATTATTAACCATTAACCACTGATCTCTTTCTTCAAGAAGATCTTCCATTTTTAATTTCCACATTTCATAGTTAGATCCATTGAACCTTTCAATATCTAAACGAGAATTCATTGTAACAAAACTTATTTCCAAAATCAGCAAATAACAAAAATAATAAAAGCTCCCAGTAAGCCAATAAATCCTCCAAACTTTAAGAGAAAGATGTCCCAATACTCTACCCAACCTCAGCTCTGATACCAAATGTTGAAAATTGAGGTGTTTTCTTAGCTTAATACTTTGTAAAACTTTAATATTGTTGATCTAAATATGCTTTTCCTTTGTTACATATTCTTTGTGGGTGATTATCTAATTAATCCATTTTACTGTTTGTAGAATGTAGACAGAAGTTGATAGAAGAAGTAGACAGGATATTAGAAAGATTACACAAGCATGTACCGTGGAGAAATCCTTTCAGGAAAAAAATCTGCCAAGAATTATTCTATTATTCAATCTCTGAAGTAGATTACAATAGCTCCAATTCTTGCTTGAGAATGCCTCTTTTGCCTTCACCAAAACTTCTTCACAACCTGCAATAAAATTGATAATAACTCTCTTCAACTTGCTTGAGATAAATAGGCATTAAACAACTTTGTAAACTCAACATGAGTTACAATTACAATGCTCAAGCCCTATCCCTAAAAGGTACACCTATCTCATGCAAATAGAGTTGTGTCATGAAGAACAATGTCAAATCCTCATCCTCATGCATTTGGGTTTCCCAAACTGAAGTAGCAACTCAATCTCTGTTATGTAAATATCTTCAAGGATTCATCCTCAAAGTAGGCGCCTTAAAGGGGTCCCACTTAACTGAGCCTTCTAAAATGTCTCAACATGCAAAGGAGTTAATTCCAAGAAGCCAACTTGGGCACCCAAGTTGGGTCCAAGTCATTTCTTGTTAACTGAAACATTTCTCAACACCATTCATGCAAGAATGGTCATCCCCTATTAACTGGAGGTGGTCCCTATTATTTGTCATGCAACTCAAGTCATTAGCCATGCATTCCAAGTTATCTGAAGTCAACTAGCATTCAAATAAAACTACCATAACTAAACTTAACTGAACCGAACTGAACCGAACTGAACCGAACTGAACTGAACTAAATTGATTCTAAACTGAACTGAACTTCATGCATGCAAACATCAAACCCTAACTCCTAGGATCTTTACATGCATTCAGAAGTGTTATCTCTTACTCTGAATAGTTAACTAAACTCAAGGTGAGTGTCACCTACCATGTGGGTGCTCCATGTGCCCCTATTATTTAGGAACTCATAATGGACACCCTCACATGCTCCTAACATTTAGAATTAATTACAAATGTCAATTAACATGATTATTTCATCAAATATTAATCTCTTCCTAATCCTAGTGTTGATGAACACATTCCAAGGATTTAGGAGATACATGAAATTAATAATGTTTAGGATTGCAATTAAATGGCATCTTATTTCAAACACTATTAGTCTAGGTAAAGCTCCTGTTACCTATTTGCATTTCAACCAGTGAATTTCTCTCCACAAAGTTTTGAAAATCTTTTTGGGATTGAAGGACTCTACCAACCCCCCCTTTTTGATCTGTTGACCTTAAAATGTTGAAATCTCCCCCCAAAAACCAAAACTCATCCCTTGGATGATTGAGGATTTGATCTAACTCTTGCCACACTTGTCTTTTTAGCAAACAAGATGAAGGACCATAAACATTGACAAGCATGAAATGAAGGTTAGAGATTAAACTTCTTACCCAACAAGCAATCCAATGTCGATTGGTTTCAATGGCTTCCATTAACACTGATTGAGGCCTCCAAATGGTTAGCAAACCTCCCAAAGCACCTTCCACCCCAACCCCAAGTCCCATTTCCAAAGCTTCAATTTTTTGCTGAACTTCACCAAATCCTGATCTCCAAGTTTTGTCTCTTGCATTAGAACTAAGTCCGCCTAACAAGCATCGATGTGGAGCCTAATAAGGCTCCATTTGTTAGGGGCGTTAAGACCCCTATCATTCCACATAAGGAGCCTCATTGCTATTCGGGAAGAGTCTTGCTCTTCCCTACTTTCATCATGAAGTCAATCTTCTTTTGGCCATTTGCTTCTCCATCCCATTTTCATTTTTTCTGGTTTGATATTATACCCCATTTTTTATTCTCACCACAATCTAAAGTAGTCTTAAACAAATCCTTTTGGAAAATGCCCAACTTGGTTCTAGCTGATTCCAATCTTGAGATTGATTTCCTCTTTTTCCCTGAAAGAGAGCCTAAGCCTTCAGGGTCATTCGACACTCCAATAGCCTCACGTGATGGGAAATCATCATCCACCATTCCTCCTCCCTCAAGCTCCCATGAGCTATTCTTTGCAACTTCAGCGAGTTCAACCAGTTCTTTGTCAACCTCTATTAGGGAGTTCAACTCCACGTTTTGACAGCCTTCACCCAAAATTTCTAAAACTTCATAAATCTTCTTGTTCAAGGCCATATTCTTTTCAAATTCTTGATCCTCACCTACCTCCATCCCCACCACATCTCCTTGCATGGTGTCCACTTCTTGGGTATTGGTATCCAAAACCACTGCCTCTAGTTGATGAGCCAAGGTGTCTCCTCCCATATTAGGATTCGATAGAAGAGGGATTTTAATAATCATTAGTTCCAACCTTCTATCCACTACAAAATCCTTTGCCTCTAACAAGGCTTGGGTTTTGACCATCGTCGCCACATGTGACGATGAGGCTTCGACATCCCTAGCTTTACCCGCTTTCTGAGAAGAGGATTTGCAAACCAAGGGATGCACCAACAAATGACTGGTAATGGAATCTATGCTTATCTTTTGAATCCAACTTTCGTAATCGGATATTAACTCAATTTCATCCCAAATATGCCTCACTGGATTATTTTCCATGCACACCCTGACATATGTAGAGGCTTCCTTTGCATCTTTGCACTCTTTAGCACAAACAAAGGTTCCCAAGCGGTTCCCAATCTCCTCCAAAATACTGGGCTCCTAGTACTTCGATGGAAGATTAGAAAGTCTATACCAGTCTTGCACTGTTTCCATTTCATGATTTGAGGGATTGAAGCCCACAACCCATCGATGCAAATAGAAACCGCAACCATCGAGGACCCAAACGCCATCCACTATTTCGTCCCTCAGCTTTCTAGTCAGGCATACGACCAGAAAATAGCCATTTTGAAGAATTTTAAACTGAAGCTTAGAGCCCCAACACTCCTTCCACCATTTGACCAAGTAATCCCAGTTAAGGGAAGCTCCATACCATTTCACAATCATCCCAAGATTCTCTAATCTCAACACCTCCACTTGGAGCTTAACCGAGCTGACAACCAAAGTAGCTCTTCCATCCAGAATCACTTTACCCCTTGTTGGAACTGTAACATGAGTCTTCCCTAACCCAAAATATTCCCTCGCCTCCTCCCATTCCATTTGTGACTACTTTCGCTGCCATACTTTTTTGGTGTTGTTAGGGCGATGATTAGGGTTTCGCCCCTAGCCATCTTGATCTTTTGCCCTTGTATGGTCACCAAAACCTTTATGAATCCTATCGTGTTGATGAGGTCTTCTGAACTCCTCATTCCTAGATGAACCTCTAACATTTCGCCCCCTGTGCCTAGGAGCACCCCAACGCTGCCCATGAACATCAACAGCTCGACCATCCTCTTTCGGGTTCTAGAGATTGTTTTTGCGAGACCTCTCCCATCTTTCTGGATGCCAGATGTCCTCAATATTCTTCTGGTTGGGCTCACCTATTCCATTCAAACCATGATTCGTCTTGCACCCTACAACTGACCATTGTAGACCACCATACCCACACGTCATTACTTAGCTATAAAATATTCTTAATCTTATTGAACATGATAGATTTGTATAGGTTTATATAGTGGCTAAGGATTTATTCTTGATTGTTGTAAGAGAATTGTAGTGAGCCATTTATGGATCTGAGTCAACCAATAACTTGTGCTTGTTGCATAAAATTTTAAACTCTCATTTATCCTCATGAGTATTAAACCAATACTCATTTACATACATAACAACATCACATATTATAAGGCCTAGTTTACATTGGCCTCATAACTAATTTTTGCACAACCGTATAACGTACTATTTGGCCTGATTATATTGACCTATATAATATATTATTTGGCTTAATTATATTGCCTTGTTACTCAATTTTTGCATAATAGTATAACATATTATTTGTCGTAATTATATCAACCTCTTACTCAATTTTACACTGCAATATTATATGACATATGGTCATATTTACTTCAGCCCAATATTTATTTGCAAACATAGCATCACCACATATCTTAAGACCGTATTTTTATTGACCCAACACTTCCTACATAGCTATAGATTTTTGTTTGCAAAGACATTTCCTATGAAAATACATATTTGGTTGTCAATATGGCATTTTTAATGCAACCATACATATATTGCTTCTTATAATAGATTCTCATGACCTGTGAATCAACACATAGAGTTGATTGAATGCAGTTTGTATACATATACATTTATATGCATATGGATAGTATACACACACACACACACACACACACACACATATATATATTCAATTTACCCTAAAAAGAAATAAAATAGAAAGACTTTTTATGTGAATGCTTAACATAATTTAAGTTCAATTTCAAGAACCTCTACAACTCTTGTAAAATGAAAATCTTCTTTTAAAGGAAAAACATTAAGGGTTTGCATTTTTAATGCAAAAACATATCTTCAAACACATAAAATGAATTAAGTATTTAATCTCACAAATTTCCCAAATGAAACATGGATTTTTAAAAGCATATATGACGTGGAATGTTTCCCTTTTTCTTCTATTCTTTTCTCCACACCTTTTTGCCTTCTCCTCTCTTTCCTTGCCAAAAAGCATGGATAATCCTCACACCCTCTTCCATGCATTTTTCTTTTATTCCCTAGTTCCACACCCTCCATTATTTTCTCCTTTTTTTTCCATAAACTTGATCAGTAACTAATCCACCTTCTATCATTTCATATTAAACAAATGCTCCATAAGAAATACCTTATTTGAAACTGAAGGATTTTCATACAACTTTTCCAATGTTTGCATCAACTCATTCATTGTCTTCGCTTTTGAAATGTTAAATGCCACCAATGGTGCTAGGTATAAATGAACACTTCCCAATGCCTTTCTATCCAGAATATCCCATTCCTCATCAGTCATTGACATCAGTTTCTTTGATTTCCCTTGCAATGGCCGCCATAAATATTTCTGATAGAGATATTCCTCCATCTGCATCTTCCATAACTGACCCCTCTTGGTTTTATGTTATATTTTCCTAAATATAGAGTAGCTTGATAATGGCGGTTAGTAATTCTCTTTATGGTTTGAATACATTGAAATTTGATGATGTTGTTGGTGTGATTTTGAGCGAGGAAATTCGTAGGAAAAGCATAGGTGAAACTTTTACATCAGGTAGTGTTTTGAGTGCATAAAGAAGGGGCAGATCAAAAGAGAGAGGGAAAGGCTTTGGAGGACATATAAAGTCACAAGGAAAGACAAAGGATAAAAGGTCACAATCTAGAGGAAAGAAGGATTGTTGGTATTGTGGGGAACCAGGTCATTTGAAGAAAGATTGTTGGTCTTAGAAGAATAAGGAAGGAGACAAATAATAAGGCAATAAGGAACCAAATGTGTTAAGTAAATATGAATATGATGCTTTGATTCTATCCCTTGATAATGTTGATGATTCATGGGTTTTAGATTTAGGGGCCTCATTTCATGTTATGCCCCATAAAAGTTATTTTCTTGATTATGTCCAAGGGGATTTTAGGTTGGTTTATTTGGGAGATAATGAACCCTATCAAATTGTTGGAAAGGGGAGAATCAAGATTAAGTCACAAAATGGGAATCATTGGCTACTACAAGAGGTAAGGCATGTTCCAAGGCTGAGTAAGAATTTGATTTCAATAGGGAAACTAGGTGATGAAGGTGGTGTTGTTACTTTTAGTGATAAAGTTTGGAAGGTTACAAGAGGTGCCTTAGTAGTAGAAAAAAGTGTTAAAGTAGGCACCTTATATCTTTATACAGGCCATATTGTCCCTTCTACTTTAGTTGTTGAAGAGAAAAATAAAACAAGAAAGTTGCTGGAAAAAATCAGCTACAACAATTGTTGTGGGTTTGACATTAATTGTTGCGGGTTTTGTAACAAACTGAGGAACAATTGTTGCGGGTTCACAAGAAAAGACTGAAAAAATTGCTACGAGTTCTAAGACAACATCATGGCATAAAAAACTTGGGCACATGAGTGAAAAAGGTATGAAAGTACTTTATTCAAAGAAGTTATTACTAGGTCTAAAATGTATTAATATAGATTTTTGTGAAAGTCGTGTGTATGCCAAACAAAAGAGGATCAAATTTATCAAGGATGGGAAGCAGAAGAAAGATGATAAGTTGGAGCTTGTGCATACAAATGTATGGGGACCATCTCAAGTATCTTCTCTTAGTGGCTCTCAATATTATGTTATATTCATAAATGATGCAACTAGGAATACTTGGATTTATTTCCTTGAGCATAAATCTAGTGTATTTGAAACATTTCAGAAATGGAGAAGCTTGGTTGAGAATGAGATAGGTAAAATATTGAAATGTCTTAGATTTGATAATGTTGGTGAGTATTGCAACAAAGAGTTTCAGGATTATTGTTCATTTAATGGAATTTGTAGGCAAAAAATAGTTCCAGGGACTCCTCAAGAGAATGGAGTGGTTGAGCGTATGAACAAGATAATAATGGAGTGTACAAGGAGCATGGGATATGTTGGGTTGCCTTTAAAATTGTGGGTAGCGATTGTCAATACCGTTGTATATTTGATTAATAAAGGTCCTTTAGTTCCTTTGGGTTGTGGTATTCCAGAGGAAGCATGGACAGGTAAGAAGGTGAGTTATTCCTTTCTCAAAACCTTCGATTGTGAAGCATTTGTAATATATATTCTGATAATAGAACCAAGCTGGAAGCTAAATAAAAAAAGTGTATCTTTGTTGGATATTGCATTGATGAATTTGGTTATAGGCTTTGGCATTTTGAAAATATGAAAATTGTTAGAAGCAGGGATGTTGTATTCAATGAGGTGTTGTACAAAGATTAGTTGCAGTAGCATGAGAAGAAAGAAAAGGATTATGTGGTGTTGGATGATACTTTGGACAAGAACGTTCCAATGGTCTCTCATGATCCACAACAACAACAACAAATACCACAGACTTCAATGAATGTTAGACAATCAACAAGGATAAGTAGACCTCCTAAAAGATTCTCTCCATCTTTGCATTCTATTTTATTAACTGATGTTGGTGAATTGGAAGGGAAAGATGAAGCTATGTAGGTTGATACAAAGGATCAATGGGAGTGAGGAATGGAAGAAGAAATGGATTCCTTGCTAAAAAATCAGATTTGGGAATTATGCAAGTTACCTGCAGGTAAAAATGCTTTACCAAATTAATGGGTTTATAGGTTGAAAGAGGAAGAAGGAGCTAAGAAAAGTTTTAAAGCCAAACTTCTATTCGTAGTGTTTTGAGTCTTGTGGCCACTGAAGACTTGCATCTTGAATAGCTAGATGTGAAAATCATATTTCTCCATGGGGATTTGGAAGAGGAGATATATATGCAACAACCACAGGGATTTGAGGTCAAAGGTAAGGAGAAATTAGTGTGAAAATTGAAAAAGAGTTTGTATGGCTTGAAACAGGCACCTCGGTAATGGTATTTGAAATTTGATAGTTCTATGGTTGAGCAAGGTTACAACCAGTGTCATTTTGACCATTGTGTTTACTTTAAGAGGTTGGATAATGATAGCTATATTATTTTTGTTTATATGCTGATCACATGCTTGTAGTGGGGTATAACATGGATCACATTAAAGAGTTAAAACAACAGTTAGCAAAATATTTTTCTATAAAATATTTGGAGACAACAAAAATAAATCCATGGAATGAGAATTTCTTGAGATAGTAAGAATAAAAAACTAACTCTATCTCAATCCGATTATGTTGAAAATGTGTTGCAAATATTTCATATGGAGAATGCAAAAGTTGTCAGCACACATTTTCCTAGTCATTTCAAATTGACTAAAGAGACATGTCTAAATACACAAGAGGAGGAAGAAAAAGTATCCAAGGTACCATACTCTTTAGTTGTGGGAAGTTTGATGTACACTATGGCATGCACGATGTTGGATATTACACATGCCATAGAAGTTGTAATAAGATATATGAGTATTCCCAAAATGGAGCATTGGAATGTGATAAAATGGATTTTCAGGTATTTGAGAGGTACATCCAATAAACATTTATGTTTTGGGGGCTCTAATACTGATTTAAAAGGCTTTTTTGACTTAGATTTGGCAAGCAATATTGATATCAGGCGGAGTACTACACGTTATGTGTTTACTATAGGTGGGAAAACGATGAGTTGGATCTCAAGGCTGTGAAAGATGGTTGATTTATCAACCATGGAGGCAAAGTATGTAGCTACAACAGAGGAAAGCAAGGAGATGATATGGCTGTAATTTTCATGGAAGAATTGGGCAAATAATAGGTTGCAAGTTATTTGTTTACGGACAACTAGAGTGCCATTCATCTTACTAAAAAAATTTCCTTGCATTTGAAGACCAAACACATACAACTGAGATAACAAGTTTCATTCGGTCAGTTGGAGGATGGACAGTTAAAGCTGAAAAAGATACATACAGGTGAAAATCCAATAAATATGATTACGAAGGTGGTTAAAAGGGAGAAGTTGAGCTCCTCTTTAGCTTCCATTGGCCTTCAAGATTGAAACTAATGAAATCAGAATAACAAAGTCCAAGGTGTTATTTCTAGTGGGAGCTATAGGGGCAATGGTGTTATGACCAGTCTCCAAGTGGGAGATGTAATGGTGTGGAGTCTGATTAGTCTCCAAGTGGGAGATTTTTGATATGCGGAGCTCAATCAAACTTGATGTTTATATTTTGAACCCTTTATTTGACATGTTTTTCCCCCAAATCAATCAATGAGGGAATGCAAGGGGAGAAAAAAATTGTTGTACATTTGCATTTGAAATACAATTATAACAGTTGTAAAAAATGCCCAAAAGTTAAATAGTTTCTTGTTGCGAACATGAAACGAATTGTCAGAACTTTGAACAGTCACATTTTGGTTTTATTTGTCTTCTTTTATGTGGAATCGATGTTGCAGGGTGTGTGCAGTGCATGGGGAAGTTAGCAGGTCATGTGTTTTGTGACTATGATTAATGTAGGTTATGCATTTGATGCATGTAGCACTATGTGCAAAAATTACAAAGCAGTGGAAAACGATTCAATTTGTTGCTACAAGTTATTAGAATGTACATTTTTTGGAACTAAATCAATAAATGGACTGCTATTTATGGACATAGCCCGAGAATTGGGTGAACCGCATTAAAAACTTGTGTTTTCTCACAGTTTTTTGTGTTATTTGTTCATTCCTCTGTTTAATACTTTTGTTGTGTTCATTTAATTTGCATTTAATTGGTAATTTGATCCCTCTATTCCTGCTTGGATTTCCTAACACAACTCACCTCCTCTTTGCTTCCCTCACCCTACACTCCAATTTGTGGGTGAGATTAGAGATATTTAGGGAAAGTGACAACAATTTTGGCTAATAAACTATATTCAAATTCCCCACTCTTCCATGTTCTTATTTTTCATATTTTTTTAAATTCTTAAGGATAAAAATATGATTTTCTTTATTACTTTAATTCTTTAAAAAACTATATATTTTCTTAAAAATCAAAGGGTTTATTGACTTAATTATTTTTTAACTTTTCAACAAAACATGCTTAATGACATAAGAAAAATAAAGACTTACAAATGCTTATTCTAGTCTCAACTCAACGCCAAGGGTCTCAAAATGAAGATTAAAACTCCATCAAACCTATTTACAAATGAGGTGACAATAATAATGACTTTGACGTTTACGCAACTCAAGACATACAATTACAATATGCAACTCGACTAAGCTAGGTCATGATGCAAAATGTTATTCATGAGAACCAATTATAAACATAACTTACAAACTATTGGTTTGTACATAATGATTTCTCAACATATGGTACATAACATTAATCCTACTTGATCCATAATACTCCCCTAATGATGCTTTCCCTTCTCAAATGGGAGGGGGATTGAACTTTATCTTGCATTCAACTCATTACAACATCAAGGTTGTTAGTTCGCTTAGATTAAAAACACATATATAAAATCAATAACCATCTCATATAAACCAATAACATCATAACATGAAACATGAAATCTCATTAATCATTTACATTCATTCATGCATATCATTATTTGTTATTGACTATTTTTTAATAATGATAACAATCATGTTTAAATTTCATAAATCATTTTGACATTAAGGTCTAGTATTAAAATTATGTTCACATGAGTGTGTGAAAGAATAATCTTCACATTTTAACCATTTATATTTGAAATATATAAAATAAAATAATGTCTTTTCAAAGAGTCATTAAATACTGAATACTTTAAATATTTGAAATAAGTCTTCAATAATTGATCCAAAAATGAGGTGTAACAAACAACCCAAGGTCCAATGGAGCGAGCGGGAGCGGACGGGAAGAGGCACGGGGGAGGGTTTTTGAAAACCTCTGAAGATGGTGATGAAGGGGAGGATGATCTGGATGTAGATCGGTCTTTAGTTCGTAAGGTTGTTTAGATTTCAGGGTGTTGTTTCCCGCTTTGTCCTAGCCTTTGTTTACTTCTCCTAGCATGCCTTTCGGTTTGGCATGTGTCATGTCTAGGAGCTTTGTTTCTTTTGCTTCCTTGTTTAGCTTTTTTCCCTAGTTTCTATTGAAAATATCTTGGTGTTTGGGGGTGCCTTCACTTGTGTGTCGGGTCTATGTTGCTCTCTTTGGATGCTACAACTATCTTGCGTCCTATTTTCGGGCAGGTGTTTTTTGCTAATCCTTGTTTTGGAAGCATTGTTTATGCTTGGCTTCTATTGTGGCGGTTTCTTGTGTTGCTCCCATTGTTGGGTATGAATTTGGTAGGCTACAAGAGGGCAGTGCTTGATGTTATAGTTGCTATTATGGATGTGGAAGGGAGCCTCTCTTTTGTGGCTTGGTCCCCTTGGTTTTTAAAGTTAACCTTGTTGAAGGGGTGTGCTTTTGCTTTGTGGGTGCTTGGTCCTTTACAATTCATTGGAGATTATGTTGCTGCTATCTCCATGAAGTTGTTGTTGGGTGACCTTTGGGTTGTTACTCTCCTTAAGATGGGTCTCTTGTGGGCAGAGCTATTACATTTTCTTTTTGTGATGACCCAAAAGCATTGGTTTTTGATTGAAGTGCATTTGTCTTTCATGGTTTAGTATCTTGCCATGCCAAAGGTGGTTGTGACTATCCTTCCTTTTGAAGTTTTCTCTCTGGATCTATAGGTGGTGTCTTATATGGAGGTGAAGACTGCTCCCATTGAGGCAAATCCCTCTCCTATTGAGGTGAAGGTGGTTACTGTAGATTTGGTGGGGAGTTTACTCTTTTGCTTGTTCTTATCGAGGTGGAGCTTGTGGGGGTAGAAGAGTGAAGGCTTTGGAGGTTTGGGCTCTCATTTCTTTCTCTCCTATAGAGGGGATCTCCCTCCTATTAAGGTGGAGTTGGATTTGGCATTTTTTGTGGGGTGCTACTACATGAAGGCTGATGTGTTTTAGTGTTCCGTGGTGCTCTCTAACTCCCTTATTGAGGTGGGAATTTCGGAGTTGCTGGTGTTTTTGTTTAGGGGTTTGATGGTATTCCACACCATCAAGTTGAATATCTCTCTTGGATCAATGGTTTCCTTGAGCAGCTGGTTTGCTAATGCTTGGCTGATGTAGGCGGTGTCTTTGTTTACCTAAGGGTCACAGGTCCCAGTTAAATTTTGGTTGTATTGGGACCTCGATCCCTTGTCTTCTTTTCTGATGCAACTTATGTAGTCTTTTTTTTAGCTGATGCTACTGTTGGTATGTGTATTATCTTGTATGCAACATGCTTTTCTTTGATAGGGTTACAGGTCCCTTCAAAACTGGTTTGTAATGGGTTTCAGGTCCCATCAAAGCCTTTTTTACCCCTAATAAAAAACAAACAACCCTTCCATGGCATTTCTAAATACCACAAATCCTCATATATCAGAAAGACAAAAGAAGTAAAGGTGAATCAAGTGAGTAGAGAAGAAAAGTTGTTATATTGATGGATGAAATATGTAGGCATATGATATTCCCATGAACACAAATTTAACCTAGATCCATGGACATGAACCTCCACACTGTAGACAAGGTTTTTTTATCTTAAGGCAAAACATTGATATAGACATCCTATTTTAAATAACAAGATGTACAAAAATTGATGCTGACACTAGCTTTTGTTCATTCTTCAGTCACAAAGCTAAGTATATTTATTATTCTCATTTATTTTCATTACTTAGCATTTAATTTCTTAATACACATACCCACAATAATCAGTAAATTAATTTAGGCTAATACTTGTTTATGTGTTTTGATTCTATTGGATTAACCTATATTAAGTTTAGGGAAAGATTATATTTTCCTTAACTCTAATTATCTTTATTATTTATCAATACGTGGTTATCGATTCATAACGAAGGTAAGAAATTTGCATACTTCATGAAACAAATATAGTTCCACATTTCCCTATTACCTTTATTTGAAAACATCACAAACTCTACATACCTTGGTAGAATTTGATTAGGTAATACTAATCTAATATCAAGCAATTAAATCACATATGCATACATTCACCCAACTAATATATACAACATATAATTATCCAAAAGATACGTTCAATATCCATCACTTGATTATCCAAACACACCATTCAATAACCAAAAATAGTTAAACACTCACTAAAGCAACAATATCTATCTCATTAAGCACTCACTAAAGCAACAATATCTATCTCATTAAACACTCACTAAAGCAACAATAACCAAAAATAGTTAAATGGATTATCTTTGAGGTACTTAAACAAATTTTTTTTGGGCCCCGCGG
This sequence comes from Sequoia sempervirens, assembly GCA_007258455.2. Lineage (NCBI taxonomy): Eukaryota > Viridiplantae > Streptophyta > Pinopsida > Cupressales > Cupressaceae > Sequoia > Sequoia sempervirens. The sequence goes on along the minus strand of VDFB02000015.1, from coordinate 4,645,808 downwards.
TCCTAATCTCTTTGGGAATGACCACTGGTATGTGTGAAAATATGATTGCCTTAATTAGGAAATATTTTTCATTATGGTATGATGGTGCCGCTAATTGGGGTGTGTGTTTTTCCTATTGGAATTTTGAAATACCTATCGCTCTGTTATTTTCGGTTGAAAATCCATGATTTTGGAGAGAAAATGGGTGGTGATAGAGTTCAAACCGAGCTTGGTTCTTATGAAGAGTTTCGCAGGGACCCTCTTGTTTGGCACATTTGCGTTGAGGGAGGCATTGCACCTCTAATGGAATGCCTTTAGGGGAATGATGAGAAGCTCTTAGTGTAGTTCATGAGCTCGTGGAATGACAGGAGAGTCATAGTTGGTGGCATCTCCTTCAAAATTAACGAGGAGGTCATAGCCAGCCTGTCATACATAGGCCAAAAGCTTAAAAAGCATACTAAAGTGCAAGATTTAGAAAGCCTCCATACATTTTGTTGGGGAAATGAGAAACCAACAAAGTTGCACATGGGGTTTGAAAGGGAGTCTCTGTTGAAGCCTTGGAACTAGGTATGTTTAGCCATTATGAAGTACATTACGATGGAGGGGAGATTCAAAGTGTTTTATTTTTACCATCTGCCCTTACTGAACCATCTTAGACACAAAATCCTCATAAGCTTTCTCTTTTTCCTACTTTCGTCTCTTGAAAGTTCTGTTAGGGAAACCTTAGACTTAGCTGCTAGGAACCCTGACAAATTGCCACCCTTTCCCTTGCACCAAGGTCTAATTCTTCATCTATACCACTTTTATCTGGCCCTTTGTCCCCTTAAACCTATTTCGGTTGTCAGAATTGAGGAATAGGAAGCCTTTGACCATTCCCTTGATAATCCTTCTCGAGCTGCCTCAATTGGATCCAAAAGAAAGAATCCCCCTGTGCTTAGTGAAACCCCCAACGACTCTAAACCTAAACCCCTAGCTAATAAGAAAAAAGGGGGTGTGGGTCTAGCTCAGTCTAAAGCGGTTGCTAGACTTTGTGAATTGAAGAACACTCCCACTAAAAAGGATAGTAAACCGACTGCCAAGAACAAACCTGAACCAAAAAAGGGCAAAAAGGGCACCTCGTGCCATGTGGTGGAGTCAGACACATAAACTAAGGAGGGGGACTCTATTGATAAAGATTCCCATGGGGACACTGTTGTTTCTAGTGTGGACTTAGGGGTGGAGTAGACTAGCATTAAACATTCTAATAGATTGGCCAAGAACAAAAAGGAGGACCTTGTTGATGAGTTTTCCAGTGATTTTGAGTAGAAGGGGGGCAAGGATGAGATAAAACATAATACCATTGAAGAAACCAAGGATTATGTTGAAGGGGCGAGCCATTTTTCAGAGCTAAACAAAATGATCCATGAAGATTCCACTCTAAAATCCTCTGAACATCTAGTTGGGGATTAGGGAGTGAAAAAGGTGGAAACTGAGAAGAAAAAGGAGCTCGACAATTTGCTATCTCAAGTTGAAAAATTGGAAAGGAAATTCACTAGGCTAACACGCTTCACGGTTCAGGTCATCCATAGGCCCGTTGTTACTTTGTACGATGTGCTGCGTGAGGAGGTTGACAAAAAGAATGTTGATAAAGGACCTGGTGGCAACAAATGGGTGGGTGATGAGGTTCTGGATCTGCTCTTTGAGGAGTGGGGAGGGCTTAACAAAGTAATGGGTTAGGCATGTGTTGTTGGTGGGTGGGTTTTCTTTTTACTGTCGGTCTACTGTTGTTGTAAGTTTTTGGTGTCTATCTGTTGTTTCTGCTACTGGACTATTTGATGTTAGTTTTTGTTTTTTGATCCTTTTTGGCCCTTTGGGCTCCTGGTGTAAAGGGTACTACACCTTGTAAATGCAACTTATCTTATAAAAAAAAACATCTATCTCACAATATAATACAAGAATAATATACCAAAAAAAGTTTCAATGCAAAATATTACATATGGTCAAGGCTGGCTATATAGTCTCAACTTTTGCAAAGAAAGTATTGATTTGAGAATTGAGATTGATTTGTATAGAGGTAAAATTACATTTCATTATGATAAGTAAAGTAAGGAGCTAACGAGTTCACAAAGTCAAATAATATTGTATGCTAGGACTATCTACTTAGCAAAGTGGCATAAAAGGGGAGGGAAAAATATAAGGACGTGCACTTTTAATCTCTAAGGTATACTTACTTCCCTAATCCCCCCACAAAAAAAGTATCAAATGCCTTTTTCTTCCACATAGTTGTAAGGAAAACAAATAATCTTTTAAAATCTTCCTAGGCTAATTAAATAAATGCAATTAGTAACCAAACAATTATTTTTGATAGAAGATAGCTACTTTGATAATTGCAATACTCATATAGAAATTTAATGTGGTGGATAGGGGTATTTAGCTCAAAAATTGACGATGGAAGAATGATGTTGTTCATGTGCTGAGTTAATTCATTAGTATTTTTAAATTAATGTCCTAGGTTTGATGACTATCTCAAAACCTACATATGAACACACAAAATTGTGGTTTAGAAATGAGCACCATGAGGTTGATTTGTAGTAGCACAAACTCAACTCAACACACAAAACTAATATGTGTCGTGCAAGATTAATATGAGAATGTGCACTTGAATCATTGTTCACCTTTGCCTTCCTAGCAGATAAACTTGTCATGACAACATCTTAGTACATTCTTTACCTTTGTCTTCCTAGTAGATAAACTTGTCATGGTGGCGTCTAAGGACATTGCTCCTACAAACATGTGTTAAGATGGTTGAATACAATGACATGTTAGCATGTCCTACAAACATGTGTTAAGTTGGTTCATAATAGCTAGTAGAAGGAGCAAGGAACTTAAATTTTGAATTGGATAGTTTGATTGCTAGGTTCATTCCCATGTGTAAGGATTGAACTAGATTAATCCTACACCATCTATAAATGAATTATAAGACAAAAATAATAATCTTAAGAAATATATTGAACTAAATGCAAATGGAGGTGCAATAATTAAAAAGTAATAAATATGTAAAAATACAAATAAAAGCAAAATGAATATAAATAGAAATCAAACTATAAACTAAACGGAACACAAAATATACCACTTATTGATATATTATTACAATCAAAATATTTCAATAAAATAAATACAACATTAAAATGACATTAGAATAGTGTCCCAAAAATGTTAGCCTTCCAGGCAGGCGAAGAGGTCGAACATGTCTGTCATGTGGCCGTGGGGCAATGCTAACGACTTGCTTCAAACAAGGCTGCACTCGCTGGAGCCCTGACACGTGTCACGGCCAAGAGCGTTACGCGCAGGCCGTGAAAAATGTTTTAACTAGCTCGAGTCTACTAATAAATTTTGCTTGAACTGTAATCTCGCCTTCACCTGAGGACACTAATAAATTTTGCTTTTGAACCACGTCTTAGACAGGCAAAAACCTCATCAAAACATCATTTGCTAATAATTGTGGTCTTAAATTAATTAGATTTAAAAAATGATTTCTACGATTCCGCTGATAAGTGGAGGGGTGTTGCGTTGTGGAGTTGCTTGGTGGGTGGGGAGAGTGTATTCAAAATTTCATCAAACAAATAAAATGTTATAATAATAATACTAATAATAATAATAAAGCTGGTTTTAGGAGAAACCCTGTTGACGCCTCGCCTTTTGCCCCAGATTTGGGACAGTTTTCGCACAGATTTGGTCGTGATTAAGCCCAGATACTCACAATTTGGTGCTCATTCAGCTACCCCTGACAAATTCGGTGGAGATAAATCTTTTTTCATGATAAAAACGGCCGCGATTTATCTTCTCTCGGACAATTTTGGCGGGCATTTTGAAGAATTTGGTGAAGGTAGGCCGATAATCGATTTTTTTAGAATCTGGTTTACATGTTTCCAGTTTGTGTCCTGCTATGCAAAAAGTGCGAGGTGTTTCAGAATTTGATCGGCATAAGCCCTTTGTTGGGAAATTTGGTCGAGATTGATTATAATAAACATCAGATTTTGTCAGTCCATAAGATTAAGTTGTAAAGCTTTTGGAAAAATTGTGTGTCGAAATTTTGCATAAACGTATTGGATCACACTCAGATTAATAATATCTGAGGGTGATCTCGAGAAAACCTGGTGGAGAGGTGAGTCGTGGTTTGCACGTTAGGAGGGGAGATCGGGGAGGACGGTGATGGTTGGAGATTTGCAGGAGTTATAGATGGGGAAGGTGCGCGTTGGTCCCGAGGTTGAAAAGGGAGGGAGGGAAGAAGAATAGTTGTAATTTTAGAATGGCGAGGCTCATAGGTTTAGGGAGGGCAGAATCGGATGAATTGCCCCGCGAGATAACCAGAATACCGAACGAAACAGGAGACAGTGGGTGGCTTATTCGTTTTTTTGACTCGGCATTCTTCTGCGAGTGGATTGCGATAAGTTATTTGTATAAACATGATCATCAGGGCGTCAGAGACTATCTTTGCAATAGAATGTACTCGTTGCCCCACTCTGGAATTGAGAGCTATCTGTTTCAGATATGTTACATGCTTGTGCACAAGCCCAGCCCTTCATTGGACAAGTTTGTAATCGACATGTGCTCCAAGTCTCTTAGAATTGCGCTTAAGGTGCATTGGTTTCTGATGGCAGAGGTGGAGGATTCTGAGGATAGTGAGGGGATTAGCAGAGTGCAGGAGAAATGCCAGATTGCAGCCACCTTGATGGGAGATTGGCTGCCATTGATCAGGCCTCAATCTAGTCCTGCCAGTCCCGGGAGTAAGAACCGAGTGCTCAATAGATTGTTTTCGTCCAAACAACGCCTTCTGTCTCTGACTTCATCACCTCCACTGCAGAAGAATCAAGCTCTTGCATCGCCCCCTCCCTCAAATGTGCATACTAGTGCTACCGGTCAGGAGGAGAACAAAATAGCTGCTGCAGATGAATCCGAGATATCCCTGAAAGTTCTGAAGAAACTCATGCCTGGCTCAAAGGTGAGAGATGCTCTGTTCAGGAGATTCACAGACAAGGAAGATGAAGAAGCGGATAGAACCAAGGAAACCACAAAGGAATCTGAACAAGAAAGTTTTTTTCGGAGGCTACTAAGAGATAGCAAAGAAGAAGAGGAAAGGGCTGTACGCAATGAAGAACTAGCAAGTTCTGATGGATTTTTTAAGCGCCTTTTTCGGGACAAGAGTGATCCAGAAGAGAAGAGTGGGGTCAAATCAGGGGAAGAAGATGAGAAAGATAATTTTTTTCGCAGGTTTTTCAGGGAGAAAAATGAAGATCGTGAAAAGAGGGATGGGCAGGATAAGGCTGACGATGATGATAAGGGCAATGCAAGTTGTGATGAAGAGGAGGGATCTAATTTCTTGTCATTTCGAAGGTTATTTAGAGTCCATCCAGAAGATGAGAAATCCTTGTCAACAGCTCTTGAGAATTGTTCCTTAAATACTCCTGAAAGTAGTCCTGGCACTGAGAGCTTTTTCAGAAGGTTGTTTCGGGACCAGGATAGATCTGTTGAAGATTCAGAATTATTTAGCCTAAAGCGACATAAAGAGGTTAGTCTATACTTTATAGCAATTTCCTCAGTTATGTTCTTTGTGAAATGCTTATTTGATGGCCTTAATCTTAATGTATATTCCTTTTGAACTATTTTTCTATATATTAATTCCTCAGTGATGTTTTATAAGAATGCTTATTTGATGGTTTTAACAATTAATTTTAATGCATATACCTTTTGAACGATTTCTCCAGCAATGACGTAATGACAATCTAAATTCTAGCTATGCCATTTATATTTCTTTTCTCTTTTAAACCAGTGTAGGATAAGCCCATCCCATTTGCCGAATTTGCTAATATATTATAATCCATTTTAATTAATAGCTATGTATTTTCAAAGTATTGGTCATGTGTTCTGTGGGACATTATTTTGGGGAAATAAGTAGGAAGATACATGTTATTGGTTCCCTATTAGAATTCTGACAAAAGAGATGAGGGAAAATTCCTTACTGCATTTTGATGTGTACATCCACTTGTCAGAACGACTTTCTTGGAACTGAGTACTATTTTCGTTTGGGAAAAAATTGCATATTATTTTTTCAAAAGTACATATCAAGGATTATGAAACTAAGTTTTGATTGAAATATTAAGAATTTATTCTTTAGGCCTTAATTTATCGTTAGTGGAAATAGATGATCTTGAAATATTTTATTCTGTCGCATATTGAAAAAGAAGGTATTAATTAGAAGAAAATTTGTTGCACATCGATATACATAAATACATACCTAATACATTCATACAGAGAGACATACATACATGCATATGTACCTATGCACATATGCAGAGACATACATTTGAATGTATTGGAGGATGCGGAATAATGGGAGCATGAAAAGAAAAATTCAAAAATGTCTATAATTTTATGCAAATCTGTAAATAGAATATGTATATTGGAGGCAATGTAAACTCCTAAATCCCTGATAATCTAAGGAAGGAATTTTTCTGCAATGTTATCAAGTTGGCTGCTTGGTCACCTAGCATATTGATTGTCCAGGGATATACAAACCATTATATAAAGGATCTCTTATGTGATAGAGATAGACTCTGCATATTTGATAGCTGATATATTTCAATATCGTTACAGACATTTTTATGCATATTCATATCCACTTACATACATGCATATATACACTCTATTAGATATCTTTTCTTTTAGGATTAACCACTTGGAATATTCAATACTCAAGCGATTCTTTCAATGAGCTATCATTGTTACATTCATTTCTTTATATATAGAAATCTTCACATTTTTACATGCATATATGTGTCTATGTGTATATACATACAAATGCACAAGTACATGTATATGTGTATACACATAAACACAGATATACAAATGTATGTATATATGTATAGAGTAAATTATATATGCGGATCTCTCTCAATCACCATTATATGGGCATTTGCATCAGGTCAAAAATTGCTGAATTAAGTATGTACTTGTATGTACCCCATATGCTGCTGGTGCAGGGTTGGGACACGCCTTGATTACAGAGCATGCTCCCTGGATTTGGGGACATTTAAAATACAATTTTTCCTAAACATAAAGCAAAGTAAAAACACTTAGCAAACCTGGATATGAACAATTTACAGCCATTGAAGAGACATTTTGCATTATTTTCTCTTTATATTTTCAAGTACCGATACATTGACTTGGGAAGTAGCTACACATTCAGACACATTTATGCATCTTGCATCTCTCTATGGTTCAATGTTTCATTGAGCCCTCCAATTCTGTTTTCTGGGGATGCAGGGGAGAGGGAGTATGTGGAAATCTGAAAAGTGAATGCCTGGAAGCTCCCCTAAAATGCAAGGAACATAATTTGAATAGGAAATTACCACGGGGATGGGGAGTATGCGATTGGACCAGAAGGATGAGAACAAGGAACCGAGATGTGCGATGCCTTCCCATGGGACATGCGTGCGAGTATTTATGTACTTGTCTACTAGAAACACACAATTTGCAAGAAAACGGAAATGCAAAACAAAATGATGATTGACAAGTTTTGCACAAGGAATAGCTATATTAGTATATACGTACAATAAAATGCTCTTTTATAGCTATATGAAAATTAAATTTCTAATTAACAAGTAGTGCAGCAATTTTTCTTTCACGACCTCACTATGAATTCTAGTTGACCAATAAGCACACCAGAAGATTCTAACTTAGTATGGTGATTCTCAAATCATAAAACCATAAATATGTCAAACAAGACCCGATTTATATCACAAGTATTGAAAATGACCATGTGAGAGGAAGACTCATCTTGAAGGAAGATAAAACTGATGGAAACCATGGTTGGAGGTAGAAGCAGGCCCTAAGTTCATATCAAAGTGCAGGCGTTGAAGAATTAACATCATCATTATCACTAAATGAGGCAAAGAAAATTTTATAATGCCCATAGAAATTAAGCTTAGATCAGAGGGCCTGGTGTGGCAATCTTGTGAGTGCAATTAACTTTTCTTGGGAACTCTTATCACATCTACCAAAAATTAGAGAGGAAGTCAGTAATGAGCATCTGTTTGGATCTCTTGGAGTATGGATGAGGAGTGAGGAGAACTTGTATGTTTGTGAAGAAGGACATCATATGTACCGCACCCAATGTGATAGAAGGAGGTGAATGGAATTAATTTGATGGCTAATCATGGAGCAGAACGTGGTCTCTTCAATTTGACACCATCTGTGTGGTACCATTCAAATAATGTGGAATGCTTCCCATGGATAGAATAAACAAGGATGAGGTAATCAGTAAGGTAGTTCTTAGATTCCCTTGCAAAGGCTGATTCTTGAAGATGACTAATTTTTACAGGTAAGCAGCTAAGCACCTTTGATTGTCAAAGTAGAATTATGGAGTGAGTGATCCTCTTGAATCTGTATACAAAAAATAATATCCCCCTTTGATCTCTTAGTAGATAGGACACAATGAAAATAAAGCACTCCTCCATCTTCACTACCTAGAGAGAAAACTTTACATGCTCTACACTTGTGGGAATATAGAAGTCAATGGCACTAGTGAGATTAAATTATCTACCGACCAAAAGGAATCTTGAGGCCATTTGTCTGAAGTCACTAACTATACTCAGGAGGGATGATGGTACCATTGACCATCTGCATGAATGGTTCAATGCACAGAACTATCTTATGCCTGAGAAGTTGTAGAAAGAAATGAAAAGATCAGATTAATGTCCGCAGATTACCAAAAGTAGGTCAAAAGGACTAGAGGTTACAGCAGTTTAACAACAGAAAGTTCGAGGAAGAGGGAACCTTAGACTCAATAATAAAAGTATATAAGACAAGATAAAGCACTGTGCCGCTAACAAATAGCAATGAAGGGTGAACAAGAGCCCCAAAAGCATGTAGAGAAGAGATCCAAGTGACTTGAATGTACTTTTGATATATGTCCTCACTGACAGCCTTATTAATCACTCCCTTTCTGAAAGGATACCATAAGTGTCTAAAGTGTATCTAGAGGGAGGGAGCTATTTCATGGGAATGTTGAGGGATTGGAGTAGCAGATTAGTCTCTGTCTACATAAATCTTAGAATTATTCTAAAGCCAAAAGTGAACATTATAGCAATTTCATTGATCAAGGGTTAAGTTTAGCAGCTTTTAGTGACAATAAATATCCAAAATGGTGCAATAATGAAATTAAAATATCATGAAAACATATTGTCCATACTAGTTACTATATAGTCTTTATAATTTAGCAAAAAATAGAGGAGATGGCAGGTAACCTATGGGAAATCTTAGAGGAAATTGTTTGATGGATGCATCCCGGAAAAACATATCCTGCATAGAACTTTGAGCAGTTCTGCTAACAGTGACTAATTTAGGTTCCTAGGAGTGATAATAGAGTCACTTCCTTGGCATAATGTTACCTTTAATGGATTTATTCTTAGCCATGCAAGATGAAGAAATTTGGAAATCAGAGATTTTAGAAATTGCATACATTATGAGAAAAATCATCAACAGTCCAATGGATTAAGGGAGAACACCTCCTGGATTATTATCAAGGTGCTGTATAGGCTTCTAAAAGCCCTTGTTCTTGTATTCATTAAAATTGATGAACAAATAGACCAATGGAATGATGAAAAAGAGTAATGCATGCACCTTGAAACCAATGAAGAGAATCTGGGCAGCTAATGGGAAAACCCTTTTGTAAGAAATAGGGGAGCAGCATTTAATAGATATTTGGAAAACGATGAAGAAAACCTTATGCATCAGAGGATGATGGAGACAGTTCCCATTTCCAAGTTTGAAGAGGTGAATGGCGGTATTACACTTAGGACTTGAATTGGAAAGCTAGATTGTTTTGTTGCTTTAAACCCTATGGGAGATAATAAACTTATTCTGTCACATTACGCCCAGAGGGATTACTATATGATTGGTTGCATATGTCTGAGCACAAGATGGAAGCAGATGATGATGGTGGTTTTTGCTAAGACAGAACCACTTGGGAAGGGTTTGTAACTGCCTGTTTTCATAATTTAAGGGCTATGACCAAAATTATTTCTTGTCCCTTAAAAATAAGAAGCAAAAAGACACCATGGCATATAATTCTAAAGAGTTATGTAAACAAGTTTGATGGCTGGAAGGATCTGCCCTTGGCATGTAGCTGCCATGTGTATCAATGAATAGAAAGAGTTTCAATGTTTATGTCAAGCATTTGAAGTCAGTACTTTAGAGATTGATTTAGGTGCATGTCACACTAATCTTAATTTCTATGAATGCAATGTGAGCTACCTGAAGTTGTGGCAGTCTGATTCTTTTGTTGATGTCACTTTCTGGTTTTAAGTGAAATTTACTATTGATGTTTTGGGGTCTTAGTGGACATTTCTTTGCTTTCCAGACACAAGTTCTCCTTGTCTTGCAGAAATATATCAGACCATTGCTTCCAAATTTCCATGTTCCAGCACATTAAATAATGTAGATAGAATGATCCCCACATATTGACAGGTGGAGGTGACAATTTACTATTGGTGAATTATCTTAACACAATTCACACATGGAATCTCTTTTCACAGTGCTCACCATCATGATTTACTATTTACTATATCATGATTATTCTAAATAGTGATTGTTCCTGCCACAATGCATCAAAGGTTTCTGATTTTGAAAGCTGATTTGACAGTTAGTTACCCCAAACTTTATGCTCCTATATGTTATTCAATTCATTATTTTAAAGTACTGATTTTATCAAGAAGTTTTTTATTAACATCAAATTCTTCCTATTTATCATTAAGACCTTTTGTGAGGATTTTGATTATATTTGTGACTTGATTATCTTGGTGTGTTGCCACCATATGATGGTGCTCACTATTGCAACAAGATCCCACTGATCTACATTTCTAATTGTAAGCCTGTACACACCATTTCTATGATTCCTTTATGCACAATTTTGTACTTATCATGCATGTCTATAATCGAGCAATTACCATTGTTGAATTTGTATTGTGGTTGTGATGTTAAATTCTTTGTAAGACTGGCATGTAAAGCATATTACTAAGAATTTTCAGAACTTTTTCTCTTTTGAGAGTCACATCTCAAGTTTCTTTGATAGGAATTGGCTCCTTACAGGGTTTTTAAGGAGTGAAAATACATCATATTGTAAAAGTTGTGCCAATATGCATAAGAATATGTGTAGTAAACATTATTCAAAGCTTTTGTAATTGTTTTGAGGTTGAACAATAAAGCAACAAGAGACAAAAAATTCCAATTTCTCATTGCCAGAGTTGCTGGCATACCTCCTTGAGTTGAGCTCATTAATCATCCCAACAATTATGGTTATAATTACTTAGTTTGCTCCTTCAGAGCAACTTCTTTTATGTCTTTGAGTACCTGATTTATCTTTCTTCGCATCCTATACTGCAAAATTTCTCTCTAAATTGTAGAAACATTCCTTTCTGACTGTTATTACATTATTCATAATTGAGGATAAAATAAGTATGGTGAATTATGACACCAGTTGTGAAAAGTAAGGTTTTGAAGATTTAGATACTTTTAGCTGCAACCAGCCCTTCTCATTATCTTGTTGTATGGCTATTGGTCACAATATTTCCACACATTTTCTAGTTCCAAGTTACCGGTTTTGGTACAGATCCTAGTTCAGGTTCATGGATCCAGCAATGTTTTTTGGCTGGGTTTGTCCATACAAAAAACTAATTGTTGAACTTGATCTTATTATTTTAATCTTAATAATATATTAAGATTAGAATACCACATAGCATCATATAAACAACAAAACCACCATGAACTCGAATGTCATTTAAAACATAAATGATAAATATTATAAAATATTCATTGTTCAAACTTCAAGTTCAATATTAAAATAATAATATCAAGTTCAGCAATTAGTTTTCATTGTCAAATGGATTTTCTAAATCATTAGTATAATCATCATCATTAACATTAGATGATGTAGGAAGAAGAACCACAAACTGTGCCACTATCACTTGCACTAAAAGTGTCCTTTCTTTCAAACTCCTCAAGTGCAATATGTTGGGAAGTGGAAGCATCCAAGTTAGTATGCTTTGGCTCTATATCCCACAACTTCATATCTCCTTTCTTGTAGCCATGTTGTTTGTGTGAAAGGAGGCACAAATTGGAATGCACATACACTAAGCTCTTCGCTCTTTTTGAGTTCAATCTGTTGTGCTTTACATAAGTGGATGAAAGAGTATGTGCTCCAATTCCTCCCAAATGTAGATGAACTAGCAACCTATGAAGAAACAATAGAGAGATAGAGTTATACATTATAAAAAAAAAACTTAAAAAGCTATAAATGAAACTTTAAAGATTAAAAATAAAAATTTATTAAACTTGCTATAAAACTTTGATTGCAAGGGATTGTAGTTGTTGGAATTGTTGGTCAAGGAAGTACCACCAACTGTGAGCAGGCTTCTTGAACTTGTCATGAAGAGCCTCAATACTTTGACCATTTGAGTGTACAAAATCAATGAACTTACTCATGACTACATCTTGCAAATTAGGTTCAGGGAAGAGTCTACGAAATGTTGCCTTGTGCCCTTCAACGAATTTAAAATATCTATATGGGGCAATCTTTGCTTGCGCATAAAGAATCTTAGCACTATAGTATTTTGGACTCCATGCAAAGGCAAGAAGATGTAGCGGAGTGGTCATTGTGTTCCATTTTTTCCCATTTTTTCCAATAATTGTGTGCACTTGTTTGAAGAAAGTTTCTCTAGGGTCATGCTTTTTTACATTTATGATGTTCTTCATCTTCTCAATCATTGAGTCAATGCCATCATATATCTCTCCCTAGTGAGTCTTGTCCATGTTAGTATAACAAATCATACTCAAAATGGGCTTGGTGAAACCAAGGAGATACTCCACACAAACCCACTTGGAGTCATCTAGGATCATCCACTTGATATTGGTTGCCCTCTTAGTGTTACTTTGCTTCCATATGGACCAAGTTTGGCTAATGACCATGCTAGAAAGTGCTTCTTGAACTTTCATAAGTTGTCTCAAGACAATTGTGTTAAAGGTGAAATGGTCTTAAGAACCTATTAAAAAGAAAACAAACTTTAAAGAAGAGTTAGAATACACAATCAAATTATGACTTAAGTAACTAAGTTAAAAACAAGTAACTAAAGAAAACTAAAATATAAAATTATATACTTCACTTACTTCAATAGCTCCGATTTTGAAAATCATCTAAATGTGCCTTGTGACATGTGGTGGTTGGTGAGGAACTTTTGGATCTCCTCATCCTTTGTATACAACTCTTTGATCCAATCAATTTTATTCTGTGTTACCCCGAGTTTCCAGGACGGGGACGGCGGGCCAAGTCCCCAAGTCCTCGATTTTTCAAGCCAATTTTGGGGATGGCTATATAAAATATAGGAAAATTTTAAATATTCATATGAAAACATGGATAAAGCAAGCATATATACATTATAGAAACTTAGCATATAACATTTGTGTTAAGAATTCATTGTCAATACCCAATATGCATTCAAAATTCAGAATTCATTGCCAATATGCATGTGATATTAAACAATAACATAAATGTATAACAAAATGCCCAAAGGCTACATTGCTGCCATATAGTTTTTTTTTTCAATTATGATATGAAAATCAAAATGAAAAACACATAGTACACTTTTGTCGTCTCCTGGCTGTCCTCGGGACAGGGGGATTTAGACTTGGGGATGCGTCCTTGGGTAACACTTATTTTTTTCCCAATCTTTTGTAGCATAAGATTGAGAGAGTGGATTGCTGTGGATGACATTCATCAATCAACAACTCAACAACTCTACATTTCTTTGCGTTGTTTGTTATGACTTGAACAACATCACGGGGTCCCACTTCCTCAATGGTTGCGATGAGAATATTAGCAATAAATTGGCCATCCTTTACCTGCCCCTCACAAGCCACAATTTTAAAAATGTCCGTTTAGGGGACACTACTATGACATTGATCAAGGGCTAATTTTTAGCATCTTTCTACCCATTGGAAACAATGGACACCCCTGTCTCAAACCATGAATCTCTTATGGGCTTCGATGAATCTTCTACGAGCTTGACCTCATTTTTCAATAAGGTGCCACACACCTTCTCATAACTTGGGCCCTTGTACCCTTTTAGATTTTTCATTTATTTTCTCACCAATTCTTGCCAGTATGGTAGCGAACAACGTTAAAAGCCAACCCATTTGCATAAATATATCTTCCTATGTGTTGATCGACAATGTCTCGAGTCTCATTTTGAAATACAGTTTCCAAAAGTCCCTTCTATCTTTTGTTTGTAGTGGGTCCTTCACTTTCAGGAGTGGCAAAAAGTGGGTGGCTCTCCACCACAACATTGGGACTAGATGTGGGCATAGGGGGCTTCATTCCCTTTGATCTTCTATTTGCTAAAGGATGATTTGCTCTATGGCTCACTAGTTCATCTGCATGTACTTGCACCATAATATATGCTATCACTGGCTCCGATGGCACATGAACACCATTCTTGGGCAAGCTTTGGTTCCTTGTCTGGCTATTCCACACAAATGGGTTTTCACTTGACTATATGAAATTGAATATCTAATATCACACCCTTGGCAAATCCAAATATACCTCCCATCACTTGGAACTGGTTGTATCATATTAACATGCCTCTATAGAGGAGAACTTGGATCTGTTTTGAATTTAGGTCAGCTTGTAGAGCTACAACTAGCTGCCATTGTAATTCTTATGGCAAGAAATTTTATAAAAAACACATTCAAAACAAATAAAATTTTAAAAACAAAAAATAGATATATAAAACCTAGCTCTTTCGATACATTCGTAGAAGAATGAAAGAAAAACAAAGCAAAGAGTTTGTTTCATGTTTGTTAAACAAAAATGGAGGAAAAAAAAAAGAAAAAAATGTACCTCTTTGCAAAAATATTCTTCTATGATCTTCTTGGCAGCCAATCACACTTGCAAATATGTAGGAATGGCAATACAACTGTTGTAGAACCTTCAAAGATCAATCTTTAGCTCCTTTTGTTGATTCAACAAGCAAAAATGAAAGTTCAGCCTTTTGGAATGATATTTGTTTTTTGCAATATAAATGAGCTAAAATGAACTTAATTTGTTGTTTGAAATGTTTTAGAAGTTACTTTTAGGGTTTGAAATCCATTTTAGGGCACCTAGGTCAAAGTCAAATCAAGAAAAAATTAAAAAAAAAAAAAAATTAAAAAAAAGAGTGCAGGGGACTAACGGATTTGCCTTGGGCTCCCCTGGATCCTTCCCAAGTTTGCCTAGGTTTGTCAGACGACCCCAAGCCCACTCTCCCGTATCCTACTTGTATCTGCAGGCAGATCAGACTGAACATAGATCTGATTTGGACTAGACCTGGATCTTGTTGAATTGGAGGCAAATCTGGTAACATAGTTCTAGTTTGATAAAATGGATAAATTCACCTTCTGTGAGTTTTGAACTTGAGAGCACCTTTTGGCAGCTAGAATGACAGCCAACCCTGCTGCAAACAACTTAGAAAATTCTTGCTGCCAAAATACAACATTTTTTTTAAAGTCTGAATTAGGGGATAAAAGACTAATATGAATTTCTATTGATTTACCCTTTGTTTGGAGTGGTTTTGATGTGTTAATCAAATCCAAATATGTAAAAGCCTTCGAAAATCAAGTATAATAGTTTGCTATGAATTGGCCAGCCGCCATATTGTGCCAGTTTGCCTCCCTCATTGTATGTATAGCCATAGAATCTGCAATTGAGTGACCCTTTAGGGAAGCATTACTGTGCTACAATATGAATACATACAAACACAATTAAACAAAACAGATGTTATTAAAAATAATTGTAAAATCTATAGAAGTCCATTATTGAGGATCTGACTTCTTTGCTACTTTAGATTCAAGTCTATATGACAATCAAAGTGTACAAGTTGCAAAGCTGCAGTTTTTACAAGCAACCTTATACATATAATTATTACAATTATATTGATATTACCCCTTGATAGGCTACGTCTATTCCTCTATATCTTGCAGTAAGTCACTAACATGCACCCTTTTACATTTCTTAAAATATTAATATATCTTCTTGAACTGTTATTTACCTCACTCATAATCAAGGCATATTTATATTAATATTAATAGTTCTTTCTAATTCCTATCAGATTTAAAGACCTAATTATTGACTTGAAGACATGCTGTCAGGAGTCAAACCTCTGCCTATGAAATACATAGTTGAACATGGACAGACAGGATAATTTCAAATGTGACTGGAGGACATTGTCTAAGATTCTATGCGAAGATGACATGAGGATATTGACTAAGAAATTATGCAAGGTTGAAATTGTCATCAACACACCCTTGTATAACATGTTTAGCATGTTGTTTAACACATCAAAAGCAGATTTTTGGTACATTCTGGATTGGCACCTATTACAACATTTCAACTTAACAGACCTCTTTGCTATTTACATCTTGCTTGATTGGATCCCTCAACATTTATTGCTTCTAGAAATTGTCCTTTGATGTTCTCAACTTCTTCTATGTCTAGCTAGTCCTACTTTTTGCTCTACACTTTCACATTCTGGGCTGCATAGTCTTCCTTGCTTGTCATTAGCACTTGTCTATTCATGTTTACTTGTGCATTCATGAATTTCAATCACTTTTGTTTGGCCTTTATGGACACACTTAAAAATCCTAGTTGGTCCACACTTAAATAGGAAAAGAAATTTCTCTTTGCCGACTGTATAAAAATAAATTATTCATTAAATTGGTAGCACAAACATTCATCCCTGTCTGCATAATCTCATTCACATGTACAACATTACTTCATTACAACATCATCACTACAGAATTAAGACAGCACTCATGGATGCAAGTCCTGAACAAGTCCCTTCTGTGACATTTTCAAACTCTGGCATTATTTCAAAATTGCAACAAGCACATATGATGTAAAATAAAGATGCAGAATTGAATCAGAAACTTTAGGTAGTACTCCAAATTGTTGTGCATGACACACTGGCTCTCTGCTGACAGTTCATTCCAATATCTGTACATTGCAACACACTGCCTCTCTGCGTACAGTTTCTTCCTATATCTGCACATTGCAATGCCTCAGGATTATAACTATTTTTTACACGATAATGACCACAAGTTGGGCTTTCATGCATAAGATGACCAACGACTCTTAATTATTGTTAGTCTTTTAGAATATATTCTTGAGTTGTATTATTATGCATGTAATGGTATTGTTAAAGAAAATCATATGAGTCGGGTATTAGTGATGAAAGTCTCTGTATTCTTTTTTTGGGAGTTTTACAGGTCTTTTGATGGTTGTAAGTCAGTCAGTGCATCAGAGCTGTTGAAATCTTATTCCTGTTTTCAGTAGCTACAACATGTGAAATCTAAACATTTGGCTTGGAATGTTTAGGGCCGAAAATGATGTCATAAGAAGTCATGCTTAGTGCTTTGTAATGTAAAACATTTTTCTTAGGAAACTTTTGATATCTGAACATAGAGTGACAAAGCATGGTGGAAAGATGGCAGTAATGAGATCTGTTGACATAAGTGTCTCTAAAATTTATGCTTTTGGAGAAAAGGTGTATGGTCTGATTGACTTGTGGCCATATAATAGTACAAATTTACATTAAAGGTTTTAGATTTTCACCTACATAATGTCATGTATGTGGATACAACTGTTAATGTTTTTAATTCTGACATTATGAGTCTCCTTCTAGACCCCTCTTCAGGGAAATTTATGTTTCTTTACTTGATCTTTTAGAAACTAACAAATGGTGCTTCTGATTCTATATTCATTTTATTTTTGTTGGTTTTGTGAGTTATATAACTCTAGTAGACTATTTTGCTTTTGGTTACTTAGGGTATATAGATTTCAGATAATTTGTAAGTTTGTTTTTCCTGTCTTGGTTGTAGTATAAAATTTTACTTATTGATGCAGAAACGGCCAGGATCCCCAAAGCGAAGTGACAGGTCATGTGCTAAACCACCTTTGCCAAATAACATTACATCTCAAATGCGTAAAGGAACTTACCATGCATCTTTGGAATTTGTTCAATCATTATGTGATACATCTTATGCTTTAGTGGATCTTCCAATGGAAGATCGCAGGAACTCCTTGCATGAGGTGTGTAGATTTGTTCCTGCCTCTAGATAAATTTTGTGTTGGTTGTAAGGGTATGTAGCACTATGATGCTATGCGTTTATTTGTTATTATGTTGATACTTTCTAGAAAAGATATTTTTGTTTACAAGGAAGAATGATGATAATTAATCTGTTGCAACTATTTTTGCAGTCATTGGCAGAGATCAATTCCCACCTAACAGCTTCTCAAAGTAGCGGAGGTATTCACTATTCTCTATGTGAGCTTTAGTTTCCCATGATAATTTGTAATTTCTTTTCCATGCTATTCTGTCTTCGGACCTGTATGGATAGGTCGGCTTTGTCTTTTCTAGTCATCTGTTGTTTAGCTGAATGCTAGCTGAACTATTACTTGTAGACTTTATGCCATTTGTTTTGTGAAATGACTCCTAGGTTTACATTTCTCTTCATATATTGGAAAAGGAAACCATTTCACCAATTATGGTAACTGGACATTTTTAGGGTAACATTTCATTTACATTTCTCTTCATATATTGGAAAAGGAAAGCATTCCACCAATTATTGTAACTGGACGTTTTAGGGCAATGTTTACTAACATCAATGCTAGTCAATAGTAATTATCTAAGTTACCGATTCGTTTTTGGATTCGGGTACGGGTACGAGAATCCGGTACGGGATTCGGCAAAAAATTTTTTTTGGGGTTGGGTATGGCTTGGGTACGGCAATACAAAAAACATATAAAAATCAGAAATATATACATATTTGCAGCAGTAATGAAGTTCAGAATACACCGCCATATTAATAGTCTAATAACATAGCAAAAATACATCACCACTTTCATAGTCAAATATTAAAATATTAGTGATACTCGAATGTCATGATATAAAATTATAAATTAAAGTTCAAACATAAAAATGTCATGTGTTTTTGGGAAGATGATGCCAGAATGAAAGAATGTGTGGCAGCCACTATTGGAGAAGTGGAAGATGACCTTGTAGGTGGCTTGCACAATCCTTTCTTGGCTAAAGGATGGGATTCTTATTTTGCTTTCCCGATTGCACTATTTGCTTCTTACTCTTTGATATAAGAGGGAAATTACTCCTTAGGCAATCCATGTTTGTTTGGCCCTAGACAAATTCTAATTCCTTGCCTGGTCATTGCACACAAGTAAGTTTTCACCAGACTATACAAGCTCTTCTACTTGTTATGGCATTGACTACAAGTCCAAAGATACCTCCAGCAAGGTGCTCAAATTGAAGACACCTGCAGCATTAGATCTTGTGTACTGAAGGGCTTAAACAGAGTTAGGGACTCTTCACGTATAACAGAGTGTAATGGCAGAATGGTAAGATTTTCTATACAAAGAGGGAGGTGTTCAGTATAGATGAGAATATGCTGTGAACTAAAGTGTTTTCATGTAGTATATGATGCTTTTGTAATCAGAAGTTCTTATGATGTCATTGGATGTATTAGGGTGTTCTTGTGTTGACAGAGTTGACTGTGGATATGCATTTGAATAGACATTGAATTGCAGAAGGATAGTGATTTGTACAGAAACAGAGAGACCCTCTGTGTATTTCCTTTTCATCCAAATCTGAGATGTAATCATTCATGTCAGTGAGACAAATGTCATGTCAGTGAAACACAAATTGTACCTAGTGAAGGTTTGATTCTTGCCAGTGAGGCTATGTCAGTGAGACACTAAATGTAACCAGTGAGGTTTTGTTTTGCCAGTGAGGCATAATAAAGTGCAGATTCAAGGGTGGTTTTTTATCCCTTTTTGCAGCTCAATCATTGTGACATGTTGCCAAAGAGTTGATGCTTGATCAAATTTGGAATTCCTTTCCATCCTTAGGTCCATTGAATTAGAGCTAGTTGAATTATAAACTACACGGATACCTGTATCTACATTGAAAAAAAATATATGCAAGGACAATCAGAAAAAAAACTAACCAAAGCTACGCAAATATATGGGGTTTTTGGGTGTTTTGACGTTTGGATTCGCATCAGATTCGCGTTGGATTCTTCTGGGCGTATCCTGGACGAATCCACAGCGGCGTTTCAAATCCAAGGCGAATCCACAGTCCAATTTTCGTACCCTGTCCGAATTTGAATCGTACCGAATCCGAATTTCGTATCCGGTACGAATCGTATCGTATCCAGAGGCTGGGAGTGGCGAATCGGTAACTTAGGTAATTATCAAAAAGTGCTAAATGCCTTCAATCTTGGGGCAAGTAACTGCCAGTGCTAGGAGAGTTGTTACTTATTGACAATTTGACACAATAACTGAAGTATATCTAGGAGGATCGAGCTAAAAGGGATATTTCAAACTCTCCAGTTATAAGACAACTAGAAATTTTCTTTACTGGAGCATTCCATAATGATCCCTTGAAGGATTATTGACACAGGTCGACATTGAAGAGATATATAAACTCCACAAGCAAAGGAAATGATTGCTAATATGTGAAGGTGTCAATAGACACTAAAAAGAAGAATTGCTTTATATTTATGTTACCGGGTCCCTTGGTTTAGCCCCCCGAACCCGCCAAAATACGTGTGGGTTCGGGTTCGGGTTCGGGTTCGGGTTCGGTTCTCCCCTGGGTCCTTCTGGGTCCTTCATTTTGAACCCGGGTTCTCTGTGGGTCCAAGGACCCACAGAGAACCAAAATGAAGACCCTGGCAGAACCCGGGGAGAACCCAGAGGACCCGGGAGGACCCACGCCATACAGCCTTAAAAAAGGCAAAATCTCAACTTAAAAACAAAAAACCTAACCCTAAAAAGTGCCCAGATTGCCTTATATTGACTTGGCCGACCAAATGAGGCTCATTTTGCAAACTCAAAAGAGCAAAAACACCATTTTTTTGCCTCCAAGCTAAAATAGTTGATTTTTGCAGGTTTTCTCTTTTTTTTCGAAGGTGAGATTGTAAGAGCTACGAAGGAGTTCAACTGATAGAAACAAGAGAGGAATAGGTGCACTAAGAAGATCAAGCAATCAAAGGTGAGTGAATCTATCCTCTTTTTTTTAGTTTTCAATAATTTTTTTGAAGATTTTTCAAGTTTTTTTTTCTTTTTCTAGTAAGGTTTGAAATTTTTTAAGAACATTTTATGCAAAATAAGGGGTTATAATGCCCATTTTTTCTAAAAAAAATTACTTGTTTTTTATTTATTTTAGGTTCATATCTTCATACAAAATGGCCGATAGTTCTACTTCAGTTGGAATGGGTGCAGAGAGTCAATTTAAATATGATCCAGGCTCACCTCTTTGGCGACATACGACAATGATTCAACAACTTCCCGGTGGTGGGGGTTATGTTTGGCGTTGCAGCCAATGTGGAACTACATATAGGAGCTCGTACTTTCGAGTGAAAGCCCATTTATGTGCTATTGGTAATCAAGGAATAAAACCTTGCCTTGGGCCAGATAAAAAAGGGTTGACAAAGAATCAAATAATGGGTTATATTAAAGAACAAGAGGATGCTGACAATGCATTCAAAACACCAAAGGCTACAGACCATCCTCTTATGAAGAAAGGTAAAAATAAAAGCAAAAGCTCGCAAAGACTTAGTGGCTTATCAGAACCGGCTGGCCCACATCCTTTCATGGAAATGGCACAATCTTCTGAAGGAGAAAATATTTCGGTGACACGAAAAAGAGGCCCATTGGATAGAGCCTTCAAAAATGAAGCAAGGGAGTTGGCAGATGAGAGCATTGCACGTTGCATTTATGGCAATGGGCTTCCTTTCAACCTTGTTAGATCACCTTATTGGCAGGAAATGGTGAAAGCCATTTCTAAGACAACTCCTGATTATGTTAGTCCTGGGTATGAAAAGGTGCGGACCACCTTATTGGCAAAGGAGAAATCTTCAGTAGATGTAGCATTGAGAGGAATCAAGGATACATGGGTCGAAACAGGTGTGTCCATCATTTCTGATGGATGGAAGGATTGCAAAAATAGACCATTGATCAATGTTATAGCAGTATCCCCTAAAGGGGCGATGTTTTTGAAGGCAGTTGATTGTGAAGGGAAAATAAAAGATGCAAGTTTTATTGCCAATATCCTCATAGAATCCATTGAAATGGTGGGGCCTGAAAACGTTGTCCAAGTCATAACAGATAATGCTAAAAACTGTAGGGCAGCTGGGGCTATAGTGGAGGCTAGATATGGTCACATTTTTTGGACACCATGTGCAGTCCACTCACTCAATTTGATAATGCAAAAGATTGGTACACAAATTGAGTGGGTCAAGCAAATCTACGCAGAGGGTGAGGAGATCCAAATGTTTGTGACTAATCATCATATGTCACAAGCCATCTTCAGGACCTTCTCCAAGTTGGAGTTGCTTAAGGTAATTTAAATCTGATTTTTTAATATAATTTTTTATTTTTTTATTTTAATTTTTCATTGCTGATTTGTGACATGCATTTTCTTACAATGTTAGGTTGCTGAAACTCGATTTGCATCTCACACAATTGTCTTAAGACGACTTGTGAAGGTGCGACAAGCCTTGGGTTCTATGGTCATCAACAGTTTGTGGAGTGTATGGAGGCAATCAAGCACAGAAAGAGCCCAAAAAGTGAAAGCAATGATCTTAGATGATGAGTGGTGGGCTCATGTGGAATATGTTTTAAATTTCACCGAGCCTATTATGAGCATGATTAGGTATACTGATACTGATCGCCCATGTTTGGGTGAAATTTATGATGGCATGGATTCTATGGTGGAGAAAATAAGAGCAATAATAGATGCCAAGGAACATGACCCAACGGAATCATTTTTCAAAACTGTGCAAACTATTATTGTTGACCGTTGGAACAAGATGACCACCCCTTTACATCTCTTAGCATTTGCTTTGTCACCAAAGTATTATAGCAAAGAGATACTTTCATTGCCGAGGAGGATGGCACCATATAGGGATTTAGAGGTTGCTGCTGGCTATAAGGCTGCATTTAGAAAGATATTTGTAGATGAAGAAATCCAAAGCATTGTCATGGGCGAGTTTAGCCAATTCATAGCTGCAAAAAATCATGATGTTTCTGCTCATCTAGACAGATATAGGAAAGATGCTGATGATTGGTGGTATCTACATGGTCAAGGCTCCATTTACTTGCAACCTCTTGCAATTAAAATACTCTCCCAAGTATGAATCTTTTTATTTATTTATTTTTTCGTTTTTCATTCGATGCTATTATGCTATATATTATGATTATTATCGGCAAGTAAAATTAAATAGTAAATACTAATAGTAATTACTAAATGTTGTGTGCATAATCAACAGGTTGCAAGTTCCTCTTCAGCTGAGCGGAATTGGAGTACATACTCCTTCATCCACTCGGTCAAGCGCAATCGTTTGGGTGCAAAAAAAGCAGAGGATTTGGTCTATGTACACTCCAACCTTCGTCTCTTATCACATAAGAAATCTGAATACAATGAGGGTGTGTCAAAGAATTGGGATCTCACCCCTGAGTGTGCTGATTTAGATGCTACAATTGCACAACTTACCTTGGCTTCTATGGATGACAATGAGGCAACTAATGCACCTAGTGGGAGTGGCAAATCAATTGATGGTGCTTCAAATGAAATTGAAGTTATTGAACCAATTGAGGATGATGAGGATGATGAATTTGAAGAATGATTGTAATTTGAATTTTCAATGTGTAATGACATTTTAAGACTTGAGTATTTACTATTTACTTTTTTGCAAATTATGAATATGATTACAGATTATATGAGGTATTACCGTATGGCGTATTTCATTGTTTCAATATTCTATGGCATTATGGCATTATGATCATATGATTATAATTTTGAGCATGCTTATGAGTCTATGGCATTATCATTATGTTTATAAATTTTAAAATTTATGTAATATATATATATATATATAGTACAGTCGTACCCGAACCCGAACCCTAGGAATTTTTTTTTTTGCCTAACCGGCGAACCTGAACCTGAACCCGTATCTGAACCCGTACCCGAACCGGCAACTTAGCTTTATAATATAAGAATAAAATTTGAATGAATTGGTTGAAATGGTGAGAGGCATAGCCTCTGATATAAGGGTAGGACAACCAATTAAGATACTAACCCTCATATAATAAAATGTAACTTACACATGTAAAAGAGACATTTCTAGGCTCCATGCACAATGTACATTGGACTTATATAAGATACACATAACCCAATGGTATACCACCAGCATCAGTAATTCAAAAGGGACCTGACAGGATGAGCTTTATAAGTTCCAAATATACCTCCTAAATTTCAACGTGTGAGGCCAAAAAGAAGCTAGCATTCAAGTTGATCCTTCTAAGATAGAGATGCTTCAACATCCCCTTTAATGAGACCTTTTGATATCCCACGCAGTTCCTGTAATATTGTAAACTTCATGTTAGTGAGGGCTTTCAGGAATGTGTCTGCAACTTGGTTATCAGTTTTCACAAATCTGAAATCAAGCATCACATTCTGAACACATTCACTGATCTAGTTGACTAATCTCGATACGCATTGTTTTAGCATGGCCAGTAGGAATACAAGAGCATTTTGGATGGCACACTGATTATCTTAATAGAGAATAGTTGTTTGCTCTTGTGGAAAAGCAATCTCTTGTAGTAACTTGCAAATCTTTGTCACTCTATTTGCTGACATCACTGCTTCTCTCTATTCAGCCTGAGTAGTAGGTATTGCAACTTATTCTTTCTTTTCACAAGATCACGAGACAGGACTGTGTGATGTCCCGATGCGGGCCCCTATCGGAAGGTGACGTAGGTCTGTCTGAGCGGTTTGCCCAGCCACGTGTCTGGGGTCTTCGGCGGGAGTACCTATCCTGGGGATGCCCCCTTAACGCTAAGAGGGGTGCCGTTCACTACCAGTCTGGGCTTTTGGTGCAATGGTAACTAACTTGGTATCAGAGCTGGAGGTCTCAAGGTCAAGACTCGCGGAGCATGGTGGGCTGTGATGTCCCGATGCGGGCCCCTATCGGAAGGTGACGTAGGTCTGTCCGAGCGGTTTGCCCAGCCACGTGTCTGGGGTCTTCGGCGGGAGTACCTATCCTGGGGATGCCCCCTTAACGCTAAGAGGGGTGCCGTTCACTACCAATCCGGGCTTTTGGTGCAACGGTAACTAGAGACCTGCTTTTCTCTACTTCTGATTTTTATGCTGAATGATAAGGGTTTGTAATTTTTTCGTATTTTCTCATAGATTGCCAGTCAAGAAATCAAATACAAGAAATGTAAACATAAACCCTACTGCAGCAATGCAATTAATTTATTGATTTTTCTTCAAAGCTTTTACAAATATGTGCATACCCGGAAATACAATCTCCTGTAGATCTGAAGCAATAAATCTGATGAAGAATAGACTTGACTTCTGGATGAAGCCAACAGTGAGCACCTTCAGCTGATATTCCACAACCTCAAAATGCTGATACAATGAAGAGTTTTCGTTCTCCAAAGCCGATATGCTGGCAGAAACCCTTGGGCTCCCTTCCCCAAACGCCAATGAGAAATTATCAAACAAATATCCAATAATCAATTCTGAATATCCTCAAATGAGCCCCTTAAGATTCTTTTATACTTTTCCTGGAGGAACTCATACACTTTTCTCACCAATGTGGGATTAAAAGATAATAGGCCAATTCCCTCCAATTTGCCTTTTAAATCATTTAAAATAATATAATATTTGCACTTTGGAATATTAAAATATGTCCTTGAAATTGGCGCCCAAGTAATTAATTAAAATGGCCCCCTTTTTAATGATGAATGGACCCTCAAGTCATAAGGTGCAAATATAATATTATAATATAGTATTAAAATATTAATTATTATTAAAGTCACCTTTAATAATAATTAAACATTATAACTTAGGCAAAACTCCTTATTTCACCAACTCAGCTGAATTTGGGAATCGACACTGCCAACCTGTGAACTCTAGGTGCCCTGCTATAAATAGAATTGCTTGTTGGCTGACTTACTATAAATAGTAAGTATGTGAAACTGAGTCACTGAATGCTAAGCTTGAACCCACACAAGACGCTGAAGGAGAATTTCCTCTAATCACCGCCAAAAGAGACCCTCTAACCAGACATATTAGCCTACGAGGGTTAGGAATAGGCTAAATCCCCGGAACTCTGATGCTCGCAAAATTGGGGACATTACAGACTGGATCTAAGATGAACCATATATCCAGAGGTGGACCTCCTCTCTCACACATCACCTGCCTAATCCGCATCATTATATCTCTCTAGGTGCTTATCTCCGCTTCTAATGTCCATACTAGGTGCTTCGGAATTGAGGTCGACCATAGTTAGCCAACCATTTATTGCTTGTTTGTTGGATAAGTATCAGTGGTTTTTGAATACAAGGTGTGAAAGAAGACCCTAAAGGTTTGCTATTGCTCACCTCCTCACTCCGCATTCTATAATAGTATTTCAAGATACAATGAGGAAAGAGGCTTCAATGAGGAGAGAGAATTATAAAGTCTCAAATGAGTTCATTGTCCATCACTGCTAGGAATAAATGATGGCTAGGTTGAGTAGTTCCATTCACTCATTCCACCTGGTAGTGGTCAATGATGGTATAACCCTCTTCTATCTATTGATCATGAAGTAAACAAAGGGGTCTCAAGATGGCGTTGTGGATATAGGAGCAGCATACATCGTATCAGAGTTAGCCAGCTTGGGAATGAGTCTGCATGTTGAATTTTTCAACATAACTAAACGCAAGTATATGTTGAGAAATAAAGATCCGCTCATCTGATTGCAAAAATTGAATGCCAAGGAATTGATGCAGTAAGCCAAGATCTATTATCTCAAAATCCTCCCTCAATTCACTTTTCACATTGTGAATCGAATAAGTACCATCACCTAGGCTATAAGAATGAAATCATCAAAATTGAGGGCCAAAATCTACGTATGGTAATCTATTTTCTTTCAATAGATGTCTTGATTTGCCTCAAATTGAAGTCACATGAAAGTAAGAATTTGTCAATCTTCACACCAGCTTTTGGAAGCTTGCTTCAACCCATACAGTGACTTTCAAAGCCTCAGAAGAGATCTCCTGATTATCATGAAAAGTTCACTTTTCAAATCTGTTCAGTCCACTTTCTATCCAAATTCTGCTGCTTGAGAAATAACTCTATTTATGGACTCAATCTTGCCCAGTGGGCGTATGTCTTCCAATAGTCTATAACCTCCTTCTGAGAGTATCCTTTTGCCACAAGCCACTCTTTGTACTGCTTAGTGTACCCATCTAAATTGAACTGTCTTTTAGACCCCATTTGCACTTCATCACTTTCTTCTCCTTTGGATAAGCTACCAACTCCCAACTATTGTTCTTCATGAAAGAGTTTAACTCTTCTTCCATTGCTTTTTCCTAATCATCCTTACCCATAGGATTATGGATGTTGAGTTTTCATCACCCTGGTCATGAGAGCACAGTTGGCCTGCTAATTTTTCACTTTGGGACCTCAATGGTTGCATCAAATCCCCCTATCCTACTAAAATTAGGGTTTTTTATTTGTTGAATCAGCAACATCTGGCATGATGGGATCATTACCCAAGTTTCTTTCCACTGAAGCTACAACTGATGCTTATTCTTGTGAAACAATCTCATCATCTGTAAAAGCCTCATAATTCACAGCCGAAGGATTCCCTAAATCATATCTCAGTGCCTAAACCTCATCTGCATTATCACTTTGGATGTTAAGAGAATGAATGTACTTAGGTGCATTCACAACTGGAGCCAGGACATTGCCACACTTGTCACCAAATACTGTAAATTTGTAAGTCGTAGCTTTTTCATCAAACTTATCATTGGTAGTCACCTTGAATTTGCTGTCTATGCTCTTCACAATAAACTTATCAGGGCAGAACTCAACTTTGTTGCGTTGTCGAGTTATTTGATAAGTACTTAGCAGATTCATACTTACATCAGGTACATGGTAAACATCCCTAATCATGCTATCTTCCAGTGCAACTTTACTGCTACCAACACTGGAAAGAACTGAATCATCTACTATATAAACCTTGTCATCATCTGCTTTCCTAAGATTCTATAACAAACTACCGTTGTTAACCTCATGATGAGTGCAACCAGATTTTTTACTAAACTCACATTTGGAAGTTTGTGCAAGAAAAGCATGAGAAGTATAAGCTGCAAGAACATAACTGTTGTGCTTGCTCTGAATCTTCTTGAGGTCCTGCTTTTCTTGTATCAATTTTTTAATAATCTTGAAACACGAGTTCTCAACATGTCCAGGCTTGCCACAGTAGGTATACTCTTTGTGCTTCATTTTTCTCTCCTGACCACACTTGCAAACATTGTCATAAGACCTCTTCTTGTTCTCATCACTGAATCCTTGATTTTCTATTTGATGTATATCTCTGTCATGGTCATGGTTTTCCCAGAAATTCTGCTTCCCTTTCCCCATAAATAAGTTTTATGCAGTGTTAACCCCAAGTTTCCGGGACGGGGACAGTGGGACGAGTCCCCAAGTTTCCAATTTTTGAGGCCAAATTTGGGGACGGCTATATAAAATATAGGGAAAATTTAAAATATATAGGGAAATTTTAAATATTCATATGAAAACATGGATAAAGCATGCATAATATAAATTATAGAACCTTAACATATAGCATTTGTGTTCAACATTCTTTGTCAATACTCAATATGCATTGAAAATTCAGAATTAACATACATGAATCATGACACAACCTCCAAGTTATAATTTATAAACTTATATCAAATTACATAAGGTTATTTCCAGCTCACAAACTGGGCGAACATTTGTGATTATAGTGAAGATTGTTTCACCTAGGTTATTGATTACTTGGCATAGAACAATAATGAATAGCTGAGGCGTATGAAGGCAAAATTATTGTAGTTTGGTGGGAGTGTGGACTACTAAAAGTAAATTCAATGCCGGTGTATTGTCTAATATGGATTTGAGCAGTTAAATGTGGGGACAATTGCTGCACTCAAGGAGTTTTGGGCATCAAATTGCCTTAATATTCAGCCTATTTCCAATTGTGAAGAACTGTTTAAAAAGTTCAAAATCCTAAGTCTTTGTCTCTAAAACCTGTTAGTGAACAGCAAACAAATAAATTTAAGTTTACACACTTTTGGAATAAACTTTTGTTATTTTTATATATCTCTAATAGAGCAGCAAATATTTATCTTATGAGTGTTCCAAATATTGTGAAAGATATATGAAAATGATTTAAACGAACAACTCATAAACCAGAAAGCTGATAACTATTATATATTTTTTTTATTTTTAAAACATGCTTTGACCTGGGGGACGGTCGGGGGACGGCTCAGGCGTTCCTTGGCCGTCCCCGGGACGGTCAGCCATCCCCCTTTCCCCATTGACCATTTCCTAGCTTTTGAAAAAAACAGGGGATGCCAGGGGACCGTCCCCCGGCCGTCCCCCTGTACCCGGGATGTCCTAGGGACAAGGATGAGCCATTTTAGGGGGGGATGCGTCCCTGGGTTTCCCTGGTTTTATGCTTTGAACAAAGCAAAACCATCATGCCTAGCTTCTCCATTCAACAATCAATAGAGACCACATGTGGCTACACCCTTAACCCATTGATTGTATTGGGATATGGGTAGCCAACTTGTGGCTAGCATAATCCTTAATTGAGTCATTTATGAGTTGATAATTATAATTATGGTTTGCTAAGTCGGCCTCGTTGGGATTAGGACACTAGAATATTCCAATGATGCCTATATATAGGAGGCAGTGAATAGTAGTTAATCATCATGTTGTGAATTCTGTTCTTGTCGAAGATTTGTGGAGGTTTGCCCCCTAGAAGTGGCTTATTATTATCAATTATTTGCAGCATATTTTTAATTATATTTTTATTTTGTGCAAGTTATTTCATTACAAGTGGTATTAGAGCATGATCTTGGCATTTGGAGGGAAAGAAACAAAATGATTTTTATTTATTGAGGTCAGATTGTGAACTGCATATCTCCTTCAATGTAGTAATTTTTTATTTTTTTTTACATTTGGAGGGTTGATTAGGGACATATTGAAGCTGTTGCAATCCAGCTTTGAGATCATTTGAAGCAGTTTTGAAGGAGTTGTTGCAAAATTATTTTTTTCACCAAATTCCTTCTCAAGGCTGCAAATCAGTGAATTTCTTGGAGTTTTTCCAGAAAAGTGAGATCTAGGCCTAAGTAAGTTACAATAAAAATTTCAGCTTATTTTGATATTTACTCATATTTTTTTGTGTAAATTATTGCAAAATCATTTTGGCCACACTGTGGCGAGTGCTTCAACAAAAGGCAAAGGAAGGAATCTAGTCACTTCAGAGAAGACTTATACAAACGATGATCCAATAGTAGAGGAGATGGATACCATAACCATTGAAGATATAAAGAAAGCAATCACCAAGTTTAAGGACACAATCTTGTGAGAAATGAAAGAGAAGATTGATACAATGTACAAACAGTCAACTTGTCTCTAGAGTTCTTTAGACTCCCAAAGGCTAATTCACACGATAAGACTTGGGATGCAAACGTGTCTTTAGAGGGACTTGAAGCTTCTTGTTTTGATTTTGATCTAAAATATGACCATTGCATAAATAATTCTCTTGCCCACTTTAGGCACTTCATGTCAAGGATGGAGATGAGCAAGTTTGACGGCAAGGATCTAGCGAATTGGCCATGCCAAATAGAGTAGTTCTTTGATTGCATCATGTTCCTTGTCAATGTAAGGTTGCAATGGCATCATTATATTTGAAACCAAATCAATTCATTTGGTATTGTTGGCTATGTGGTGAAAAAAAGGGATGTGTTGTTAGGTGGTTTGTTTCCAAGAGGAACTCATGACACATTATGGCGGTAGTTTTATGGATAGCTACTTTAGCTAGATCACAAAATTAAAGCAAATAGGTATAGTCAAGGACTATACTCATCAATACCATATCTTGTCTTTAAGAGTGAAGCATGTTACAAAGAAAAATTTGAATGAACTATATTTAGTGGGTCTAAAGGACCACATTATCAAATATGAGGTATGCATGTTCATTTTAAGTTTTATCTCCCAATCAATGGATTTGGCAAGGCAAGTAAAGGAAAATGTTTTGACTAACAAAAGGGAGAAATTGCCTAGTAACAAAGATTGGAGGATCCCTGAATCGTCATTCCTTCAACCCATAAGATTGATGCCTCAACAAATTGAAGAAAAAAGACCCAAAACGATATGTTTTAATTGTAATAGAAAATATAGTAGAGGACATAAAATGTGCTGAAGTTGTTCTATATTGAGGGCACCAATGATGAAGAGGAATTAGTGGTTGTGGAAGACATAGATATCCAACCATCTTTTTGTATTCATCATTAGGTATTAGCACCCCACAAACCCTCAAGGTATTGGGTTTCCTTAAAGAGAGAAAGTGACAATATTGATTAACTTAGGAAGTACTCAAAACTCATAAATAATATGTTGGTAATGTGATCGAACTATTTTGTTTACCCAACCCCAAAATTTCTAGTTATGATTGTGGATAGAGGCACAAATAATAGTTTAGGGAAATGCCATGGTATGTAACTCACCATGAGATACAACATGCTAGATTGATCTATGTTCTCTATTCTAATGGCTACAGTAGGCATTGTTTTCGGAGTTGAATGGCTCAACAACCTAGAACAATTGAGATGAACTTCTAGGAGATGTTCATTTATTTTCACTCAAAGGGACATTTGAACTAAGAGGATTGCATGCAAAGTAAATGTAAAAGATGCTTAATAAGGGGGCAAACAAGGGTGTGGCCCAATTGTTTTCATTATAAGTGTGACACTCAAAGAGTCCTACATCACAAGATCCACAAGAAATTACAGATGTGCACTCAACATTTTTGGGGGATAGGCCAACTGGATTGCCTTCTAGAAGAGATCTTGATCATGTTGTTCAACTAGTACTAGTGTACCGTCCATCATCCATCACCTCTTCTTTAAAGCTACACCAAAAGGTTAAAAATTAAAATAGTGGAAGAACACATTTAACACCAACAAATGGTACTCTCTAGTATTAGGGAGAGCAAGGCATTGGCACAAAATAAAAAAAATCAAGTAACAAGATGATTGGCGTAGAATTTCAACCTAGACAGAGTTATTAGAGGTTGATGCGAAGGGGAGAATCATAGTGGAACTCAAGGGAATCCTTCAAACATGCACTAAGTAGTTGTGGTTGAGGGTGATTACAGATTATTTGATCGAGTGGAAGAATTTTCCTATCAAAGATGCTATGTGGGTGTGATGAACTGTCGTAGAAAATTCACTTTAAACAAACCTAAGTAGTTAACTTTAGCATCCAAATTAACAAGTAAAGTGGCATGCTTGAAACACAGTAGTAATTGCATTTTGCTTTCAACTTAGTAATCATAAACAATATCGAACTTCCTTCAAACAGACTATCAAACATTTAGATCTCAGCAATTTACTGTCCCTTTAGATTGAACAATAGAGGATCACAGATAATTATGGAACTCGAGTCAGCAGTGCATAGAAGTATATTCACAAGTACAAGAGCATAAATATATCACAGATTATAGAGTAATGCTGGTGGAAGAAATGACTGCCTGGCAAACGAAGATTCGAGGTGCTGAGCGATGTTTGGACCAATGTCGATGTGTGTGTGGGGTGCGATTGGGCACTAGTCTGGTATATGTGTTGAGCTCAATAGACCACACACGGGTTGGGTGCTTGAATCATCGACAACCACTCCTATAGACAAACTTGAAGATTATTAGAACCGCATTTGTGCTTGATCAGGTCTGTGGTAAATGGAGAAGACATTGTCTGATCATTGGAAATCGATACTAGACTGAGATGTGGGCAATGAACACCTATCGCTACGATGTGATTGTTGTCGCTCAGGATTAGTGATGACGATCGTGGCCAAAGCAGGAGGCTCGGCCACAAATTGTGTGGAACTTTGCCCTTATTTGCCGACTCCTACAATTGTCATCCAGAGAGCAAAATTAGACTTTAGATAAATATGCAAAAGAATAGCAATATTCACGAAAAGCAGGCAGAGAGACAACATTCTCTACTTGATGCGAATTCGCAGGCTCATTCACCATAGCAACAAGCTCAATTTCGTGATGATCTTGAGCGAAGACCTAGCTTAAACACAAAGCTAAACAAGACGTCGGCCAAAGATTGAAATTCAAATATTACTCCTTAGCGCCAACCAGGAAAGTCGGCTAGATAAGCACGGTCTTGGGCTCCAAAATCAATTTGCCTTCATCATCGAGAGGGGGCAACTCCGCGGAAGGTGCAATCTGCTGTCCAAATGCCTTTTTAAGGCACGAGACATGGAAAATGTTGTGTATCCTGCTGTCCTTGGGAAGCTCTAGCTCATAAGCAACTTCTATCCTACTTAAGATCTTGTAAGGGTCGTAAAATCAAGGTTTCAACTTCTTTGCTCCATTCCCTTTGAGTGTGGACTGTCGGTAAGGTTGCAATCTGAGGTATACCGTGTCTCCCACCTCGAAAATCCTCTCAGATCTATGCCGATCTGCACATATTTTCTGCTGGTTTTCCTTGAGGGCCTTCATGATGTCCACATTTTGCTGCACCATATCTTTAGCACCCAGTACCCTACTATCCTCAAGAATCAAATTCATGAAAGAAGTAGCATCATACCCATAAAGTGCTTTGAAGGGAGACATACCGATGGACATATGATGCATGGTGTTGTAGCAAAACTCTCCTAGATGTAACCATTTCACCCATGCTGTTTGCTGTCCTGTCACATAGTTCCTTAAGTACCCCTTAATCCATTTTTTCACTATCTCGGTTTGCGCATCCGTTTGGGGGTGTTAGCTAGTGCTTGGGGTCAATTCTGTGTGAGCCAAACGAAAGAATTCTTGCCAAAATAAGCTAATAAATCTGCTATCCTTGTCACTCACAATATTCTTGGGCAAACCATGGAGTCTAAATATCTCTCTAAAGAATAAATCAGCAACCTGAGGGGCCTTAAATTTTGAAGTAATAGCATGAAAATGAGCATACTTCGTGATCCCATCCACCACCACATAAATACAATCTTTACCTTGCACCTTCGGTAGCCCGGTGATGAAATCCATGGAGATGCTTTCCCATTTCTGACTTGGAATGGGTAGGGGCTGCAACAAACCAGTTGGTAAGATGTGCTTGGCCTTGGTTTGTTGGCACACCAAACATTCTCTAACATGCTGCAATATATCATTCTTCAGTCCCTTCCATGAAAAACATTCCCTTGCTTGTATGTCTTGTAGAAACCTGGATGACTAGCAAGGGGGGTATCATGATGAGCTCTTATAATCCTTTCCTTGACCTTGGAGTTGGGTACAAGATACACTCGTTCCTTGTAGAGGACGAGGTCTTCAATCACTTTGTACCTATCATTAAGTAACCTCCCTTCCAAGATATCAGTAACAAAGGAATCTTTGGCATACTCAGCTATTATGGCTATTCTCCAATCAACAGAAATATCAAACATAGAGCAGAAATGAGGCTTCCTAGATAGAGCATCAGCCACTACATTGTTCTTTCCTTTCACATAGTCAATATCAAAATCATAGGCTTGAAGTTTGCTTGCCCATTTTTGTTGTCTATCATTCAAATCACATTGATTGAGGAAGAACTTGAGGCTGTTATGATCTGTCTTCACCACAAATTTCCCACAAACCAAGTACTATTGGAATTTGGCAAGGGCATGCATGATAGCCAACATCTCTTTGTCATAAATGGAGAAGACCTTCTCTGAATCTGTGAGTTTCCTGCTCTCATATGCTATGGGATGCTTATTTTGCATCAAAACTGCCCCAATGCCCTCTCCTGAGGCATCACACTCAAGTACAAAAGGAAGTGAGAAATTTGGCATAGCCAAAACGGGGCATGAACTTATTACCTCCTTAAGCTTATCAAAAGCTTGTTGGACTGTAGGACTCCACGAGAATGCCCCCTTCTTTGTCAAGTTGGTTAATGGAGCTGCCAGTTGTGAGAAGCCCTTCACAAACCTCCTATAGTAACCGCATAGGCCCACAAATCCTCTCAACTGTGACAAGTTCTTGGGTCTAGGCCAATCGTGAATTGCCTTGATCTTCTCCTCATCAACACTAACCCCTTGAGCACTAATCTTATGCCCCAAGTACAAGATTTCTGTCATCCCAAACTCACATTTTGACATCTTGGCATAAAATGAATGATGCTCAAGTATGTAAGCACCTCCTCTATGTGCTTCAAGTGGTCCTCCCATGCCCTACTATAAATCAGGATGTCATCAAAGAAAACCAAAACAAACTTCCTCAACTGAGTAGTGAATACCTAATTCATACATGACTGGAAGGTGGTGGGAGCATTGGTCAAACCGAATGGCATGACCAAGAACTCATAGTACCCATAGTGACACCTGAAAGCAGTTTTATGTACATCCTCCTCCCTTACTCTGATTTGATGATACTTCGACCGCAAATCAATCTTGGAGAAATATACTGCACTATGAAGCTCATCTATTAATTCATTGATCCTGGGAATGGGATAGCGGTTCTTGATTGTCTTCTTATTGAGTGCTCTATAGTCAATGCACATCCTCATCGTCCCATCCTTCTTCTTAACCAACACTACGGACAAAGCAAAAGGGCTAGAGTGTGGATGAATGTGCCCCATGTCTAACAACTCCTTGATTGCCTTCTCAATTTCCTCCTTGTACATCCTAGGGTGTCGGTAGGAGTGGTGATGACGGGCTTGGCTCCCTCCTCAAGCTCGATCACATGCTGGAATCCTCTATTAGGTGGTAGGCCGAAAAGAATATCTTGAAATACCTTGCACTTCTTGTTTATAATGGATCGGATGTCGACAGGGTAGGTTCCTCCTTCCTTCGGAGGTCTCGAATCTATGATCAAACATTCTGCCGCCCAAGCTATCTCATCTCTCCGGAAAGAACGCTCCATTCTTTTGGCTGAAACCACCATTGGACCATTCCTGGAAAGGCCTCGAAGGACAATCTCTTTCCCATCATGTTTGAACTTTAATTTCATGGTCTGGTAATTGGTGGTGTACTCCTTGAGTGAGTGTAGCCATTGTACTCTCAACACCACATCTGTATCATCGATGTCAACCACATAGAAATCATCTCTCACCCTGTGTCCTAGGATCAACTCCATCTGTTGAATCCGACTAGTGCAAGAGAGGATGTCACCACCTGTGGCTGAAACATCAAATCGTTCAAAGTCTTCTGTCTTCAATCGCAACTTGGCTACAGTCCTCTTGTCGAATATGAGTGGCTCCACTATCTATCAATATTGTCACTCTTTGTCCTTGAAGAACCCCTCTAACACGAAGAGAATGTTATCGGGGTGCTCCTAAAAGTGTTGCAAGAGTGCCTCCCATATGCTCTCCTTCCATAGTTATCTCTGGCTCATCCTCATTTGTAGCTTCCTCTAACTCTACTCCCTCAATTTCTACTTCATCATCATCGGGGGCTACCTCAATGTAGTGGATTTGGCCTTTTCCCAAGCATCTATGGCCTTTAGTCCAAGATTGCTTGCAATGATAACACAAACCTCTTCGGCGAAGCTCATTCCTAGACATTTCTGTTCCGCTTGACTTTAGAGGAAAGACCTTAGGTGGAGGAGTGGCCTTAGGGAAAGGTTTTCTTTTGCTGCCTCATAGGAGTACTCTTGACCATTGGTTTGTTCTTCATGGTGGAGTCTTCAAGGTTTAAGGCTCTACGAATGGTCTCTTCCAATGATGTGGGTTCTAGAGCTCTCACCAATCCACGTATTGATTTTGATAGACCCTCAATAAATAGGAACATGAGCCTTTTATCTGACACATCGGGAACCATCACAACAAGTCTTTGAAATTCTGCCACATAATAATCCATGGTTCCTTGTTGCTTTAAGCTTGTCAATTCCTTGAAGTATGTTTCTGGATCTCTTCTGTCAAACCTCTCTATGAGCTTGTGTG
Organism: Sequoia sempervirens; assembly: GCA_007258455.2. Classification (NCBI taxonomy): domain Eukaryota; kingdom Viridiplantae; phylum Streptophyta; class Pinopsida; order Cupressales; family Cupressaceae; genus Sequoia; species Sequoia sempervirens. The sequence goes on along the minus strand of VDFB02000015.1, from coordinate 4,608,736 downwards.
AAATCAGTATATGAGGTGACAAGGTTAAATCCTTGTGTCACGACTCCATAATGCCACCACTCATGAGCTATCCCGTCCAAATGCAAAATGGCAAATTTGACCGCTTCATCTTCAGGCATTGGGCTTAGTGAGAAGTATGTGTCCAGCTTTAGTACCCATGCTCTTGTTGTCATCTTTCTTGAACCATCAAAAGTTGGAAGAGTCAACTTGCTCACCCTATGCTGCAAATCTCTATTGGAATAGAATGCTGATTGTCCCCCTTTTGATCCATTCTTTGCCTTGTGAAATTGGATGAATAGGATTTGATTTCTCACGTCCGGATCAATCTGTGCATAAGCGTCTAAGCTTTCATCGATGTCACCTTCAACAAGTCTCTGCTCATCTCCACCATTGGTAGGTCCATTCTTGGGCACAATGTTGGTTGTGTGGGACAAGTAGCCTTCTTGCTTTGATTTTCAGACCCCTGGTGAGTGGAATGGCTGCCTTCTAAACCATTATTTGATGCAGATCTGAAGTTGTTGGTCATGGTATTCATGAACTGCATCATCATGTTCATCATCTGATTTATTTGTTCTTGTTGTTTGGCCATTTGCTCCTGCATCTGGGTCATTTGCTTCAGAAAATTCTCCCATTGTTCATCCCTATTTGCCATTTTCTTACCTCTGCCTCCTATTCCAGAAGACTCAGTTGTTGCCTTCCTTCTTTCCCTCTCGATGGCTCACTGCTCCCTTTGGCTTGCTTGCATAAAATACCCTTAGGCTGGCAGGGTCTGAGGCTTTGATACCATTGTGATGAACTGTCTTAGAAAAATTCACTTTGAACAGACCTAAGCAGTTAACTTTAGCATCCAAATTAACAAGTAAAGTGGCACGCTTGAAACACAGTAGTAATTGCAATTTGCTTTCAACTCAGTAATCATAAACAATATCAAATTTCCTTCAAATAGACTATCAAACATTCAGATCTTAGCAATTTACAGTCCCTTCAGATTGAATAGTGGAGGATCACAGATAATTATGGAACTCGAGTCTGCAGTGCATAGAAGTATATTCACAAGTACAAGAGCATAAATATATCACAGATTACAGAGTAATGTTGGCAAAAGAAATGATTGCCTGGCAAACGAAGATCCAAGGTGCTGAGCGATGTTTGGACCAATGTCGATGAGTGTGTGGGGTGTGATTGGGCACCAGTTTGGTATATGCGTTGAGCTCAACAGACCACACATGGGTTGGGTGCTTGAATCATCGACAACCACTCCTGTAGACGGGCTCGAAGATTATCAAAATCGCGTTTGTGCTTGATCGGGTCTGTGGTAAACAGAGAAGACACTGTCCGATCTCTGGAAATTTATGCTTGACTGAGATGTGGGCAATGAACACCTATCGCTAGGACGTGATTGTTGTCGCTCATGATTAGTGATGACGATTGTGGCCAGAGCAGGAGGCTCGACCACTGATCGTGTGGAACTTCGCTCTTATTTGCTGACTCCTACAATTGTCGTCCAGAGAGCAAAATTAGACTTTAGATAAATATGCGGAAGAATAGCAATATTCACAAAAAGTAGGCAGAGAGACTATGTTCTCTACCTGATGCGAATTCTAGGGAACTACGTCCCTACTCATTCACCATAGCAACAAGCTCAATTTTGTGATGATCTTCCTGAGCGAAGACCCAACTTAAATACAAAGCTCAACAAGACGTCGGCCAAAGCTTGAAATTCAAATATTACTCCTTAGCGCCAACTAGGAAAGTCGGCCAGATAAGCAAATTAAATATTATTTGTTAATAAATTAAATTTATTAATTATTAAAATGTATATTATAATTTATTGGGTAGTGTTTAAAAACACTATTTAATTAATTTCCCTCCAAAATCAATTCAAACTGTTCGGGACATGATAGTGGGAAAATGAAGACTTCTTGCAAAAGCATCCATAGTCGGTGTGTGTTGAGGACAATGCTTTTGTAAAGAGGGGGCATGCTATGCTCTTAACCCATTGATTGTATTGGGATATGGGTAGTTGACTAGTGGCTAGCATAATCCTTGATCAAGTCATTTATGAATCCATAAGTATAATTATAGTATGCTAAAATAGCCTCATTGGGATTAGAACACTAGACTATTCATATGATGCCCCTATAAATAGGAGATAATGAGTAATAGTTAATCATCATATTGTGAATTTTGTTCTTGTTGAAGACTTGTGCAAGTTTGCCCCCTCGAAGTGGCTTATTGTCATTCATTATTTATAGCATATTTTTATTATATCCTTCTTTTGTGCAAGTTATTTCATTATGCATGGCATCAAAAGATTGTCTTTTTGTCTTGTCTCAGAACTGTGTTGGTAGAGAAGAATGTAGAGAGAAACACATCATAAGGTGGCTTAAAAAAATGAACGATCTTATTCGCATCATTGTTGTATTCCTTGCTTCTTTGCTCCAATTGAAATAGAAGATCCTTGGCATGAGACAAATAGTCCTCAATCCTCCAAATGGTAATGGATCAAGTGTAAATGGCTTGTGGTTCAACATGAAAACCCTTCACTAATTAGCTTTCCCAAACAAAGTCTTTGACTTATCAAACATCTCCTTAGGAATTTTGATTCTTTAGATGAAAGTGTAACTTTGATGAAGCATGGCTTAATGCAGCGCCAATGACCTCATTTACTTTGTTGTAGAATGCATCCTTCCTTTCCTTTGTAGAGGGTACTTCTTTATATTCCCACACACTATTTATCAAAAACCTCTAGGACTTATAGATTCCAGTAGAAGAAAGTGAAGATTGATAATTGTATCTTGACAACATAGGGATCACCAAAACAAACTCCATCTTTAGAGAAATGAAGTCTATAGATGAATTTTGCAACTAACAAAATGTATACTGCTGCCAAAAGCTCAAAACCAGTTTTTTGATACATATAGAGTCCATAGGCAAAAGTTATGACCATAATTTCAAGCATGCACAATGCTAGATGATGGGATAGTGGTTGTCAAATCTAACCACGTGGAAAAAATTCAAAAATCACAAAAATTAAGAAAATGATGGGAAATAGATGATTGTAACTTGTTATTTGTAAAATTGTTGATTATGAATTGACTATGTTGATTGGATTGCTTCTACTAACCATGCATTGATTGCTATGGTGATTGGATTGATATATGGGCAGTTGAGTGGGAAAAGATGTATAAAATGAAAACCATTCACCCAATGATACTTTGACACATTCAGCAGCTCAACCCAAAATTTCGGAATTTCGCCCCTAGGATGCACGAATGGTATAAATGAATTAGACATTGCCTTGTGGCAATCATATTATGCCAATGATGCCATTGTTAACATACTCTAAATTGTCACTAATAACAACATTCATTTTCAATGTTAAACAATGTACAAATCCCAACAAAAGCATCAAGCAAGGTTTGGTACAAAGTCAAACTTAGATCTTTAAAGCTTTAATGGCCTAACACAAGGTAGGTGATTGTTATAGATACCTTGCATGCCCAATAGGAATACAACATAATGGTGTTTTAAATGACCCCATCGAGAATGTGATCTCTTGCTTTGTGCTAGGCCCTTCATTATCTATGCCATTTGATGTGACCTATCGCTAGCCCTAAGGAGCCAAAAACTTTTGGGGCTAATTTGAGGGGTTAAATGAATGAATAATTGAGTGAAGCAAAATTGGACTCTTGGTGATTTTTTGCAAGGAATCCAAAGACACAATCAGATAAGATCCATGCATTAGGTGAACGAGACTTATTATATGATCAACTATTGGCTTCTTGTTGAGGAATAATATCATCCCTAGTAGGATCTTTAGACATATGATTATGATGTGGATGTGATAAACCCCCCATTGATGGCTCACTGTTTGCATCCCAGATGCTGCTACATCTGCTGCCTCTCTCTACAAATCAGCTATATCATCAGCACTAAACATTGGATCCACATCTTTAGCAACCTAAGTTGAATATGGATCGATGTCATTGAGGTCAAGTGTTTCATGTGTTTTCTGCCCCTCTACCTTTTTTGCATGCAACTAAAGGTTGTACCATACCCAACAGTTCATTCGAGCACTTTTGAGTGAACCCGTTGTGTTTCTTTGTGTGAATAGCATAAAAGCACTCCAATTGCACTCACAACTTGAAGTGTTACATGGTTGGGACAAAATGTAGATGGCAAGTTTTTGAAGAGTAGGTGTTGTTGCACCAAAATCTTCTCACCACAAATCTGGAAGGACAACATTTATAACTTTGTAAGAATTTTAGTAAACTTACCAAAAAAATAATAAACTAAAATTCAATATGTATGTTTTTTGACTTGGCTGTAGAGTGGCTCTTCTTTGAATGCATAGAGGTGAAGAAAATAACCTCATTAGTGCCCTTATAAATTTGTAACTCATTTTTAATGATGTCTCTAAGGTATTCATTGGGACCATTCTCACCATACACATGTTGAGGCCATCCATAACCACCTCATCTACTTTGAATGAAATGAAGAAGAAAAACTTAGGATTCAAATAGTAGGCAACAACATGAATATATTGATGGACTTGTGGACTTGTCAATTCCACCTCCAATTAATGATACACTAGATGGGTTCATATTTGTTTTTATTTGATCCATACACATATTGAATCACCTCTTTGGCCTTGTCTATGGCCTCATAGAGATACCCCATGGGGTTTTCATCCCCACCCACCAACCATTGACAACTCAAACGAGTGTATAAAAATGAAATTAGAAAGTAAAAAAGAAATCAACAAATTAAAGTATTAGAAATTTAAAAGATAAAAAAATTGTAACATTATAGAATTAAAAAAAAAACGTTTTTTTTGACTAAACACTTACTTTGATGATCTCCTTAACGTACATTGCAAATATACCATAAAAATGGTCTTCATAACCCTCTCCACGTAGGCCTTTTTGGAGTAAGGACTCCCCAATCATCTAGTGCTCACAAACATGCACTTAGGAGATGGCAATGCAACTATGATACATTGTAAAGTGATGAAATTAGTAGTGAACCAAGTGCCTTCTGACTATACAAGCTCCTTGTTTTTCCTATGTTCTCTCATGAGATTCAAGACCCATATGTGTTTATAGATATATTTTGTCACTTTCCTTGCATCTTCCACCTCTTTCTTCACCCAAACCAAGTTTTCCAATATCTTGAAGGAGAAGGTCAATGCAATGGATGGATTAAGGGCTCCAACATAGTGTAGGGCGCCTGACCTTTAGAAGTCTACTAGTTGCCACATACTTAGCTGTATTGTTTGTCACTAGCTAGACAACATTCTCCACTTCCACCTCCATAACCACCTCATCCAACAAGTTGCACAAAATCTCAAACATTTTTTATTTTCAACAATTGACTGCAAGAACACTAATAATTCTCTTGAAGCCAATAGGAAGTTGATTAAGGTGCAGTTCCTGCCATCCGTACACCCCTTAGATAAGATGCTACAATCCTTCTTTTTGTTCATCTACTAGCTGATTTGTGTTTTTTTACTACATCCTCCAATAAAGGCCCATTCTTCACACAAGGGCTTAGTTCCTTGAACCCTTTACTTGTCATAGCCAATGTAGTGGCTATTTGTTCCCAATAAAGATTCCTTGCAATATTAGATGGTATGTTGTAGTACTAAAAATTGGTACATGCCAACTTGGCCTCACGCTGCATTTCTTGATTCCATGCGCTACTTTGCAATGAATGTTGCACACCAGAAGTGTTACAAGGAACACAAAAATTGGAACTATGACTGCTTGGAGTGCCTAATCCTTGTATCTATGGTCTAATGGAAGAAAATACAGACTTCAATATCACCCCTTGACCCTGTAGAACTCATGATAGTTGCAATGCCTTTACTGTCCTTTTCTCTGCTTTCTTTTCATCATAAGATGCAAGGAGAGCTTTCACCTCTCACTCAGCTTCTTGAGACATCGCATTACTAAAAAAATTTGGCAACTGATCCTTGCAAGGTGATATTTGAAGTGATTTATGCCTCCTCTCATATACAACCCACAATAGTTGCAGATTACCATTCTTGGCTTTATACCTGCTGTTCCATGTAGGTTTCTTAGGCTTGCTGTCAGCTCTTCTACTTGCAGATGCCATTTGTTTTTGGAAAAATGGAATGCAACCATAGCAAAATGGAAAAAATAGAAAAAAAACCAAAAAAAAAACCATATTAGCTACTATAAACTAACATAGAATTAGAAATAAAATACCAAATAACTAAACATTAGCACTAGAAATTTAGAATGAAGGTATGAAAAAACCAGAAAAGTTTTACATACTCGTCAAATGCAATTGATAAGTTCACTAAACTTGATCAATGCTCATTCCCAATCTCCTGCAAGAAAATACACAATGCTCCAATATGTTGAAAAGCTTGAATCCTTGAGAAAAGTGATGCAGAAAATGAGTGTTTTTTTCAGGCGGATGGTTCTCTTTCGTTGTTGGCTGAGTTTTTGACTTAGACTTGAGAGTTTTTGCTGGTTTCATTTGTGATATTTTAGCGAGTTCTTGCCGAAATTTCGGCAGCGAGTTACTTGCCGAGCTGGTTCAACCCACTAGTACTCATGAGTCAAGTGAGCACTACCTATTGGGTTTTTAAACTATGCCCAACATGATGAAAGGTAACTTATACACGCAAATTGCACATTTACATGTGTAGGATTTAAACACAAGGTACATAGAACCCATATAAGATACACAACCTAATGGTATACCACAAGCATCATTAACATAAAGGGACCCGACAACATCCTTGGATGAAGGAAACTTTTGAGCAGTGAAGGAAGTTAGCATTTGACAAATGTGGGAAACAAGAAGTAGCAGCAAGAAAGGAAAAGATGTGCAAACAATCTTGCTGAATGAAAATGATTTTTTGAAATTTACTGGAAATATGCTAATTGTTTTTTAGCTTTCAATGATTTTTTCATTAGAAGACTCCACGTGCTTCTGCATAACAGCCTCACTTTCAAATGTATTTATTTAAACCAATGAAGAATTTCATATTATCTCTGCCAACTTGCTTGTTAAATTTTTTTAAACAGAAAATGTATTTATCTATTATGAATATTGCGTAGAGCACAGTTATCCTCTAAGTGCAAGGTGAAAAAATCCACTGATAGACTTAAACAGCAATGCACAATCATTGTTGAACAAAGCTTTGCAGAGAAATGTTACTTAACCCAATCTTCACATAGGAAGGTTGATGGAAATCAAATAACATTATTATCTCTGGTTAACTCTGTGGCAAAGAATCAAGGCATATCCTTGCAGCTCTGTTTAGTTTTCATATTTATTTTGGAGGTGCTTTGTCACCAGTAGTAGTTAATTAAAATTCTTGTCTTTTCACAACTTGAACCCACCTGTTAAAGTTACAGCAACATACATATATCTTCGGTGAGTCAATAAGTGACTGGTATTGTAACTTTCTCACTCCTAGTTACTATAGATGTTCTGGTAAAGCTTAAAAAGTAAACAAAATGCCCAAGCTTATGCCATAGAGGTCATCTATTATTATTTGCTAGGTCTTTTATGGCTTGATTTTGTTTCTTGTATCCTTTTTAATATTTTACCTATTCGAACTGCCTAATTTTACACTTAGTATGAGACATGTTTCAATTCCATAGTGATAATACATTACACAGTTTCTGTTTTGGAAAAAATTATGGCAGATATGATGTGATCTTAATTAATCTGATTTTACATGTTGGAAAAGTTTTATATGCATAGGTAACTAAGAGGAGTGATCAGATCACACTGTGTAACAACTTCCATCAATAAATAACTATTCAGCTCTCATGGCATTGACATGTTTTATATGACAGGTGTCTGCTTTCCGATGGGAAAAGGTTTGTACCGTGTGGTTCATATCCCAGAAGATGAAGCTGTTCTCTTAAATTCCAGAGAGAAGGCACCTTACTTGATTTGCGTTGAGGTTCTAAGGGGAGAAAACCAAAAGTATTTACTGCAAACTTTTATCTGAGAATTTGTGATCATTAGTACTTGAATTCTTATGATCTGATATCATCATACAACGAATGGTGTTTTAAGTAGCAAAACTATGGGCAAACAGTTATCTCATTTAAGTAAAAATTACTATGTAGGAGCTAAATAGTTTGACTCCAGAATACTGTTTCTGTGGCTTGCAGCTTGACTTCAGAAAACAAGGACACTTCATCTCATAAGCTTTCCCGTGGTGGAATTCCATTAGCAAATGGAGATGTGCACTTGCAACGTCCTCCCCCCTGGGCTTTTCCACTGTGGAATCAACAAGATGTGCATCGCAACAGTACTGATCAGATGTTGAGATCGGCTTCCCAAGCCATTGATCAAGCAATGACAAATTTATGGGAGACAAAAGTGAAATTTGTACACGTGAGCCTTTCTGTTAACCAACAAAGTCAGGATGTTCAAGGCTATCCAGCGAATAACGAACCTGGACGTACACCTGAAAATCCTACAATTAATGATCTTAATAAGGACATTGAAAAAAATGCATCCATCAGTTCATTGGTAGCGAGCAATATGGCGAAAAATGAATACAAGTTGGGAGATGCAGGCATTGCTGATCAAGGTGTGGGAGAATGGATTACAGTTACTTTGACTGCAGTTCCTGGTCTGAACATGGAAGATGTAGAAGATCAAGAGATAGCAGGAAGAAAGGACCATCGCCGTGTACCAAGTACAATTGCTATGGCTGAAGTAAAGGTGGGCGTGTAAGTGGAAAGAAGAAAGAATGCAATTCTATTATTTGTTGTTCATTGTTAAATGTAAATTTGATTATCAGGCAATAATTATTCTTATTGCAGCGAGTCTTGGAATTTGACCCCCACCTCTGTTTGTCACCCAATTTTTTGTGACGGTGTTGCTTTTATATTGCCCTTTATATTGACAACCTATAATTACCTAATACATTTAACTAATAGGTTGTTTAGTTGTTTGTGGTCACCACATTCAAGTCAATAGTCATAGTTTCTTTTGATCGCAGTCCCTTTAAGTTACTTTTGCGCATGACAACCATTAAATTTTTAGATAATTCTCCCCATGCCTGCAACATAAAATCTATCTTGCGGGGTGTTGTCATCAATCTCAAATTCTATAGTCAGACTACTGCTATGCTCTTAAATCTGTTCATGTCCAACAATGTAAATGGGGAATTTGACCCCGACCTCTGTTTGTCACCTATTTTTGTGTGATGGTGTTGCTTCTATATTGCCCTTTACATCGACAACCTATAATACCTAATAAATTTAACTAATAGGTTGTTTAATTGTATGTGGTTACCACATACAAGTCATTAGTCTTAGTTTCTTTTGATTGCAGTCCCCTTAAGTTACCTTTTATATAAGTGATCAATATTGTGTCTTGTCGGGTCAACTTGTGTTTGGAATCAATTTTACAATGACATTAACGATCCTTAAGGTATCTTATCTTTCAAGACCAAGTATTGCTGCTAAGGCTTCTTCATGGTTCATAGGTTCTAGCTGCTAAATTTTGATTGGATACCCAATATTTTTTGGTAGTTCATCATTTTTTAATACATAGTTGAAAAACTTAGACTCAGAAAAAAATTGGGAAGCCTAAAGTTTGACTTGGGGTCAGGACTCCGCAAAATCTTGGCATATTAAAAAAATACATGACTTTGTAAAATAAACTTAAGTAATGCGTGAGAAGGATAAAGAATGAATTTAGAGAACAAACAAGTCTATTTTGATTATATTAGCATTACTTGGAATCAAGATGGACTCAGCAAACCAAAAGTTAAGTCTATGCTCCAAGGTGATGCTGGGGATGCGTAGGAAATATTCCCACCTTGCCTCCTTTTTCACAAAATTTAGGAAACCTCGTTGGGATGTCAAAAAATTTCTAAGGGGCGCTTGGGTATCGTTGGGGATAGCTAGGGGACATTGACCGTCTTGAGGATGGCTGACTGTCCCCTACAGCTCAGACACTTTTTGGGTGCTTTTTTATATAAGAAAAAACACAATTTTAATTTAAAAAAAAGGATGGGTGGGCCCACAAGGACCTCCACACCCCTTTAAAACTAAACCTAAACCTAAGACAATGCCTAAAATAACTAAAAAAGAAAACTCATTTTGACATTTTCAAACTTGCGAAGAAGAGAAAGTGAAGGAGCAGTAGTGAGAAGAGAACAGCAGTGGATAGAAGGCAATACAACATAAAATCTACATCATTTGAGATAAGTTTATCATCTACTATTCATTGTTCAAACTCTTTGCATTTTTTTATTTTTTTTGAAGTTCCAAATGTTTTGGGAGGGTTTTTGGTTAGTTATTTTTTCTATGTTTGCATTTGCAATATTGTTTTAAATTCTTAGCTAAAAGAAACAATGAGCAGCAGTGGGAATAGTAAGAGTGAAGAGATTGAAGTTGAGATGCAACAAAGAACTAGAGGTCATATAAGTATGGTTGGCATTGGGGGTTCTTCTTGGAGTGGCAGTGTAGCAGGGACTTCAAGTTCAAGTAACCCATTTGAATGCTCTTTTGAACTTCTCTAATACTATGCAAAAGACCCATTTAACCCCCAAAAAACCTCTCTTATAATTTGCAATACACATAGGCAAAGACAAGAGAAAAATTCAAGGGGGAGTAGAGTATGGCTATTTCATTTGTGCAAGAAAGACCATAGAGGCAGCTCTACAAGAGTTTATTCTCATCTTTTGTGCATAAGTGGACTAGGGGTAAAAGGTTGTGAGGCCATAACTGTAGTTGAGAAGGTTGAGGTAACTAAGGGAGTCAAGCAAGAAGGGAATTCCAATGGAGAGTATGCAACCTTGTGTGTCATTGCCTACCCATTGGTGAACAGATTTGTCACTACAATCATGTCTCCAAGAGTTACCTTGTTTGCCCAAAGAGTAGTGAAAATCATACCAATAGTTTGAAAGATCGCACAAAATTCATTAGTCTCTTGAAGATGGTAGGTGCATTGGACAACCCAAATGGCATTACCTTCAACTCATATAAACCATCCCTAGTCTTGAAGGCTGTTTTTTCGCTCATCCACTATGTAGGTCAATTTTGCTAAAGTGTGTAGCCCTTGCAAGAACATCCATCACGTCATCCAGGCAAGGTATGGGAAATCAGTATTTGATGGTGATTTTATTGATTGCTTTGCTATTTGTGCACATCCTCCACGTTCCATCCTTATTTGGAGTTAACAGTGCAGGTACAACACATGGGCTCATGCTCTCCCTCACCACACCTTTCCTTACAAGCTCTGTCACTTGTCTATTGAGTTTTGCATGTTGGGTAGGACTCATCTTGTAAGCTGCCTGATTAGGTAGGGATGCTCCTGGGATTAGATCAATGTGGTGTTGAATATCTCTCTTTGGTGGGAGACCTTTTGATTACTCATCAAGCACAACATCAACATACTCTACTAATGCTTTTGCTACTTCTGCTGGTACTGGTATTTCTTCACTTCCCTCCCTGTGCACTACTAGTGCACAACATAACCCTGTCACGTTCATTTCTTTGACAATCTCTCTTGTGGACAACATACTTTCATCTTTCTCTTCATCCTTAAGGGGTAACAAAATCACTTTACAACAATCCTTCTAAAAAGTGTATGTATGCTTTCCACTATAATGCATTACCTTCCTGTCATATTGCCATGGCCTTCCCAACAATATATGGCATGCATCCATTTGGATGACATCACACCATACTCTATCCTTATAAGTCTTTCCCATGTAAAACTCAATTAAACATCTCTTATCAACAATGACTTCATTTTCCTTTTTAAACCATACAATATGGTAAGGGTGGGGATGTTTTTAACATTGCTATTTTAGCTTATCTACCATTTATTTAGAAACCATGTTTTCACAACTGTCGCCATCAATAATAATGTGACATACCTTTCCTCCCGAGGTGCATCTTGTTGGAAAGATGTTGGTTTGAAGCCAGGAATCATCACGACGGTTGGTTTGCACTTTCTCTTTCTTTGGAATCATCATTGTCCTCATCAAGAGATTTTCTCCCACATCTGGTGGAACCTCAAGATCTACCTTGTCTTCGTCAGCCTCAACTTCAATCAATTTCAATCTGGGTTGTTCTCCTTGTTTCCTTTCTTGCTTGCGATAGTTTGGACATTCAAATGCCCTATGACCCTCTTCACCACAGCTGTAGCAAGTGAAAGATTTTTGTGGATTTTCCCATCCTCTACCACCACCATAACCTTTGCCCCTCTGAAACCCTCTTCCTCTTTGCTGGTTTTGAAAGTCTTGTCGGGTATCTTCTAATTTGTTTGTTCCTTGAGATGATTCTCCCTTTCTATAATTCAAACCACCTTGCAATGGAGATGTCGTTCCCCTCCTCACTCCTCTATTCCTTTGAAATTTTTTGTTATGTTTTAACTTTTGCTTTTAAAGCCAATTGATATGCCTTTGCTATACTGCTAACCGTATGAATGCTCAGCTCATCTTGAATAGATAATTTTAGACCATTTACATAACTTGCATCCATCTGCATCATTGGTTTCTTGATGCTCCACATGAATGGACAGTTTGTAAAATTCATTGGTATAGTCTTCCACAGTGGACAAGTGTTGCTTCAACTTTTGAAACTGCGAAAAAGGGTTTGTGCATAGTCCATTGGCAGGAATTTCAATTTATCTCACAACATTTTCTCCATTTCTCCACTTTGCTCCATGTCTTGATTTTATCCTTTCCCTTTCTAGATCTTTCCTTTTGCAGATGATCCCACCAGATCATTGCATGACCCTTCATTTTAGTGTATGCAAATTTCACCTTCTTTTCCTCAGTCATAGTCTTACATTCAAAAAATTTCTCTATGTTGTTCAACTAATCTATTAATTCATTTGGTTTAAGACTGCTTTCATACTCAGAAACTTCAATTTTAATCCCTTCATTTCTTCCTTCTAATGCTCTGAGCATTCTCTCTTCAAAAGTTAGGCGATCTAGTTGTGCTTCCTCTTCATGTTCAGCATGCTGATCTGCATCTCCTTGTCCTGCTTCTTCATCAGAATCATCTCCCCTTTGTCTTATCCTCTGATGATCTGATCTGCTATGATATTTGCAAGCTCTGCTACTTGCCTTCGTAGGTTTTCCATATCCCTATGCATTTGAGCAAGACTTGCTCTTCCTCTTCCAGTCCCAGCTACCTCGTATGATGAAATTTGGGGTTTTTGTGGTATTTTAACCAGAAATACCAAAGGTAAAAAAGGAAAATCTGAATGAAAATAACTTGTAGAAACCCTAGTTATAAACACACGAATACTAACTAGGATTTCACAATCCTGTGACAAATTACAAGGGGGTTTGACCACAATAGCTAGAATCTACTTTCTTGAACTTATATTACAAATTTCGTAACAATATATATGATACAGTAACAATATTGGAAGAAAAGCATACCGATCTCAACATATGAAGAGATAGGCTTACATAAGCATCATTTAAATCGAGATACCAAGAGTATAGCTGCATTTCCTTACACATATTGCACAGTTTTGCAAATGCTTCAATGGATGACCAATAGTTTCTATGAAGACAAAAGAGATTGCCAATTTGACATAAAAAGAATTAGCAATGATAACTTAAAAATGCAATTAGAACACACAAACCATATGCAGTCATTATTTTTATGAAATTGTACAATTTCAAAAACTCTTCTGTACCAAGTATCAAACCAAAGGTCTTTCAAAAGGTCCTCTAAAATTTCCCCTGTAAAAGTCCCTTTTTTCACATTGAAAATCATTTTTTTTAATAGCTTTCCTACCCTGTGATTGACTCCTAATTGTTCGTAACGACTTTTCAGAACTATCACTTTTAAGACTTTACAAATATTTAAAATATTATAAAGTCCTTTTTAATGAGCGTATGCTTTTCAACGCATTAACAAAAAGGTTTTAAAAACATTAATACAACTGACTTTATAATGAAAAGTTGAGTCTTGGTGCAAATTTGACAGGTTGATGATTGTTATGGCATTATGTCAAACATCTTGCATGTGCCGACTGTATGTACACTTGGTAATTGTGTATGCTAGTTCTGCACCCTCATTGAACATGTTGACAAGGAGACTGAAAAATGGAGGTTACGAGATAATTCCCATCATCCTCATTTCTTTGATGCATTTGGGTTCTTAGTAATACTGTAGTTGCTACTAGTGCCATGAAAGTTATTTGTACAGTCTTGAATACATGGAAAAAGGAATTCGCTTGAAAAGAAGTCATTCTCTAGCAAAGCATGCCTTGAAGACCTCCATTCTTGGGATAGATTGTTTACTCAATGCCAAAGCCGCTTTGTGGCTTTTTCTTTTGTCATATGGTGTTGATAATTTGTTTCAAAAGAATTGGAACCCATATGAAAAGTTTTGAACATATTGGTGAATTCCTTAACAGAGACAAAGTGATATTATCTTGTCAGCCCAATATTGTTGTTGATCTTTCTCCAAAGTTACTTCATGTAGGAAATCTACGGGGCTCTTCGTCTCAAGGCATTGGAATCCGCAGCTTTTAAAAATTCAAATATATGTTCTCTGGGTCCATGATAGACAATGTGTCCATAAGGGAACAAAATTGCTGCAAGCATTTTACTGTTTGGTAGGTTGTGAAAAGTGTCTAGGCTGGTTGAAATCTTGTCCATAAAAATAGCTCTTGTTGGTCCAACAATCATCTCCCTAGTTGTAACATGCTTCTTTTCTCCACCCAATTTTTCAAAAATCTTCTCGAAACTTTCTATTCTCTTTACATATCTTTGAACAATTTCTAGTTATGCACAACGAACATGCCAGGTGCATAGAAGATTTTGGCAATTGAATACAGATTGTATAGCTTTAGTTTCAAGAGCTGAATCATCAGTCATAAAGGCATTCACCTTCCAATCTAGTCTATGCCTTCTACCAATATCATGGAGTACTTGCAACCATGAGGTGATATCAATTGTTGTAGTGCGAGATGTGTATCCAAGCTATAGGGACTTCAACGTCATGAGAGTCAAAAGCAAGAAAGATGTACATCTGATACTCATGCTTGTAAGTGCTAGAAGTCGAGGCCATTAAAATAAACTATTATGAGAATAATTAAGCATCGCCCCAAGCATCCAGGGTGTCTGAATAAATGACCATTTCTTCCACGTGGAACACCACCAAACAAATCCTTTTGGTATTGCTCTTCACAAATAATGTCGACTGGCACTTTCTTTACACATAGTCCTTCAATTATTGGGACAACATCCTTTGAAAGCTGTGTCAGAGCCTTTGGCTTTGCACTAATTGAGGGTTCTAAGGTAGGCTGCGAGGGTGCTATTAAAAGGTTGTGGCACTTAGCTTTATGCCACGCCAAATGTATTTGCTCAAAATTTTATGAAATCTGTTCAACAAAATCATTTTGCTCATGCTCTATAATTATGGCATTCCATGAGACCGCATCTTCTCAAGGCTTGTTGTAAAAAGTTCATGTACCATATAGATGCTCCCACTTTTTGTATATATTTTCTCTAGAGTATTTCAACTATAATATCTGGCAGAAACCTCCCTTGTGCTGTGATGGGTACTCATATGTTGCCCCAAAACTCCTATTTTGGCACAAAGCAAGGAGGATGCTAGCAAAGGTTGAGGAATTTGGCGTTGTGCCTGCCAATTTCATTTGCTTGAAAGTTTCTAAAGCCTTTTCATCAAATCCATATGTGTATAACTTGCAATCTTGGCATTCCATGAGATGCCATCTCTCTAAAGCATTCTATTGAACAATTCACATGCTTTGTCTGTATTTCCATGTTTTGCTTACATGTCTAGCAAAGCATTAGCAACTATAACATTTGAGCAAAATCCTCTATCGTTATGCTTTGGTGGATGTCCAATACCTATACTAAAGTGCTTATTTTTGCGTAGGCTTGAAGGGTGCTAGCAAACATTGTGGAATCTAGCGTTATATCTGCTAAATGCCTCTGTTCGAGGGTTTTGAAAGCTTCTTCAACAAATTCATTATGTTTATATCTTGCTATCATGGTGCTCATGAGACCACTTTTCTGCAAGGTTTTCTGTCAAATTGTTTACATGCTTTATACATGCTTCCACATTTTACATACCTGTCTGATTCTTGAGCTCCTATTTTGGCACATGCATTGTTTTTGCTTCGCTTAAATTACTTGGAATAAGACCAAGGCCGAATTGATCTTCAACAAAACCCTAAAGTGCATATTAATTGCTAAGTGAATACAAAAACTCTTCACTAACATTTTCTGTAATTAATTTTGACATGGCTTCATAACTTAGATTGAGTATCCGTGGAATGCAAGCCACAATATGATCTACTATGGTATTGTGTTCTCAACAGTAAGATAGGTGATTTGACCTGTGGAATTCTACTCTCTCAAGCAAAGATTTCCTTGCATCATCATAACTTGGGGATCCATTCTTATTTAAGGAATCCAAATACAAGTTTATCTAGGCAACTTTGATAGCTGTGGGATTTATATCAAGACCATAAACCTTCTAAGGGACCACTTTTCAGCTAATGCAATGGATATCCATCCATCCCCACACCCAAGCTCAGTTATTGTTCTGTCCTTCATAGAATTAGGGTACCTGTTTTGTAACATTTTGACCTCTAGAGAATTGTAGAAGTTTAAGTACAACTTTGTAATCGGAGAGGGAAAATCATGAATGTTGAAATGGAAAGTGGAGAGGCAGTCATGGGAGTTAGTAGCAGCAACGTGCCTTTGCATTGAGGTGAGGAAAACCCGTGCTTCTTTCCAACTTTCCACATTGTCAAGCCTCTCCAAAATGCCATTTATGGCATTATATGTACTAATGAACACCTGCGCTTTGCTAAGGCTCTCACTTGAAATATCGGGTCTTGGAGAGATTCCCAGTACCAAGGGAATCTTCATCAAGTTCCCCTTCCACCTTAAAGTGCCGATAAAATTATAAAAACGAGAATGAACGGTAGTGTCAGGAGTTAAGGAGCCATTAGGAATTAGGAATTGTTGGGACTTAGGGGTGCACTAGGAATTGTCGGGGGTAGTGAGGGAATGAAGAATCGTCGGGGGTTTTGAGGGTTCATGGAACCATGGAAACCTTCAACAGGTTTCTCTTAACTGTTAAATTCCCAACTAAGTTACAAATTTGTAGATTTTGTCGATGGATTTAAAAAGTGTCTAATTCCACTTAAGGAAAACCTTATAAAATTAGCTCAATAATTCCACCAACTCGACAAAGGAATTTTAATGCATAACTTTTGCCCAAATTAGTCTTTTCTCATGAAACCTTGCCACATTGTGTATAATAACATCACAAACCTCCATACCAAACCATTTAGCTTCAACTTTTATAGAACTCTCGATTTAATTGTTTCCGCAAACTGCTCGGTGAAAAATTGAACTTTTAATATCTTACAAATTGGTAGGCGTTTTGGTCTGAAAACTCACCACATTAGTCGAAATATTATCAAGAATATCCCCATAAAAAGGATTTTGCACCATCTTTCACGGATTTCAATATTTAATTGTTTTTGCAAATCTTGTTAGGTTGCATCATTGCCTATGAGTGTTCTAGATGAGACAATGGATATTATACTTTGAAATGGCGAGGGACTTAACACTTGAGAATAATTGGGGCATGTTTGACTAGTAGCTACTCAACACAAGAATTTGGACGCAAAAAGTTTAAAACTTGGCGAGTTTAAAAACGGGGCCAACACTATCGAAGCCATAGATGTTGGAATTCAAAGGGGAGAGGGTTTTATCTCTACCAAGGAAAGAAAATAACTAGTGTTGTAGCGATGTTTAATGCACAATCATGAGAGGTGGTTGAGTCTTCCATTACCAATTTTTTTTATGCTCATTCCAAACCATTTTATATGGTACATTATTCCTATTGCAAAATAATGTTCAAAGTTGCTGGTCCCTCATTTGTCCCACGTGGAGAACATAAGCTACACACCACACTCCTTGATAAAGAATATTCTAAGGTGAGTGTGTTGATAGAACAAATGAGACAAACTTGGATAAGGGATGGCTGCTCCATCATCATGGATAGGTGGACCAATATCAAACATTGACCACTCATCAATATCATTGTTACATGTTCTACTAGCTTTTGTTTTTTTAGAGCTATTAATTGTTTAGGGAAGCAAAACGATGCAAACTTTCAATTTCAGATTTTGAAGGATGTCATAGAAGAGGTTGGAGCCTTTAATGTTGTACACATTGTGACTAATTCAACTTGTGTACCTAAGTTAGCTAGGTTGATTGTGGAGGGTGCTTACAAGCACATTTTTTGGACCCTGTGTTGTGTTCATGCATTGAACAACATATTGAAGAACATCGGGAAGATAGATTGGGTGAAGGTAGTGGTGGTAGAAGTTAGAGATATCTAGATGTTCAATTGCAATCAACACATTTCACTTGTTTTTTTCAAAAAATTTTCAAGGAAGGAATTCCTCAAGCTTGTGGATATTAGATATGCCATCTACTTCATTTTGTTAGAGAGGATGGTTGAGGTGCAAGAGTCACTACAATTAATGGTGGTTAATTCAGAGTGGGGTAGATGCCTAGAGGCAAACACACCCAAAGGACGAAATGTGAAACAAAATATTCTTGATGATGATTGGTGATCCAAAATGAGGTAAAAAATTGCTAGTTTTATTATTTTTTTTTAAAAGTTATTTTTTTAGTGTTTCTAACTTGTAAATTATTTTCATTCTTTGTAATAGCATTCAGTCTATTATTTGAGTTCTAAATTTTTATTTATTTTGAAATTTTAATTTTTGTAAGATGTTTACACTTGTAGGTATGTTTGCTCCTTCATTGACCTTGTTGTGCAAGTCACAAGATATGTTGATATACACTCTCTTAGTGTTGGAGAGATTTATGAGACCTTTGATAGCATGCTTGAGCAGATGAAGCAAGCCATTTATAGCAGGGATCCTACTTTGGGATTTTATGAGGAGCATATTAGGTCTATTGTGATACAATAGTGGAACACTATGAACACTCCACTTCATATGGCAGCCTATTCTCTAAATCCCAGATGGTATGTAGTTAGACTTTGAAGAGTGCCTCCATCTCATGATGGAGAGGTGAAAGAAAGGCTCATAAAGGCCCTTCAAAAAATATATATTGATGAGGAGTCTTCTTTACTTCGTGCATTGTGGCTTGTCTTTGTCAATTTCTACAGTCCAACCTTAAACAAACTAGAGGTGAGGACGAATAGAGCTACATTAGTTCAAATCAACCCTATTGGATAGTGGATGTGGCATGGCATGGATGCACTAATGTTGAGGATACTTGCCACTTGCCTCCTTTTACAAGATGCTAGTTCCTCTACTACTAAGAGGCATTGGTCTACATATAGCTTCATCCAGTTAGTCAAGAGGAACAAAATTACCTCTAGACGATCAAAGAAGTTGGTGGTTGTGTATAGTGCCTTACGGTGACAACATCAACAAAACTTTGAGTATTGTCAAACTCTAGCCCCATGTTGGAATGTTGATTCCTAAGATGCTTTATAGGCTGATGAGGAGGCATAGGAGGGATTGGTTGGGGCTACATTGCATGATGTAGCCCCTCATAGTGGTAGTGATTCAGACTTAGACTCTAATTTGGATGCAGACCTATTGGAGGTAGATGTTGATAGGGGACAGCTGTATATTTTCTATTTTTTTTGTTATTTTGTAGTTGAAGCTTGAAGCCTTTGGGCATTTTGTTGTAATTATTCTATAATATGCACATTGATAGTGAAAACATTTATGTATTGCTTTTAACCAAACATTGACAAATTGATGCATTGCTGGCAAAGAGTTGAAGGCACAATAGCATAAAATGAGAAAATGACAAAAATGAGGTTCTTTTTGTGTTTTCTGCCTGCTTCTTGGTTTATTCTATGGCAGATGAGTTTTCTGTATGGACTTGCAGGAACTTGTGAGTTACCTGATGAGTAATTGCTAGAAGCATGCCAGTGAGTTTTCCGGAGAGTGACCCGTTGGGCCTTATGGACTTGTTTGCACCCATGAGTTGGCGAGTAACTCCCTGAGCTTTTGAACTATGCTTGAATACTTCCTCCTTATTAGCGGGAGCAGGCCCTCAAATCATAATGTTTTTTTCCTCTGAATCTGCATGGGCATAGGGGAAGGTTTCACATATTTTCTAAAGTGATCTGGTCGGAATTGGGAGTTCAAGTTGGCAATTTATTCTTTATATACTAAATAGATCCTTTTTCTTTGTTTTGCTTGTAAGGTACATTTTTTGTTTATTCCTTCATTGACAGTACATTTGTAAGAGTTGGCTAAGCAGCACATCATAGGTCACATCCCATTTCTGATATGAATATTTGTATGGATTGCATGTGAAGCTTGAATATAATTTATCTCTGCTTTTTTGATAGCAATTATTTTCTTTATATATTCACACCTTCCATGATTTGCATGTCTGCTGATTTTCCTTTTTCATCAAGCATAACCTATGGCCATTCAAAAGTTGTGTGATGCACATCAACTCAGATGGGAACTCTAATTGTTGATTTGTAGGGAGGAAGGAAAGAGATTCTTTCCTCTTTTTTACATGACTATGGATATTAATGTCCTTTTTTTCCCGTCTCTGAATCAGCTACTTCTTTGTGGATGATATGATGATTCACAATCTTCTAGTTTTGGTTTTGTTTGTACTTGCATAATCTCCATTTTTCAGGTCAGATTCAATATTATTGCATTTCTATGCTTTCATTTAAGTCCATTTGTTCTAGCTTGGCCATGAGTTATTATGAGTCCAATACTGTTTTTGGATCCTTCAATTTTTTTATTTATAATAATTCTGGGTTATGTTTGACTTGGTCTGTGTAGGCATTTCTTGTGAAATTGAGATACGATTTCATCATAAATGGTTTGTGGTAGTCTTGCTTTAGAAAATGGTATCTTTGAGATATTGTTTGACAATATATGAACAAGGCTTAGATATGGAGATTGGGTTTGTTAGTATAGAGCTTCTAGAGAACATGGATCTGAAGGCTTTGTTGAAAAGTTTTGGATCCTTTCCCCTGATCAGCCCTATTCTTAAGATTAGCTGTCTTTTCTACATGCAAGCAGGAGATTTTCTTCTCATTGTAGGTACTTCAGAGAAACCCATTGCATTTTTTAATATTTCAGGGAGAAACCAACACTTAAAGACCTGATTATTGTTTGAGTACATGAGATTTTAAAATAGATTTGATTAACATATTTCTGCCCAGTAGGTTTAGCTAATTGTTCTACAGTTATCTAGCTTTATTTTGAAATTTCCAATCAGTGATTGCTAGTTTTTGTAGCAGATGGAGATGCCCAAGTGCTTCAAAGGCATGAAATAACTAGATGGTGAAATGCATGAGAAAGACTTGTGCTTTCTTTTCATTATTCCCCCTTCTGAGACATATAGGTGTTATGGGGGATTATTTTCTTCATTTTTGCTACCAATGTGCCATCTCTGCACAGTTGGGTTAGCTAGTTATTCTACAGTTGTCTAGCATAATTTTGAAATTTCCAATCAGTGATTGCTAGTTTTTGTGGGAGATGGAGATGCCCAGGTACTTCAAAGGCATGGAATGACTTGATGGTGAAATGTATGAGAAAGACTTGTGCTTTTTTTTCATCTATTCCCCCTCCTGAGGCATGTAGGCATTATGGTTCATTTTTGCTGCTGACCATCTCTGCACAGTTCATGTGTCTACTACTAAATGGGAGTGGGATTGATGTGAAATGTGGGAGTCTTTTGGTCCCATTTGATTTTGTTTTCCATCCTGCGCCCTTTTGTAACCTTGAGTAACATAGAGGTAGCTTTGAAAAATGTGTAAGGGGCTGAAAAACTGAGGACATGTTTTGCCCAATTCAATTTGGCTAAGCCATAGCTTAAAGACACGTCAAATAAATAGGGTGTCTGCATTCTATGCAATCTGGTAAACATGGTAGGATCTCTCCTTTGATTGAGTGAATTGGCTCTTGGGAAAGGATTTCACTCCAAGGAATCACCTGGGATAGCATTTCCTTCAATGTCAAAGAAATGATTTTTGTAATTTTTCTGTAATTGACACAAAACATGGAAGTTACTGCAAAACTACCTTGAGGATAAGGGCTTTTGCAATTTCATATAAGAGCTCAAAAAGTGCTGTTAATTGCTTCTAGCAATTTACATGGTTTCCTTGACTCTTACACCATTTCCAGCATGCCATCTTTAACTATATAAAACACAGTTAAAAATCTACTTCGAAAAATTTCTTTCCAGAAACTAATGCCAATACTTTTTATTTGAGCTCTGTAAACTGGAAAAGTTATCAGAGAAACAACATGCTGTAACATACATGTTAATAATCCAGATGCTACTACTATACATAAGTAGGCTCATGTCAGTAAAGATGAATTCTGTCTTGAAGACTCTGATAGAGTGGATTGAGTGAGAACAGATGGAAAGTATTTGGTTAATTAAAGAGGCCCATAATCATAGAAAACTTGGCTTATACAATAACTATCCTTAATACATAGATGGATACAATGTCATGAAATGAAAAGAGGCAGTAAAATATTAGTTACAAATTTCAGTAATTCTTCTTCAAACTATTTGATTCAGGAACATGAGCAGTTGGACATGAAGAGTAATATCCAAAACCCCATACAGTTGCAAATAAATGTTGTCTCCTGGAATAGATGGGACTGGGACTCAGCCCCTATACATGAAGTCCTCCAAAGAACAGAAGTTAAACCAAGAATTTTCTGATTCAAGATAAGATACAAAAACTGAAGAGCAAGTTAGTTCTTTGGATCAATCTCGGGGGCTCTGACTTTGAAACTCTGACTGATTGATTAGTTTAGAGGACTTTAGTTTTATGAAATTCATCCCCGATCTCAAAATGTTGAAGTGCTGAAAGCTAGGAATGGTCAAGTATTTTGTTTTCCTTGACCCATTTATTACCAAACTCATCATTTGCTAATGTTTATTGCTCCTGAGAGCAGTGGAACAAGTTGAGATGATGGTAAAAATCTTTCTCCAAGGATAACAGAACAGTAGAAGGGGGCCTTTACCTTTTACCTTACCTATGTAAATTTAGAAGGGAGGATCCAAATCCTTACACTTTATAAGACAATTAACAACAAAATTTCCTTGAGAGGAACAAATGCTTTGCATTGTCCCATGGAAGGCAGCTTTACCTAGAAGAAGGCTGAACATAGATTACATGAATGAATGCTTGTTTTAAAAAAACATTAGGTTGGGAGTCAGTATTAGTTTCTATACTCGTATGATTGATTGTATATTGTCTTGCCTGCCCATTTGATTTCAAGAACAAGCAACAAATAGAAATTACCCTTTCACATTTAAAAAGTATGGGTGCTCCCTGAGAATCCTCTGCTGAGTTGAAGATGCTCGTCTGGAAAAAGTGAACACTAAGCCAGGAAAGGCTATCTTAACTTCGACATAAAAAATTGAAGCATTTTATTCCAGTTTTAAGCTAACCAAACACCAATAGAGGAATGTCAGATTGCCTACTATTTAAATAAAGAGGTGTTGGCTCATCTGCATATAATCTGTTTACAAGAAAATCCACTGGAAATATAAGTCAGGAGTTTAGAGAAAGGTGGCTTAGAGAGGGGAACAAACCATGATTTCTTTGTCAAATCTTTGTCCTTGAAGCATGTGAAGCACATGAACAAATTCCAGGGAAACCCGGGGACGCGCCCCCCCCCCCCTAAATGGCCCGTCCCTGCCCCCAGGACGTCCCGAGTACAGGGGGACGGACAGGGGACGGTCCCTTGGCATCCCCTTTTTTCTTCAAAAGCTGGGAAACGTCCCCGAAACGGGGAAATGGTCAATGGGGAAAGGCGGACGACGCCTGACCGTCTCGGGGACGGCCAGGGGACGCCTGAGCCATCCCCCGACTGTCCCCCACGTCAAAGCATGTTTTAAAAATTAAATATATATATAATAGTTTTCAGTTTTCTGGTTTACGAGTTGTTCATTTAAATTATTTTCATATATCTTTCACAATATTTGTAACACTCATAAGATAAATATTTGCTCCTCTATTAGAGATATATAAAAATAACAAAAAATTATTCCAGAAGTGTGTAAACTTAAATTTATTTGCTTGCTGTTCACTAACAGGTTTTAGAGACAAAAGACTTAGGATTTTGACCTTTTTAAACAGTTCTTCACAATTGGAAATAGGCTGAATATTAAGGCAATTTGATGTCCAAAACTCCTTGAGTGCAGCAATTGTCCCCACATTTAACTGCTCAAATCCATATTAGACAATACACCAGCATTGAATTTATTTTCAGTAGTCCAAACTCCCACCAAACTACAATAATTCTGCCTTCATACGCCTCAGCCATTCATTATTGTTCTATGCCAAGTAATTAATAACCTAGGTGAAACAATCTTCACTATAATCACAAATGTTAGCCCAATTTGTGAGCTGGAAATAACCTTATGTAATTTGATATAAGTTTATAAATTATAACTTGGAGGTTGTATCATGATACATGTATGTTAG
Source organism: Sequoia sempervirens (assembly GCA_007258455.2). NCBI lineage: Eukaryota > Viridiplantae > Streptophyta > Pinopsida > Cupressales > Cupressaceae > Sequoia > Sequoia sempervirens. The sequence continues at coordinate 4,584,218 of VDFB02000015.1, read as the reverse complement.
TTCTGAATTTTCAATGCGTATTGAGTATTGACAAAGAATGTTGAACACAAATGTTATATGTTAAGGTTCTATAATGTATATTATGCATGCTTTATCCATGTTTTCATATGAATATTTAAAATTTCCCTATATATTTTAAATTTTCCCTATATTTTATATAGCCGCCCCCAAATTTGGCCTCAAAAATTGGAAACTTGGGGACTCATCCCGCCATTCCCTGCCGTCCCCGTCCCGGAAACTTGGGGTAACACTGACAAATTCTGATTCATTTGACAAATCTTATCGCCTATTAGGCTATACAACTGTTACATATTAAATGGGAAATAGATCTTGATAGATATTCACAGCAGTGACACATTGTATTATGATTGATGCGGGAAAGATCAACGTTAAAATTCAATGAATCTCTTCCTTAAACACTTGGATCTAATTGATTTGGATAGTTTTGATTGAAAAAAATTGAATATTTCCTAAAAAGCTAAAACTATGACCATCAATATTGTTGTAACTGTATTGTTGAAATTTAAGAAATTTATGGTTACAAACTTACAGGGATGCCATTAATGTTCAATTTGCTTTCTAAATTAACTATTGGTCTAGATTTTAGATTTTTTGGAAGCGGTATTAGTTACTGTACTGCCCAAAAGAATTGATATTTTTGTATCTATGATGATTTATTGTGAACAGTATCAATGTCTAATAATTTTTTTTGAGTTTGTATTTCCTTTCTAGGAGAGGCTTGAACATCATATTAAATTTCAATGGTTGATCTTTCCAAACGTGCTTATCTATCTTAATGAAACATCATCAACAGAGGTATGAGAGTTTGACACTTTTTCCAGTTGAAAGATTTAATCTGAATTATCATGCAGTATGAACTAAATGTTCACGATATTTTATCCAGAGTCTTTTCCATATCAAAGTCTGAATCAGTTTTGAGTTTCTAAAATATTAAACTCCACGCTCTTTCGCAATTGCTTTAGCCAAGAAAAATGTTTGTCATTTTTAATGGTTTTATATGGTACCCGAAGTGTAAATGCAGTTCTACTTTTATGTTTGCAGAAGATATAAACCATTGAAGCAACATAGGGGAAAAATTGCAATTAATTGGGAATTGCTGCCAGATGTGATTTTTCACCCTCATAAAATTGGCTATTTTTCATGAAATCGTGGTCAACAATTTTAACTTTTTATAAATTATTTGCCATTTAATTGCATTTGAATCATGATTAAATCGTGAAAAAATTGTCCAATTTGACTGACCTGTAATTTTTTTTTCGTTATGGTTTTTTGGGTGACAAATTCGTTTTAAGGACTTTTTCAAATTTTTTGGTATTTCAAAGGTGTATTTTGATGATGTGGCTAGGGCTGTTGTCATTCTGAGTATGCATATGAGGAAAATAATGATAAATAGACAGGTTGAATCTCGAGCTAGAAGTTTCTGATGTCCAGGACTGAACAGAAATTTGACTATCATAATTTTTGGAATAAAGCTTGTCTGGTATTTCTTCTCTTTCTTATTATATCTGCTTAAAGTCCTGAGTCTTCTGTTGGATCAAATAGACTGGTTGTGTAATTTTTTTATTTTATTTCAATTTATATTTTGAATGATTTAATTTATTTTAATCTATATTTTGAATATTGTGAAGATTTTTTCTATTTAAACTCAGCAGTTTGATGGATTACTTATTTAAAAATAATTTTAACATTTTTTAATTTGATTTTTAAAATAATTATATCATATTTTTAATTTATTTTAATCTGCATTTTGAATGTTTTAATTTATTGTAATCCATATTTTGAATGTTGTAAAGATGTTTCATTCTAAACTCAGTTGGATGGGATAAAGTTATTTAAGGTGTAGGCAGAGGTGACAGTATTAAAATTTTGTTTTTCACAGATGATAGTAGACTGCTTTACTCTCATCTGTGATTAAAGATTACTTCAGTTGCAATTAAGAAAAGTAGAACCTCCCTAATATCTGATGTTCTAATGCAAAGTTCAATAAACAACTGTAAAAGTTTAATGTTTTGAACCCTGAACCCGACCAGCTCTAAAAAATAGGGAATATGAAGGAGATTCTATCTCATCCCCTAATCCATGGCGGGATTCAAAGCTTTTCACTTTTTGTAAACTGTGCCATTTTTTACCCTGATTAAATTTCAATATGAACATAAATGACAAAAATCTCTGTTCCGCAATTCATGGGCTAAAATCTCAATTTTATTTGCTCTCTATATCTCTATGTTATTGAAATGCCTTTAAATTAAAAAAACAGAAGGTTTTTCTCCTTTTTTTTTTGTGTTCTTTGGAAATATGAGTTTTTTCTGATTAAATCCCGATTTTTTGAAAAAATCTTAACACTTTGGTTTGCTTATTCTTCCCAAAAAGATTTTTGCTGCTATAAAATTTATAACCAATTGGAGAGTCAATATTACTACATGCAATGAAGATTCAAATCCATTGCTTGTAGTTTTGATTTGTCAGACAAACACATCTTAAATTTATATGTGACTTGAAGTTTATTCTAGGATCATATATGGATGTTAGTAATTGCTGTCTTTATTTGGTTTCAATTAGGACTTAAATGATCAGCAAAATGATTGTTTTCAGCAATGAGTAAATGCTTAGGCTTAGTCAATATCTTCTTCGCTGTTGTAAGTCTGAGTTTTCTGCAAAGATTAGTTTTCTCAGGCAGATATCCCTGTATACATGCGTCCACTCATTGGAAATTTACTCTAATATAAAGGATAGTAATGTTGCACCTGCAATCACATCATTTATGGATGAAATTATTTTGATCTTTCCTGTTCAATTGATTTGGCTTCCTTGATGTCAAGTCTTTCCTATCATTGTATATTTCTTGAAATAAGTTGAAACACTGTAAGATGCATGACAAGTCCTTACTGTTCTCTAACGGTAATTAGTATTACTACAGAAATTCTATGCTGTATAGTTCTGTCTTCAGTGGTTGTGGTTTTTTAAAGAAGAAATGCTTGCTAAGGGCTGTTGACAATTTAATTGTTATCTTACTAAGCATGGCGTGCATGTTCTATTAATTAATTTTATTATTATCTGCCAGACACACAAGTGTTCCCTAACAGTGGGGCTTGGAATCTTTGTATTGTTAATGATTAAAAAGTCTGTTATCTGTCATAATCAGTTAGCTTTGTTTTTTTCAGGCTGCTGCCGCCAAAGGAGAGGCTCCACCAGGACTTCCTGTTAAAAGAGGCAGTCAGGATTCATTGACTACACGTGCTGAGGTGATTGTAAAATACTAGGGTTATAATTTTCTATGTTTTGACAGTTTCTCTTGATCCTTATTTTTGTTTTAAGATTTTGTTGCGATTAAATGTTTATTATTGTTTACCATATGTATATGTTTATGTATCTGTGCATACAGATATTTATCTTATTATTTTCTTGGCAGGCTATGAGTATTAGCAGACCGAAGGCAACAGATGCATTAGCAGGGGAGCTATGGGAGGTGAAGAAGGAAAGGATCAGGAAGGCTTCTATCTATGGCAAATCAGCTGATTGGGATCTTCGTTCAGTAAGTAGAAAGTTTACTCTTGTATAACTGAATGAACCCAATGCTCAGATACATGATAGTACCTTATTCTATTTCCTATCTCAGTTGATCACTTCTTGACAAAATTGAAGTAGAAAACATAAAATACAGTCTCTAATTGGTTTGTCAATCCAACTGTATACTGACAATGTAATTCCTTATTATATGGCATATGATGATGGTGCGCTTGTTTGCTGGAGACAAGAAAATATTATATTTGATCTATTGGAGATTTGATCTAAATTTTTTTCTGGGTTATATAACTGTTAAGATGGCATAAAGCTAGTTCGAGTTTCTCATGTCATCATTCATCAGTTGAGATATTGTTGCTGATGTTCATCAGATTGAGGACTTTATTAGAGATTTTTTCTTTATATGCTAATATTTCTGAACTAACATACCAAAAGAATGGAAATGTATGCTAATAAGCCAATGCCTGTCTACTTTTGTTGCAAATTTCAAATATATGACATGGAAATTGAAAGGTTACATCAAATCGACAAATCCTATAGAAGACAAATTTTCCATGGAACAGGAAAGTTGTTTGAATCAATGGAGTGCCTTGAGAATATTTATTAAAATGTAAACAAATTGAATACTAGAAAGTATAATATTTTTTGCCTCCCAGAACAAAAAATAAGAAATGCTTGTGTATGATGGCGAATAATGTGAAGAGAATAAACCTAGCTATTCAAAGTTTTAGAAAGACTGGTATATGTTTTCTTATTAAGTTGGTGAATTTGTCACAACATGGTTTTGCTTTCTTATCCTTGTGGGTTCATCAGATTTAGGCTGGCAGTTGAATGTGACTATTGTATCTGTTGCTATAGTGCATTGTAGAGTGTACATAGAATTCAATAAAGCCATTGGTTGAAACAGAATCTGTTTACAGCAAGGTTCACCTGATAATAATAATTATTCAAGAGATGACACTCTCCTACAATTCTCAAAGCACTTATAATTTTATTTGGTGCTCGTATTGCATAGAATTAGAATAAAACTAAACTAGAAATTAAAAACACAAATTACTAAAATCTACTTATTCTAAAACCAAGAAAACCTTAGATAAAACATTAAAGGATGATTTGCCCATGTTGTGATGGAGTGTGGATGCTCAATGTTTGTGTAAGATTTCTGAAGTGTAGACCTATAAATTCTCCATATGATGGATTAAGGAAGAAGAGGTGGATTTTATAGATTTTTGGATGAGAAGATGGACAGTTGAGATTGATTCTCCTGATTTGCATGAAAAGAAGAAATGGACTTTTGAGAATGGCATGCGAGGATAATTAATAAATTACATGTGCATGAAGTTTGTTTGTGGAAATATTGAGGATAATTAATTAGTTATTTTCATAATTAATTAATTATGTATGAATGGGTTTGGAAATTGATTAATTAATAATAAATTATTAATTAATTGTGAAGTGTGTTAGAGGATAAAGATGAGAATTATTTGATTAATAAAGTAATCAATTAGGAAGAAGTTAATTAAGAAAAAAGTAACTAACTAATTAATAATTAATTAGCCAATGGAATGTGACAATATGGTGCAATCAATTAATTAATCAATGTGGTGATGTTAGAGAGAATTAGCTAAGATGAACTAATATGTTGAATTATTGATAGAAGGTGGTATAATTTAGGTCTCTACATTTGCCCCTCTTTGAAAGGGTGCTCCGACTAAAAGAAGCAACAAATTTTCAAAGAAAGTAAAAGAAGACAAAGAAATGGGTGTGCAAGAAGAATGATGCCCCAAGTGGCATGATGGTTAGAGAGATGCACCCTCGAGAGGACGTGTGAATGGAAAATATGGATAGACAATCACAATAAGAAGAATGATGGTGAATGGAAACGAAATGTATGATGATGAATGTTGTGAATCTTGAAATTTCAAATGTTTGAGCAACCTGATTTATTATAGCACTTAATGTTATGCACCAAGGTATATGGACCGGGGTGACAATTTGTCAAGTGTGTAAAGGATTGACCCAAAAAGAAAGGTCACAAGAAAGCATATGCCATATAGCACCATGATATGGGAGACCATGATGTTGTAGTGGTAATACGTTTCAAGGATTGATTCAAAGGAAAACAATATAAGCAACACACAAGTGCAAGCAAAATAAGAAACACATAATTGCAAGCAAAATAAGACAAGAAACATGTAAGAAAAATCCCAAAAACAAACATAAACTCAAAAGAATAGCAAAAACAAAAGAAAGTCAAATGTGTTAATGATATAGCAGCTTCGGTAGCTCCTTCCAGCTCAGCTCCTTCGTGGAAACTTAAATTGAATGATAGCCGTTGGCTATTCAATTTATATTTATTGTTTATCTTCTCATAGCATGGCCGACTTGAGAAAATGCAAAGACAATTAAATTTGTTTATTTATTTGAAGCCGACTCATTCTTCTTGGGATTCGATCTTTAAGGTGGCCGACCTCTTGTGAAGAGGTGAGAATATTCATTCAGGCTAATACATGTTCAAGAGCCGACCTCTTGTGAAGAGGTTATTTTGATTGAGGCCGACATTGATTAAAGAAGAGTTGAGATTGCTTGAAGCCGACATCATATCTTGGAGTTATGATTTCTTAAGAGGCCGACATGAAGGATCTGTCTCTCCATTTCATTTGTATATATATACAGATTATTCGTCCATTGTTATCATCCAAGAATGAGATCAGTTCAGTCATTTACTCAAGTGCGAACTTATCTGATATTCAAGAGCGAATATACCAGTTCGGTGATATCAATCAAGTGCGAACTTATCTAACATTCAAGAGCGAATATACCAGTTCGGTGATATCAATCAAGTGCGAATACAAGGTACAGATTGACGTTATTCTCATCAGCCTTGCAATATACTCAAGTGTGAATATAATAAGCAAAGTGCGAATTCAGAATACAAGGACGAACATTACACAATGTTGAGCTAACACAGATTGAAGACAATCCAGTGCATAGATTGAAGACCTTCAAGTGCAAAGTGAACATTGCCAGATCTGTGTTCAGTCATTGCCAGGTGTGATTTAGGAGGTTGCTATCTGTCATTCCATATTGCCAGGTGCTGTATATCGGTCTTGTGTTAGACCTCATTGTAATATGTAAAATTTCCTTTGTTACATCAAATATAAGAGAGATCTTTGTTGCTGGGTTTTTCTCCCTCAAGAGGAGGGTTTTCCCAGGGTATATGTTGTGTTATTTTGTTTGATTTCGAATTAATTTTCTGTGCATTTAATCTGTTCACTTAAACTTAACATGGTATCAGAGCGGGTTTGAGGATCGTGATCAAATTATTGCCAATCAGCATTCCTTCTGTTGCTCACTCATCCTACTCAGCCGAGATGGTGAATGGTTTGAAGGTTGAAGACAGACTCGAAGGTGCAACTAATTTCACTTCATGGAGATTTAGGATCATGCTCACCTTGCGTGAAAATGAATTGGGTGACTTCATGGAGCCTAGCATTTCTGAACCTGAGGAGGCAGAAGAAAAGGAGTGGCTGAAGAAAGACATCAAAGCAATGAAGATTCTGGTTGACTCAGTCAAGGATCATATTGTTCCTATCATTTCTAAGTTGAAGACAGCGAGAGATAGGCTCAAGACCTTGGAAGAGATGTACGAAGTCAACAATACTAGCCGAGCCCTTGCACTAAAGCATCAATTGCATCATGTGAAGATGTCTAAGGGAGAATCTGTTACTGCATACTTCATGAGGATTTCAAATTTAAGAGACCAGCTCTCAACAATTGGGAATATAGTTGATGACAAGGATTTAACTATGCTTGCCCTCAATGGGCTGCCTTTGTCTTGGCAATCCTTCATTCAAGGAATCAGCGCTAGATCGAAACTACCTAAGTTTGATCGCCTAAGATCTGATTGCATTCAAGAAGAATCAAGGTTAGTGGCAAGAGGCGTTGGTCAAAGTTCAAAGAATGAAGACATTCATGTTCTTGCCTCCCATGTTTCAAAGAAGAAAGGAAAAGATGGAAAGAAAGGATTCTTCAGAAGGAATCGGGACAAGGGAAACAATGATGCACCTCCATCCAAGAAGAAGAGGGATATGTCCAAGATACAATGCTTTAGATGTGATGAGTTTGGGCACTTCGCCAAGGATTGCCCAACTAGACCTAATCAGCATGCTTCATTTGCGGATACGAATAAGTCCTCTCCTCAGAAGGACTCTAGAGAATTTCTATTTTGAATCATGGGCCTGTGTTCAAGCCGTAAAAGTTGTGTGTTGATCTGTGCTTAAAATCAGCGTATCTTGCAAAATAGATAAGTATTCTTTGTTTGTTAAGTTGTATCTTTTATCTTGGATCTTGTGTGAGTAGTATAAGGAGATTGTTATTTCTCTTGAATTGTGATTTCTAGGATAAAGATCCTTTGAAGATTTCAAATTATCCATTGTGAGTTACTAATCATGTAGATCCTTAAAGTATGACTTTGAGACGAAATGAAGAAAAGAGAAGAGATTTGCATTTTCGTTGTGATAGGTTGATCACATCGATATCCTTCTCCAATGCATGCTTTGTGATAGAACCTTGAACTCTTGAGAGAGTTGGTTCTACATGCTAACCGCTTAATGCATTCAAGAAATCTGTAGTTGTGCAGATTATTCTTTTGTTGTGCAGAGTTTGGCACTCTCGAGAGGAGTAAAAGATGAACAAAAGAGTCATATCAAAACTAGATAGAGAGCTAGAAGCTAGAAAGTGATGAGAGATTGCCTAAGCAATGAAAAGATCAAAGGAATGATCAAGCATGAAGTCACAATTTGCAGCCATGAGACTGAGTTGGTGGCTAGAGGGAGTTCACTTCCAGAAGACTTCTTTGCAAGTTCTAAAGCAGGGATCAAGAGGGAGTCCTGTAACTTACTGAGAAGAAGTGAAGGTTGCAGCATTGCAAGGCCAAGTAGTTAAAGATTCAGAGGGAGCCTATTGAACCTATAGAAGATGATTGTGCTGCAGATCAGAAGGGCACCTCTAGCGATTGCTTCAGTTTGAGTTCCGCTATGATTTCCTGGTGCAGCAGGAAGCAGTCTTCTGTGGCACTGAGTACAGCAGAGGCCGAGTACATTGTAGCTTGTGTGGCAGCTCGAGAAGCAGTGTGGCTTTGTAAGCTCCTGGCAGGATTGTTTGGACAATCAATGGAGTCTACTATTATTCATTGCGAGTTGTGTGAAGCCTTCTGTCAATCCTGTGTTTCATGACAGCTCCAAGCATGTTGAGATCAAGTACCACTATATCAGAGATATGGTACTGCGGAAGGCTGTACAGTTGAGGTACATCAACACTGATGAGCAGATGGCAGATATTCTCACCAAGCCTCTCGCCAGGATGAAGCTGTGTACTTTCAAGATAGACTTGGTATGATGGAGAATCCAGCCTGAACTGAGAAAGAGTCTCAGCATCAGTGACCTTATTTAATGAGTTCTTCTCTGTGAGAGAAGTTCAAGGTGAAATCCCTTGTTAATGCATCTTCTTCTGAGACGGAAGAATTTGAGGTGTAAGCCCTTGTTTCCACCCTCTGAGAGAGTCATGGTGGATGTCATGTGTGTGACTCCATGACAGCATCACGTGAGAGAATCCGTGATGATTTCTTGTGTACTTGTGTTTCACCCTCTGGGAGAGCCATGGTGAAAGTCACGTTGAGGTGACAACATCACGCAAGTGATGAACACTTGTACATACCATACATGGGTGTAGCCATGATGGTTGATATCACATTGAGGTGATATGCTTTCACGATGAGGTGATAAGCTCCTTCCCATACACGGGTGTAGCCATGGTGGTCAATATCACAATGAGGTGATATATCATTTCACACATGGATGTAGCCATGGTGTTCGTCATCACAGTGAGGTGATATCCTTCTCTTTATATCTGATTGCAGGCAATGATGGCTGATGGATCTCATATTGAGATGATTCATATTTGTGCAGCTGGAAGTTCTCTCCCTAGCTGAGAGGGAGTGTTAATGATATAGTAGCTTCGGTAGCTCCTTCCAGCTCAGCTCCTTCGTGGAAACTTAAATTGAATGATAGCCGTTGGCTATTCAATTTATATTTATTGTTTATCTTCTCATAGCATGGCCGACTTGAGAAAATGCAAAGACAATTAAATTTGTTTATTTATTTGAAGCCAACTCATTCTTCTTGGGATTCGATCTTTAAGGTGGCCGACCTCTTGTGAAGAGGTGAGAATATTCATTCAGGCTAATACATGTTCAAGAGCCGACCTCTTGTGAAGAGGTTATTTTGATTGAGGCCGACATTGATTAAAGAAGAGTTGAGATTGCTTGAAGCCGACATCATATCTTGGAGTTATGATTTCTTAAGAGGCCGACATGAAGGATCTGTCTCTCCATTTCATTTGTATATATATACAGATTATTCGTCCATTGTTATCATCCAAGAATGAGATCAGTTCGGTCATTTACTCAAGTGCGAACTTATCTGATATTCAAGAGCGAATATACCAGTTCGGTGATATCAATCAAGTGCGAACTTATCTAACATTCAAGAGCGAATATACCAGTTCGGTGATATCAATCAAGTGCGAATACAAGGTACAGATTGACGTTATTCTCATCAGCCTTGCAATATACTCAAGTGCGAATATAATAAGCAAAGTGCGAATTCAGAATACAAGGACGAACATTACACAATGTTGAGCTAACACAGATTGAAGACAATCCAGTGCATAGATTGAAGACCTTCAAGTGCAAAGTGAACATTGCCAGATCTGTGTTCAGTCATTGCCAGGTGTGATTTAGGAGGTTGCTATCTGTCATTCCATATTGCCAGGTGCTGTATATCGGTCTTGTGTTAGACCTCATTGTAATATGTAAAATTGCCTCTGTTACATCAAATATAAGAGATCTTTGTTGCTGGGTTTTTCTCCCTCAAGAGGAGGGTTTTCCCAAGGTATATGCTGTGTTATTTTGTCTGATTTCGAATTAATTTTCTGTGCATTTAATCTGTTCACTTAAACTTAACAAAATGTTTGTCCATAATTAGGTTAAAACTCAAGATTTGTTGATAATGATAGTGACGACTTGCTCCAAGCAACAATTTATGCAAGGAGATGGGATTTGGGAACGGTATATCCCAAGAAGATTGTAAGGATGTGTTGAACATGATTAGGGATTTGAATAGATCTGTGGATGTCATTGGAATTTTCTATTTTTGTGATTGTTTTTGTTTAGGAATTTTCAAATTTGGATTTTTGATTTTTTAAATGTTCTTGAATTTTTTTTATTTTGTATATGTTTTTGAATTGTTTGGATTTTTGGGGGAACTGTACACTTTGAAGAGGATATGATATACCAAGATTTTCCCAAAACGAGTCTCAAGATAAATTCCATACTTAAATCAAGGATGATCAAGGATACTGAGGGCTTGATTCAAAGACAAATAAAGATGTTGACCCTAGTCAAGTTGAAAACCAATTGATTGATTGATGATGATGATCGTAATGTTGTTGATGTGGGAACGAGATATCCCAAGAACAACTTGAGGATTGGGAATGATATATCCTTATGATGATTTGATTAAAAATGGATCAAGGTTTATAGCGAAGCTAGAACAAAACCAATAGATGTTATGGAAGATGCACAATATGGCTTGACTAGATTGCATGGATTAGGATTGTGTGCATTTGGATGGGTTGTTTTGAGAAATGTTTTGATTGTGGGGGATTGGGTACATTGGAGGGTGTTTAAGGTTGTCGATTGCTTGGAACCTGTGATAAGGGAAAACTAGATCTATGGACAAGGACAAAAGGATGGAGGGATTGCTTAGATAGGGGATGGAAGAGACAAATTAATGGATGAGTGATGGGAGCTGGATGGGTTATAGGATGTGATCTCCAAGGGCTATGTCGCAAAGCAATAACATGCCCTATTGCATATGTGTTGTTCATGACACTATGGTAAAATGTTTGTTAACATCAAAATGTGGCTAAAAGCTACTTGTGTGCAATAAGTTGAAAATTGGATATGTCAAGATGTTTGAAAGCATGTTTCAACATTGTGCCCCTATCCTTGGAATAGATATGATGGGGGGGACTATCCTTAACTGTTAAGTACACATAGACAACCAATCTATGCATGACGCCTTTGAAATATTTTCATCATGGTACTTGCCCAAGTTGCCAAAAGAATGGTTTTCACTATTGGGCAATTTTTCTCTTTACCTTTTTCGCTTTTTTTTTTTAATTTTCTTTTTTGGAATTTTATTGATTTTTTTTGAATTTGTTTTGGGTGGGTTTTAGATTGCATAGATGACATCAACATCTTTAACTATGCAAGCATTTATGATGCTTGCGTTCAAGGGTTTTGAGGGTCCTATCCATTTGATGCAGCTAACTTGTAGGTTCCTTGCAATGACATGCCAATAGTAACTTGTTTTGCTAAGATCCTACCACTGATGTACAATCCATAGATGTTGTGATCCTCTTTGATAATTGAGTTGGCTTTATTCGAATGGGAACATTGCAAGAAGGTACCATCATAGCCCCTTATGGTAGAGGGTTGTTGCTAAGATATGTGGGATTCAGGATTTTGAATATTGGATTTGGATCTTGATTTGAGATTGCGATTTTGAATTTTGGATTGCGGATTAGATTGTTTAGACTTGGATTTGGAGTTGAGATTGGGTTTGGGTTATTTGGATTTGGATTGTGGATTGTTGGATGTAAGATGTTTGGCTATCTGGATTTGGGATGTTGGGTTCTTGAATTTGGATTTAGGATGGATATTTTGATTAGGACCAACAATAACACACTCCATGTTTGATCTTGGAACCTTGCTGAATCCTCAACATTTATCCCCAACTTCCTTTCTTCCTTCTTTCCTTTACCATTGCTCCACCACTACTCTTTGATATAGATCAGTTTTGTGGTTTGCAACTTGGTTTCGCTTCATGCTCCAACAAATGCAATCCTATTTTATTTTCCTGGTTTTTCTTTTTCTTTTTTGTTTAATTACAATTCAGATTTCATTTATGCACAACAATACAGAGGAATAATTAATAGTCACAAAATCACGTTCCAAGCCCCTTTTGGTAGAAGCAACAAAAACAAAGATGTTCATAAGGGTGTACAGAATAGAGAACCATTTTTAAAATGGAAATTCAATTCATGGGATGGCAAAGGTAGATGCCAAAACCACAACAAATTGTTGCAACAATGGGAAGCATCGATAGGGAACAAACAACTCCAGAATAGAGGTGCCAAAACAACAAAAGAGTTGGATGCCTTCAACAAAACCAAATCTCCCATGTTCCTAGATTAAGTCTAACACTGATGTTAGTTAGCATGTGTGCCTTGTTGATATGATTTCTATGAATGTGTTGGAGGTCAGTATGAGAAAATTGATGAATTAGAGAGCTTAAAGGCTTGACCACATATGGAAGACCAATGGATTTGTAATGCCCTTTATTGACAATGTTAATGATAAGGTATGAATATCCAAAGATCTTGATAATTTCAATTCCTTCTTTTGCAAACAAAAGGCCTAATTTTAGAGCATGGACTCTAACAAGAGTGTTTGTTGACATTTCTAGCCCCATTGCATATTTTAAGTAAACTTTCCCATTGTGGAAGATGACTCCCTCACCTCTAGGATATTTTGGGTTCCCTTTGGATGCCATATCAAAAAAGAGAAACCAAAGGAAAATAAAGGAAGTGGGTCCTTCTTAGCATGTTTCTTCTTCATTTGAGAACAAGGGGCAGCCTCAAGGAGGTAGGTGATAGTATGTGTTGTACCCAAAACCAAAATTTTTGCTTCACTAAGGCATTTTGCTTAATTGAGTCTTAATCTTGTTAAGGGGATGTCAGAAGGTCGTTTTTGGGGTTTTTCAAATATGGAGTTGGTGTCAGTGTCATGTCAGTCTGTTACTGAAGAGATTTGAGAAAAATGAAAATCTGAACGGAAATTGCCAAAATTTTCTATCTCTGGAGAGGGGAGCACATTTTCAAATGGGCGCCCTATCTTTTAGGGGTCCAGATCCTGTTTTTAGGGTTTGTCACCTCCAGCAGACATTTATCCGGCATCACGTCAGCTTCGCAGTGAGCTATCGAGCCTGTCAAACGGACCTGTTTCGAGCAAGTTGTGGTGGATACAGCGCAAAACAAGGCGAAGTGAAAATTGACTAACATTGGTAAAAAGCGCAGCTTTTGGAAATGGCGCCCATCTTTTTGAGGTGCCAAATGAAAGTTTTTGGCTAAATGCCACCCAAGATGTTTGTCTCACTTTTGTTCGAGCTTCACGACGCATCCGTCAGTGGGTGAATCTGAGTTGCTGAAGTGCCTGAACCTGAGGTCGAACGTAGGGTCAAATCTTAGTCAGAATATCAGAGGAAAAAGCAAAAGAGCACATTTTGAGAAAGGCGCCTAAGCTTTTCAGGCCTTTAATGCTTTCTTTTTGATGGTTTCAGATATTCAATGTGTCCGTGTTACGCTCAACTTTCCGTTGCCTGTCTCCCTCAGTTCAGAGGATGACTCAGCAGCTTGTAGTCGGAGTTTTTGTGATATTCTAGCCATTTCTAGAAATGGCTTAGTCTGGAATGAAAAGAGCAGTTTCTCAAAAAGGCGCCCTTGTTTTTCACCCCTCAGATGATGTTTTCTGGGGAAATGTGCCTTTGCAGCTGTTGTCCGGAATGAAGTCAGCTCCGCAGTGAACCTGAGATCTAGTCCTGAAAGTTGATAAAATGAAAGTTATGAAGGATTTATTTTTCCCTTCGTACGAAATGCAGAAGTCAAAATTTGACTAAGTCTGAGGAAAAGAGCAGCTTTTGAAAAAGGCGCTTGGATTTTTGAGCCTTTAGATGTCAGTTTTATGGTCAGTAGTCTCAAGATATCTTTTGATTAGTTTTTACTTAGTCCTACAATGCACTTGTCAGCTAGCCAATCGGAGAAGTCAGTCAACCAGTGTCAGAGGATGAACAGAGGTCCCGACAGAGGTTTTAGCCTAAATTTTCATGAAAATTGGCTAAGTCTGGAATTTGTTTGAGAGTTCAAAGTTGAATTTTCGAAAGTGAGTTGAATGGACGCCTTAACTGGAGTTCTGACTGCAGTTAGACTAAACGTTTTCTGGGTTGTCATCTTCAGTTCATATATTGGTATGTGGAGTGATCTTTCAGTTCGCATGTCGAGTTAACTAGTTTGCATGTTCAGTTAACTATCTTGCATGTTGAGTTAACTTGATTGCATGTCCACTTAACTGAAGATTATCAGTAAATGTCAACTGAAGTTCACATGCATGGCGAATTTGGTTGCAATTGTGAAGTTTTTAGTGAAGATGACGCTTCATTGAGTGTCAACTGAAGTTCTAGAAGGGACGGCATGAATGGTGAAGCATTAATTTGTGAAGTATGGCGCATGAAGTTGTTAACTTCAGTTCTCAAAAGGGTCGCCATGTTTAGATATTTTTGATGAAGCATTAATTAGTGAAGCTACGCCCTTTACAAGGAATGACAACTGAAGTTCCAAAAGGGTTGTTATTTTTAGAATTAAATTGAAGCATAAGTGTGAAGTTGGCGCACTTCTTGAAGGCCAACTGAAGATTGAAAAGGGTCGCTATTTTTAGAATGTTTATTGCATGAATATGGCGAGTTTCTTATGGCTAACTTTAGTTATCAAAAGGGACGCCTTAGTTTAAGTTTGTGAATCTAAAGCAAGTGTGAAGGATGGCGAACTTAATATGAAGTGCTAACTGAAGTCAAAGTCACATGAAATTGTTAACTGAAGACTTGAAAGGCGAACCCTAATGCATGGCGTTTTAATTAGCATATTTGAGTTTCAGTTAACTGGAATGAGGTCCAATTAGAAGTCAAGCGCACTTTTCATGGATTCCTTGCCTAGTGCGAATTTTCAAAGATGAAAATCTATATATTTCAGTCATGGCGTCCATTATTTCATCATCTTTTGCTCTGAAGTTCATATTCTTCTTGAGCGACCAGCAAGCTAAAGGTGCTACAGGTGTCTGAATTCAGCGTTCTTCGAAGCAACGAGTTCAGATTGTTTAGAGGAAGGCAATTCTAGACTTTATTTTCTCTTTGCATGCAGGTTTCATCGAGTTCCAGAGAAGAAGTTGGCAGATTTTTCAGAAGCAGACAAGCAAAACTTTCTATCTTCTGTCTTATTTCTTCTATTTCTCACCTTAGGTACTTTCTTCGCATGTCAAAGAAATTCAACGCATATTCAGAATCTGATCATCTGGGTTCTCATATTTCAGCGTTTGCAGCAAGACCCACGTCTTAGATTTTTTCTAGAAAATCGCCCCGTAGTCTTCATTCTGAAGCTCTGTGCTTTTTTCCGAAAATCTCTTTGCATGTGGGCTTGAAACACAAATTTTCGAGAATTCAGCTATCTGGGTTTGTTCAGAATTCAGTTGTGCACAAAACCCATGTTCCAGAAAAACTTCGAAAATTTCTTTCGTCAGAGGCTATTTTTAGCCTTGTCCAGAGGTTTTCAGAAAGTTCTTCAAGTATATTCGACTTTACAGTCAAAAGTTGCCATTTTCAAAATGCAGTTCAATCTCATTGATTACAAGGTGAAATCGGCTCTTACACATAATTTCATCAAAACGTTAGATACGGACCTGAATCATGTTTATCCAGTGGTGAATCTGAGCAGTTTGGAGAATGTTAGCAGCAATTCGTTGAGGAATCTTGAGCGTTCTGGGTTGCTGGCAGCGGCATCTATTCCTGTTACTATTTTCGATCTTGAGTTCGTACTTGCTTGCATTAAGCATTATGACTCGTCTTCACGACAAATCAGATCAGTTGACGGGAGAGTTGTTTGCAGTCTCAAACCGAAGGACATAGAAAAATGTTTTGCTATTCCTCCTCGTTCAGATAACTTTACTGTGGTTCTGGAGGCTTGTGAGAAGATATGGGATGCTGATCATCAACGTTCGCAGAGGAAGGTAGCTCAGAAATGGCTGACAGTTCAGAAAACTAACATGCCTAAGAAGGTTGGTCGTGGCGAATTCAAAGAGGAAGTTGCTGTTTTGATAACTTTACTCAACCGAGTTACTGGTCAATCAGACGCTAGCACTTTCCGTTCTTGGATGTTTTACCTATTACCAGAATTCTTGATGACACAGAGCATTTTGACTGGGCTATGTTGATTAGTGATTGCTTACATCAGCAAATTACTAACTTTCTCAAGTATCATGAGTTTCATATGATATCCTACTTGGTTTACTTGGTTGCATTTCAAGGTAGCTTCAGGCATCTGAAAACTAATGGCACTCTCGGTGTTCAACGTGTTCATGAATATTATCCTCAGTTGGAGTTTTCTCAATCCGAGCAAGACTTCCGAGCAGTGAATGATCACTTTTCTATGAGAACCGTTAGAGATCTTGATGATGAAATGCACATTCGTATTTCTGCCGAGGCCAAATCAGCAATGGAGACTTGGGCGGATTGGTTTATCCAGTTCCCTACTTTCACATACATCCGGGTTTATGGATATGTTGGAGAGCCCCTGATGTTACCAAGGTACCCTTCAGATAATCTCATTTTCATGGAGTTCCTCAGACAGATGCAGCATGTTCATTTCTTTCTTCGTAGTCGTCATAAGACTGCAGCTAATTTTCCATTCACATTGGGAATTTTCACATGCAATGCGGCAACAGATACCAGGTTTATGTCTACTGAGATAGAAAGGTTCAAACTCAAGACTTATACTGAGAGGTGTTCCTATGATCCTCTCGGTCATTATGCAGATCGGTTAGAGCGAGGGATTGCACATAAGCCAGCACTTGAAGATTTCTGGGCTAATTGTGAAGATGAATTCGAGGTTCGTCGTCGTCACTATTGTAGACTCACTATCGGTCAGCTCTCTGATTACCTATCAGAAGATGTTGATGGTCTATCGGATGATGATGGAGAAGTTCTTCTCAATTCATATGATTCAATGTCAAGATCAAGTTGCTCGGCAGCCACTTCGCTCACCAGATTGGTATGCTAAGGAGAATATTTCTATTGAAGAGGTTTCCAGATCAGTTATCAAGACTAGTAGGTTGTTCTTGGAGAGCAAACGGACGCGAAAGTCAGTTCCTGTAGCAGAGCCGCCAAAGGATTTCTCTTCGTTGCCTTCTACTTCTAGAGCAAGACCCAGAGTCAAGGCCATTATAATACCTCCTGAAGGGGTTAGACTTAGTGGAAACACAGGGAAAAGAGTTACTGGTAAGAGGAAGCAGAAACAGGTTGAGCGTGTTCCTGAGGTTCCAGTAGAGACAGTCATTCAGGCCGAGCCTCATGTTTCACCTCCTAGTCCGCCTCATATGCAGCCTATTGACATAGATTCAGAGCCTGAGACACCAATTCAAGCAGGATCGGAGACAACTGAACCACCACAGGTTGATACATCAGGGACAGTCTCTCCTAGAATTGAAAATATTGTTCAATCTTGTTGGCTCGAAAAGTCTTTGGGAAGACAGAGGCGTGAACCTTCGTACAACCTTGATTTATTTGAGTTTGGTGAACCTTATCAGAGAAGGTCGAACAAGAAGATCAAGAAACAGGTGCATATCGAGAAGACTCCAGAATCAAAGATTGTTATTGAAGTTGCTGTTCCTCCAGAGGGTAAAAGCTTAGATGAAGTCGAAGTTGGTGACTTTACATTTACTAAGGCTAATCTTGGCAGAACCACTCGAGAGACAGATGTTACTCTTCTTAAGATTGTCACTAATAATCTTGAAGAGCGAATCACGAAGGATGGAGAGGATAAAGCCTTACTCAAGGCTGAAAATAGTCAACTTCGCCAGTACATTTCTGATCTTGTTCACGGAAATCCGAGTAGAGCATCTGTTCTTCCTCAGAGTACACTTGCAGAACAACGAAGACTTGATCAGTTAGTCAGTCATGGCAGACTTTTGGACAACTGGATTGATAGTTTAGTTGCTGCTGGTCGGCGTCTTCTTGCAGATTTGTATCAGTTAAGGAGTGATGCACATAAACTCCGTCAGGGTGTTCAGTCACTTGAGATTGCGGTTGCAGAGAATTTGGCAAAGGATCGTGTTCTAGTATCTCAGTTGTCAGTTGCATGCGATGCTTTGGAGTTGGTCGAGGATCAAGAAAAAGTCTTTACTTGGAGAGAGCAGCACCTTCTTAGAATGGAAATATGTGAGAAGGTCTCTACTAAGTTGTTTTCACTCAAGGATGATGTGGTTGGAGTACTTGCACTTGTCAGCGGTTTCGTTGTTCAGATTCCGTGTCATTATCTTCTCGAAGATGGCACGTATGTTGAGTTGGATAAAGTTCAAGCAGAGTTCGAGAAGCTGATTCGTGACAGCCTTGAAGGTGAACCTATGGCGCCTAAATTAGAAAATATTTCAGTGATTGCAGCCAGTTTCAGAAAGGCGACTGAAGAATGTAAAGATGGTATGCACACAATTACGGAAAGTGGCAGAGAGCTAAAGAAACAAACTGTTGTTTTGAGCAGCGTTAAAGTGCCAGATGACAGAGAGATCAATGAGTTCTTGGTCGAAGTGTTAGACCGAGTTGACATGGAGTGATCTGCCAGTTGGAACCTGCAGTTAATTTCAAGGGTTGAGTCCTGAACAGCAGTTAACTCGACTTTCAGTCTTGAGTTTACTTGCTGATTTAACACATGCTTATCTCGTCCTTGGAGTTATCAACACAGGAGTTAGGGTTAGGGTTTCCTGTTAACTGAAGGTAGTGTCCAGTTAACTTTGCTTTAAATAAGGACGTGCATGCTTGCACATGGTCCATTTAGGTTATTTGTACCGGTTAACTGATGGTAGCTTTCCAGTTAACTGTATAGTTTACTTCATTAGGGTTTAATAATTAATCTCGCATGCATTTGCGAGACTGTAGTTAACACAAGGTGATTTTAGGGTTCCCTACACCTTGATGTATATAAATAAGAGCTTTGCTCATTTGTAATTAACTTTTGCTTGAGAGAGAAATATATGCTGCGCCTACCTTGCCCTCAATATTGCTCTTTTGGTATTTGTTCATGCATCTTTGCTATTACAGATAATTGTTATGCCACATAGGGTTTCATGCGATTGTGATAGTGGATTCTTTCCGTAGTTTAGATAAAATCTGTTTTGTGCATCTTTACCATTACAGTTAATTGTTATGCCACATAGGGTTTCATGCAATTGTAATGATAAATCTGTTTTGTGAACTTTTACCATTATGATCAAGTGTTATGCCACATAGGGTTTCACGAGGTTGTGATGATAAATCTGTTTGTGGAGTCTTTACTATTATAATCAAGTGTTATGCCACATAGGGTTTCATAAGATTGTCATAGTAAATTCTTAAATCTGTTTAGTGCCTAATAGACTTGTTCAGATTGTGATAATAGTTGCGCCACCTTGCCTTCATGTAGAGAATCTGAATTCGTTTATCATCAGATAGTCAAAACCTTGCTCCGTTCTCTCATGCTCTGTTTTCTTGAGAGAACTGGATAGAATTTAAGTTATTAAGTTTAGTTGTAGTTAGTGAATTTGCGAAACCAGAGAAAATTCTCAGCTGCAACGTATATAGTTTTCAAGAAAGCCTTGTACCTCTACAGCTGAAACAAAAAGACAGGAATTAGTTTAGTCTATTTCCCTTTGCAGGTATTTTTGTAAAGCACAACGAGGGAGCTTCCCCTCCTAATTTGAAGAGCACTCATTGCGTAGTGTACATAGGCTGTTCGTAGCAACTCTTACTCCAGAGGTGTTAGTTGTTACGCCAACAGTATGTATAGCTGTAGCCCATGGAGGAGATGAGAGGTTCTTGAAGATAGCCTCATTT
Source organism: Sequoia sempervirens (assembly GCA_007258455.2). Taxonomy (NCBI): domain Eukaryota; kingdom Viridiplantae; phylum Streptophyta; class Pinopsida; order Cupressales; family Cupressaceae; genus Sequoia; species Sequoia sempervirens. The sequence continues at coordinate 4,563,864 of VDFB02000015.1, read as the reverse complement.
CTAGCTTTCCAAATTTCCCAAAACACGTACCTAGGAATGAGTTGTTAATTAATAAGGGTCAATTGAAGGGTTAGGAACCCCTTAAGTTAAATTATGCATATTGATCACTTCCTCAAAAGAATTAGTGGCAAAAAAAATATTTGCAACGTTGGAAAGGATTGATCTCCAAACATCTTTGATAGAAGCACAATGAATAAAATAGTGTTCCATGAGGATGCACCCCTCAAGATCATGCCATTTTTAGGATTAGGATGTCCTTGAGATGCTGAAACATCGGCGATATGTCCCATTACCACTAGTAGAGGGGAAATGGCCTTGGGACACTCCCTTCATAGATAAGATATTTTTTCGACATCCCCCCTTGATGGGGATGCTTAGGATTGTTAGGGAGTCCTTGGAATAATGCAGGGACTTTGTGAAGTCCCTCGCCACTAGTAGAGGGGAAATGTCCTCGGGACACTCCCTTCATAGATGAGATATTTTTGAGACATACCCCCTTGATGGGAATGTTTAGAGTTGTCAGGGAGTCCTTGGAATAGTGCAAGGACTTCATGAAATCCCTCCACCATTTGGAAACTTTTGGATGGCCCCATAGTTTCTATGTCATGATAAGAATTTTTATGTCTCAAAGCTTTGAAGAGATAGACAACATGATGACATGTACAAATAGCCGACCTTGGAAGAAAGAGGGAATACTTACATGGTATTGGAGGCAAAATAGACTATCAAAACAATTGTTACTGTTTTTGTTTACTCAGATGTACCCTCTCTTATCTTAACTTTAGGAAGTTGATGTTCTAATATCTCTTAATTTGTATGTCACCGACATTGCAGCCTTAGTACAGAGTGGAAGAAGTGGTAAGGGTGGTTGGTGTTGTATATTCATTGTTATCAAGTTTTTATAAATGTTTGTTAGTCTTTTTTGATTGCTGTAAGGAGTTTCTAAAAACTCATCTTCTAGAACTAAGAAAATAAATAAAATGATTCAAGGATGATGATATTCTTGTCTTCAACTACATCATGCTAAAACATCATAATTCTTGTCTTCAACTGAATAGCCCTTATCGTTTAGATCTGACAGATTCTCTAGCTTTGCCATTAGTGCTTTGAAGAATGAAAATTTGGTCAGAAATACTGAGGACTTGGTGTTGGAGAAAACGTAGTTATAAAATTATCAAAAATGGCATGCACCATGAAGAGCTGCTGTGTGGTCTTGAAGGCCTTTAATTGGGCTTGGTGCCTAGACCCCATCAGGGCCATTGCTTCTATATCCTCATGAGGGGTAGTTCCCCTCAACCCCACTAGGGGGTCCACCCCTAGACCCTCGCTTCAGTTATATATATGTTTGTGTTGTAAACTGCTGTCCCCAACTTAGGTCCTAGGTCCCCCCATCCTCGAAACCCATCCACTATTACCCCCATAGTCGAATAGCCCCACAAATCTGTTCCCTTGTCCCCCTGTTTTGAAATTTCGTGGAATAATGATCAAATAAATGATCCCTACTTTCTTCATCTTATTGGTGTAATGGGCATCTGTTTGGGCCCTCAAAATTGCGGGTTCGAAGATTATCCCAAGTAACTTGTTGGTTCTACAATAACAATCACATGAAGAAGTTAATTTTAGGCATAGCTCTTTGGTGGCAAATATGTTTCCATTTGGGCAGTTGAGGGGAGGAGCCACAAATCAGCTTATATCCCTTATGGAATAAATTCCAGAACCATTAATAATTCCCCAGATTATCTGATCTTCAGCTAAGGGGTTTATGGGGACTCTTCCCTCCATAGAGGAAGTGAGGGAGGACTGGTCAGTCATCAATTCTTGAGGTATTTGGAGATCCTGGCCAGATTAATGCTAGTAGAGGCCTCAAAATTGACAACCTGAAGGAAAGAAGTCAAGCTTTCCAAACTTAACCAGTCCGTAAGCCAGTCTGAGATTGTAAGTCTGAAGTTTCCCATTAATTTGTCCTCCATGAAACTGTTTTTTTTTGCCATTGCCAGGCATCCAAGAGATGTGCTTCGAGATCATGTCCATGGCCTTTTCAATGTTTTTCCAGACTGAAGACTTCTTCCTTGGATGGTTGCAGTAGATTCTACTAGATTTGATTTTGCAGCTGTATTTTTTGAGAAGGAAGTTGGTTCACGATTTGTCATTGACTGTAACATTTTCCAAACAAGTTTTGCTTTTAAAACTCTTTGATGATAAAAAAATGCATCTTAAACCCAGCCTCTCATCAATCTTTCTTTTTGTGATTTGTTCCCATTTAACTAGTTACTAAATGTTATTTCTTTTATTTTCTTGTCTACCTCCATCTCACATGAATTTTCGAAGGAGCTGTTCCATTTCTTATCACCCCAATAGGAGGGTAGCTAGAACAAAGTTAATGAGCAATACTCTGGTAGGAGGAGTCAACCAACTTGACCAACTATTAAGTCCAGCTTTCATCTATTCAAGGATCTTATTCCAAATTATTGCCTTGGGTTTAACTAAGGAGGTAGGAACTCCCAAATAGGTAAAAGTTTGATCTTTACTCACCTTAAAACCAAGGATTTGGGAAATTTCAGCAGCATCCCTCTTTTGAGAGTTGGAAAAGTATTAGCAAATCTTTGGGTAATCTTGGGGGAAGGGGGAGTGGGGCTCTTCAAAGTAAAAGTGTATCATCAATAAATTGAGAATGGTTAATTTGCATACCACCAATAAAAGTGGGAATACCCAACAATGACCTTTGCTCTCTTTGTTGCCCAAGTTTCCTGCCAAGAAGCTCAGCATTGATGATATACAAGAAGGGATAAAGCAAACAGCCCTGCCTCAGGCCTCTTGAAAGTCTGAAGAAAGAGGTGGGACGGCCATTGTCTAAAGGGGAGCTATAAAATTAACATGATGTAATGTCCTCTTTTTCGGGTTTCCTTCTTTGGGCCAGTTTGGTGATTTGGCTCACTCACTATTTTTAGTAAGTGCTATATTTAGTAACTGGTCTTGGCAGCAGTGTGGTGCAGGGTTTCCAGTTTGGGCAGTGCTTGGCAGTGTGTGGTGAGTTCTAATGTTTTGGCATATTATTCACTTAAGTCTTCAAAAGGTGATTTTATAATTTATGTTATAGTGTATAAGACCCCCTTGGCCTAGTAGTGTGATTTTAAAAGAGGGGACAATGTACTTTATGTTGGATGCCTAGAGTAAAGGTTAATTTCATAAAATAAGGCTTATTATGTGCCCCCAAAAGTGGACACCCCTTTGAGGAAATATTTGATGATATTTTAAAATATTAAAGTGAAATGTTGGAGAGCAAGGTTGGGCGTGGGGTTTTGGAGGTAAAAGTGTTTTCAAATTGGGTTGCCCTAATTCTTCCCTCTTCTATTTAATCACTTTTTGAGCTCACATTTGCATATGGAGGATTTGACAACTTAAGGAGACTCTGTTGGATTGCTTCCAGATTCTGTATACTGTTAGTTGAGGACGAAAACCCTCATCTCTAGTGCTGGTTTGAGTGGTGAGAGATCCACCCTAGCTGGTTGGAGTGATTCCACATCAGGGATCACCATTGTTTTTAGGAGTTTGATCTTTCTAGGGTTTCAAATATGAAGTCTTCTGAAGTGTCAATTTATGGAATGATTGGTAATGATATGTTGGTGCTTTTGGAGTGCTTCTTTGGTAGTTTTTTGTTGGTCTTTTCAGACCTGGCTGTACCACTGTAGGACAGGCCATATCCCTCTATTTGGGCATGTGAGGATTTAAGGTTTGAAGCTGTGCTTTTGGGTTTCTTGCCACTACTTGCCTATGCTAGGTGCCCCTTTGTAGGAGTTTGCAGGAGTTTTTTAAACGAGGAGTTTATTTCCTAGTACCAAATCGCCCCTAATCAGGTCGTACAGGTGGTTTAGGGCTGTTTGGGAGTCGTTCTAGAGAATTGGAGAGCTGTGATGACTGGAATCTTCTGCGGAGGCAGCGTTTAGCCCTGTTGAACACTTAGCAACTGAGATTTGGCATGTGGAAGGCTACAGGAATTAAATATGAATTAATTTGGGCAAATCGCCCCTGCTGCAAGCTAGCGCCATCCTTGTCTGTGACTGAAAATTACTTGCAGGTCTTCTGGTTTCATGAGTTTGATGGGCTTATGGAGAAAGATTGGCACTGAACATTGGGAAGGCAGCTTGCTGTTGATAGGAGGCAGTTTATAGGTGTTTGCTGATGTAAAGGTGACTGTAACAGTTCTCTGTCAACCCCTTTATAGCTCAGTTTGCATCTGCAGCTCTTTAACAGCAATGTCCAGGGCTTTCCTCTAGAGCTGGGTGAGTTTATGTGACCCTTACATCTTGCTTTGTATGTCAATAAGTCTCCAATGTTATGTGTGATGGCAATCGGTGATGTTAGGGACAAATATGCAATGTAATCAGCTACAGCAGATTTTGCAACTCTTCCTAATATTCTGTACTGAGGTATTAATGCTTTATGTCACAATGATTTTATCTATGTAATGAGATTCTTATGCTAATGCAATCAATCGCTGAGTCATGTACAATTGATGCCAAGCAAAAAACCATTACATCAAATACCATGACAGCCTGTTACCTAGCTGCTAATTATATCAGAGTTGCACTGTGTTAATGATTAATGGTATTCTCTTGGCTGAATAAATTGTGAACTTAATTGGACAACATATATTTCAAAAAAAATTGAGGGGGTGCCATTTCACATGATGAGAATCAAAATACCAGCATTTATTTTTATAGGCATTTTTAATTGTAAGAATTGAAGAGCTTACAGTTTATGTCTTTTAATCTTCAACTAGTGCAATCTCTTTGGACACATGTTTCTGGTATTATAAGGTTTGTAAAATACTATAAAGATCAACTAGCATATCAGGGAAGGACTTATATACATTTGTATTATATTGTTGACAGTTTAACATGTTCAACTTTTCACATGATCCCCAAGGTATGCAATGATCCAGTGTTTTAGGCAGAATGGCATGTACACCTGAAGATGTAAGTCCTAGAATGTTATCTCTTTTCTGCAGATTCATAGATGTGGTTCAAATTCCCATTATGGTGCAGCTGAATGTTGATGTCTATGCTTTCCAATGATTCAGGGAGATCAATCTGGTGAGGTCATTCTTGTGCAGATAATTTTGTTCTTTTATTCTGTGAAAGTGAGGCATGTGTTAGAATGAAAATCTAAATACATGGGAGTAGTTGCAACCTTGTGTTATTTGACTATACGTATTGCCGGTCATCCATCTAAAGATGGAAGGTGCACATCAATTTCTAGGAAAGCCTTGAGAAAGGAAGCAAGATGAATTATCGTATCTTCTAAATAGCAACAGTACTTCTAAGTTCTAATTATAGACAGCCAAGGAGATGCACTTTCATTCCCATGATATTATTCTAAGAGTGTAATCCCCATGGCCCATGGCACTAAACAAATCTTGCCATTTGCATTAGATATGTACCGGAGGTACATTGTATGAATGAATGAATGAATGAAATATTTTAATAACTTCCACAAGATGAAGCAATCTATGGGACCAGGAGTAGCAGCAAAAGTGCACCACCCAAACACAACCACAAGACATAAGGGCTGCCCAAGAGCCTTATGAAGTTTTTAATTCTTTTTTGATGTCGGATCTGCTATTGTGGATCTTGATCAAAAAGATTGCTGTTTTGGCCAGCACTGCCTCCTCAAACAAGGTGAATAGGTAGTCCACTGTCAGTTTTGTCTTTGTATTTGATATGGATGTCACTGTGCAGCTTGTAGGCTGCACACTCCATGATGTGGTGCCATTCTATCTCCACCAATCCCTCGTTGCAAAATAAGTAGATTCTCATTTCCCATTCCTCCTTAGGTATTGTCCACTTGTGAGTTTTGCATCTAAGATGATGCGAACTAGTCCTTAACTGCACCATCAACATTTTTTCCTTCCACTTAATTTCCGCTCTTATATAGACTTGTTCATCATGGTCCTGTGTGAGGTAAAATTCTTTGATATTGTATGCTTTCTTCCAACCAGTTTGCTCTGTCCACATGCCAGTCCTGAATTTTACTCACATACTTTTTTAATTTCCTCATTTGTGTTTGGATATTCTTGCATTTTAATGTCTTTATTCATCCACTTGTGGTTTTGTTTTATTGATGTGTTCTTCCTTCTGTTTAGGCCTTACTCTCACCATTCTGGGCCAGTGATGGTTTTTCATATTTTGAATCTTTTTATTAATTTAATAACCAGACCATCGCCTATGCTTCCAACTAGAAAATACCTTTTTCAGCCAATAGAATTTCATAGGGAATTGAGGTTTTGATTTTGAGGCTGCTTATAATTAAATGCTTTTTGATTTTTCTATTTGCTTTCATTTTCAATCTGACATACTGCTGCCCCAAATTTCACACCCATAAAAGACCATTGGTGTGACAAGCAAGACATTAAGATTCTCTTGGTTTTACAGTCTCATAGTTCTCAACTTGCACTATTTTTAGTGAGTATAAAGCCCTACATTCACCTTGTATTGTTTTCCCCTGCATGTCTCCCATCCAAGCTGCTTGTGGGTTTACTTCTAAAAGAAAGTTAAATTTCTTTCTTTTCTCCATAATGAAAAGATCTAACTTTGGTTTTGCTAATGTTCACCTGCATACGTCCTGGTAGAAGAGCTCTAAAGCCTTTAGGATTTCATTCAATCTATGAGCTGTTTATTGATGATTAAGAATTAGTCTGATATATTTTACTGCATTTGAATCCTTTTTTATTTATAAATAAAAATGAGAAATTTATTAATGATAAAATACAAGGATTATAGTGAAAACAACCACTGAGATAATAAGAGTACAAATAAATGAAAACAACCATAGAGATAATGAGTACAGGTGAATGGGTCTACAAAGGCCAATTTAGTTTTTAGGACCCAGCCTCACTGTTAACTAGATTTCCTTTTTGCTTTGATTGTGGAATCCAGTGTGGATTGCTTGCCTGCAGCCATGTTCGCAGAGCTCTCTTTGGATCAAATTATGGCATTTTTCTTTCTTTAGCTTTTTGGCTAATGATAGGAGCAGCAAAGGAATCATCTTCTTCTGCCATAAAGTCATCATCCAGAGCTAATGCTAAAAAATCTTCTTTAGCTATCTTTAACAGAAAATGTTTTCTTTTCAGCACATAATATCCTCTTTTCAGGAACTGTCACCTCTTTAGATTCCTTGTCCACCGAGGCTGCTAAATGTTCTATAGGAGCTATATCCTGGGTAAACACAGAGAAGGGTTTCTGGAAAGGAGATCTTTAACAGCAGAGGGAATCGGATTCAGAGAAGGATATGATCCCATATCCAATCTAACAGCTCCATCACAGTTAGAACGCAGGCAGCACATGCAGCACAGAAGAACTCATGACCAGAAGAAAACAATGGCTAAATATGAGAGGGGCCAAAGCGCAGCCATGTTGCTGCTGGGCTTGCTGCCCAAACCCTACAGAACATTTTTCTGCAGAGCCTTTTTTCCAAGCTACCAGAATCCTATCTTGATGTTCAACTATATTCACCTCTTAATTTTATTGCCAATTTGTATTCTTTCACCAAGTTGCTATAAAATGACTTTAACTTCAGTGCATATTAGTCACAGATTTATTCGGGACATCCAAATTGAACCACATATGCTATTATGCGTTAGTAAGGACTTGATGATGATCACTAATCAGACTATTCTAGCTGAGGTTTATCCAATAGAATAAAACCTCAGAATCTTACAGAATTACCACCTTATCCTCTCTCCCCTAAGAGGAAACAGTACATAATTATCATCTGATATGCCTTTGCTTTTGATGACTGTCATTCACCAGCAGACCCAATAGAATGGAAAAATTAAAAATTAATCAAATATACGAATGGAATGTTAAAAAAAAAAGAAAATCAAGAATTCTTATTTTGTAGATCTTAAAGTTGTTCTTTCAAGGTTGTTGCCAATTTTGAAAAATCTGCAAAACTCTTTTTATTTTATTTGAAAATAATACTCATTTGAAAAACATTCATTGTTGTAGAATTTAGATAGCCTAGGCATACGCACAAAAGATAATGTATTTCTACGATATGGATATGAATACATTACAATTGTCATGTCATTCCTAAGACTCTTAAATTGCATGACCAGGCTAAAATGCCAATTTTTTTCTTGGTAATGGTACCTCTTAACTTTGCCCTCAATAGTGGGTATACAGAAACTTATCTGGTTGATTTACAAGCTGAGGAATGTCATTATTACTTATCTTTGTTATTAATTTATATTTGTGATTTCTGACTGCTGCCTTTGGCATTGATTGTAATTACATGGAGGTTGCTTTGTGATTTTATAACTTTAAGCTTCTGCAGTTCTAGTTCTAGATGTTTGGCATACTGATGTTGTATTCAAATTAATTTGTAGGTTATTGTCAAAAGTGGGGATGATTGCAGGCAGGAGCATCTTGCTGTGCAACTTATTTCACATTTCTATGGTAAGTAAAGTTATTTAATTTTCTTATTATTGATCCATAAACTCAGTTAGTTATACCACATCAAATTCATCAACTTACAGATTTTCTCTTGGTTTAAGAGAGCATTAAAAGACTGAACTTGTAAGCATTAAGGAACAAGAATTGCAAATAAGAGAGAACAACAACATATGAAAATAGGAGACAAAATATACCCTTGGGGAAACTCACTTTGGGTGAAAACTCCAGTTGAAATGTGACTATACTCGACTAACAAACTCCAATATTGCAAATAGAAGAGGTGTAAGCCATGTAGGCTTGTAAACAAAGCATATATACCACTCCTTTTAGCTCATTCGACCCCAAATAGTCTCTCAGATGATTCCCCCCACCTCTGCTAACATAGTAGTCATGAAAGCTTGGAGAATTTCCAATGTAACCTCCAACTACAGGCCTCTAGAATGCATCAAAAGGTACTTAGATTAATACAACATGTAAATAACTTTACAATGCTTCAGGGAGTCAAAGAGGCTGAGTAAACACATGGAGAAGAAAAAAGTTTGAGAAACTGGATTGGCACAGGATGCCACAGATGTGTTTAGCGAATTTAACTTTTCTGACAGAGATGCAATTTCATTTTTGCCCTGGTGATTTCGTTTTTGATGCCTGCTGCAACTGGCTACTTTGCCACAGTGAGTAAAATACTTTATTTCTGATATTCTCTCTCTTGCCACAACCTGCATTTTGATGCTTCATAGAAACAGAATGACATACCATGATTACAACAAATAATATAGAGAGAACCATAGTTTGCAGACTCGGCTAGACTCGGTGGACTCGGGAGTCCATTGGCCAGCCGAGTCGACTCGCCACGGACTCGGGAGTCGAGTCCAGGAGAGTCCTGGGTCAGGACTCGGGAGTCCAACCTTAGGACTCGGAGAGTCCTGAGGTCAGACTCGGGAGTCCCAACCCAGGACTCTCCTGTGTGGCTGGGAGTCAAAAGGGGTTAAAAAGAGTCCTGAGGTTGGACTCGGGAGTCCCAACCTAGGACTCTCCTGTGTGGCTGGGAGTCAAAAGGGGTTAAAAACCCATGTTTTTTTTAACTTTTTCTTTCATTTTAACACTCAAGTTTGTGAAATACAGGTCTGCAAATTGAATTGGGATTGAAAGAAGCCAGGATTATATGTAAACATTTATAATCTTATGATGCTGTTATACATTGAAATTATGAGTATTTGATGACTATGAATGATTAAATTTCAATTATTGAGTGTTTGATGATCATATGACATGTGTAATCTTTGAATTATGAGTGTTTGATAATCAAATTAGGCTCTTATGTTCTCTAAATGCATTAATTTGTTCTTGTTTTTTTTGTAAAAATACGGTTTTTTTTTTGCCTAGTCCTAGCCGAGTCTTTTCCCGAGTCCATGCCGAGTCCCGAGTCCGTACCATATTTTTGGGCTGCCGAGTCCGCAGCGAGTCCGAGTTTGCAAACTATGCTTCATACCATCCGATACATTTTTCAGCATTCAAGAGACAGTCTCTTGTTCCAAAACATGCCAATAATTACAAAAGCCGAATCCTTCTATGGATCAATTATGCTTTCTTTTTTAATTGAATTGAGGTTGTCCCTTCCAAAGATTTAGGATGTTGTTGAGCTTGTATTGTGTAGGAGATTTGGTATATTACTTTGTCATATATGCTGAATTAAATCTTGCTAATTAATAGGTTAGCTAGTGCTGTAAAAACTTTGATAGAAGAGATTCTGAAGTTTGTATGCTACTATCATGGTATGCTCCATGATTTTGCAGCTTTATGCATGCATCCATATTTCTGGTTTCAGGATGAGATTTATAGTGTTTCATGCTATATGTTTTTAGTAGGGAGCATTGGTTATTGATACCATAATCTTGTGTCAATATACTATCCTTACGATTACCAAGTGCTTCCTAAAACATTGACTGGAGGCAAATGGCTATGATGCTTCAGCCTTGATTTTTTCTTCAGCTTTGGCATCCACTTCTATTCTGAATTAACTTCTGAGATGAATTTTGAGAATTGGCTACCTCTTGTAGCCTGTCTTCTTTGTTGTTCCATCAATCTACAAGACCATCAGTTTTCTTGGTCTACTCCCTGACTGAGTTGCCTTCATCGACCACTTTTGTTTGGGTTTGATGCCATCGATTCATTCTTGTACTACTGTAGAATCTTTCATTGCTCTGCTTTACAGTCTAGTTCAACATGTAGATCTTGCAAGATATTGTAGTGCCTCATCAGCAATAGTTATTGAAAATTGGTGACCAACTTCCACTTCCACTCAACTTCAACCTGACCTGACTCTGCAAAGGCAAAAATGCTAAAATATTTACAAAAAGATGCTATATCACTGTGTTAGCCTACATGCAGAAACAGAATGACATACCATGATTACAACAAATAATATAGAGAGAACAATAGAGTTATTCAACAAGGTGCTGATTGGACAATGCAATATTTGTGTACAGAGAGGACCTGTCATATCAATGCCCTTATACTTATTTTGGACTTACTATTTATCGGTTTGTTGACCAAGCAATTGTTGGTTAAAGACAACCATCGACCCATCTGTTCATAACCTTAAAATAATTACTACATCATCTAAGTCAGTAATACAATGATGAATAAGACAACAAAATTGGCATCAAAACCTGTCTTATTCATATGTTTATTACAGTAGGTAATGAGAACATGGCCAGTGACAAATTATATACCTAAATAGAGAGTTGTATTTGTGGATGCATTTGTATATTCTAGGGAATTTCTTTTATCCTCTTGTTTTTTAATAATATCTATAGTTTTACCTTATGTTTTATGGTTGAATTGACTAGAATTACTGTGGCAGATATTTTTCAGGAAGCAGGCCTGCCTCTTTGGTTGCGTCCATATGAAGTTCTTGTTACTTCTTCATACACAGCTCTCATTGAAACAATTCCAGACACGGTAACTGTAGATGCTGTGATACTTGTATCTAGTTTGGTGTGCTGTGTCCATCTTTCTTTGCTCTGACTTGATCATTTCTTGAACAGGCATCAGTTCATGCTATTAAAAGCAGGCACCCCGACATTACAAGTTTGAGGGAGTTCTTTGCAGAGAAATACCAGGAAAATTCTCCAAGTTTCAAGTTTGCTCAGGTAACAATACCTATTTTCTTGGATAAAAATTGAGTCTAAAGGCTTCTCACACTTTGATTTTCCTTGGATAAAGGTGACAAAATACAGAATCACCCTATTAAGTACAGAGTTGTTTCCATCTGCCACTTCTGTCCGGTTGGGTTTGCAGAATATTAAGGTCTTTCTGTGGATTCTGTAACTATTATTTTTATTAGTACTTGGTTGTAAGTACCTTGATTTGATTCGACTGTACATTTGCATAATAATCAATCATAGTTCATAGCTGCGTGTATCCGATTCTAACAGACCCACTTAGCATACCCCCCATACCTGTACAATGTTTTTGATTTTCTCATGTTTAATTTGCATAACCCTGCAACCCTGCGCTGCATAATAATCAATCATAGTTCATAGGCTGTGTATCTGAAGTCCAACGGACCCCTTTAGTACAACCCCATACCAATGTTTTTAATTTCCTGATATTTAATTTACACAATCCTTCAACCCTGCACTCAAGTATCCCTGTAGTTTGTTCTTTCTGAAGCTATGCTGCAAAAGGTTGTTGATGCACTTGTAGATGGGCTTTTTTGAGAATTATGAAACAGACTAGAATTAGATTAAGAATGAAACATAATTTATATTCTATGGATATTTTGTGTTTTTTTTTTGGTGTCTGTTGATATATTTTTTACTTTTAAAATATTTATTGTACAGACATTTCCATGTTTCATTTATGGGGTTTTTTTTCTAAAATTGTCATTTCTTGTACGTTATCTGGTGTTATTTCCATTTCCTGGTAACTATAGATTGTAAGCACCATAGCATTATAGATAGAGACGCTCCTTTGAAACAAGTTTCCCATATAATTAACATCTTTGATTGCCATCCAATGGTGGTATGGATGGAAAATGATGTTATCTTGAAAAATTGTGAACAATCATCTATATGAAGCATATTAGCATTCCATTTACATGGAATTGACACGATGTGGCAAAAGTGTAAATGGAATTCAATTAACCAGGTTTAAAACATGAAAAACTGAGCAACAACTTGGGTAACTAAACAATGAATATTGTGTTCATAAAAATAGAGAAAATTTTGATTTTGTTTTTACATGCCAAATATAGTGCATAGAGATTAGAAATAAACATGATATATTAAAAAATTCCAATTATAAAAAATATAAGAAGGATTTTTAAATACAATTATTTGACTTTTTCTGTAGAGGGTTTATGTAATAAAAATATGGTTGGTACCAAAATAGTAGGTAAGTGCTATTGTCCTTGAACACAGCCTACTATGTTAGGGGCGACTCAATGTTTAATACCGAACACTTGTTAGGATATAATTAAAAAGAAAACCTTTCACTACTGTTTTGAGTTTTAACCTTAAATTAAAAATTTCCATTCTTCCTTTGCTTTTCTTTTTCTTTTCCTACGTGTAAAAATGAGCCAAATAAAGGAAGGAACACATAATTTTTTTTTTCAAAACCACTTTTTTGAAATTCTTGGGAAACAAGCATGGCAAATGAGGTGGGTGGTCGTTACTTGGTTAATTGCGAGTTTCTGGAGTGTAATGCCACAATGATTTGAAGGCCCTTGTTAATGTCTGGGTTTTAACTTCTGACTAATTTGCACGTCTTCTATAGAAGTCCTGGACCATGGATAAATAAAATTTCAAGCATTTGTAATTAAGGCTAATGCATTCCATTGCCTCATACAATTGTGTGATCTGTTGCATTTCAATATATGTAATGATATGTAGAATTCAAGCAAGTTTCTTAGACTCAAAGTACTGGTAGTATGTACCTCGGTCCTCTACTTAAGCAAGTTTCTTACATGGAAAAAATGATGCTGTTGTTTGTTTGTCTTTTATTCTTGTCCACAATAAGGTTTCATCTGGAAATATTATGGATTTTAATCCTGATATTGAAGGAAATGGATCAAATATGCCTGCTTTTTTGAAATCATTTTTACATCTGTTTTTCGTGCAGAGAAACTTTGTTGAGAGCATGGCTGGATATTCCATTCTTTGCTACTTGCTTCAGGTATTTCTGATTTTAACTAGCTTATTATTAATAAAACAAATTTGAGTTGCACATTTTGGCTGTTTTATTTTGTGTATAAACCGTGGATTGATGCGTGAATGGGATAGAGTGACCACGGAAAATTGGGAAGTAGGGAAATTTTAATTTAAGACATAAATTTTGAAGCTGTGTCAAGTGATGGAGGTCTAGCTGGGTTCTTTGAAGAAAGAAATTCTTCTGTATGCAAGGGCCTATGTATATTTGACATATATTTGACATAGGGAAATCTAGGGAACACTTAAAGTATAATTGATCATGTGGGTCTGATCATTTTCATTTCTTTAGCTCTTTTTCTATAGCACAATAATTTAAAGTTAAACTATTCAACCACCAACGACTAAGAGAAGTCCTTGAAAAGATTAAGCTTTCAATTAGTGTAGCAAACTTATTACAAAGTCGATAAATCATTTTGAACGAAAAGCAACACGTTACTTGATGGTATTCCTCTGGGAGCTATTATGCTATCAAATCCTTGCAACAAGGAACTACTAGCTGGTTTGAAACCCTCATAAATCCCTGTAATTATCTATCCAACAAAATAATAATAGCGCAGCAAGAAGAAATTTGAAGAAAGGAAATTTGGATGAGATGCATGCTAAAGTGCTTTTTTCTCTCCAGGTTCATTATATAAGCCAACTTTAACCGGCCTTTCAAATAGCCAAAACAATCTGTGTTTTCTCTTATAATAGACGATATTCAAGAATAAGCTAAAAAATTGAAGCGTTGCCCCTCCAAAATTAGTGTCTCAGTTTTGAGGACCATTTATTCTAATGGTTGTACCATACAAGAGAGATGCAATGTTTTAACATTGTGCATCTCATTTTCCCCCCTTTTGTATGGCTATCAATTGCAGAATGCAATTTGTAAATTTCAATCTAGTTTGTTAATTTTTCTTCCCTAAATCTTATTCTAATGGTTGTACCATACAAGAGAGATGCGATGTTTTAACATTGTGCATCTCATTTTCCCCCTTTTTTGTATGGTTGTTAATTTTTCTTCCCTAAATCTTAAAGGATCCCATTATGATTGCACACTATTGATTTTTCTGAAATATATGATGGCTTGTATGGATACATGGACGCATTGTTTCCTCCTTCGAGCAATTTTATTATGCTGTTATAAACACTGGAAGATTTGGACATAAGTGTCTCTACTTCCTCCTAGGATTATTGAGACAAATCCTCTTTGCCCTAGACATTCCATCATTGACATTCGAAGGTTCTTCATATGCACTTTCATTTAGTTGTGTTTCCATTTTAGAAGGTGTTTTATGGTGAATAAGTCTGTTTTGCTTTCTGGACCCTAAAATTCTTTCTACCCTAGTGTTCTTTTGTTGTAACTGCACGTATTTTGGTCATTCAAGCACATATTGTGAGTTCATCTAATGGTTGTAGAATTTTTGGTATATTTGTGTGTACTTATGCCAATAATGGTTGCATGAATGATGATCAAGAATTCAATTGTGCCTATAAGCGAGATAGAAAGTTGTATTGAATTTGATTCAATTGAGAAGAAGGTGCCTATATATGTTGTATGAGGTTAGTTTGACTCATACTTGTCAAATGAGTTCTCCGTATACTGTGTCTTGGTCATGCACTATATGCTCCCCTGACAATATTGATGAATACATTTCACAAGGATTGTTTTGCATGTACAATAATTTGTTTAGAAAAGAAGGAAACAAATAATATAAATATCTTGTAACAACCAAAACTACCAATCAAACTTGGAAGTACACCCAATTACAGTAGAAAAGTAGCATTATAATATTGAAAAGTAACTAAATAGTTAACACCAAGACAATGAAGACACAACAAGAGGGGTGTAAATCCACAAAGTAAACCGACCCTAGAAAGTACAAGCATTGAATACGCATGTTGGAGGGAAGAATCTGCAAGGAAACAAGGAAATGATAAAAACCAAACCAGGAGAACAAGGCTAGTCTCTTATGTCTTCAGCACAGTTTGGATGATATGAAGAGCAGACAATATTTCCATCCACACCATGACAGGATCTTATAATGGATGTCTAGGGCTAAGGGCACAATGCTGGATGATACTAGGAGGAAGTAGGGTACTAATGCTCTAGAAGGAAAATTGAGATGCCCTGACAGTTACACAGGGAGGGATGCCATTTCACCCACTGAATTTTCCCTTTATGTTTATGAATCAACAACATCCAATGGGTGCAATATGTTATTCAGTTGTTCTAGATAACATTAATTGTTTTTTGTATTGCAAAGGGAGGGGAAGAGTCATTCAATTATAGTAGCATGAAGTGCATCTGTAGTTTCATTGGGTGTCAATGACCATTTAATGACATTGCCCATAGAATAAATTTTATGAGAGGTTATCTTATATCATAGCTTGGCTGAGGTTTGAATCGACATAACACACAAACCATGGTGCACATACCTCACACATTCAGACGGGATTGGAGCTGGATCATGACTCCATAGGAAAGAAAATCCCATGACAAATGCATCTGGGAATCTGAAATACTCTTGAGGTCTTTGAACATGCATACAATTTTAGATGGGCAGACTCTGTAATGACTTTTAACTGCAACAGATGGCTATTTGAATGAAACCCACCTGTCTTTTGCTACAAACTATTCAAACCTGGAAATTACCTGCCATTTGGTAAACAGCTTGACATCATTACTGTAGACCTGTAATTGAATCAGATCCTTTATTTTAAATCAACATGAAAAAACTAAACTCTTTTAGCACTTATGATTCTCCTTTAACGGACTGTGTCTTAAAATGAGAAGACACAACTCTCTTGAGGAACTAATTGAACAACTAAAACAGTTTTTTTTTTTTTTCCTTATCATTTTTTAGGCAAAATCAGAACTCTTCTTTGGTTTTATAGCTTCAGCGTGTTACAAATTAGTAAAACATTGCTACATTGTGTAAATATAGGTAATGGTCAATTCTAATGTACTCAATTCCATGTAATCTGTAATTAGCCTTGATATTCCAGTCTGCCTGTCAACACTACACATGTACTTTTCCTTATGCCTTATTCCTAAGTTCTATGCTATTATAACAACAATCTAAGGCTGCAAATGGTGTTAGTACAGCTCTATGGCTGCCATCCATCAATTTGCTATTGTGTACATGTTGACATGCATTACTGCATTCATTGCATATCATATTTCATACTCCTATGCTACCACAAACATGTGACTATACATTATTCTGCAATACCAAAAATGGAATAAAGAGTGTTGATTATTTAACTTACGTGAGATTGAGTTCAACTTCTAATCACTCTTTTGTACAAGTATGATGCTTGTAATCGGCTGAACATATCAATTAAATACTTTCTTAAGTGCTTGAGATAGTATAGTAGTTGTATGGAATAAAGCAAGCAAATGAATCAAATACACATAAAAACACATGAAAACAAGGATTTTTCTGGAGAAACCCAATGTGGGAATACTCCATAAGAGTGAAATTATGCTTCATCATCTCCACTATTGTCTTGCAAGTTCTTACAACTGCTTGTTCAACTTGAGACTCAATGTATATTGTAGCTTTTTTAAGCATCACTGTAATGCTCCCTTAGCTTGCTTTGTTTTGGTTTACTTACTTGTTCTACTTGCTTGACTACTGATCTTAGCTATTCTCATTTGTTCATTTGTCTTCTATGTCAAGATCTCCTTTGACATGCTTGAATGCACTCCAGTCTTCTCCAATCCCTGTCCAAATGATTCTAAATGTCTCAATATGCCATATATTGCATCAATAGCGTGCATGCCTTGGTCATATACTTGACCAATATTTTCTTGTGTGACTCTCCATAAGCAACCAATTCATCAATTTGTCTTCTTTGATCATTGAAGGGCAATACTCTCTGCACATACACTGAATAAATAGGCATAGGATGTAACAAGCAACCAATGAACTCACACAACTCTTTGTTCGCAGTTTCGAGGACAGCTTTGTTCTCACCATCCTTGAGGACTCTCTTTGATAGTCTTTGAAGTAATCTCAAACAAGTTTAGGTCACCTTATTTCGACGTTGGGCCTAAGATTGTTTGTATAACCTAGAAATTAGATGCCTCTACCTCATATGATGCCTTTCCCCTAGGGGGATTTGCTGTTTCAACCATCATATTCCTTTGTATTCTTCTTGTAATGTCCCCAATTTTTATGAGTCAGCATATAATTAAATAATTAATTTAAAGTTGTCAAAAAATGATAAATAAAAAAGACGACTTAAATTAATTGGTGCAAAAGTAACATAAGTTTTAATAAATTTAAAATAAATCAAATAAGTTACTTTTGGGAGAATTCTAAAAGGGAATGAAATTGGAAAAAAAAGGAAAAAGGGAGAATTCAAGAAGTTGGGAGGACTTATGAAGAGGGGGAATAAAAGTTTTCAGGTGGATTGTTGTAGGCATGCTGGTTTTGGTTAATTTTTGGGAAGACTGTATTGCTGGATATTTCTAGAACTTTGTGGAGACGAAATCCTTCACAAGGAATATCATCTTCAGAGTTGAGAGACACTCCCTGGATGATTGCCAATAATTCCAAATCAAGAATTATGCAAGTGCTTTAATTGGTTCTTTCAGAGTTTTCAATTAACCATGAATGCACAACACCAGTATTTTGAAGTATGTATCCATTGTGGGATATAGAGTGATTCATAAGAAACATTTTTAATCTGTAAGGCCAAAATTTAATTCAAACTCAACTGCCGTTTAAGAGTTGTGATGTTTTTGGATAGTGCTTGTCAGTCTGTTGTATCTACTGAAACATCCAAGGCAAGTTCAAAATAATCAGTTAAAATAGCTTCTTATTATGAGCATATGAATGGCCTGTTGGAGCATAATTGGATGATGTAGCAGCCTGGGGCAGAGTTATAAAATATCCGATATTCCTATGGTGTTTTCAAATACAATTCTGGACAAGGCGTTTAATAATCTTATTGCAGCCTTCAGTATTCAGACCACACCAATTGATGGATTGTTAGATTCAAGGAGGTCGATTTAATTGGCATTTCTTGGGAGAAATCAGGTTGGTGGCTACGGAAACATATGGGAGCTGTTTAGGTGATTTTAAAATAATATACCTGCTGTTGGAGAAAGTGAATCGGGGTCATAGCGGATTGCAAGTTTAAAAGGATTATATCACAACATTGGAATATTAGTCTCTTTATTCAATTGGGTTGTGGGCCTTTCAAAGAATTAATGTAGAAGGTTCAGAGCTCAATAACTTATTCATTCTATGGGAAAGCTATCACACCATTCTTAGGTGCCAACACTGTAAAAAGGGTGTGGTCAAGTTAGCGTGTATGACGATTTCAAGAACCTCCTCAAAACTCTTCATAGACAGCGCCGTCCTTTAGCAGTTGCCACCAAGTAATGAAACAGATATTTCACTGGAGTTGCTGGGAATTAAATGGACACAAGTAAGATATCAGGAATAGGTAAGTGGAGGCTGTAAAGACACCCAAGATATCATTTCCAGATGCTGTGTTTTTCTTTAAAGAAACATTATCAAACTACAGAGGCCTATTGATCTGAGTTTGGCAAAAGGGTGGCGTCAGAGTTTATATCCAGAAAATTATAAATTAAGGTTATGCGATTGGAAGTGGCAATTCATACATGGGTGGATATACATAATTGGCTGCTTTAATAGTCGCAAGTTCCTTCATAAATACGAAAGGCTTTAATAATCGTGGAGGAGAGGAATTAAGGAATAGTTGCCATTGAAATTAAGGAAATGTCTCATTCTTTGAACTGGCTCTACCAATTCCTTGGTCGTATCTTTTATAGAAGAAGAAATAAATTCTTTTGGAGCCGCATAGTGTGCAGGGTCGAAGACTTTGCAAATAAAATATGGTAACTGATTTCATCCACTGCCTCAGTTTAGCTAGCTATGCCATCCAAGACTGATTGTATTGAGCACCTTCGTTGTCACAAGTTTAGAATTCACTAAGGGACGCGATGGGGAAAAGTCAAGAATAGAGCCGCCACTATAAGGAAATGGATAACGGGAATGAAGACTGGGCAATCGTATTCACTAAGGGAGGCAAATTCATTGACCTTTAGGCATTGGAAATTAAGAGCTGCTTCACATCGTTAATCCATGATCAAGTGCTGAAGGGGCACATTGATTAAAAGAGATAGTGCCGCTGCCTTGTTATTAAAGTGCATATGCTTAAGGAAGTCTGCGATTGAGGGAAATTCCTTGTGGGCTAGTGTGGGGAACCTGAAGTCGACTTGGAGGAAACTGCGGGCCTAGGAAGGTTGGGAAATAAGTGAAGTGGATTAATTTCTGCCAGCATAGGTTCCAATCATTTCCACGTAGGCTGGAATCCTGCTAGGAGGAAGCACTGATAGATTAAGGAGGTTTACAGCTCTTAGGAATCTCTTAATGATTACTCCAAGCTGCTATTCAGTGAACTTCTTCAAGAGGGAGCCATGCAGCATAAGGAGATTAAAGAAATAATTATTGACAGGTTCAAATCTCAAAATTTGATATTCAGGTCAGAATCAATTTATAGATATTCTGAGCAACATAGACTCTTTGCAACTGATTGCACTTCTAAATGCATGTATTCAAATTGAATAAATATATTTGTATTGCTTGGACTTCTCAAAATAGCTGTACCTTATGTTCAACTTACGAGAAGAGTGTGTTATGTCTGCAATGCAATTAATATGAAAGCCAAATTGGTAAAACAATCAAGAATAAACTCAGAACAGCCTACCAACCAACTGTTTAACGAAATGTCCGCTTGTTAGGAAACAGGAAATTTGGTGTTGTTTTGGAATAAATTGTTCTCAGTTAAGGGTGGGATATTATACTTCCTCTCTTGTGATTGCCTCTTCAACTTCTTTGGAGCTGAGTTTTCGAGAAGAGAAGAAAGAGCCATAATGTTGAGACAATGTGAAGTCATAATCTTCTACTTCTTGAAAACTTCCATTCTGATCCTCTTTGGTGCTTCTCCCACTTGTGCTTGCTTCTTAGGAGGTCTCTTCATAGGAGACGAGATGTTGATAGTGGGTTGTTTAGGAGAATGGGAAACAAAATGAATAGGAGGAATTTGAGGAGGTAGAGGAGGAGGTATAGGAGTTTTAGAAGTGGATGCAGATGTAATATTTTTGGGTGCTGGTGTTGAAGGAGAAGTGGGAGTGGAAGAAGCAGGAACAAGAGAAATAATGTGAGGTGCTAGATTTAATTGCATACGTGGAGAAGATCTCAAACCCTTCTTCTTCACCAATATAAATTTTCTTATTTTCAGGGCACTATCAGTTTCACATGAGGCTTTTATTTTCTTTCTTCATTCTTCCTCGTCACTGTTGCTTACTATTGAACTTGTTATTGCATGTAGGCACTACATTCTTCTGATTTGGTTGAGATGCACTTGCTGATTTATGATTTCTGCTCTTAAAAGCCACTGAAGCTCTCTCTAAAATCTTGCCCTATAGATAGCTCATGCTTCTATCCATGGTCTTGTCTTGAATCAAGGTATTCTTGGTCCATATGTACATCTGTAGTTTGAAAACTTGCAGAGTACTTGAACAACTCGTGAGTTTTTTTAGTTCCTGAGTAAATTGGCAACGGATTCGCCTGCAACTTGACACAAGTCCAATTCACACAGTCTGCAAGTGATCATGAGTACTCCATGCAAGTATAAACCTTGGTAAAGATACTCATAGCATGTTGACCTTGTGTAAGCATATTCATTCTTGAGGATCCACTCTTTGTGGAACTTAGGCTTGCCATAAACATGCAACGGCATTGATGCCAATGCAACCACAACAAACGCAATGTCACCACTTATATAGGTGCCCATATAGATTAGTACATTAACAAAATACAATTTTTTAAAGTATTTTTTAATTTTTCAAGTTTTTGTTGAGTTTGAGCCAAAATTGGGTTTGTCAAGTCTTGGCGAGTTGTGAGTTTTTGAACAATGTGTACATCAATGAATCTAGGAAATAGAAGCATAGATTCTGAATCAGAAAGGCTCTCAGTTACATCTTTAGTAGAGATATTGGCTAGCCAGTTTATGGTCATGCAACTATGGTTTCGTTTCTTGACCTCAAACTCATCAGAATATTTAGCCCGATAGTCTTCTATCTTTAGTGTTACAAACATGCTTTTCATAGAAAAAGCTTGAAGTTGAACTTTGCATCTCTCACTTAGGTACTTGGAATCAATGTTGGTAGGACACTTGTATATTCCGATCTGAATTGGGAAGCAAATCCTTGTCTGGTGCCTTCTTCTCAAATGGAAGTGCAGCTTTGAAATGATCACTTGATTGATAGGGTATAATTGGTAATGGTAGAGAAAATTGGAAATGCAGATAACTAAATGCAAAAAACTAAACCATTATTGCACAAAAAAAAAACATTGAATAATGTGCAACACTATATTGATGTTTGTTTTGGATTCTCTCATTTATTCAGGATAAATTTTACATTTGCTTGCTTTGGCTTATAGAGCCTTTGATTTCCCGTACTTTAAATACACAAAGCTATCTTATGGGAAAGTATTCCCACCCAACTACCATACCCAACAACATAAAACTAATTACATTATTTATTTAATAACTATTACTGACATCTGTTAGTACTAACCTAATAGACTATAGATGTAGTACAAAATCTCCAACAATATCTGGGAAGCATGCAGGGGTATGAGGAGAAACCACAATCTCTGATATGTGTGAAAGTTGGGAACTGAACGAACTGATCTGCTTGCCTCAGAAGTCCTTGCCTTTGCTTGCTGTGAGATTCTGATATGCAAATTATCTTCCAAGATCCTCAAGAAGGCACCATTCACCCAACAATACTGCTTCAGAGACTCATTATATTCCAATTATGGGTGGTGTTTGTACATCTGAGTTACGTGGCATACACCCACCTTACTGAAATAGGCAAAGCATCTAGTTTTCACCATAGCATAGACGCGGCATGAAATCATGTGAGATTTCTAGGTTTGCTCAACTCATATAGCCGCCTATGAATGCATTCACTGATTAAAATACCCCAATCAAAGTAGATCTTACCTTTGCATATAAAATTCATGATATAGAACATCCACTATATGAATGTTCTTTCCTCTTCTTGTCCTGTCACATGATTGAGGAAAGTGATCATTAGGGAGAGCTCTTGAATTCATTTCTCCTCATCATCTTTGTTAACTGATTGAGCCTCTTGTTTCCTTCAATCAATGCTTCTCTACTTGTTTCTGGCACTCTAGGAGATTATTATTCCATGCATCTTCACATTCATTTAGATTTTTCTTCCCCTCATACAACAGTAAACCAAAAACCCCTTCTAAGAAATCTGCATTGAATTTGCCAATGATGCCATAACTTACTGTATAGATATCCCTTTTAACAATGTTATAATGCTTGGGACAGGCAATGACCAATTCTTGGCTTTGTGCTGAAATAGAAAAGGATGCAGCTTCAGTGAGCCAACTATCTTTGAGCCTCTTTGCAATTTGTTCCCACTCTTAATACTTTCTTCTAAGTCCAGCTCTTACACATTCATGTGCCCTGGTTCATTATCTTTGACTTTTGGGTAATCACATTCCAAAACAGAAAGGGATTCCATGATTTGAAAATGGTATGCCATCAATGAAACCCTAGCCAGCAAATTCCACACTTGGAATAATCTTGGTGACGTGAACCTGATAAACCCCCTATTTTTGCCAAAAATACACCTCTAAACTCTAGCCGTCTTTGAAAAGCTGCAAAATCTGCTGTTTTTCGAACCCTAGGCTTTGTCATGAAATCCTTGGTGTCAAAGTTCTTGCTTTTGTGTAGAAAGTCTCTGATGATTATTGTGAATGCTGAAAATACTCCTTGACTCTTAGAAAACCTGTTTAAAAATTCTTTGGTAATGGTGGCTTAAGGAAGAGTGAAAGCTTGAAAAACTGCATAAACCTTTGATAGCGATGACAGAGTAAGATTGAATACCTGAACACCTTACAAAAAGTTCAACAAAGTGCTTCCAATGATGGACAATGGCCCTCCAACATTTTGAAATCTGCTGAAACTTTTCTTGCTCTCTAGCAAATAGATATTTTTGAATGACAATGAAAAGAACAAGCAGCCTAAAGCCAAAGTACCCTTATGTAGATGGAATGCCTCCATTTTTAGAATCCTTGCTGTTCCTCCTACAGCCGTGTGGATCATGTTAAAAATGGTGTTTTAGTGACTTGTAGTTTTTAGTTAAAACGTGTCAGTCGTATGCTTGGGGCATGTGCTTTAGGATGGATCACCGCTTTTTGAGTATTAATGTTTTAGACACCTTAGTGTGGTGGTGTGTGCTTGAGGTCTTTGCAGCTGAATATTTTTCAAATAAAACTTGGCTTTTCCATTGAGGAGCGAGCACCTTATAAATAAAGGAGGTGCTATCTTTGGTTTTTGCTTATTTCTGACATCCATGTGTCTTGGTGTGCGCCTATCGCCTACTCACCCAATTTCTGTGTTTTTGACATATTTGACATGCTCATGTAATGGCACATGGCTTACATTTAGTTGCCATTTTTTGTTTTAAGTTTCTTTTCACATTGCAATGGAAGGGCATGCGCCATGGGTCTATCCTATAAATTTTATTATTCCCAATTTTTGTCTAAAAAGTGACCTCTTTACTTGCATTGGCCTAATTTCGCCTTTGAAAACATTTTTTCACATCAATGAGCAAACATGCAGTTTTAAATTGATTGCCCATTTTTGCATTTTTTACTTTTTTTGACAAGCCTGTGGATGCTTGCATGCTTTAGGGGTCTTTGCCAAATTCCACTTGAAACTTATTTTGGTGGCCCAGTGGGAGTGCACACACTTCACCACTGGCCTGCCAGTTTCTGTGTCTAAGACAGTTTTTGAATTAACTTTTGTGCTATGGCTCCAATTTCTGCCTCATTTGTTTGAAAGCATCTTCTGTTGGCTATGTAATGACATTGATTAGAGCTTAAAAGCACATTCATGAACGTGGGAGTTGAGTATTCCTTAATAACTAACTAGACAAAAAATGAATAGTGTTTGGCTTGAGAAAGGACTTTATATGAAATTTTTTATATGGGTCTACAACACAATGATATCGAGGGGTTTATCCCTTCAGTTGGCAATGTTAACTTTAAGATAACGTTCAAAGGGGATATGGATTAGATGTTAGAATACTTTTTGCAATTGACAAATCTGATTGGGTAAGCCCAGTTGTAAATCAACCTAAGAAAACTGGAGAAATTTTTGTATATGAAGATTGGTGAATTTTGAACAATGTCTATATCAATGATCCGTGCCTATCTTCTCAAGAGTAGTTGTTACCACTTTTTGGGATTTTATCCACAATTTGCTAGAAGTCTATTTTGTCAATTGGAAGTCTTTTTTATATTAGAAACCATTCATCCAAGTTAAAATTGTTGTTTACAAGTTGTAGAGAATTGCAAATTGCTCTTAATTTGAAAATGTGTATGTTTTACACCCCTTTTAGAGTATTGTTGGAGCATGTAGTATGTCGTGAAGCTATCTTATTCAGTCAGTCACTGTAATAATCCTTGACATACAACTGGCACCAACTCCTTTGAAAGTGCAAACTTTCTTAGGCCACTAGTTATGGACATTTTGCAAGGGTACTGCTCCTAAAGCACCCATGTTGGTTCTTCCATGCATAGAATAAATTTCTTTCAGCTCATGAATGCAAGTCCTCCTTTCTTCAGAAAGTTAAGGCAAAACTTATATCAGCAAAATTTCTTGTCTTTCCAGATTGTATGAAGACTTTTCATGTACATGTTGATGCAATCCTACACATCTAAGGGACAAAAATATTTATCCTGCTTGTTGGGCCAGGTTGTTTGAGAAAGATACAATTGGTAGAAGAAACAGGGAATCGTTTGCCAATTCACAATGTTTCTTCAAAATGGTGGGATACCATACCTCTACATAGAGAAGGAAAGAAAACTATTTGTTGCATGAGCATTGCTTTATAAATTAGCTGAAGGTTTCTATATAATCTGGGAAAAGATGAAATATTGTGGTGAGTTACATGAAAAATGTAAGATTTTAAAACCTAGGCTCATGGAGGACTGTCTAAAGCTCACTTGGTAGGAGAACAGAAAACACTTTTCTATAGTCTAGGATGTGGTAGTCAATAATTTTTAGAAACATACACTGGTTGCGAAACCATTGGGATATTTGATAATTAGGAAGGAAAATGACTTTATGAGATGGTGTTGATTCCAGTTCTTTTAATCCATCCCTTTGAGAAATGGGGGATGTGTTTCATTGGTCTAATAATTCAACTATCCGAAAGAAGTGGGGTTGGATACGTCATCACTACCACAAATTACATCACAAAGTAAGTTGAAGCTGTACCAAATTGCATTGCAAAGGACATTGCCAAGTTTTAATATCTAATTATTTTCACTTGATTTGGATGTCCCAAAGTGCTAGTGAGCAACCAAGGTTTGCATTTCATGCATAAAAACAGGTGTCTTCATGATTGTGCATAATAAGAGCACACCATACAATGTGCTAGTGAATGCGGGCAGAAGTGTTCTATAAAGTCCTTGAACAAGCATTGATAAAGGTATGTACTATACACCAAGAGGATTAGGAGTAGAGATGAGGATCTCAGCTATATTTTTGTATGGCCCATGGGCATTTAGATTCACGTATGGGGATTTAGATTTTGACTTCGTTGGGAGAAGATTTGAGAAAGAAATGGTTGGAAGACTCATTTACAATGTGTAAGGAAAAAAATGTCTACACATGGGCACAAGCAACATTAAAGTAAAGGCAAAGGCATTGTGTTATTGAATATTTGGCACAAAATTTTTCAAGGAGGCCAACATGTAAATACTAAAAAGGGAGAAATAGTGCTAGAAGGTGATAGTATAAAGTTGTGTCACACTTTATGTTGAAAGGTAAAAAGCACACGACATATTTATGTGTGGATCTATTAAAATAATTTTTTTATATATTTTTTACATTTTCTGTCACCAAAATGAATTTTCAAAATGTACATAGATTCATGCTTTCACTTGCAATGTGGAAAGTGAAAGTGGAAATGAGAGTTATTGAAAATTATGAGGCAAAAGTAATGGCTAAAAAGAATTACTAGTGGTAGAGGACTAATGTTAAGGTACATAATCTAGGGACATAAATGTAATTGGGAGCCTAAGGCTGTAAAGTAAGAGTGTTAGAGCAATGTGGAAAGTGAAAATAAGAAAAATTGAAGTGGTAATATCAAAGCGACGATGTTAGGAAAATGAGAGTTACTGAAAATTGCAAGGAGACAAAAGTAAGAAAGAGTGTTAGAGAAACGTGGAAAAAGAAAATGAGAAAAAAGTGGAGTGGTAATATCAAGGTAACAATTTTAGGAAAAAACAAGAGTTAGTGAAAATTAGGAAATAATAAATAGTGTGAGACAAGCGCTGAAGGGGGAAAACAAGAGTTAGTGAAAATTAGGAGGCAAAAGTAATGGTTGGAAATAATAAATAGTGTGAGACAAGCGGTGAAGGGGGGACCACATATTGGATTGTGCTGACAAAAGCTATAAATAAATAAGTGAAGTGTAGGAAATAATAGTTTTCTTTAGAGAGAAGTTGTAGCAAGAGGTAGGGTTGAAATAGAGTGATTGAGTTGTGTAAATGAATTATTACTTTGAGAGATTGAAGGAAAATTCGAATTGAGAATAAGTGATTGATTGTGAGTTGGGATAGAGATTGAGAGATTGATGGTGAGAACTGAATTATCCAAAATGGTTGAAAAAATCACAAAAATGCATAACCTTAAATATTTGTGGATAACCTATTTGGAGAACAAATTTGAGATGGTGACAACAAAAGGAATAAAGAGTTTCAATGTGCAGAGAAGAAGATATTTCAATAGAATAGATGATTTGCCTTGTATATTTTGCAATCTTGACAGAAATTTTGCAAATTATGATTAGTTAGTATACTTGAAAAGAGCCATTTTCTTCTTGTAGTAGTGTATTATAACTCCAAACACAAGAACCTTAATCAGAAAACATTGAATTCTCAGTTCTTCCATACAAGAAATGAATATCAGAGAAAAAAGGACATGCCTAGCAGCACAAATTCAAAAGAAACAACCATGGATGCACACGCTTATACTGAGGGGGGGTGAATCAGTATAAGAACAATTTTAAACTTTTAAAAAACTGAATAATCAAAACTTGATAGTGCAAATGAACCATAAGCAAAATGAACACCAGTTCTATGTGGAAAACCCTTTCGGGAAAAAACCATGGCAAAATATTTGTTTTTATTAATAAGTAAGCACCAACCTACAGAAGACACCAATCTTCGATTACAAAAGTGAGCACCAACTCATAGCTGAGCACCAACCTACATGCACACGCTTATACTGAGGGGGGGTGAGTTAGTATAAGAACAATTTTAAACTTTTTAAAAACTGAATAATCAAAACTTGATAGTGCAAATGAACCATAAGCAAAATGAACACCAGTTCTATGTGGAAAACCCTTTCGGGAAAAAACCATGGCAAAATATTTGTTTTTATTAATAAGTAAGCACCAACCTACAGAAGACACCAATCTTTGATTACAAAAGTGAGCACCAACTCACAGCTCAGCACCAACCTAGTACATAAAAAAAATGATAGGTACCAACCTTCACACTAATAGGTATAATATCTTTTTAACAGAAGACGAATAACAACAAATCCCTTCTTTAAATGAGCTTCTTCAAAAACTGAACTTTATCTCTGCACTTATCTTCTTGTCCAATTCTGCCCCTTACACCTTTCAAAAACTCTGCATTAGTTCCTTTCAAATCTGCTTCTTTTCTCTTATTAATCTGCCATGAAAACTGCTTCTCACAATTGATTTGTTGTCTAAATTCTTACACAAAAAAAACATGACTATTACAAGCAAATTCGTACCATATCCTTTTCCCTTTTCTTGCTTATTAGAAAACATAGCATTAATCTCCTTTTTATAAAAATTAAACCATAAACGCTTTTTAATTTAGCATGCATTGGCTTTCTCTTTGCATGCTATCTTTTTTCTTTTTCGCATGCCTTGTTCTATCCATAAGCGACGCTTTCTTTTTGCATGCTTTGTTCTATCCATAAGTGGCACTTTCTTTTTGCATGCTTTGTTTCATGCAATTATCCAACTCCACGTTTCATGCACTTATCCAACTCCTTGCATGCTTTGTTTTATGCATAAGTGGTGCCAATGGGGAATATATCGTTGCATGTCCTTTAGTCCTTTATATATTGTTGCATGTTATATTGTTGCATGTTTCCTTTGACATCAATGACAATATTCTAACATGCTCAATAGTGACCATAATTGATGAAGATGTGTATTGGCTCCATTTTTCTGAGCAATGACAGATATTGATATTTAGCTTATTTTATTCCCATAAGCTAAATAATGGAGTTATAAGGGAATAATAATTAAATTAATTATTTTAAAGTTGTCTATTTTAAATAATATCAAAAGGATAACTTAATTTTAATTAATTTAATTAAAATGACAAATAAAAAATAATAAAGTATTATAAAGTCACTTTATTAAATATTATAAAGTTACTTTATTAAATATTATTTGAGGAGGTTACATTTGATTCCTCTAGAAGATTCAGCTGAGCCTTTAAAAAGAGATGAGAGCAAGTCATTTGGAAATCTTGGTTTTGGTATTTTCTATTAGAGAATTTTAGAGAGCTTGTGTTTGCTGGTTCAGATCTTCCGAGGATGAAAACCCTTAGAGGAATAAGTGGTAGTGGACAAAAGTCCATTCCCATTCGTGGTGGATCCATCCAGGGTTCACAATTGTGCTTATTTGGAAAATTTTGTGAAGATTTGAGGGGCTGTTATAAGCAATTATCTCTGCAGATTGAACTAGGGCAGATTTGTGTTCATTGGCATCTTCATTCTTGAGTGATTTGTTATAAGCAATTATCTCTGTTCATTTTTGAGGGCTCAAACACTAAATCTGGGCGCCAACCTTTGGGACACAATTTGGGGGTCTAGTTGCATTCATTTGGCATCATTGAGCAGCGAATATTGCACACCTGAGTGCCTACTTGATTCAGCCTTTTTGGTGTTGTGGAGATTCATTGCCATAGGGTTTCAAACCCTAGTTTGAGTGCCACACCTTGGAGGTCTTTTTTCAACATTTAGAGGTCAAATTTGCATGAAATTTGGTATGTATAAAACCTAGGGTTTATAGCAAGTCATAGCTGGGCGTGTTTGGCATGCTTGCCCTTAATATTGATTGTATTTGAAGACTTTATATTTCTGAAATTGTAACAGTAGACTTCTAATCTGAGTTTCCCATCATTTTGATAACATTTTGGTGTTGAATCATTGTGTAATTCATTGTGTAATTCAACTATGACTTGGGCACATGTATTGGCCTGATTGTTATGATGTTTTTGGTATGTTAAATGCTGTTATAAATATTTGATTAAGTCTGAAACTGAAAATCAGAACTGCAGAAATTAGGGTTTTGGATCAAATTTGGAAATCAGAAAATTAGGGGCTAAATCAGAACCCTAAAATCAGAAAAACATAGTAAATATCCTATGTGGGATATTACAAGATGTGCAAATCTTCTGTAAAATGATTGGAGGGAGGTGTTGTCAACACTTCTAAGGATTTTACTAAAAGTTAACTGGTTTATTAATCAGCATACATTTGTTGGTAAGAAAAGGATTTGCTTAAATTTGGTTAGCATTTCTTGCCAATGAAAATTTTAAAAGCATTAAGAATTTTTTGGAAATGATCTCAAATGGATTCCATTACACATTTTTGTTGGCTATGATCTTTTTGGAAGTTTTTTTTTGATTGTTGATATGGAATCATATTACTATCTAGGTGAAAAATTCCAAAAATGTTGAATAGTATGGGGGACAATAAAGAGTTAGCAATATTGTGTCGAGAAGAAACTTTTGATAGACTCGATAATAAACTTGGGAAAGGTACATTTTAGATAGTGTGAGAATTCTAGTGTCAATTTTGGCAAAACATTTTGCAGATATTACAACAGATTTCCTAAATGAAGTAACTTTATTCACCATTAGATAGAGGTAAGACAATTGAGAACCTGATTCTACTCCCATCCATGACCATGGAGGAGATGTTAGAACCAAAAATGGTAAGGAAAAGTTTGAGATGGGGGTGTTTACACAATCTCTGCAATAAATAGCACACAGAACAGAAAAGCCATAGAGGCAGAGAACAAAAGCCCATAGCAAACAAGAAAAAATCCCTTTGCAATGTGAGGGGGAACACTTGACATTTACAAAAGAAAACCCAAATCAATGCGAAAGAAGTTTGCAGCTTTCTAGAAGGAATGGAAAATAATTTGAAAAATATAAATTGAAAATAAAATACTGAAATGTAAATAATCGGGGTGCTTTTATAGTCACTATGTACACTTGCAAATCCTGATGAAAATGCATAAGAGGCAATATATTAGGGCTCTATGTAATTGATAGATATGAAATGGCAAAAAGATACATAGCTTTGGGTTGTTCCTCGATTTATACTCAAGGGGTAAGAAAACACTAATTTTATCATCACATATTCTTCACTATTATAAATGTAAGATAACATAATTTGCCTCTACTAATAATACATTGACCATAGGCATAAGGATAAATATCCATAACAGGCTTCTAATGCTGTCATGTTTAGGAACAAAACATGCCCATCCTTGAAGAGCTTTGTTGCCAATGTGAACAAGAACCCTAGAGTTAAGTGTTCTCCATATAGAGTAGCACTAGGATGGTTGACCACTTCCTATGAAGCACTTGGACAATTTTTTTTTTGAGTTATGCGTTTACACATAGTAGCAAAAGTCTTTCTTGGGAATAAATTGTCTAACTAAAAGATAAAAGATATTTTCAAAAAATTGAGATTTGATTGGGAAAAAATTGGGCAAATTTTAGGTTTAGTTAAAAATTTCGTGTCAGTGTTAGGGAAAAATCAGAAAAAAAATTATCACTGAAAGATTTAAAAAACCCAGAAACCCTAATTTTTGACCAAAAATTTGCCAAAGAACCATGGAAAATCATTAGAAGCTCTATTTTTCCTGATTTTATTTCGACTTGTGATTTAATTGCATTTTTTTCATGGTTTAATCTGTAAAATTTTTGCAGAAAACCAAAATAATATTTGTTTTGGGTGATTTTTAAAAATTTCCTTGTGATTTTTCAGTCAGAAATATCAGTTTCAGTGGAAATTTCTGATTTATTGCTAATTTTTGCTACTATTCCTTTACATTGAATTGAAATATTGGGAATTGAACCAATGATCACATAGTCACAAAATGTAACTCCAATTGACATGGTAGATGCTTAACAATATATTTTACCCCTATGCTTTCTTAACTTTTGAATGTCATTTTCCTCAAATAATTTTTTAATTGGAGCCTTAGTTGAAAAATATTCTATTTCCAAATTTGCATCCTCTTTAGGTGGGCCCTTTTACTTTTCCATCAACATTTTATTGCCAAGCTCATAAAAGTTCTGTGATTCTCCATGATGATGCCTTCAAGATCCAAAACCAACTTTCTTCTTCATCTGTTACAGGAATGCTTTAGGGACTGAATGGCTATGTGATTTATTTAAGCATGAGAAATGGAAGATATCATGGATCTTCACTTTCTTAGGAATATCCATTCCATTAGCTACTTCACCAACCCCTATTGCAGAATCTTGTTTTTCTTTTTCTCCAATGTGAGTTGTTTGTATGATTGTTAACTTGTTACCAAACAAAAACCTCACCCATTTCAAAAGTGCACTTTGTCTTGTGTTGGTGTACCTTTTTGTTCGTTCTTTTAGCACTTACGACTAGATTGTTCTTCAAAAGTGTCAGGATGTTTTGCATCTTCTCCAATGTGTCAATCATTGCAGGGACCTTTGGCTTTTGTTTTGGATTGCTTAGTTGATGAAACTGAACAAACCATTAACAGTATTTTTTCATTATTGCTAAAAGAAACCCAGTAAACAGAGAATTGCTTCAAATCCACACTATTCTATTATTCCTCCTTCCCTCTACAATGAAAGAAAAACACCCTTGTATCTAAAAAACAAAAAAGAAATTCAAAAAACCTGAAAATTACCATTTTTGGCAGTTTTTGACAATTGTCATAATTTGCCATTTTTTGTAATTTTGCATGCCTATCTCTTTGAGCTTGGACTTTTCCAAATATCATCCTACCACTATGGTGACACAAAATGCCAACTTACAATTCAAATTGGAAACGTGAGTTCCAA
Source organism: Sequoia sempervirens (assembly GCA_007258455.2). Taxonomy (NCBI): domain Eukaryota; kingdom Viridiplantae; phylum Streptophyta; class Pinopsida; order Cupressales; family Cupressaceae; genus Sequoia; species Sequoia sempervirens. Next base: position 4,530,942 of record VDFB02000015.1, on the reverse strand, counting down.
ATTATTAAAAAAAGCAACTTTCTAAAGACCCGAAGAAAACATTAAAAGCTGATTTTGAGGGCCCAGATGAAAGATTCTGGCCCCAAAAAAGTGTTGGCAATCCAAACAACAACTCATAATGCATCTCCCCATAAAATTTGAGCCCAAACGGACTTCCGAGTCAAATGTTATGACTCCCGGAAGCCCCTGCATCATTAGTTCATAGGTGATGGAGACTCATATCTACATAGTGCCTTGAAGATGGTAATCTTAATGGCTGGATGGTATTTAGTGTTATACCAATACTCAGACAGATGTAACTATTCTACCCATTTGTTCTGCTGAATATATCCAAAGGTACCGTTCCAAAGATTTGTTGACTACTGTTGTCTGCCCATCTCTTTGAGGGTTATATAGTATTCATTTTAAATGTTCCTTTCCTTACCAAAGGATTTCCTACCATAAATCACTCTATAATATTTTGTTCCTATCATAGATGATATGTTATAGGATTTAATGCAACTTAAAAATATGCTGAAATACAGCTTAGCAATTTTAGGTCAATTAGACATTGAGTTAAATTGGACAATGTGAAGTGAACTCTAGCCATTCAGAATGCAGATCAGGATGAGAAAAAAGTTCATTTAGTTTTACCAATAGAGGTCTTTATATTTGCAAAATAATTGAATTTTGGGACTTCAGTAGGAAAGGCAGGCTTTCAAATAAAGGAATTGGAGATTAGGACCTAAGCCATTTTGACCTTTCCAAAGAAACAGAGAGCATCGATTGAGTATAATATATGGAGTTAGCAATGCATTTGCTATTGCAATTGAGACCTTGAGAGATGTTCATTTTAGATAGGTTGGATGACCAAGGAGGACATAGTAGGAGCATCCCAAAATATTAAAAAAATGTGACACCTCCAGTTAGTGAGATTTTGTGGGGCACAGTAAATTTGGGAGGGCAGGACTAAACACCCCTGTTTGGTGTAGTAGTATTGGTACATAAGGATTGATAAGTTGAAAACCAAAAAGGGAAATTCACTCATCTTCCTATTAGTTGAAAACCTGAAAGGGTGATTGAAGTGAAATTCATCACGTTAAAAACTGGAAACTGTGGTTCAATAGAGCATTTTAGTTCAATCATTAAATGGATTGAAATGAGAACCCAGTTTTGCATAATGAAGAAACAAGGAAAGTTGCAGAATGCCCAGTAGAACAGAGAAATATCATGGATTAGTTGAAACTGTCTTATGAGACAATATTTCAAGTCTGGATGGTTTGTTAGGGAGATTTTGTGTCAAAGTTATATATTGGTCTTGCATTATCTCTTTTCATATGCTTAAATATTGTGAATGCAAATCAGGATTGTATTAGTTAGATAATGAATCATAGTAGTTAACATATATTTGGGAAGCTGTAGCTGACTTGCAGAGGACTTGTCTTTGACAAATAGACTGGCCCTCACACTGATAAAGGTTAGATGCATGTGGGATACATGATAGATATGATGTACAGATACATTTATGATTCGAGACTCAATAAAAACCCATGATCTGTTATGCTTTTTATCTATTTTTTGTGTTACAATGAATGGAAGTTGAATGAGAATGGTTCTGTTTCATTTCTGTTATAAATTTAAAATGCCTAAGGGATGATCCAATCCACAGATGTGTAGTTCTCAATCTTATAATAATGAAACATTGAGTATATCTGATTTTGATAATGAACAATCATAGACTATAACTTTTAGCTTGGCTTTGATAGCATGATTTTGGTAAAAAGCACTAACAATCAATAACTGAAAATTTTGCTGCATATCTAATGATTTGTTAGTACTGGTGTTCCATGGGGACAGGTGCCTCTCCTCCCCTCCACCCCCAAAAAATAAATAAAAATAAAATCCCCACGTTTTTGGGACAAGGATGTCTCCTAGGGACTCTAGGACTTGGAGGGGACGTCCTACGACCACCATTCAAGACCCAAGGATGTTTCTGAGATGTCCCCTTGGTTTGGGGACTCCGAGATGTCCATGGGACTCCCAGGAGTCTCCCAACTGTCCTGGGGATTTCTAGGTGTCCCTTGTGGCATGAATGAAAAAGTCAATATTTTTTAAAAACAAAAAAGTGCTTTCGATTTGTGTGCCACAAACCCTAACTGTAATGGTTTATAGACCCTACCCAAACCGAAAGCACTCACAAAAATCTTATAAATAGGTATCTAAGCCTAATTTCAAATCACTCGTAAGTTTAATAATAGTAAGGACTTGGTGTTGCAAAAAAAGTGATAAAATTGTGAAAATAGCATTCGCCATGAAGGTTTGTGTGGTTTTTAAGGCTTTAATTTGCATTTTCTGGAAAGGGCTCCGCCCCTTGACCCCACCTTATATTGCAACAAGGAATGTGTGAGGGGTGTTGCCCCTCGACCCCATTGGGGGCTCAACCCCCAAACCTCCACCCCCCATTGTTAATGTTCAATGCAATCATTGCAATGTTTTTACTGTTAGTAGTTTACTTAGTATGCCAAAGTTTCATTAGTAATTCTTGTACTTATTGCTTATACATCTTTTTATAACTAATTTTTCAAGTACTATATGTATTTGTGTGGCCCCCTTGCCACCCAACTGCCACCTTGCTGTCCCCCCCCTCACCTACCCCTTCCATTCCAAACTTAGGCCCTTGGTCTCCTCGTCCCCAAAATCCGTTCCCCTATCCCCCTATTAGGAAACTCTGTGGCACATAGGTTAGTACTACTTTTATACACACCCACATAATTGTTATTGCACATTGTACAATGAACCTTTGTAGTTAATTTATCATTAGATTTTGTGCCTTTCTAGCACAGAGATCTGCCAAATAATGCTTTTCCTTGATTTGAGTCATAGTTAATTTTGTTGCTGGTGGTGTGGTGTGTAAGTTGGGTTTAAGTTTTTGAATATTCATCAATAGTTCAAATAAGTTTGAGTATGCAATTAACATTTAAATCTGAAGGACAGTAACAACTTATCTCTGAATTTCTCCAATCTTTTCCCCTTCACCCTAGAAATAGTGTAAGATGCAAGGTTGTGATTGTGCATGATATGTTTATTCTTCAGCAGTTTAGTGATTTTGAACATTTTAGGTGAAAGATCGGCACAATGGAAATTTGTTGATGGATGAAGAAGGGCATATCATACACATTGATTTTGGTTTTATGCTGTCGAATTCTCCTGGAGGAGTTAATTTTGAAAGTGCCCCATTCAAATTGACACGGGAACTTCTAGAGGTAAGATGATCAATAATATTATTTATTTCTATATATTGGAGCTTTCTAGGAAAATTTTTAGCGTTTCTCAACATTTTGTGTGGTTAGGTGATGGACTCGGATGCAGATGGTGGTCCAAGCGAGTTCTTTGATTATTTTAAGGTGACCATTGTTTTCGTACTTTTGTTGACAACATTTTCCCCTTTCCTTGCAAGTGTTTAACATGCTTGATGTTTTTGTCTATGATTTTTTGTAGGTCCTCTGCATTCAAGGATTTTTGACATGTAGAAAACATGCTGAACGTATTATACTTCTGGTTGAAATGCTGCAGGTAAACTCTAAGTTTTAAAAAAGGCATATTTTTTTTTTGAGTCATAATTTCTCACCACCTAGAAGTGTGGTTGCATATGTATGAGAAGTCTGAGACATAACTACTAGATAAATCATTTACTATTTCCTTTGGAATGTAAAGATCTTTCAAATGTATTTCTTTATAAAGAAGTATTGCTCCTGGATTATGTTAGTAGGTGGCTTCTGAATGTGATATAGAGATTGGAACTATGGATGTTGTCTTTTCTTCATTGGGATCAGCTACATCATTTTCCTCATTGAAACAATGATCAACAGAAGATAATATTGGAAAGAATTGGAAATATGCTCACTTTTGTGACTTTTCTTTGATTCCTTTTACTTAGAATTGTAAGCTTTTCCAGTTTCAGAAAATGTACCTTTTTGTTCTTTGCTTAAAAGGTAAGTGGAGTGGGTTTCCTTTTTTCTTAGCCAGATCTTGATTCTCAAAAAGTTGGGTTGCTATAGAAGGCTGATGAGAGTCTTCCTGAAGTCCCTATATCCTTCCTATTCTTGGCCAGATCTGTCCTCACAAGTGTAAAGGAGGCCATTGGGGGAGAGAGAGGCTGTCACAAGAGAATGATACCTCGGATCTGCTAAGTTGAGAATTTGAGCAAGGTTGTAATTTCAGAGCTATACATAATGTAGCAACTAAGAATATGCTGCATAATCAATTCTTTCAGCTCAAGATACAGTTTAGTGTGATCTTTTTCTAGAAGAATTTGTTTATCACGCAGTTAATATTTTTCAGGATAGTGATTTTTGTTTATTATTTATTCCTAATGAAATAATTTCTGTATGGACTGTGTTGTGTGCATTGGGAATGTCTGTTAATTTGTACTAGACTTCGAATAGTTATATCAGTGAAACCAAATCCTGGCCAATTTATACAGAATTAGATCTTTATAATTGTGGCTTGCTCTTGTAGCAATTAGTTTGTCTAATTATTACTGCCCAAAGGTTTTTAAATATTTCCACGTTTCTTTCTTATAAAGGACAAATGCATAATTTGTAATCAGGATTTGGGTCAAATGCCTGTTTTGATTGCACAAAAAAAGAAATTATTGTTCTTGTTCTTTATTTTTCCTTGATTTGGTAAATTGCTGATGTGGGGTAACTTTCATCTTGGATGACCCAACAAGTTTTATATCTTCTGTCAAAGTGTTCCAGGACTTGCAACTGGGCTCACCCAGCAAGTTGGGTGTGGTACTTTATCCAATTTCAATTCTGTCATATCTTTTGGAGATTTGAACCTGGGCTTGGATTTGGAACCCTCAATATTTTTACCATTTGAGCTCATCCCATTTGATAAAAATGTCACTTGTATTCTCTTATTATGGAAAATTCTTGCAGTTTGCTTGCCACTTAATTGTATTGCATATTGTTTCTGACCCCGTAATATATTGTATCATGCCAGCATCTATGATCAAATGATGTCTGGCTTGTTAGCTTAGCTTCTGCCAAATAGTGGAAGGAGACACTACAGCAGAGTGTTGGAATATACCATCTCCTTGTCAAAGAACAGAGGCTTAGTGATGGTTCTTTGATATGTTTGAGATTGATTATGGTCAGTATAGGTTACGGGTAGCTATCAGATTCTGTTATGGTCTCATTGTTGGACAGTTGTAAATACTGTGTCCTAGGAAAGTAGAAATCCTCTGGTCATATTGCTTCATTTTAAATATTTTGTAAATTTGTAATCCTTCTTTGTGTTCGAAGACTCATGTATTCAGCAGCATATTTGTTTTGGTTAAAATCTGCCTTATGGCAAGGACCTGAAGGTATGCAACCCCTTAAACGGAGACATTAAAAATAAAAAATATACTTGACCTTTTATCCCAAAAGGTTAATGCAAACATCAAGCTTCATATTTGCATTTTGATAATCTTGTTTAGGCTCAAATTAATAGGTCTGTTTTCCATTTGCAGGATTCTGGTTTCCCATGTTTTAAAGGTGGACCAAAGACAATACAGAATTTACGAAAGCGCTTTCATTTAAGTTTGACAGAAGAGGTCAGCACATGTTTCTTTGAAGGTTCTTTGCTGTATAATTTGAGATATTGTGTCCGTATACTTTGACAAATGGAATCTCTCTACTTTCTGTTCATTTATTGTTGATATTTAATTTAGATTGCTTTATTTTATAAATTTTTTCATAAATCTTATATTTCTTTGTTTTGCTTGGAAGCAGCAATGTGTATCATTAGTTCTTTCTCTTATCAGCAGCAGCTTAGATGCTTGGCGAACAAGGCAGTATGATTATTATCAGCGGGTGTTGAATGGTATCTTATGAGAGTTCAAGAACATTTCGTTCTTTGCAGTTCTGTGTTTCATTTTCCTTATTTTTCAAGGAAGTATTGGTTTACCCTCACAGTGGGGGCGATTGTATTATATGTTTTTAGTCAAGAAGCTTGATGGAGCCTTGCCTCACAACATTGTATACAAAGTATCATGAGAACAGAATTTGAAAGGTATGAAAATACATTCATGATTCTTCTTGTAGCTCACAAAGAAGGCAAATTGGTATACAGGTTCTGGAAGAAGAAAATTTGAGCTGTTCATGTGTAGACTTTATATCATGTTTATTGCCTTCATAGTTTTACTTGAATGCAGAACGAGGTGTCTGCATCGGTTATGTAAGGTATTACATTTTTTGGGTTGTGAGGAGGCAGTTTTTAACAAGATTGGCATTATGATGTTTATTTTTCCGATTAACAGAATATTGTTTTGTTCAAGTCCAAAATCAAAACATATCATGCATTTTATTTCGACGTGCTGACTGCCCTAGTCACAAATATATAAAAGTTTCATTGGGCATTTACCGCACCATACAGTTCTCTTACAATCTCAAAATATGCAAAAAAAGGGTTTCTCAAAATTTCCATGCTGCTCGCAATTACAGTGGTCACTGGCATGGATATCACACCATTTTAAGTTTGCAAATGAAATAGCAAGAGCGAATATGCTAGAAATCAACAAAATGCGAGTGAATTGTATGTGGATGGGGAAAATTTAAGAGAGTACCAACAAAATCACTTGGAAGAGATGAAATGGAAGCTCGTTTCTCCAAAATTAGGTATCATGCCATAAATGGATCCTGAATGTTCTAATGAAGACATTTTTGCTGGTGTTTGCCACTAGAAACTTCTGTCCTTTACATGGTTTGATATTGCAGGTTTAGAGTATCACATGAACGACTCTCCAATGCTTTTGTGACATTAATCATTGAGTTTATTAAATATTTCCTCCCTTTTCTGGGTGTTCCACCCAAGTTTTTAAATGATGAGAATGGCACAGGGACCAACTATATGCAGTGGTCAGGATTAAAGTTTTCGTTTTTTGATCTTCTATATACATTCATAGGATTGGTTGATAGCATTTATTCTTTTCAATCACAATGGTAACATTCATTTTCCTATTGGTTTTGAATTCACATCAGACGAGTCTAGATGGAAAGCAATATTGTAAATTTGAGCTTTGTGGTTGTAATTCACATCAGACGAGTCTTTAATGATGATGTGTTCACTCCAATGATTGGCAATCTGCCATAATTGTGGCCCAAAAAAGTTTCAGGCCAATATAACAAAATCAGAACATTGTTATGATTTTTGAATTTGATATGAATAATGTGAATTCCTCGACTACCAAGGCCAAACAGATGTAATATGGGATAACTTATAAGTTTAGGATGGTAATTCAAATCATGTTGATCACATCAAATTCATTGAGATGGGCTGGTAATACAAACTGAGGGATTGAACACAGCTTAACTGTAGGCATCATTTTTTAAGCAATGGGTCAAAACCTTGATTTCTAGCCATGGATGTGGAATTGCAACTAAATGGATATTGCATATTAAAATTTGTAATGCAAGTAGAAACGCCAAGAAAGAGGAGGGGTGAGTAAATGCAGATTTTGTGGCCAAATGAACTGATCATTTAAATTCAAGTTTATAGTATTTACATAGATTGGCAAATTATGTTAAGGTAAATGTATAACTTGTTACCAAATCATCGAAAGTGATTAAAGTATAACAATATTATGGGAGTGGCTATTTGCATAGATTGGCAAAGACCGGAGGGGTATGGTGTAAATGCATAATTTGTGCCCAAATGCAGAGTGACAGTTGCAAAACTAAAATGTGTAACGTATATATGGATTGATTGAAAAGAACGGTAGAAAATTGTGATCCAGTCTTTAAAAGTGATGAAAATAAACATTATAGAAAAACCTTCTAGGGACAGATGCCAAAGTAAGAAATCATGTAATAAGATGCGCGAGAATGGGTTTGTAAAGGAATTCAACTCTTAACAATACAAGTGACGAATTTTAATGCTACTAAATTATCACATGGAAGGGTTTAATAGATTGTAATGGTACACGGAAGCTATTTAAAGCTACAAAATGGTTATCTAGCGTTGACAAAATCCTTTTTTTTTATAGGTAAGAAAATTTATATTGATATTTCAAAAGATTTACATTCCATGCCCAATGATTGTGGGGCAGGGTAAGATCACTATTGTTTGACAGAACTACTATCACCCCAAAAATGACCACGCAGTGTCAGGAATTACACCAAAGACCACCATACCCATGCCATTGTGAACCAACATGTGAAACAAAAAGTATACCAAATTGTGGCCAAAGCCATCCCGGATATTAGACACTGCCAATAAGCAAGCAGACATGACTGAAATTGCACAAAATCACCAAACATTGTTTTGAGCGAACACCCTGAAATCATACTTCTAGGAAGCATTTTGAACCGCCACCAATCGAAACTTCTTTCTCAGGAAATCCACCCCCGCGGCCGCCAACCTACGGTGCTCAATTAATTCCAAACCTTGTAAGTCCAGAAGGAAGGGGGTAGAATTTCACCGTTTCATCGTAGTCCGCCCAAAGCCTAAGGTCACGTGGATGTGGAATGCCAATATCCAGAGACGTAGCAGCCAGAGCCTCATCCAGACCGATCAGCAAATCCTTCTTAAACAGTCGTTGCATAATGACCTTCGCCTTTGCCTTAGGGACTTTTAAATCCAACAGCCTCGCCAAGACTGGAAGATATGTTTGAGTCCAACTTGTAACCTTCAACACCCGTCATGAAACGCTTTCCTGTGATGCGCTTGATCGCTGCAAACGCGAGATTGTCAGGATGACGAATTATCCGGCTCAGCTTGAGTGAAGTAACAGGGTCGAGGAAAGCCATTTGACACTTGCTACTGAGGAGTTGGACAGGGGTGTCCATGCCGTCAGTTTCGAAACCCTTCGTTGAAACTTGTAGAATGAATCTCACCATACCAAAATTAGAAGAAATGCCACATTTAACCTCAACACCCCTACCGAGAATACCAATGAGTTTGATAGAATACGCAAACCTTGATTAAACTGAGTGGTGATCAACATCACACACAATGAGTACTTGGAAGGATGAGCTTGCCGCCATCGAGGGCCATTAGGCTCAGCAACAGGCTAACGCCCTGGTGAAAAGACGACTTAATTGTAACCGCATTAAATCATGAATGTAAATCACGGTACTCGAGCCACATGAACATCCACATACCCGCCCAACTTGTGGGCACTGTCTATAGAGGCAACAATTTCTACCCGGCATGGATGTTGCATGCATGCATCATAAACCAATCCGTACCCGCCATGCCTGCAAGTAAGGACGACGTCAGTAGTCAATTCCTCCTGGTTCTTTACTGCGCGCGGCATAATTTCCCCTTTTTAAGTGCCTCTATGATTTTTTTTGATCTTTCTTTAAATCTCATATTTTTAGTTAATGTTAATTTTTTTTATAAAAGTTGTTTTTTAAATAATTATTATTTTTAATAATGTTTTAAATTTTATTTTGTATATCAGAAATAAAGAAAAAATAACATAAGACTTTATTTATTATATACAATACATAAATTTTAACCTTTTAAATTATTTTATTTTATTTAAAAAGTATTTTTATTTATTTAAAAGTTATTTTATTTTTTATTATTTTATATTTCAACTATTTTTATTTATTTAGTTTTAATTTTAGTTCTTAAATAAATGTTAAAACTAAGATATTCATTTTTAAAAATAATTAATTATATTTATATAAAGTCAATTTATTTTTTAATATTTTATATAATGCAAATTTATTTTTTAAAATATTATATTTATTATATATTATATTTATATTATATATTATATTTAATAGTAATTTTTTTTAAAAATACTCAATTATTATTATGGTTAGGGTTAGATTACAATTTAATTAGGGTTAAGATTACAATGTTGTCAAGGTTAAGGTTCAATTAGGGTTAAAGTTCAATGAGGTTGATGGTTCAATTATGATTAAGGTTAGGTTTAGATTAGTGTGAGGGTTCTACGATTAGTTAAGGTCAAGGTTCTTATAGGTTTATAATTATTGCTCTGGTTAATTAGGATTAGAATTACAATTTGCAAGGTTAGAGTTCAATTAGGGTTAGAGTTCTAAGATGAATTAAGGTTAGGGTTCTTATAGGTTTATAATTATTGCTATGTTTAATTAGGATTAGAATTACAATTTGCAAGGTTAGGGTTAGATTAGTATGAGGGTTCTAGGATGAATTAAGGTGAGGGTTTGTATAGTGTTACAATTACTATTACAATTCAATAAAGATTAGGGTTAGGTTTGACATTATGATTCATTTGGGGTTAGGGATGGGGTTAGCCATTAATTATACTTATATTTTGGTTAGGGTTAGGGTTCATTTAGTAATATATTAAATATATTATTATAATATTTTAAATATAATAATTTATAGGGAGTGGACCATGGTTAGAATTAAGGTTAGGGTAGGATTAGGGTTAGAATAAAGTTTTAATCTACTTAGGGTTACATTCAATTTTAATATATTATGGGCTGCCCCAAAATATAGATTAATGGTTATAATCACTTTAAGTTTAACCCTAATATGAATATAATAATCACAAGAATTAGAGTTCAATCTATGATTAGAATTATGGATGCATTAAAATATATTTAATGACATTTTAATTAATCATAAGAATTAGAGTTCAATCTATTAATTTAACGCATCCATAATTCTAATCATAGATTGAACATTTATATAGAGGAGAAAGACAACTTTTTTTATTATAAAAGACCAAACAATGTGGAAAATATTCCATTTATGGTAGGCATCCAAACTCCATGGATGCAAGAAATGATGGTGAAACATTCACATAATGCAATTATTGCTATGGATTCCACATTCTCAACGAATAAATATGGTGTAAGTAAAACAATTTTAATTGTATTTATGGATCTTAATAAAATCATTAATTTTTTCTACTAAAAATATAATAATTTATGGTTTATTCATGTGTAGTATCAGTTATATACTTCGCTTGTATTCGATGAACAAAAGGTTGGTATACCTGTTGCATGGGCCATATCCTCAAGAAATAAAGTCGAGGATATAAGTGAATGGCTGATAGAAGTTTATAAAAGAGGGAAACAATGTAAAGAAGATTGGAATGTTAATGCATTTATGATAGACGATGCTAGTGCCGAGACTGAAGCAATTAGGTTTTTATTGGCCTTAATCTTTTATTTAAATTGAAGTTAACTCGTTGTAATTGCTTAATATTTAGTCTATAAAAAGCTAAACATTACACTTATCCTCGTAACTTGTAGATTATCCTTTGATTGCGAGGTACTTTTATGTATTTGGCATGTACATAGGGCATGGTTGAAGAATGTATACATGTAAGTCAATCTTTTATTAAAATACATGGAATACCTGAACATTACATGTTCGAATTTCATAGCTTGATATTATGTTTTATAATCCAGGTATGTCAGTAATAAGGATGTTGGGACTAATATGTTCGATAGATTGGGTAAGATAATGTATGCAATGAGTGATGATGAAGACATCACTACTCATCTGATAACAAATTTCATGGAGGAATTCAAAGAGAAGAAGAAATTTATTGATTACTTTCAACAAACTTGGTGTCATAATGAAACTCGTATTGGTAAGCTCATTGAATTATTCATTATGATTTTGTATGCATTTATATTGTTTAACTTGTTTTTTATTTATACTAAGACATCATTTTGTGGGTTTGTATAGCAATGTGGGCAAAAAATTATAGAGGTTTCCCTCATGCAAATCAAGAAACCAATTCTTCCATAGAGTTCTACCACTGCCACATCAAGAGTCACTATTTAAGTGATCGTGCTAAGAGGTGCACGAGGAGAATGAATTGGCTTATCCATACACTTCTTCATAGGGTAGAGCCATTCTACAAAAATAAAAGATATTACACAACTGCATTAGAGAGGTAACAAGAAATACCAGATACAAATTGTTGCCGATATGATCTCCTCCCTAACACATACCAGATAAGAAGCCAAACAACTCCAACAAAATGGTACCTTGTTAGAAAATATGGACCAGATTTGCATGTGTGTGATTGTCAGTGGGCAAAGAAGGGAAACACATGCAAACATGTGTTAAAGATTTTAGATCTTCTAAAGAGAAACAAAATAAATGAGCAAGATCAAGTTGTTGGTAAGGGTCATTTGAGATTTAAGTTTAATATTTATATGTTAAATGATTATTATTTTTTTTCAAAAATATCTAAATTAATCTCATTGAATTATAGATGGCGCTACTCCATTGCTTGATGATGATGAGAATGTCAGAGGGAGTTTCAGTCATGGAAACAATACCATTGGTAATATTGATATGGTATTTACAATTAAATATTAGTTTTTTTTATGGTTCACAAAATTAATTAAATCTTAATCGAATTATAGATGGTTGCAATCAAATAGAAGATCAAGATGTGCTTGGGATTGCCATTGGTGAAGACCAAAGAACAGGTAAATCTCAATATCACCATTTTATAATACAATATTAAGATATTTTTAGATTCAATCATTTTTCTTTGTATTACAGATGGTTGGAAATCATCTGATGCTTCGAATGATAACTTTCAAAATTCTATTGATTATTTAAATCATCTACTCCAAAATTTACCAACTAGTGAAGATGAAAAAGATTTTTTTTGTTAATGTATTGAGAGATTGCGAAAAGATATTCATACATCTCTTCCTTCCTCTTCCACATTTACATCAATCCCTGGTTTAGATAACATGTCTACGAGACAAATATCACCATGGTTCAGTCCAAGCAAAATGTGTAAACGTCGTTCAATTCATCAAAGAGACAATGCCATTTCTGAAGACTTGAATGAAACAATTAAGGACTATGAGAATTTTCAATTCCCCTCTACAGGATGTAGAAAGAAAAAGAAAAAAAAGGTCATTAAATGCCCAGGCATCGCAATAGAAGAAGAAAGAGTTAGTATTATGCAACAACACAATAAGTATATTTTTTTAAAAGAATTTTAGTGATTTGCATAACAATACTTCTTGTTTTTATTTCATATGTTAAATACATGTCATTGTAGGTTTGGATGATCAAGAAAGTACTCAACGACATCAATTACCTTTCTCTATTGATCTAAACCAAACAATGACAGATGAAATACAACTTATAGATGGTAATTTTTTAACTATTAAGTGTGTTTATTAACTTAATAGGCAATTAGTCAATTCCTATCTCTAATCAAATTTCTAATCTTTATAAATTTACTATTGTTTATATTAATTACATAATGTAGTTTTACACTTGAAAAATTTATCTATGTTGATGTGTTAAATATGTGTGTCATTGCAACTTCAGAGGATCAACAAAATAGTAGAGAATATATGTTACCTTTTTCTATTGATCTTAACCAAGAAATGACAATGGAGACAGTGCAAAGTGGAGATGGTATAAAAATTATAGAACACCCTTCAATCAATTTTATGTTTTTAATTTGTAATTTTTTTTTTCTATGTTGATGCCTTGAATGTGCATGTTATTGTGGCTTTAGATGATCAACAAAACACCCAACAACATATGTTACCATTATCTATTGATCTTAACCAAGAAGCAACAACAATGGATGTAATGCAAAGTAAAGATGGTAACAATATGGTAATTTGAAATTTCTAAATTATAGATAAGTTTTTATTTGGTGGTCTAATTTATTTACCATTTAGCTAATTAATCAAATTTATGGTTTGACTTGTTATTGTGTAGTCAAATTTTCATCTATCAAGTGGCATGAGGAGGCTAGATTTTGATGATCCACCACAAATGTAAGTTTTGTCTGAGACATAAGATCAATTGGACTATTGGAATGTGTAGTTATTCTACATACACTTGGTATGTAGATCTTGAGATGACATTTGCAACATTTTGTAAAAAAACATTTTGAGTTGGTATAAATGCCAATTTTGTATATGTGTAGAGAATTATTCTACAATTTTATATATAAAAGTCTATATACAATATAATTTTTGTTGACCCCTTTGACATAGGTTTTGGCATTGATGTGAAGGGTTGATTTTGACACTTATAGTGTTGGCATATATTCTGAGGTATTTTGTATTTAATGATCATCAAGGTTTAGTTTGGTTTGGTACATTTTTGGTGATACCTTTTTGCATACATTTTTGTAATTCATTGAAGGCTCAGTTCTATTGGTTTGGTCACAAAGGCAACATAAATTGTTTAGTCACAAAAGGTAGTTTTTATATTGATTATATTTTTAAAATTCATCAGCCATTATCTTTGCTTATTTTATCAAGACTTATTGCATTCTATAAAGTTGTTAACTGATCTCAGTTGTTCTTCAAACTGTCAAATTCTTTATTTTCAAACTACATTTAGATCACTACTAAGTCTGTTGTTATATAGTGTCTTTCCTATTGTTTGGGTGCTACATTGTCATCTTAATGTCTAAGAGAAGATTTATTATGGCACCTTTCCGTTGAACTCTTAAGTCCATGAAACAAGAGTAAAATGGTGCTTACCTCGAGAGAGAAACTCAAGTTCAAATATGAAAATAATGTTGGTTAGAATGTAAGAGGAATGGTTGCAATTTGGTTTGAATGTAAGAGGAATGGTAGCAATTTGCAATAATATGATGTGTTGCAAAATATAAATCATTATTGTGCCTAAATGGAAGCTTTGAAACAAGATATCAATATCCATCAAAGCATAGAAAATGCACGACAACATCCTTGAAAGAATGCGATCTATGGATTGTAATATTGCAGGATATGCACAAAATGGTTTGTTGAAAAGGTGGTGCAGGAGCACCTTATCATGAACATGCCTCAAGGAGGCAACTTCAAATTTTTTATTTAGGTTTAATGTCATGGTGTTGTCATAAGTGACCACATTAGGTGTGTTTTGAGTCATATTTGGTCATTTTGGGCCTTAAGTGTAAAAAGTGCAAAATTGACAAATTGTTGTCATGTTTAAAAATTGTTAAAAAAAATGCAACAAAATGCCAAATTGGAGAATATGAAGGTTAAGTAGTTAGGTAGTTAGTTACAGGCATTGGAAATGATTTTTAAAGGCATTTGATCAATCTCAAAGGTCGAGGAAGATCTAGGGAAGGTGTATGATTGAAGAATCAATAAAAATACTCAGTTTTTAGTGAATTTTTCTGTGTTTTCAGAGTTGCAGGCCATTGTACGACCACATTTTATATTAGAAAAATTTCCTCCTCCATTATAGAAGATAACCACATGAGTCTACTTGTAAATGCATTTTGTTTCATTAAAAATCATTAAATTTTGAGAAAGTTATGAGGTTTTTGCTTCAGGCGGGTGAAATCCTCATTAGGGTTAACAGTGAGAAGATTAATTCGTGTTTCTCTTTTTTTTGGTGGTGAAACTCCTTGGTTTTTGGTGAGAATATCTTATTGTGATTCAAAACTTGGATCCAAATAAACAGGCACAATTACATCCAGGAAAATTACATCTAATATATTAAGAACTCAAAATCTTATTATAGAGAGATACATTCTCTCTTATTCTCTTACAAAATATGTTTAGTTGTCTCTTGGATCTTACTCAAAATAATTCCTACCGTGCATGTTAATGGTTTCCATTGCATCCTTCTCTTGGAGGTGGAGTAGTATGCTTTGGAATGTGAACATTAAGTTAAGTAATAGTTTTAGCATCAACTTCGAAGTACTTAGATTGATTGTGAATGTTACTTTTTCAGTTGTACAGTGATTGCTTTAGGTTGATCTGGATATATTGAGTGTATTGTATTCTCTGTATCGTATTTTGGACTTTCTCCTTGTATTAGGATTTTGTGGGCATGTTGTATTGGCTCTTCTGTCTTCTGTTGATTCTATGCACCCTCTTTTAAACTTTCTCCTTCTATCAGTAGCCTGTAAACATGTTGTTCTGAACACTTCTGCATAATTATAATGTTTTAGGGAAACCTCCCAAATATCTCCATCTCTTTTCGCTCCCTTCGGGATTAGGTAAGGCTAGTGCCCTTTCAAACAGATACATTTATCACATGTTCATTATGTACTACCAAAATGCATTCACTTACCAAAACCTGCCTTAAGTTTTATCACCATGGTCAAAGTTGTGGTTTTTAAGGGCGCCCTTTCAAACAGAGACATTTATCACATGTTCTTTCTGTACTACCAAAATGCATTCACTTACCATAACCATGGTCAAAGCTGTGCTTCTTTAGGGTTCCTCACATTACCCTCAAAATATGCCAAAGAAAATTCTCAGAAGTAGCTTGCAATTTTTGCTGTATTTTCTATCTTTTGGAACATTCTCCCTTAGTAGTTGAGCATGTTTCAATAGTTGTGATAGTAGTTATTTATATGATAGTAGTTGTTTCAAAATTATAAGTGAAGAAAGTTATATCTCAAGAAAAAAGTTTAGAGAATTTTTTTCATAGTAAATCAATAAAAATACACTTGAAGTTTTTAGTGATTTTTTCTGTGTTTTCAGAGTTGCAGGCCATTGTACGACCACATTTTATATCAGAAAACTTTCCTCCTCCATTATAGAAGATAGCCACGTGAGTCTACTTGTAAACGCATTTTGTTTCATTAAAAATCATTAAATTTTGATAAAGTTATGAGGTTTTTGAAATCCTCATTAGGGTTAACAGTGAGAAGATTAATTTGTATTTCTCTTTTGTTTGGTGGTGAAACTCCTTGGTTTTTGGTGAGAATATCTTATTGTGTATATTCTTTCACATTTTCTTGGTGTCAATTCTTCATGACAAGGATTTCATGGTGAAAAGTTAAGATTTTTGACTGAAAATATGTACACAGTCAGTTACAATAGGACTTTAAGAGATTTTGGCCTAGGGTTTGTCAAAGTAAGCATGGGCATTAACTTTTCATGCATTAATGAGAAGGAGCAAGTCTAAATACACCTGTTTGAGGCATTAGAACAGTCAGTTGGTGCTTGGAAGCATGATATCGATTAACCCTGTTCTCTATTTTGTCTGCATCAAAAGGCTTTAAAAAATTTCAAGCAAATGCAATTGGCAGGTGTAAATCCAAATTCCACAACCTTTTCCAGCACCTTCACTGCCTGTAATAAAATGGGAGCTTTGGAATCTTGAATCTTGAATCTGGAATCTTGAATCTGAAAAATTTGTACATAGTTAGTTACAACAGGACTTTAAGAGATTTTGGCCTAGGGTTTGTCAAAGTAAGCATGGGAATTAAATTTTCATGCATTAATGAGAAGGAGCAAGTCTAAATACACCTGTTTGAGGCATTAGAACAGTCAGTTGGTGCTTGGAAGCATGATATCCATTAACCCTGTTCTCTATTTTGTCTGCATCAAAAGGCTTTAGAAAATTTCAAGCAAATGCAATTGGCAGGTGTAAAGCCAAATTCCACAACCTTTTCCAACACCTTCACTTCCTGTAATAAAATGGGAGCTTTGGAATAGGGTATGTACATCCATCAAAGCATAACAGAAGGTGGATTTCTATCAGATATCATGGTTGGAAATGAAAAATGTGGAAGCACTAGCAAGGCTTGTGAATTGTTTGACAAATGCCTCAAAGAGATGTCATCTCATAGAATGCAATGATTGCAGGTTTTGCAAAAAAATGATTTGTTGAAAAGGCTTTAGAAACTTTCAAACAAATATAATTGGCAAGTATAAAGCCAAATTATTTGCCATAGTCCTCCTTGCCTGTGCCAAAATGGGAGCTTTGGGACAGGCTATGAACATGCGCCAGAGCATAATGGTAGGGGAATTTTTGCCAGACGTTATAGTTGAATATGCTATGGTAGACATATATGCAAGATGTGGAATCATAGAAAAAACAGAATGTGGGACGGGGTATGATTGCAAAATTTGCACAAAATGTGGGAAAGATGCTGCAATAGTCTTGGGCTAATTGTAATAAGCATTAAGTAAAATTCTTGAATCTGGAAATACCTTGCTAGCTTCATTCACCCAGCCAATTTCTCCAACTTTGCATAGCTCTCCAAGTGTTGCTAGAATAATCGGCCTATATTCATATATGATCCATGGAATAATTCCATTGCAATTGTAGAATCTATTATGGGTTTTCTTGCTGATTTGTGACTTTTTTAGTGGGTTGATTATATTGCATGGTTTGATTTCTATGGAATAATTTAGATCTTTCACAAGTTAAGACATAATTCTGTGAGATTTTTGAATTTTTGGTTCAAAATTTGGGATTTTTGAATTCTTGAGTGTGGATTTGGATTTGTTGTTTTTTCTGTCAGATTGATATTCTTGACACTTCCCTACTAATAACCTTCCCTTGATTTTTCTTTCAATATTTTGTTCTTTGTTTATGCAGAAGTCTGGTGCTATGCATTATCATATATGAATTAAGACACTTGTTGATCAAGTTTCTCAACACTCATCTCTTCATCACAGGGCTATATGTTGATCTAATTTTTTTAGATGTACAGTGGATGCCAGATAGCCCATGAATATCATTAATTTTTTTAAAAATGACTGTCATGGGATGGTAACAGTCATTAAAATTTTATAAAATGATTGTCATGGGCTATAGATAGTCATTAAAAATCAAAATATTAAAATTAAAACTTAAAACAAAATAGCTTAAAAACTAAAAATTCAAAACATCATAATACATTCCTGCACAAAAGAATGAAAGGAAGAAATTAGAATGAACATATGAGGAATGATAATACCTGAATTTTTGAAAGTTTGCAGACCCACACAATAATGAAAATCCAAACATGAATGAAATTTAGTGAAATTCGTCTACATAAGCATGCTAAAATAGAATGCACTCAAAAAGAAGAATAGATTTGACCCAAAACCAAGCAAGGGACTACTTTTTGTTCTATAAAAAGCATGTTTGGTAAACTCTTATCAACTTCATTTGCAAAGATAATAAAATAATATCATTCTTTTCAACCAAAACCTTATCACTTAATTATTCTTAATCATAAGCAAACGTTGAATGCCCTTTCAAGGCCCCCCTCTCCACCACTTTTATATATTATTCTCCATTTTTTTTATTGAAGAAGGTATAAGGTAGAGATTGCCACATAGCTTAGATGGGGTAAGTAGAAACATTAAGAATGGAACAAGATAGCCAATAATGAGAAAGAGAAAAGATACCTAATTGAAGAATAACTCCTATTTGAGGATGTTGGTGGAAGGTTTGTTGAGTTACTCTTCTTTATTAATATATTTATCTATTGACTTGTGTATATTTTTAACTATTTAGTTCTGGGTTTGTCTTTTTTTAAGGTAGATTAGATGAAATTTTTATTGGGGTTTCGGTTTATATAATATTATCATGATTTATATGTAGAATTATAAATATAAATATGTTATTTTAAAAGAATATACATATTAAAAGGTATTAATATATGAATATTTTACATAACAAATAAAAAATAACATTTGATGAATCATTTTCATATAATTCTTTATTTTTTAATATTTGTTGTTGCATTTTTATAGTGTATCACATATTTTTCTCTCCATGTCAACATTATGGGAGCACCACTCAATTGAACGTTGTTTTGAACTTCAACTAAAAGTTGTGAGAAACGTAGACCAAAATGCACGTCTTTTTTATGACAAGTATAGTGAATAAATTGACATAGAAAATAAAATAAAAGAAAAAATTCTCAAGTTCTACATAGCCATTATGGTGGGTGTCTCATAGACTAACCAAAGCTTTACTAGTATCAAAGCAATATGCCCTTAAGGTTTCTACTTTTTAATGAAGATCCTTTATGTCTTCATTCCTAATGACATAGTTGCAAATGGACTTATTTTTATGGAACTAATTAATATAATTATATATCAACAAATGGAATACATTTCTATAAAGTTGGAATCATTTTTCCATCATGTTATTCGTTCCTATTTATACATTCTATTACACTTGGCTCCATGTTATCAATGTCCACACATATTATTGCATATCTAACTTTTATTATCCCCTTTACTGTCACCCATATCTACAAATTCATTCTCTACCTAGATACTATTACTTCCATGTCCTAAACCAATCACATACGTACAAGATTGATCCTACACCTATGGATTTGACCCCTAAATTTTTAAAATTAAATTCAAAATTTGGTGGAATCCTTACTATTTCTTTCTGACGTTGATCCTACTTGGTTCAAATTTGGAGTGATTTAGTACTATATACTTATATTCCAAGGAATTCAATTGTATTTATTTAATCATCCTCTTATATCCAATAAACATTCACAAAATCCTATGAAATGGATAAAAGAATCATTTGAGGAATACTTTAACTAGAGCACGAAAACAAACTAATCCTACATTATCATTCTAGAACATATACATGTCTAAATATTATCGTTCTCAGGAATTTCCACGAGTGTAAAGAATGGTATTTCTAGGAGGTTGACCTATTGGTTTTTTCCTTGCTTACCGTGGTTATACCTTTCATTGGATAAACCCTTTTCATTTCAATATACCTTGTAGCTCAATTAGTTTAAAGCACACATCACTTAATCTAGCTTATCTTTTAACATATGGGCTTTTCTTCTCTATCATTTGTCCTGAGGAAAAATCATCATCTCACTCATCTTATGTATTTTTCCTTTATTAGCTCTTAATGTTCATAGTAATCTTAAAGGGCTCCCTTAATGTGTAGGGATCCTTATCCCTTAACAAATAGTTTATATTGGCACAATAAGTATTGCCATATAGGGAAAGGAACATAGAACCATTTGGTCTCATGTATGCAATCCACTTGTGTGCCTATTCCTCGGTGTTAGATTTCTAACTTTTTAAACCTTGAGATTTGTTTGTGCATTGTGTTTTAAGGACTTTTTTCCCTAATTTGATTGTCACTTTTTGGAACCCACTCTCTTATCTTTCTTTCATTGTAAAATTTAGTCATGGCTTGTAATCAACACTTGTCCTTGGTCTATGACTATTCCTATATCAAATATCTTCACATGTTTTCAAAATTGGTTGCATCTTTTCCATTAAGCCTTGAGAAAATTATATTCTTTTAACAAAGAGATGGTGCTCCACACCCCATGGATACATGTTGGTGTAAATAGGTAATTTTCCTAACTAGTTAATTAGTGGAGTCTTATTTATATGTCAAGTCCACTTAGGTCCTAGGAATATTCAAGTCATTTAGATAAGATTTTATATTTTTAGATTTTATTAAATATTAGTGTCTTAGGTCATTTAATGATGGCTCATGTCATTTAATAATGACACAAGTCATTTAATGTTTTGGCATTTAGAGCTTCATCACACCTTGTCTATATAAGAAAGGTCATTGTACACTCTTGTAACATACCTCATCATCATCAGAATGAGGTATTGGAAAAGGTGTTGCATGAAGCCGAGCTCGACCTCGAGTGGGCTAAAGAACATCGGGCGGACAACGAAGGTTATATCCAATTAATGACTGATAAAAATATGTTTGTCAAGGAACTAGATGTGGAAAAATTTAAAGAATATTTCCATAAGAAGATGGAGGAGAGTGCAACGGACAAAATATCTTCGCTCTTCATGGATTTTGTTGCTAGGGTATTCGTTCGATCGAAACAAATGGTGGAAGCCGCTTCGAAATGTACCAAGCACAGAGAAGAGATGGCTGGTAGATGCCTTCTTGGTCCATACTTTTGGTTGTTTGTTGATGACATATAGTTGTGTAAAGTTAGCCTGGACTTAGATTGACAGCTGCTATAAATTTCTATTGTTTGTTCATTCTTATGGTGAATGAATAATTGAATACCTGTAGTCCTTTGAAGCTTGCAAAAATTTCATGAGACTGTGTAGTAATCTGGTTAAGTGAAATTCTGTTTTAGGAAGGTTGTCCATAGTAAAATCCTGCATGATCACTGTTCATTGCTGAATTTCAGGTCTAGGAACCTTCTCTCTTCCTTGCCCTTTTCTTTTTTTTTTTAATAAGTAACCTATGCTAAGGTTCATTGCACATTGTAAAGCCAAATCTTAAGCTAAAGATAGGAGTTCAAACTGATGTTCGAACTTGCAGCAAATTGCACACTAACTTCCCACTTCGAGGAACTCCATTTTGTGATCCTACTTCCTTCCAGCCTAACTTCGTGAGTCCACCCTGTGATTACCACTTATTACAAGACTTTCTTCTAGCCTAACTTCCTTCCAGCCTAACTTCAAGAAATTGGCTTGGCGAATGAAGGTAGCAGGGTATTTCCAGATTCAAGACTTTTACTTAATGCTTATTACAAGAGGAGTTTCCATATTCAAGAGGAGTTTCCAGATTCAAGAGGAGTTTATTACAATGAGCCCAAGACTGTTGCAACATCTTTCTAGAGCTTTGGGGGTGTTTTTTTATGAGGTTTGAAGTGCTCTTTCCTTGTTAAAAGTGTTTGGTGGTGTTTGGGAATGAAATTATGGATATTTACTATTTTTGAGTGAAATCCTTTTCTGTCTAGCCCTGGAAACAACATAGCCCTGAATCTCCAAAAATTGAGCATAGCTCTCATACCATATAACATCATACACATAAGCTTTAAACTGGCAAAAGAAATTTGGTGATGAGGAGATAATTTATGCAAATTGAAATATACCTCCCTCTTAAGACACCTATTGATCAAGTTTCTCAACACTCATCTCTTCATCATAG
This sequence comes from Sequoia sempervirens, assembly GCA_007258455.2. Taxonomy (NCBI): domain Eukaryota; kingdom Viridiplantae; phylum Streptophyta; class Pinopsida; order Cupressales; family Cupressaceae; genus Sequoia; species Sequoia sempervirens. The sequence continues at coordinate 4,508,367 of VDFB02000015.1, read as the reverse complement.
GGCTATATGTTCTAATTTTTTTAGATGTATAGCGGATGTCAGATAGCCCATGAATATCATTTATTTTTAAAAAAATGACTGTCATGGGATGGTAACAGTCATTAAAATTTTATAAAATGATTGTCATGGGCTATAGATAGTCATTAAAAATATTTTTGTTTCCAAATTTTTAACTTATTTTTGTATTTTAAAAAAATTGACATCCCAAAGCAAAGAGAAATGACTTTGAGAAAATTCCAAGCTTTTGAATATATTTTATGTTTTCATAATTTGAAATCATCTAAAACTAATTGCAACTCCAACAAGGTGGTTGGTTTAAGAGGAGGTCCTAGAATTGACACTTGGATCAGATCTTGGCATGAGGTATTCGTATCAAACATATGTTTGGTTTATTGATTTATGTGCATTAAATGATTTTCTTCGAAGTGTAAGTGTGTTATGTGGTAAGTAAGTATATGGTAGCAGTGTATATCCTCACCATTATCTCATGAATGGACAATCAGACTATGGATATACTTTAGAAGGTGGACTTCACTAAGTATTATTTATGATGGATTGTGAGATGAGGTAATGTTTAAAAAAAGCTCCGAAGTTGGGACATATATGAATGCAATAGCTCTCCATTTAATGATTCATTAAAGGGGTAGTGATTTTGGCATTCAACTGTTTCTCTTGTTGAACATGGATGATGATGGACATGCTTTTTTGTTGGGCTGAGAGCTTTTGCAAACATATTCATCATGTCTCGAAATACCCTTTCTTGGAACTTTTGCTAATTTGTCTCTATATTGTGACCTTGTTGGTGAGGTTGTGGATTGACACAAGGGGTCTTGTTTCTTTATAGTCATTTTTAATATTTTTCTTGGCATGTAAGGTTAGGTGGTTAAACCATGATATCTTCAAGGGGCACAAATCCTACTTTGAGTGTCAGGGATGTATCTCCTTGTTATAATATGAAATATTTTTTCTAAAAGTATTGGTAGTAAATCCATCATAAAGAATTAAAAGAGTTAAAGGCGGATCTAATGGTCATATCCCCTTTGGTATATATCAAATAACTATGCTTAAAATGATTCGAGAGAAATCCTTGTGAAAACATGACCTGCTTCCTATAGGGATTGACGTTCTCAAATTGGCATTTCGTGAGCAAAATTGTCTAATGTATTCAGATACTAGACTTGTTTGAAAATTTGAATATCTAAACGTTTGTTTTTAAATTAATAAATTCTTCCTATAATAAAAGATTTGAAGTGTAAAAGCATTACTTTTATTGCATATGCATAAATAAACTTTAGAATATATAGACATTTATATGCAAAAATATACATCACTTACTACCAGGTAAATACGAATGTCTTCTTTAACAATCATGGTAATGTAAATGGTCTCCATCATGCTCATTCCTTTTTATTTTATGGACCTTGTAAATTTTCTTGTCAATGCAAGAATCTTAAGATCTTCTTAATGTGTGACTTTGTTAATTACATTTTTTATTATTTTCTCATTCCTTTTTATTTTATGGACCTTGTAAAATTTAGAATGGATTGTTCCATATATATATTTTTTATAATATGCATACTTTATTTATCAGGTTGGAGAAACTATGGTGGATTTAATTGTAGATGAAAATCATGAGACTTTAGTAAGTTGGGGACAAATACAGGGGTCCTCGACAGAGTCCTAGGAATTTGGTTTGCAATCTAGAGAGTCTCTGAATAGCATAGAAAATAGGGAAAAGGTATTGTCTACTCCTGCAGTTTGTCATATGGAAAAGGAATATGGCATCAATTTAGAGGATATTCCTGGTATATTGAGTGTACAACATCATTTACTTAATAGCCTAACAATTGAAATTAAGGGCTTGACAATGGTACTAATTCACGAAAAATCTAACATTTTAACGTATAAATCTAAATGTAATATATGGATTCCATCCTCTTAAAGTTAGTGTAAACAGATACATAATTAATTTGAAGCTATCACTTCTCTATTGAAACCTTTGTTGCACACACAACATCATTACTAAATGACCTGCCAATTTACCTCATGTACTGCGTACCAAAAAATATAACAAACATTTTTCTAAATAACCTTCCAAAAAATATATTTTACCAATTGTATAATAATTTGTCACATGATGTAAAATCATGATTTTTTAAATTTTATTTATATTCTATATATACTTTTGAATTAAAAAATATTTTATCATTTTTTTAAAACAATATTTTTAGTGTATCTTTATTATTTTGTATACTAAATAAAATCTTTTCATGGTTTCTTTAAAATAGATAATTAAGTTTAATATATATTGTATAGAGATTTTTGATTAGTTTAATATATATTGTATAGATATTTTTGATTATTTTTAATAAATTATTTTATTTATTATTAGTTTTTAAATTGTTAATACAAATTATTAATTATTATTTAACTATATATCATAAATAAATTCTTCTGAAACATATATTTCTCATCATAAATATATTTTTCCAATTGTATAATAATTTTTCACATGATGTAAAATCATGATTTTTTAAATTTTATTTATATTCTATATATATTTTTGAATTAAAAAATATTTTATCATTTTTTAAAAACAATATTTTTAGTGTATCTTTATTATTTTGTATACTAAATAAAATCTTTTAATGGTTTCTTAAAATAGATAATTAAGTTTAATATATATTGTATAGATATTTTTGATTATTTTTAATAAATTATTTTATTTATTATTAATTTTTAAATTGTTAATAAAAAAATTAATTATTATTTAACTATATATCATAAATAAATTATTTTGAAACATATATTTCTCATCATAAATTAATTAATTATTACAATTTTTTTTTTATGCGTCAGGTGCCAGCAACCCATACCTTAGATACCTAGGGCAAATTATTACAAAATATTATTTTTATACAAAATATATAATATAATATAAATTTTTAATTATAATATAATATAATATAATATAATATATTTTATATTTACCCTATATTTCTTATATGCATTAAATTATATTATATGTCATAAGTAAATTTTTGTAGAAACGTATATTTTTAATCCTAAATTAATTATCAATAATAAATATAATATTATTATATTTATATTATATTATAAAATCATATAATATTATATTCTTGTAGTCGCTTATCCAAATATAAGTCTTAGATAATTTTTTTTTCAAATAATATAGAATATAATATAATTCAATCAAATATAATTTTTGTGCTTAATAAATATAATTATATGTGTCGTGAATTGGAAAAGTTGCTATCCAGCGAATAAAAAAAATGGAAGATACAATTGCAAATAAATCAAAAAATGAGACTGCACGAAAGTCTAGGGCATATGGAATGAGGATTGACGAGGACTGGCAGATACGACACTGGCAGATGGCAGCGGATGGCCATCGATGCCCATGCGGTGCAAATTGTCACCCCTATAGACATTGCCCAACTTATGCCACGGATCCCACGACGCGATAGCCACTCCACACAAGTGATTGTGGAGTGGCGCCCACCCAAACCACCCACGCGTTGAGAAAATATCCTTTTGACGTCCATGAGAATGTGAATTTTTATTTAAAAAAGACCAGTTTGATTTGTGACAATATCAACATGTTATTTTTAGGCAAGCGCAACATGAGTCGTGTGAAAGGGGTCCTTAGTTGTGGAAGGATGGTTGGATTCTATTTGGATAGGTTAGTCATTGACATAGGATAGGCGTTTTTTAAATAGGTTAGTAGCTATTTGGAAAATGGAGGTTTTAACAGTTATAAATTAGTTTGATGCATATCCTCTCTCCTTGTTGCAAAACAAGAATAGGAGTCTACTTGCAAGTTTGTGAATCCGATCCTTTTGTTATTGTGAATGCGTGTTGAATGCAACGACCATTATAATCTTCCAAATTGTGCTTTATCAAACCAATCCTAAATAGGTGCAAAATCAAGATGAAAGAGGGTCTTGAAAACCATGCACCAACCCAATATGAATGGTTGAATCTCATCCAACTCTTAAAGCAATTAGGGAGATCATTGATAAGAGAGCAACATTGAAGCATGAAGTTCTAGACATGGGAGTCAATAATAGGATTTGACATGGATAATATCTTAACTAGGTTAGGGGATTCTAAATGTTCATTATGTAAAATTTGACTCCATTTTGTTTCTAGAGATTCATACATTTTCTAAATGAGTTGTGCTCCAAGGGTTGTTTTTTGTTTCTAAGCCTCTTGATCCCAAGACCAACATCCTTTTCTCTATAGGGTATTTCCCAACCAATGAGAGGAATTCTTTTGACCTCATTCAATCCTTCCCAAAATAATTTTTCATTAATCCTTCCATGCTATTGTTAGCCTTCTTTGTTAATTGAATGTGTGATATTATGTATATTAGAATGGATGAGAGGACAACATTTATCATAAGGATTTTCCTAGCTTGAGTGAGCCATCTCCCCTTCCAAAATTCATATTTGGATTTGCAATTATTTGTGGTTCCTCCTAGAGGGACAATCTCACTATCCCTTTGGATAAAGGGGCATTGAGATATTTGTTATGTAGAGTTCCAATTGAAAAACTAAAGTTGTTGAAATTATTCTTTGAGCACTCTTTCTTGTGCTAAAGAAGAAAATATTTGATTTTTTTTTTGCTTTAGAATTTGGTTGGAGGCTAAAGCATATCTATCTAGAGTGAGCTTTATGGTTCTTGCTTCCACTAGATTGGGTTCCCTGTACCAACAAATTGCCAATGTGTGACAACCTGAAGGTTGGGTGCTCCATGAATACTAGACCAAACTCCATTTCTCATACATGCACTAATTGTCCTTCCAAGAGATTCTTCCATGAGGACAAAGAGGAAGGGGGAGATATGACCGCCTTGTCGTAGACCTCTAGTAGGATAAAAAAAACCACAAAGGCTTCCATTGACCAAGATGTGGAAGTGAGGAGTGGAGATGCAATTGAAAATCCAATCCTTACATAATTTTTTTTCCCAAGGATGAGCATCAAAAAGTGCCAACTCAATCATAGGATTTATTGATATATTGGTTCAAAACCATACAATTTTGGTTGGAGGAGACAATAAATGAATTACCTCATGAGCAATGATAATTCTATCCGAAATATTACAACTAGACGTGAATGTGCTTTGCTCCTTGTTGGTAAACGAATTTGTTGCTATGATATTTTGATGAAAAGAGTAGCTCACTCAACAAGAAACAATAAAGTTTACAATAGTTGGAGAGATTGCAATTAAATTAAAAATCTTCCTCTACTTAAAGGGGTAGCTTCCTTGTAAGATAAGACTTTTTTTTTGGTGGTGTGCTTTCAACTAAAAAGTAGGAAAGGAGAAAACTAAAATAAAAATTTGAAGGGGAAAAAAATCTAGGGTATGGTTGATAAGAGGCCAAAAATCTAGTTTTCCCAAAGGAAGTGTAAAATGATACAACACTTAGAAAACAAGAACAAATACAAAGGTTTTTCCACCAAAATACTAATTTTTAAAGAAAGAAAATGCAACTAGGGTTTATAAATAGAATACGATTGAATATAAGAAAGATCTGTTCTTTTAGGTTTTTTGGGATTCATAGATAAAGAAAATAATTAGTTATTTTATCAAAGGTTGTATATGGTAACAATGTATATGAAGTAAAATACTAGCTGCAATTCAACATATGACATAAATGATTAAAAAGAGATTGAAAATTTAACAGGAGAAATGTATATATAAAAAAGAATACAAAAAGACCAACAATATCTTTCTTTATTAATTTCTCTTAAGGAAGAGCTATACAAACTCTTTTATTTTTACATAATATCTTAGAATAAAAAAGTTACTTCTTTATTAAATTGCCTTGTATATAGGTGTTTTTGCTTCATAATTTTTTATAACTAATTATTTTAGGTTACATAATCAATAAATAAAAAGTAAACTTACAAGAATTAGTTATAAAATAATTATAAAGCAAAAACACCTATATATACAAGGTTATATTATCAAGATGCAACTTTTCTTTTTGTTTTATCAAATAAAGTTCACTTTATCAAGTCATAATTAATTAATTAAGTTGCACACAAAAAGTAGCTTAAAATTAGAATAATAATAAGAAATTCTTAATTTTGTAGGGAAAAGATGGATGATTTTTTCTAAGCTATATTCTTTTGACTTTTCTAGTGTTGCTCAATGCGACGCTTTAGGATTAGACTTAGCTTTATAAATTATGTATTTCTTGACCATAGGAGCGACCTATCTACATTTGGGTGTTAATGTATTTATCGCTTTGAATTTTTAAGTTAAGAAACCTTTAGTAATTTCTTCAATCTATTGTGGATACCCTTGCAATTTTAGAGACAAATAAGTAATGTAAAAGAAAAATTCATTCATCTTTTTAAAGGACTGAGAGTTTATATCTTTTTTGTTCAATATCTCATTTGTCACCATATCCTTGAATGTCTTCTTCACAGTATGATCATCAATTAACTCAACTTCATCTTAAATTTTTTGGTATTAATAGAAAAATAGTTGGTCTTAATTTTTGTTCTTATTTGCTCATACAATTTGGCTATTCTTTTATATTTAGCTATGGATTGTTTAAGAACTAACAATTTCCATTCCTCACTACATAACCACAAGAGCAATTGATTCTCTATCGTACTTGTAAAAACTTGTTCAATGACTAATAGGACTTATGAAATTTTTTGTGGTTCTGGTCATCCATTTTAAAATCTTGAGTGGTCTAGTCATTTTTTGCAAGCTAGGGTTTGTCTAATCCTGTATTAAGGGTTCACCAAAAGGCTAAAAACCTCTTTAAACCCTAGTGGTTTCATGCCTTAGCTTTTTCCTTTTAATCACTCATTGACCTTTCATTACTGATCATCAGTCTAGTTAGTTACAACTTGAGCCATCAATGCCATAGTTATGGCCCCTTTTAAGTCATGAATTAAGTGCACATGGGTTAAAAATGTCTTAAGTTACTGTCGCTTAGGTCCCACAGTGCCAAGTGTTTAATCCTCATTGGTTCCACTAGCCTGTACTGCTTAAGATATTCATTATAAAATGCCTATGAAACAATGAGAGGGCACCATGTGTCCAGTCCATGCAATGGCTTATACCGGGTTTATAAAGGGCTTTTGGCAAGCCCATGATCTGAGGGTTACAAGACTGCCATGCGGCACAATTCTAACTGTTCCCTGCCATTCCAAGGGGGAGCATTTGCGAAGACCTTGGTTGACTGCGGAAACACGAGATGATGCCAAGCGGCAGTTTCTGAGCCGCTTAATGAAGGATTTAAAGAACGCTGATGATTTCACTAAGTATAAAGGCATATAGGCGAAAATAAAAGGTGTGCTTCTTGTAACACATGGCAGTATTCTGGAAAATCTTAATGGAGACGTTTTAATCTAGGTCGTCCGAATTGCAAAAGAATAAGCACATGGTGAAAATTTGCCTAAGTATAGGAAACACATAAGAAAGTTAATCAGTGCACATATTGGGATGCATGGCATGATCCAGAGGCTTTCCACCATTCCGCGGGCCTCGGTCTTCCGCCCCAATGCATGACCATGGAAACACGGGGAGGTGACATGTGGACTCTGCCGATGCTTTCGAAGATGAAGGGGACCATGGTGACATGTAACGAGCTCTTCCACATGGAAAAATTCTATTGGCTCGTGATTGTTGTGAAATATAGTCAAGTTTTCAAACTTGATTGACTCCATCTAAGCCATCTAAACATATACACCATTGCTAGATCAATGGCCAGAAATCAAAATTGAAAAAATGGGTAGATGAAGCCACTTTGGTTCACGCAAGCGAAGAGTAATGGCAAACAAGACGCCATAGGGCCTGAATTCAATGCTTTTTCCATAAAAGCTAGCTTTAACTCATTATTGTGAATTACCAAAGCATTCAAAAGTATAAGGAGATCAAATTCATCAAAGTTCAAGCTCTCTCTGCCATTTACACACCTGTAAGTTAAAATTTGCTCAATACTTGTTCAAATTTTTGCAGGATTCTATGTGATTTCTAGTTTAAGTCTGAAGCCGCATTCTAGGGTTGCGTTGGGTTTGAATTCCATTGCTTGCAATAAAATTGTTCAAAATTTACCTTAGTCTCATTCTTAGTTGCGTCCAAGCCTTAAAATTGCTCATAAACCCTAGTTTTCCTACAAATTATTGCATAATGTCTCCTCTAGAATCAAAAGCTTCCGCCTTTGGCCCAAAGCAAGCTTTCCATGATGACCTCATTGCCCAATTGCTTGGTTCTACCACTCAAAATATCAGAGTGCATGGCCTTGGTGCAGACAAGTGTTTGGTTGATACTTATCACGAGGTTCAAGATGCTGAATTGATTGTCAAGATGGGATCTTTTTAAACACTAGTATGGGAAGAGAAATGCCTTTGTCCCCACATGCAATGTGTGGAAACTTGACTTGGGAAAATTGGTTCTTCCCAATGTGTTCCTTGACATTGATCTGCTCAAAGCCGCGTCAACAAATTATGATGATGTTGTTCTAGTTGTTAGAACCTTAATGGATAAAGTCATGGTCATGTTGGATAAAGAATCTATTGTAGGGGTTTTCAAACTCAACCTTTTTTCAAGCAAACCTATCAACTTGGCCGATTTTAAGAACCAATATGAGAAGAGTAAGAGCTCATACAAAGCTCTATTACTACCTTGATTTTGGGTTAAGGACCCTTAGAGGAAGACTGTTAGAATATCCCCCCAATTGAACAAGAACCTTCTAAGGTGGGTAGCTTTGAGGGATACTTTTCAAAAACTTACCATTCACTATGTCAAGTGCTAGGGTTTGCACCTCTAGAGAGAATGCCAGTTTTATTCATGTTCATGGTGGCATACATAAAAAATATAATGGTCAATGATGGATTTGAATTTGCATCCTACTTATCTAATGCTATTCACAAGGGCTTAGTCAACATCAAAAAGGATGAAAAGGGAGAGAAGTTCTAGAGGTACTCTCTTCTATGCCATATATTTCTGGCTTGGGGAAATAAAGAATTGGGACCAGGGTTACAGATCAAAATAAAGGGTGAACACAATGAAGAACTCCCTATCCATATGCAGACACATCTCCTAGATAGTCACTGGCAACAATCAAACTTTGTGGCTTTCACCAATCTCTTCGCTTCAAAGATTATGGTTTATTTAAAGGGTGAGATGCCAAGAATTCCAAAAGAGCTACATGATTTCTTGAGGCTAGTTGAAAGGAGACCTGAATTGGGAATAAGCAACAATTGTGGTGATATTATAGCCCATTTTGATTGCACTATGTTGAGAGTGTATGGATGACTTCTGTCTCCACATGTTCTACCAATGCATGTACCATTAAGACTTTGATTTTTGGAAGTGATATGACAATTGTCTAATGCTGAGGATTCCCATTTGGTAAATCATAAGAAAGGCTCATTCTTTCTCTTTCTTACTGTATTTTTAGAATTTATAATGAACAAGTATGGATGGAAACAAATTCTTGATTTATTCAACCCATAGAATGAAGCCATCCAAGGCTAGGAGCTTTGATCCTGAAGGGTTTATAAACAAGTTGAGAATCAAGATCAATAGATCAAAGTTTTATCATGGCATATACTATGTAGAGGTTGTTATAAAAAACTATCTTGATGAGAAAGAGGTTCAAGATAGACAACATTCAAGAAATTTGTGGGTGCTAAGAAGGACCCTTAATTCAAGGGGATATTGACAGATATTGATGACTTGGTCTTGAGAGTTCAGGCCATCTTACAAAAAACTGACAAGATTGTGGGTGAAGAACCAAAAGCCCACGGGAAAGAAAAAGATAAAGGAAAGGCTCTTGTGTTGGAGGAGAGGCCAACCTATCAACCTCCACCAAGGAAACCATATGATTTTACAAGAATGCCTAAGGGGATTGTAATGAAGGAGAAAACAAGAGCCTCTCCCTGTCTGTCACTTGAGTCAAGAGCTTCAACACTAGTACATCAAGCCCCCCCTTCTCCACCACATAATATTATTGATATAGATTCACCACCAAGGGAATATTCACCAAAAGGAAGAGTTGAAAACTGTCCACTAGAATCTGAGGATGAAGAAGTGGTTGTAACTTCAGGTGATATCATGCAACACATGCCATCTCCTTAGAGGGATGATGATTTTCCACCCCCAAAGAATAGGATTACTAAGATAGCTTTGGGAGGAATTGATAATGATAACAATGTCAAAGATGAAGCATGCAAAAGATTCATGGATGATGACACCTTTGTGCACAAAGAGGTGTTTAAGGAATTTGTGTGGAGGAACAAGATAGATGAATTTGAATGAAGATTAGGAGAAGAAATGAGTAAGTTCCTAGGTCAATCAAGGAAAGAAATATATGATAGACTGATGGTAGAGATGAAAGCTCAACAAAAGGAGATGACAACAGAGGAAGGCAAAAAACTTGTAAGAGAAAGTAGTATCCTCCTCTTACCAGAATGTGATATAACATCTGTAATTGCACTAGATATTATGAGGAAGCATGGTGTTCAAGTATTTTCAATATAAGAAGAAGCATTAATTTCTCTAACTGGGTCTGCTTTCAGTCTAAAATGGGACACACTGGCCATTTGGGCTCTTTCCCCAAACACAAACAAGCCAATAGTTACTGAGCCTGCTAGTGACTTAAGAGGAGGGTTGGTAATTAAAAGAGTATTAGATACATCTGTAATGGAGGCAACCACATTGGTTGTTAATGTTGCCCACTTTAGCAAGGAAACAACTGAAGATTTGTAGGAAAAACACGATCAAGCCCTCAAAAGGTATCAAGATTTGTTGAATGAGTACAATAAAGATGAAATGAAGATAACTCAATTAGAGCTACAAGTTGAGATGTTACAAAATCAACAACCATAGGTCAAGAAAAAAGTGCAAAAAGCTCCTCCATCCCCACCTTCTCCACCGCTTCCATCACAAGCAATAGTTGTATGGAAACCAAGGCCCGAGGTTCCAAGCACTTCTGCTACACCACCTTTTGCAACAAATGAAGACAACTTGTACATCACTTCTACAGTTTTGGGTTATTTAATGGGAAAGATTTTGAAGAGGGCTAACAATGTTCATACCAAATATTCTTTGATGATAATTTCCATTGATATGTTCATAAAAGAAAAGATAGAGGAAATTCCTCTGATGAACATATAGATACCAAGGTTAAGTTCATTAATGGGTATGATAAAAGGATCTATCCATGACCCTAATAAGCTTGAATAGGTCAACCCTACCTATCATATTGTTAAATCAACAAGTGGATATTAGGGTATGTTCAACCCCATGGAAGATAGGGTAAAGACACTAATAAAATAATTTGATGAAAACAACTTAGGAATATTCCCTAATATCAATGATGTTGATGGAGGAGTGAAGTCATTTGAAGGTTGGAAAACACAATTGGATAATATCACAACATCCTTGGTTTCTGTGATTTGTGAAAAGGATCCCATTGATGTAGAATTCATGAAGCGTTGCATTGACAAGATATGGGAAACAAATAGGTTCCTTGAGGATTGTAAAAAAGAAGGATATTCTGTTGTTAGAAACTATGACACATATAGAACTAAATTGGATGAATTTATGGCATTTAAATGGCCCACTGAGGAAGAATGTGATGCTTGAGACAAGAAATACAACTAGCTCCCAGAATTGTAGCTTTTGATGATGTGGAAGCAACACTTTTGTCTCATGTGCACACTCAGCACCACCAACAACTATAACTTCATCAAAGGGAGTTTTATCTTTTTGTGTACTGATACTCTTGTCCTATTTTCCAAGTCACTTTTCTCAAGGCTTTATCAATAAAGAATAAAGAATGAAGCTACATCACAACTATCAACATCAAGCACTTTTGGAAAGGACAAAGATTACAAGTAAATATAACTGTATTTGTCCTTAGAATATTCTATCCATGAGCAATTGTGCTGATATTTTGAAATGTAATAGGTTGTCAAATGAAAAAGTGACATGTGTACTTGGCCTGAGTCTTGTTGCTCCCTTATCTTATAAAAGGGAATTCAAGGCCATTTACACTGATATTTTGGAGAAATTTTGTAATGCAAAACACACAGAATAGAGCAAGTCTTTTTCTAGGTTATTGAGTCTGAGTTTTTGTAAGTTGCAGGTTTTTCTTAATTGTACCAACACTTTCTAAAATACAATGGCATAATTTTTTGGCCAATTGTCTCCTGATGTATATTTTATACAAGTTATGAATGAAAATGATCAAAGATCTTTCATCTCATTATCATTATATTTTCTTTGATGTATGTTCTTGTTCAAGGAATGAGTTAAATGCTTAGATAGGAACATATATTTGTAAAAGATAATGCTGAGAGTTTGAAGTAGAATTGGTTAGAAATTATGAGTGCAAGGATGTAATGCATTTCTGTAAAGATCTATAATACTTGGGTGAAACTTTGTTAAGCAACTTCAATTACTTCTGTTCTGACTCCATACCCTAAGTTAAGGAACCAATCTTTTGAATTTGAGTCTAAGTTACAACTCCAAGGTCATTTAATCAAAGAAGACTCACAATTTTTAAATTTCTATTTCAGTTATTGTATTTCTAGAAGTTTCATGTAACTTCTTGTTCTCTTTCCGTAAATTGTTTAAATGCTTAAGGGGTTTACCAGATCTTGAGATTTTCATAATCACCAAGAAAATTTGTAGAGAACAAATCTATTAATTATAATGTATAGGATAATTTGGCACAAGAGATCTTAAGAACATTGTAAGGGACCACCCTCCCAGGTTTTGCAGAGCCCAAAGTGCAGAGGGAAAGTTATTTCAACTTTCACTTGTTCGTTGGCCAATCCATCCAAATAACTAACCATTGGAAATGACAAATCCATAGGTTATTTGTGAGATTTGGTTGGGAATTAAAAACAACCAATAGATTGGCAACTCTACTAGGAAATACTAGTTTATATCTCTAGTTCAAGATCATTTATAGTCAGATTCATAAGATTTCAAAGTTCTACGTTCTATCAAGAATGAATTTCTAAAGTGTCTCATCATTTATTAGTTTAAAGGTTGTTATTCAAAGTTTCAAGTCCTCTTTGCATATTTTTGTGCATTGCTTTACAAGTTGTCATAGGTTTTGTCCTAAATCTCTTTGCATTTACAAATTCTCCACTAAATTTTTCAAATATTTTTATATTTCCTAAATCTCTTTGCATTTACAAATTCTCCACTAAATTGTTTGCGTGTTGCTTTACAAGTTGTCATAGGTTTTGTCCTAAATCTCTTTGCATTTACAAATTCTCCACTAAATTGTTTTTATATTTTTATATTTTTTAGGGTTGCGACTTTGAGTCTCCTATGTTGGTGCAAGGATAATTTCAAGAAGTGAGAAGAAAGGAGGTGAGAAGTTGCATAGACAATGAGAGGAACTAGAGGAAACTTGAAGAAGCATCCTGAGAAAAAAATGGAAGGAGAATTGCCATGAAACATGAGGCAATCATGGAAACAAAATAATGTAGATACACGTAAGTCTACTCCACATCCTATTCATAAACCTGGAAGTTCGTACAGTTGTAGTCATGAAACTCATAGAAATTTGTTAGGTCTTGATTACAAAATATCCTCAAGAGAGGAAGAAGGTGTTATGGATAAGTCTATTGGAAATGTACATCAATCTCGACTAGTAATGCTAGGAAAAGAAAAAATAGAAATAGAATTGTGCAATACAATGTTGCTTCTAGCAATGTTAGGGCTACTGGTGCTTCAATTTCCACAAAAAATGGTTATACTCCTTTTCCATTTGATCTTTTGACCAGATTCATTGATAATACCCCTAACCTCATAGAAATGACAAAGACCTCTGTCTGACATTACATTTCCTAATGAATATGACTTGTTTGGTGAGCTTCATGAACTATAGAGAGAGGATCAAAATCTTGAGGAAATAAGAATTAAACAAGCCAAGGAAAAGGAAGAAAAAATTAGAAATTCTATGTATGAAAGGGAAAGAAGAGAAGATGTGAAGAACCTATTGTCCATTAAATACCTCTAAAAGTACCATCTATGAAAAATTGGACTAGATTTGATGTTGTTTGATGACAAGTTGGATATGGGTGATGAACACTTTGAATTAGACCTGACTTCATAATATTACCAAAATGAGCTCAAAGGGACTTGAACAACATTCACATATTTTAGGAAATAGGAAAATTTAGTATAGAATAAATAATTCCAATCAACCTAAAAATTAGGATGTAAGGGGGAGAGGAAATGATGAGCAGCAAAATAATAAAGGCAATCAATTTTCTAGAAGACCTCTGCAACTAGAAAGTTATAGACAATTATGCTTTGATGGAATACCTAGTTATCCTAACCCCATTCCCAATGATATCAAAAATGTATTAAGTTTACTGGAAACAATGCTATATCTGGGGAAGATCATTTAAGAACCCTTCTGAATTTGCTAAATGATTATGAGATTGAAGATGAGGATGTTGTAATGAAATTATTTATGTAGTCACTTATTGAGGATGCAAGAGATTGGTATAGAGGTTTATTAGATGCTAGTATTGGTTCTTGGGAGGATTTTAAGAGGGTATTTAGAGAGAAATATGGTGATAAAACAAATCTAAGGTTCATGCTAAATGAATTACACCATCTCAAAGGGGCACAATGAAATGGTTTCTGAGTTTAACCCTAGATTTCAAAAGGCGGTGTTTAGGATTCCTCCTTACTTAAGGCCTAATGAACAAGTGTGTCTTGTCCTATACTGTAATTCCTTTGATTCCAAGATGGGATATCATCTAAGAGATAAGAATCCTCAAAGTCTTTACAAAGTTGCTTTACATATTGAAAGCAATTGTTGGTAAAATGGGAAGAAGAGAAGATGTGAAGATATTGAAAAACCCTAAAAGCCATCATGAAAAGGGATATGTTTTTGATGACAAGTTGGATATGGTGATGAACACTTTGAAAGACCTGACTTATAATATTACCAAGAATGAGAAAGGCTTGGGTAATGAGAAGCCTAATTTTTAGAGAAATGAAAAACCACCTAGATTGAAAAATTACCCTTATAACACCAATTGGCAAAATGGGAAACCCATTAACAATAATCAAAAGAATGTGCAAAATAAGGAGACTCTCGATCCACTGAAGAAGAATTTTGCTAACTTTGTTGATGAAATTCCATGGTGTATAGCATGCCAGTTGCCACATTCTCCACATCAATGTGTAGTTACATAGTCCTTGGAGGAGGAACATAATACATTTGACCAATGTCATGAAAATGATGGAGAGATAAACATGTTAACAAATAGATTGGGTTTTGTTGGTGAGGATTGTTCTTTAGATGAAGAATCCAATGAAATTGATGTGGAGATGATGAAGGAGATTACAATGTGTGCATTCTCAAGACAAAGCAGCTTGATGTGACTCTAAGAAGACAGTTAGATGAAGAGATCAAGGAAATAACTACAACTGCTGTTAGCAATTACCATTTGAGAAATAGAGTTGTAAATAATGATCATGGTAAAGAAAGCAACATCTTCATCAAGGAGCATAATAAGGAAAAGGAGTGTCCAACAGAAAATAAGGTGGATGAGACTAAAGCTAAATATAATAAGGGTACAAAAGTGTGGGCTAAGAAGATTGGAGCTGTGAATATTAATGCGCATATAGTTTCTACAACCATTAAAGCAAAGTATCTGTTACCTATTTTTCACTACCAGCTCAAACAGCTAAAGTTGAATTGCAAATTCAAATCAAAAGTTACACAAGTTGTTCAAAATTTTCTGCTATGTACTCATTATTGTGCAATGTTTCGTTACAGTGTAAATTTCAGTAATATTATGCAAAAAACATCTCAAAATGATATCATAAGTTTGCATAATTTTTGTTGCTTTATTTATAATGTGCAATCCAGAATCCCACACAAGCCGTGGGAGTAACTCAATTTGATTTTTATAATCAAATAAGGGGTGCATGAAGTAAAGTAGACTATACAACTGAGAATAAAGAAGGCATAGGGTAGAAAGTAATTCGTCATTGCCTGGAATGACGAATTATTGACAAGTTGAGGTCTTCAGTTGTGGCTCTAGCTCCAGCTCCAACTCCAAGCTCTGATGCACATGCAAGGTTGATAGAAGTGTGGTTAGAGCAATGCAAAAAAAATCTTATCATATTCCTACGCTACCAACAAAAATATAGTATACATTTGATCAGGCATCCATCAGATGATTTCATATTTCAAAGGAATAAAACTCAAGAGGAGAGCTTTCAGCTTCTTTTATTTTGCTAACACGTTTGTTCACTGTGCAGGAACAGGTTTATTATGTTCGTGATCATCTTATCAGATATGTGGAGTAAAACGGGATCCCACAAGGGTTGACCTCGGCATATCAAGGAGGACACACTCTCAAGTTATATACGCGAGTTCATTAATATTGATAACAGTCATTAAGAGAGCTGCTGAAACTAAAGGATATAATTATACAAGCAACCTTATTTCAAAGAGATTCAGAAAAATAGTGTGAAGAACTCATCAATTTCATTCTATTCAGCTCTGCTTTACATTTTCACATTACATCTAAATGAAGTATAAAGCCTCTTTACATTGAAGAGAAACAAAGTATTCATGCATTCGAGTGTTCATAACTTCAAAAGCATATAACGGTCTTAAAAGAAGATATCGTAGAATCCTGTGAGACACATACAGTATGAGAAAGGCATAATGTCTAGCAGCTGTAAGCTCTGTTCGAGCTTATTAGCAGAAATGTGCAAGAAATCAAAGATCATGCTAATCTCATAAGAGCTTTTGAAATGATGACAGTTCAACTCATAATCACAGTCATAAATTACCACTAATGATAGTCACCATGATTTGAACAACAGTCAAAGTTACAACATACCCTATCACAACAATGACAAAAACCATAAACAACATCAAATGCAACAGTACTTGAGGTACAAATACAATTTTCATCATATTGCTACATAAACAGAAGCTTCATCATGATGCTATAGGATCATGCAGTGATCATATTGCTGCTACAGGGCAGTTTATTGTTTACAAATCTGAGAGAAGTAGACAGTCAAGATGATGCACAATCAAGTTTCCACACAACACAGTAAGGGATATAAGAAATCAGTCCTTGCCAAGTGACAATGATAAATGAAGCATAAACAATGATACTGTACATTAAAAATGCCATGAATTTTATCTACAATAGAAAAAGAGATACAAATAGGAGGCCCAACTTGTGTCACATATGCAAGTATATGAAACCCTTATGAATGACTAAAACCAACAAATGAATTCTTCATTAAAATTCTCACACTTTTCTCATGGAAAATAGAATAATGATTGGTAATAAATATGGGTTTTTGATTCCATTTCAAAGTTTACAAAGTGGAGATAATTCATTGCCTTGGAGAAAACTAGGCACCCATAAAATGGAGAAGACAAAATATTCATCAACTATGGTAGGCCGCGGGCCGCGGCCTGGAAATCATGTCAAAACTGCGACAAATAAGCTTCTGAAGATCTCCAATGGCGGCTATCAAATAAGCATAAACAGGAAAAAAGAGGCAGATATATTAAAGGAACATGTGATATCTGGTAAAGGTTTTGTTAAGGGTTATGATATATACATCAGACTGGTTAAAGTCGTGGCCTGAGAATACAATAAAATGCCTCAAAAATGGACAAGAGTGCTCAAATCTGTGCAAAAAAGACTTACCACACATTTTTTCTGAGAGTCTTCGTGGAAAATCGACAGCGGCAGCATGAAATCGTGGGCTTTCAAGTCTCAGATCTTCAACACCAGTAAACCATGGCGGCGCAACAGCTCAACAAAGGAAGAGGAGAGTGTAAAGAATAATTAGGGTTTGATGCTTTTCGTATCCCTAATTTGAGTATTTTGACTTGTGCTTTTACAAAAAACATGAAAATGATTTCATATCATTGTGCCAAGGTTATGACTTTAAAGTCAATGAAACCTAATCATGCATAAGGAGGGCCCGTGTATCATGAGATGGACTTGAAAATCCATTTTAAGTTTATTCTTTTGATTTCAAAATAAGTATAACCTTAACATTATTTGTAATGTTTATTCAACACTATTAAAACAATTTCATAATTGTTTTTAATAGTTATTGAATTAAACTATTTTAAAGAGCAAAGTGAACTAAAGATAGAAGTGATGTATACTATGCATGGAGGAAATAAGTTTTGACTTCAAGTCAACGATGTATACAAGATGCTTGATTTAGATTATGCATGGAGGAGGGATATATTGAAAATACTAAATCTCATACACAAAGTGGAATTTTAGTTTTCAATCATGCAAATCATGCAAATAATGGAGTTTCTTTTAGTTCCACGTCAGTTCACGAGGTGTTTTGATCATGCACATGGAGAGGTGGAGTTTTCTGGGCACAAAGTGCAGTTTTCTTCAATTTCGAGCTATTTTTATCAAGGTTTCCTCCTCTACTCGGATTTTACATTAGAGATGCAATTTTTCACTTTAGTTAGCTTTCAATTCATTTTGGGCTGCTTTGTGCATGCCTTTTGTATATATTGGATTTTTTTTTATCTTTTTCCTCTAGTTCTTGTTTTCTGCCTTTGCCTTCATCAAAGAAGACTATCTTGTAACTCAACATTTTAGATTTAATACAGTTTTACAGCTTTACAGGTTATCATTTTTGCAGAGGTGTTCCTTCATGATATTAATTGAAATACAGTTCACCTTTCCAATTTCAGGTGTTTTGCATGGTTTAAATAATTTAATGCAATTTTGATGAGTTTCATTTTTGAAACCTTCAAATTTCTGTCTTGTTTATGCATGCATATATACAATTGCAGTTCGTCACAGGTCGTTAATTGTGCCCAAAGTTGTTTTCTTTTTCCTCTAATTTGTGAAAACTTAGTTTTCCTTAATAGGGAAAGAATACATACAACCTTTTAATGAATTATTAATGTGTTCAAAGTGCTCAAATTGGACTGTGTTAACAAATTTTCCTTAGGGTATAAGTTGTGAATCATTCTGCAAGTTTACCATCATTTAGGTGCATCATCGAGGTTTTAATTTTAGTTCATGCATTTAGTTCAATCCCTCTTACCCTTTTCTCATAACAAATTATTCAAGTATCAAATTGACCATCATATAGGAAGCCGACCTAGAATCCAGAGGTTCAATCTCATTATAGGTCACCCACAACCTGAGTTTGATCCAATGTTTCAATAGATTGCTGAATTTAATCATTCAAGAATCTATTGACAACAGTTTTTGGCACGCACTCTGAAGTGATCTTCAGAGAAAGAATTCGAAGATACAAGGCTATTCTGGTATATGCAGTAGCATTACCTTTCAGAGGTACAAAGGTGACTCCGAGCATATTCATTGGTTTCAACAAGTTCAGTGCTGGTATGTTTCAATTACAAACTTTATTTATGATTTCCAGCTATTTATATGAGTAGAAATGACAAAGTTTCATGAAAATCCTGTCTGATATCTGCTACATTTATCAACATGCTCAACAAGATTATTCACAAGCTTGATTCAACAAATTTGTCATCACAAAGCTATGTACTCATTATTGTTGGAGACAATCTTTCTGTTCACAAAAGTGATAAATTCTTGAGATTAGATATATGAAATGCTAGTAAACCTCATCAGAGAATCAGATATCATAAGGCAACTGTTGACATGTGCAAGTACTTGAAAATCCCATAACACAGGAGGGAGCCTTTGTTCAATTTGGCATTTTAAAATAAGAACACTAAGAAGATATTTAGGTTGGACTTCATTGAGATAGTTACTTATTAACTGCTTGTAATGAAGATCAATAGGTTCAAGCTTAGATGAAGAGATCAAGGAAATCATTTAGCAATTACCATTTGAATGAAATAGAGTTGTAAACATGGTAAACAACATCTCATCAAGGATAATAAGGAGCCATGACACATGAAGGTGGATGAGACTAAAGCTAAATATAATAATGAGTGGCTCAGATTGGAGCTGTGGACTGCGCATATAGTTTCTAGGCAAAGGACATACCTATTTAACCAGCTAAAACAGCCTTGAATTGAAATTCAATCTGTTACCTATTTTTCACTACCAGCTCAGTTTGAATTGCAAATTCAAATCAAAAGTTACACAAGTTGTTCAAAATTTTCTGCTATGTACTCATTATTGTGCAATGTTTCGTTACAGTGTAAATTTCAGTAATATTATGCAAAAAACATCTCAAAATGATATCATAAGTTTGCATAATTTTTGTTGCTTTATTTATAATGTGCAATCCAGAATCCCACACAAGCCGTGGGAGTAACTCAATTTGATTTTTATAATCAAATAAGGGGTGCATGAAGTAAAGTAGACTATACAACTGAGAATAAAGAAGGCATAGGGTAGAAAGTAATTCGTCATTGCCTGGAATGACGAATTATTGACAAGTTGAGGTCTTCAGTTGTGGCTCTAGCTCCAGCTCCAACTCCAAGCTCTGATGCACATGCAAGGTTGATAGAAGTGTGGTTAGAGCAATGCAAAAAAAATCTTATCATATTCCTACGCTACCAACAAAAATATAGTATACATTTGATCAGGCATCCATCAGATGATTTCATATTTCAAAGGAATAAAACTCAAGAGGAGAGCTTTCAGCTTCTTTTATTTTGCTAACACGTTTGTTCACTGTGCAGGAACAGGTTTATTATGTTCGTGATCATCTTATCAGATATGTGGAGTAAAACGGGATCCCACAAGGGTTGACCTCGGCATATCAAGGAGGACACACTCTCAAGTTATATACGCGAGTTCATTAATATTGATAACAGTCATTAAGAGAGCTGCTGAAACTAAAGGATATAATTATACAAGCAACCTTATTTCAAAGAGATTCAAAAAATAGTGTGAAGAACTCATCAATTTCATTCTATTCAGCTCTGCTTTACATTTTCACATTACATCTAAATGAAGTATAAAGCCTCTTTACATTGAAGAGAAACAAAGTATTCATGCATTCGAGTGTTCATAACTTCAAAAGCATATAACGGTCTTAAAAGAAGATATCGCAGAATCCTGTGAGACACATACAGTATGAGAAAGGCATAATGTCTAGCAGCTGTAAGCTCTGTTCGAGCTTATTAGCAGAAATGTGCAAGAAATCAAAGATCATGCTAATCTCATAAGAGCTTTTGAAATGATGACAGTTCAACTCATAATCACAGTCATAAATTACCACTAATGATAGTCACCATGATTTGAACAACAGTCAAAGTTACAACATACCCTATCACAACAATGACAAAAACCATAAACAACATCAAATGCAACAGTACTTGAGGTACAAATACAATTTTCATCATATTGCTACATAAACAGAAGCTTCATCATGATGCTATAGGATCATGCAGTGATCATATTGCTGCTACAGGGCAGTTTATTGTTTACAAATCTGAGAGAAGTAGACAGTCAAGATGATGCACAATCAAGTTTCCACACAACACAGTAAGGGATATAAGAAATCAGTCCTTGCCAAGTGACAATGATAAATGAAGCATAAACAATGATACTGGTACATTAAAAATGCCATGAATTTTATCTACAATAGAAAAAGAGATACAAATAGGAGGCCCAACTTGTGTCACATATGCAAGTATATGAAACCCTTATGAATGACTAAAACCAACAAATGAATTCTTCATTAAAATTCTCACACTTTTCTCATGGAAAATAGAATAATGATTGGTAATAAATATGGGTTTTTGATTCCATTTCAAAGTTTACAAAGTGGAGATAATTCATTGCCTTGGAGAAAACTAGGCACCCATAAAATGGAGAAGACAAAATATTCATCAACTATGGTAGGCCGCGGGCCGCGGCCTGGAAATCATGTCAAAACTGCGACAAATAAGCTTCTGAAGATCTCCAATGGCGGCTATCAAATAAGCATAAACAGGAAAAAAGAGGCAGATATATTAAAGGAACATGTGATATCTGGTAAAGGTTTTGTTAAGGGTTATGATATATACATCAGACTGGTTAAAGTCGTGGCCTGAGAATACAATAAAATGCCTCAAAAATGGACAAGAGTGCTCAAATCTGTGCAAAAAAGACTTACCACACATTTTTTCTGAGAGTCTTCGTGGAAAATCGACAGCGGCAGCATGAAATCGTGGGCTTTCAAGTCTCAGATCTTCAACACCAGTAAACCATGGCGGCGCAACAGCTCAACAAAGGAAGAGGAGAGTGTAAAGAATAATTAGGGTTTGATGCTTTTCGTATCCCTAATTTGAGTATTTTGACTTGTGCTTTTACAAAAAACATGAAAATGATTTCATATCATTGTGCCAAGGTTATGACTTTAAAGTCAATGAAACCTAATTATGCATAAGGAGGGCCCGTGTATCATGAGATGGACTTGAAAATCCATTTTAAGTTTATTCTTTTGATTTCAAAATAAGTATAACCCTTAACATTATTTGTAATGTTTATTCAACACTATTAAAACAATTTCATAATTGTTTTTAATAGTTATTGAATTAAACTATTTTAAAGAGCAAAGTGAACTAAAGATAGAAGTGATGTATGCTATGCATGGAGGAAATAAGTTTTGACTTCAAGTCAACGATGTATACAAGATGCTTGATTTAGATTATGCATGGAGGAGGGATATATTGAAAATACTAAAAAAAATTTTGCTCATACACAAAGTGGAATTTTAGTTTTCAATCATGCAAATCATGCAAATAATGGAGTTTCTTTTAGTTCCACGTCAGTTCACGAGGTGTTTTGATCATGCACATGGAGAGGTGGAGTTTTCTGGGCACAAAGTGCAGTTTTATTCAATTTCGAGCTATTTTTATCAAGGTTTCCTCCTCTGCTCGGATTTTACATTAGAGATGCAGTTTTTCACTTCAGTTAGCTTTCAATTCATTTTGGGCTGCTTTGTGCATGCCTTTTGTATATATTGGATTTTTTTTTATCTTTTTCCTCTAGTTCTTGTTTTCTGCCTTTGCCTTCAGCAAAGAAGACTATCTTGTAACTCAACATTTTAGATTTAATACAGTTTTACAGCTTTACAGGTTATCATTTTTGCAGAGGTGTTCCTTCATGATATTAATTGAAATACAGTTCACCTTTCCAATTTCAGGTGTTTTGCATGGTTTAAATAATTTAATGCAATTTTGATGAGTTTCATTTTTGAAACCTTCAAATTTCTGTCTTGTTTATGCATGCATATATACAATTGCAGTTCGTCACAGGTCGTTAATTGTGCCCAAAGTTGTTTTCTATTTCCTCTAATTTGTGAAAACTTAGTTTTCCTTAATAGGGAAAGAATACATACAACCTTTTAATGAATTATTAATGTGTTCAAAGTGCTCAAATTGGACTGTGTTAACAAATTTTCCTTAGGGTATAAGTTGTGAATCATTCTGCAAGTTTACCATCATTTAGGTGCATCATCGAGGTTTTAATTTTAGTTCATGCATTTAGTTCAATCCCTCTTACCCTTTTCTCATAACAAATTATTCAAGTATCAAATTGACCATCATATAGGAAGCCGACCTAGAATCCAGAGGTTCAATCTCATTATAGGTCACCCACAACCTGAGTTTGATCCAATGTTTCAATAGATTGCTGAATTTAATCATTCAAGCGTTCGGGTGCAATCTAATTGACAACAGTTTTTGGCACGCCTGGTGGGACTCTGAAGTGATCTTCAGAGAAAGAATTCGAAGATACAAGCTGCTATTCTGGTATATGCAGTAGCATTTTTACCTTTCAGAGGTACAAATTTATACCTGGTGACTCCGAGCATATTCATTGGTTTCAACAAGTTCAGTGCTGGTATGTTTCAATTACAAACTTTATTTATGATTTCCAGCTATTTATATGAGTAGAAATGACAAATTTTCATATTCAACATATATACCCACTTCCGTTTCATGAAAATCCTGTCAACCAATTACCCTATCAGCCATATCAGGTCAATCATGCTACTGGTTTTATCCCAAACAACCATGCAACAACAGCCTATCAACATGCTCAACATGCTTACCTCCCACCCACCCCTACTAAACCTTCAGATCACTATTCATATGTCCACAATCAGCTCCAAGAGGTTGATGATATGAAGAACAACATGAATAACATGAAGGACACACTGTCAGAAATCACAAAGCAGATAGAAGAGTTTAGGAGGCAACATGAGATTGATACACAACAAAAGGAATTACATTATCAGGCCTACCTTCATGAGCAGGAATTGGAGACACAAAGGAGACATTTTGAAGAAAAGCTCAGAAGGGAGTTAGCTGTACAGGAAGAGCAGATCAAGTATTTGCTTGCTCAAAAGCATGATATCCAAACAACTTCTTGCATTTCAGATTAGTTTCAAGGGGAAGAACTTTCAAGGTATGAAATCCTAAATTTTACAACCATTCATCCTTCTCAAGTAGAGGAAATTAATCTAGTACAACCTAGTGTAATTACAGAGCAGCCCATTGATAAGGACACTTTACTCCTCATGGAGAAGGTCAGAAACGTAAACCCATTGCGTTTAGCTTTGGAAGTTTACTGATTAGAGCAGAAAAAGAATGAACAAAAGGAGTAGAAAGTTGTTGCTGCTTGTACTGTGTCCCCAGCTCAAAATTACCATATTACATGCGAAGAGGATATTGGTTCAAATTTACTGCTGAACCCCTTGGATTTTGACTCATTTGAATTTTTTTCTAATGCTGTTTATAACATGGATGAAAAAAAAGTACAGGAATTACCAGTCAAAAATCTTCACTTACAGGATGCCCAGGCTTCATTTGAGAAGGCACCACATGGGGAGGAGTGATCGGTTTATTTGTTTGATCAATTACTTGGTTTCATTGAGCAAGCTGAAAAGAGCACATAGGAGCCTAACTTACCAGTTAATTTGAAACACTAAGAAGATATTGTAGAACATGTTGTACTGCTGGTTCAAGATGAGATTGAAGGCTCAATTCATATGAGATAGCAAGAGGTTACGAAAATTGAACAAGCAAGCAGATTGAAACTTGTGTTTCAAAAGGATGATCTTGAATATAAGGTAAGCCCTCTCATGCCACAAAGTAATGAAGATTATGAAGAAGCCCTGTTTTGGAATGACCTTGAATCCTTTGTTTCAAGCTTAGATGACAAACGAGATCAAGTTGAACATGTTTTAAACAAGGAAATAGAGGTTGAATCTCAAGATTTAGCTAATTTGTTTCAGCAATTACCCGAATTTGTTAATGAAAATGACACATGTTTACTAACATTAGTGTATACCTTTGAGTAGTAAAGTAATGAGACTCATCTAAATCCAATTCAGGATCATGAATTAGATAAGAATATGTTTTCAGGCATAATAGAGGTCTTTTGTTCTAACATTGATGATAGTTTGATGTTATATGAGCCAACAGTATGCAATCAGCTTGTTCAGGCCAGAGAAGCAAGCATTCCTTCATTTCGTTCATGTGAACCGACTTCTTCAGACCAAATTGAAATTGAGATAGAAGATGAAGAATCATCTTTGGATGAAAATATAACAGTATATAAGCATGAATACAACAATAAGAGGCCAATTTTTATGCCCTCAAAAGGGTGTCTGATCAGGTATTTGTCCAAGGAGGAGTCTACAAAATTACAACAAGTCATAATTCTGCCAAGGCATGTGATTGCAACGTGCCAAGAGCAGCAACAAGTTAATCTTATTCATATGCCTCAGACTATCATCTTTAATGATCAGTTAGATAAGGAAGGTATGCTTTTTATGATGATCCATACTATGCTGACAATAGTTTTTGAACAGAAGGAGCAACAGTTAATCAAATGTCTATACTTCTTTTTGATTAATCTTACAGATTTGAAGCATCCTCTGTTGTTAAGAAAGGGCAGCTATTTCTCACAACTAGTGAATGGTCATGTCTAAGCACTAACACTGTTGGTTAGTGTAGGGTAGGGTAGAGTTTCAATTATGCTTTCAATAAGTGCCTGCTGGCACATTTCATGTTAGTTTTGTCATGTTTTCAATAAAGTGCATTTGCTGCACCTGGTTTTCCAAACTCTGTCTTCAATAGAGTTGCAATAGTTTCTTTCAGTTTGTGTGTTTTGAAGCTGAGTTACAAAGGTTTTTAGAGGTTAAGAGCAAGAATAGACTCCATTCCCAATGGATAAGCTACATAACTGGTCTATTGTGTTTAGCAGGCAAACACTCCACATAGGTTGCCAATTTGTTACCTATTTTTCACTACCAGCTGAAATGGGTAGAGCTGAATTGCAAATTCAAATCAAAAGGTACACAAGTTGTTCAAAAGTTTATGCTAAGTACTCATTATTGTGCAATGTTTTGTTACAGTGTAAATTTCAGTAATATTATGCAAAAAACATGTCAAAATGATATCATAAGTTTGCATAATTTTTGCTGTTTTATTCATAATGTACAAACCAGAATCCCACACAAGCCGTGGGAGTAACTCAATTTGATTTTTATAATCAAATAAGGGGTGCATGAAGTAAAGTAGACTATACAACTGAGAATAAAGAAGGCATAGGGTAGAAAGTGATTCGTCATTGCCTGGAATGATGAATCATTGACAAGTTGAGGTCTTTAGTTGTGGCTCCAGCTCCAGCTCTAGCTCCAGCTCCAAGCTCTGATGCACCTGCAAGGTTGATAGAAGTGTGGTTAGAGCAATGCAAATCAATCCTATCATATGCCTACACTACCAACAGAAATATAGTATACATTTGATTAGGCATCCATCAGATGATTTCAGATTTCAAAGGCATAAAACTCAAGAGGAGAGCTTTCAACTTCTTTTATTTTGCTAACACGTTTGTTCACTGTGCAGGAAAAGGTTTATTATGTTCGTGATCATCTTATAAGATATGTGGAGTAAAATGGGCTCCCACAAGGGTTGACCTCGGTATATCAAGGAGGACACACTCTTAAGTTATATACGTGAGTTCATTAATATTGATAACAGTCATTAAGAGAGCTGCTGAAACTAAAGGATATAATCATACAAGTAGCCTTATTTCAAAGAGATTCAGAAAAATAGTGTGAAGAACTCATCAATTTCATTATGTTCAGCACTGCTTTACATTTTTACATTATTTCTAAATGAAGTATAAAGCCTCTTTACATTGAAGAGAAATAGAGTATTCATGCATTCGAGTGTTCATAACTTCAAAAGCATATAACAGTCTTAAAAGAAGATATCGTAGAATCCTGTGAGACACATACAGTATGAGAAAGGAATAATGTCTAGCTGCTGTAAGCTTTGTTCAAGCTTATTAGTAGAAATGCGCAAGAAATCAAAGATCATGCTAATCTCATACGAGCTTTTGAAATGATGACAGTTCAGCTCATAATCACAGTCATAAATTACCACTAATGACAGTCACCATGATTTGAACAATAGTCAAAGTTACAACATACCCTATCACAACAATGACAAAAACCATAAACAACATCAAATACAGAAGTACTTGAGGTACAAATACAATTTTTATCATATTGCTACAGAAACAAAAGCTTCATCATGATGCTACAGGATCATGCAGTGATCATATTGCTGCTATAGGGCAGTTTATTGTTTACAAATTTGAGAGCAACAGACAGTCAAGATGATGCACAATCAAGTTTCCACAAAGCACAGTAAAGGGATATAAGAAATCAGTCATTTCCATGTTACAATGATAAATGAAGCATAAACAATGATACTGGTACATTAAAAATGCCATGAATTTTATCTACAACAGAAAAAGAGATACAAACAGGAGGCACAACTTGTGTCACATATGCAAGTATATGAAACCCTTATGAATGACTAAAACCAGCAAATGAATTCTTCATTAAAATTCTCACAGTTTTCTCATGGAAAACAAAATAATGATTGGTAATAAATATGGGTTTTTGATTCCATTTCAAAGTTTACAAAGTGGAGATAATTCATTTTCTTGGAGAAAACTAGGCACCCAGAAAATGGAGAAGACAAAATATTCATCAACTATGGTAGGCCGCGGGCCGCGGCCTGGAAATCATGTCAAAACCGTTCCAAATAAGCTTCTGAAGATCTCCAATGGCGGCTATCAAATAAGCATAAACAGGAAAAAAGAGGCAGATATATTAAAGGCACATGTGATATCTGGTAAAGGTTTTGTTAAGGGTTATGATATATACATCAGACTGGTTAAAGCCACAGCCTGAGAATACAATAAAATGCCTCAAAAATGGACAGAGTGCTTAGATCTGTGCAAAAAAGACTTACCACACATTTTTTCTGAGAGTCTTCATGGAAAATCGACAGAGGCAACATGAAATCATGGGCTTTCAAGTCTTAGATCTTCAACACCAACAAACCATGGCGGCGCAAAGCTCACCAAAGGAAGAGGAGAGTGTAAAGCTTAATTAGGGTTCGATGCTTTTCTTATCCCTCATTTGAGTATTTTGACTTGTGCTTTTACAAAAAACATGAAAATGATTTCATATCATTGCGCCAAGGTTATGACTTCAAAGTCAATGAAACCTAATCATGCATAAGGAGGGCCCGTGTATCATGAGATGGACTTGAAAATCCATTTTAAGTTTATTCTTTTGATTTCGAAATAAGTATAAGCCTTAACATTATTTGTAATGTTTATTCAACACTATTAAAACAATTTCATAATTGTTTTTAATAGTTATTGAATTAAACTATTTTAAAGAGCAAAGTGAACTAAAGATAGAAGTGATGTAAGCTATGCATGGAGGAAATAAGTTTTGACTCCAAGTCAATGATGTATACAAGATGCTTGATTTAGATTATGCATGGAGGAGGGATATATTGAAAATACTAAAAAAAAATTTGCTCATGCACAAAGTGGAATTTTAGTTTTCAATCATGCAAATCATGCAAATAATGGAGTTTTTTTTAGTTCCACGTCAGTTCACGAGGTGTTTTGATCATGCACATGGAGAGGTGGAGTTTTCTGGGCACAAAGTGCAGTTTTCTTTAATTTCGAGCTATTTTTATCAAGGTTTCCTCCTCTGCTCGGATTTCACATTAGAGATGCAGTTTTTCACTTCAGTTAGCTTTTAGTTCATTTTTGGCTGCTTTGTGCATGCCTTTTGTATATATTGGAATTTTTTTTATCTTTTTCCTGTAGTTCTTGTTTTCTTCCATTGCCTTCAGCAAAGAAGACTATCTTGTAACTCAACATTTTAGATTTAATACAGTTTTACAACTTTACAGGTTATCATTTTTGCAGAGGTGTTCCTTCATGATATTAATTGAAATACAATTCACCTTTCCAATTTCAGGTGTTTTGCATGGTTTAAATAATTTAATGCAATTTTGATGAGTTTCATTTTCGAAACCTTCAAATTTATGTCTTGTTTATGCATGCATATATACAATTGCAGTTCGTCACAGGTCGTTAATTGTGCCCAAAGTTGTTTTCTTTTTCCTCTAATTTTTGAAAACTCAGTTTTCCTTAATAGGGAAAGAATACATACAACCTTTTAATGAATTATTAATGTGTTCAAAGTGCTCAAATTGGACTGTGTTAAAAAAAATTCCTAAGGGTATAAGTTGTGAATCATTCTGCAAGTTTACCATCATTTAGGTGCATCACCGAGGTTTTAATTTTAGGTCATGCATTTAGTTCAATCCCTCTTACCCTTTTCTCAGAACAAATTATTAAATTATCAAATTGACCATCATATAGGAAGCCGGCCTAGAATCCACAGGTTCAATCTCATTATAGGTCACCCACAACTTGAGTTTGATCCAATGTTTCAACAAATTGCTGAATTTAATCATTCAAGCGTTCAGGTGCAATCTAATTGACAACAGTATCAGAAGCAAAAAGTTGAGCAAGAAAAGAAGAATGATGAAAAAAGAAATGAAGAGAGATTTGAACAGAAAAGGGAAAAATTTATTGAACAAGGTATAACAACACATGATATTACTAAGTATACTTCTATTGATATGTTTTAATTTCTGTCACAAGTTAAAGTTATTGTCCCTTTGCTTGAGATGATGAGAATAGAAGAACATAAGAAGAAGGAAGTTTCCATGATTAATGGTGCTACTACAGCCTGTGAAGAGAGAAAGGTGTCTACTCCACCTAAAGTGAGTAGAAATGATTCAAAAGATGAGGAAGTTGAAGGGGTGATCAATGATATCCCTCAAGTTTTCTAGGGTACCACTATCACTGCTTGTCCAAATCAAGTGGATCTGATGAGAGAAAATTATGTCCTATTTTATGCCACATTCTAACCTTTTTCATATGCCTTCACTCATATCATAATATTCCATTTTCATATCATTCCATATCATTTTACCATTTTATTTTGCATATGGTTAAATATATATAAGTGATATTTAATATAGTTTTGGGATAAATATGTGGAAATTGTTTATTGATTGTCTTTACTAATAAAGTTTCTATTTCAAGCCTTGGAAAATATAGCTTGCAGCATATAGATTTCTTGTCACTCTTTATACAGACTTCTTGCCATATTTTATGAAGGAACTTCTTGTCACAACTCTTCCTTCATGGCCTCTACATGTTTGGCAGTGATGGTGATTCTTTTCCTCTTTTCTCCACATTGCTTGCCCTGGATTCCATTTCTAGTGATGATGATGATACTATGTTTCACTTGCACATAGCTCGATCTCACTATACTTTCCACATGTGGCACCTAATGGTAGTAATTAAGAGGACAGTGATGGGAGCTGCATATGTGGAAGAAGGAGAATGCCAAGGAACTGACTAATAGCTGCCACAACAAGTCTTATTTGATATTTTGTTAATCTGTTTGTGGTCTACGGCCTTAAGACTATCTTTGGTTGGTTTTCTTTATGTAAAGACAAATTATGGTTGTTTCAAAACATATGACAATTATAGTGTGAAGCACGGTATAAGTACAAATCCATGCTGAGACATATGTTATGCTGTATATGTTAATATTTTGATAAAAATATAAAAATTTTAATCCGTGGAGCTATTCTGTACATGCATAAGCTTAAGGTAGTTTAGAACCAGTATCATCATTATGCAATTGAGGAGGCAGGGCCCACTCCAAGGTTACCCGATGATGTTTTATTTTCAGCTGTATGGTATGCATTAGTTTATTTCAATTCCTGCTCCATGTGATTTTAGTTGTAATATTTCTTAGTGTGTTTATCATTAAATCCAGTTTATCATTGAAGCTTGTGTTTAATTCATTTTTCTCATAACATTAGTAGGTTGTTTGAATTCGTTTATCTAGTTTTTGAGCATTCTAGGATTAAAGTATAAACTTTGAATCAAACTGTTATTTTACCAGTCTTGTAATAGTTCTTGTAGCAATTTCTATGCAATTATTGTCGTCAGGAAGTGATGATTCATGTCGCCAGGCCTATTTGCTTTGCAATAGATTTACTTTCGTAGCTGCATTTCATCTGCACTCAGCTCACGACTCTCACCCCTTCAATTGGCATACAACCATGACACCTCTCACAAGTTTACGCCCCCAAATTGACACTTATAGACCAAACTGAAATTCATTATAAAGCATTAAATCTTTCTCATTCTTTGTACCTAGTGTTGGCCTATTAGGACCCATTCTATGTAACTTTGATAATTGATGATAAGCTTGTGAAGAATTGCATGATAGATTATGGAGCATCATCAAACATCAGGCCTATTTATATTATGAAGGAGATTGGGTTGAAAATCAATAGGGAATGTGGGAAATGCTATGTCATGGACTAAATGAAAGTCCCAGTCATTGGAATTATCAAAGATATAGCTTTCAAACTTGTTGCTTACCCTTAAAAGGAGTTCAATATGAGTGTTATAGTAGTGGATATAAATCCTACATATGGAATGTTATTGTCAAGAAAGTGGAGTGCAACAATGGGGAAACATGAAATGTGATGTCTTTTTCCACCCTTCCCATTGATGGAAAGGATATAATTTTTTTTAGAGAGCCAAGGGATCCCCATATGATTGAGGAAATTGTCCTTGAAGAGAGAATCCATTTTGTGGATGTGGGCATAGATAACTTCAGAGTTAAAGAATTTCATGATGAAGAAGAAAAATGACCTGCACCGATGGAAAAGGAAGTAATGAAGCAAGCCGATGAAGATGGCTTGTGGACAATGTATTTTGATGGTGCTTGTTCCAAAGAAGGATTAGATGTAGGATTTTTTTTTATTTCACCCAATAGTAAGACCTTTAAATGCTCATTCTCGTTGATGTTTTCTTGCACAAACAACGTTGTAGAGTTTGAGGCCTTACTATTGGGATTAAATATGGCAATCAAATATAAGATCAAAAAGATTAGTCTTTGGAGACTCTGAATTAGTTGTATCCCATATTAGAGCCAAGTTTGTATCAAAGAACAAAAGGATGAAACAATATAGAAATGTAGTTTGGGATTCAGTGAAATTTTTTGATCCTTTTGGAATTGATTGGGTTGAGAGGAACAACAATGCAATGGCTGACCTATTAGCCAACATTGCATTAAGGCCAGATGATATGACATATGCTAGTATTTCAAAGGTTGAAATGCTAACCATGCCTTCAATTCTTGATAATATGTAAAATTGGAAAGTATTTAATGATGATCAAGGCATATTGAAGTTCCTATAGTGTGTTGATGAATGTGAGAGCCATGAGGTAGATTTTGGGGCGTTTGTAGAGGTAGTTGATGGGAAGGACATAGTGTTTGGGAATGAAGTAATCCAATTAAAAATAACAAGATTCTGAAAGGCATGGTTGTCTTAGAATGAGTGTTTGATGGTTCTGACAAGAGCAACATCAAGTAGAGCTCCACTCATCAATATGACTTAGAAGAAGTGAACTTAGGAACTAAGAATACACCCAAGAGGGTGTATGTGGGGAAGAAGATGAAACCCCAAGTCAAATCAATGCTCATTTATTTGTTAAGAAAATATAGACACATCTTTGCATGGTCATACAATGACTTGA
Source organism: Sequoia sempervirens (assembly GCA_007258455.2). Taxonomy (NCBI): domain Eukaryota; kingdom Viridiplantae; phylum Streptophyta; class Pinopsida; order Cupressales; family Cupressaceae; genus Sequoia; species Sequoia sempervirens. The sequence goes on along the minus strand of VDFB02000015.1, from coordinate 4,475,401 downwards.
AGACTTATAGAGAAGAGCTATTTCAACATGTAATACCATTGAAGGCAGATGCCAAGGCCTTCAAATAAAAGCAAAGACCTATCAATCCTACACTAGCATCCAAGATGTAGGAAGAGTTGATGAAATTGAGAAATGGTGGGATCATTAAACCCATTAGACATTCAACTTGGGTGTCTAATCTTGTACTAGTCAGGAAGAAGAATGGTGATATCAAATTATGTGTGGACTTTAGAAACATTAACATATCATCATTAAAAAATAACTACCCATTGCCCAACATGGAGGCAATGCTTCTAAAGGTCACTAGTTGTGAATTGATGTCGATGATGGATGGATTTTTTGGGTACAACCAGGTGAAGGTCAAGGAGTCAAAGTAGTATAAGACAATATTTACAACTCCTTAGGGGACATATGTTTATGTCAGGATGCCTTTTTTCATGAAAAATATGGGTGCAATCTTTCAAAGGGATATGAATGTAGCCTTTGTTGATTTCATTGTGGTATACCAAGATGATCTTATTGCTTACTCCAAAATGGAAGAAGACCAATGTATGCATTTGGAGAAAATATTTAATAGAGCATTGGAGTATGGGATTTCACTCAATCCCAAGAAGTGTTCCTTTAGAGTTACATAAGGAAATTTTTTGGGACATATAGTGTCCAAGGAAGGAGTAAGGATATAAATTAAAAAAAGTAGCTACAATTGAAAAAATTCCACAACCAAAAAGTGTGAAAGGCATTCAATCATTCTTTGGGAAAATAAATTTTTTAAGAAGGTTTGTGACTAATTTTGCAAAGATCACAAGACCAATCTCAAAAATGTTGAAGAAAGGAGAGAAAATAACATGGAGTGAGGAGCCAAATAAAGCCTTCACAAGCACAAAACATGCTATTAAGGAGGCACAAATCTTGAAGTCTCCTAATTTTTTAAAGCCTTTTGAACTTTTCTCCTTTGCCACCTTTCACACTATTGTTGTAGTACTGTTACAGAAAAATCAAGAAGGATATGAGCAACCGATTTCCTTTTTTAGTGAATCCTTACAAGCTATCGAGTTGAAATATGATATGACTGAAAAGAAAGCTTCTGCCCTAGTAAAAGAAATAAAGAATTTTAGATCATATCTGGTTGGTGCAATAATTTTTGTATACATACCTACTGTTGTAGTCAAAGATATTTTCACACAACAAGAAATCACAGACAAAAGGTGCAAATGGATAAATAGAGTGCAAGAATTCAACAATGACATACTAATCACCAAGTTGGTCAAAGGATAAGGACTGGCCAAACTAATGGCAAAGACTAATTTAGAAGCAAATCATATCAATCATGTTGAAGAGAGAGATGTGTCTCTCATTTGTGACATGAAGACTTCAAAATGGTATAAAGACGTTGATTATTTGCAAAATATGTCATGCCCTGAGTGGATGACAAATAATAAAAAAAGAACAATTAAGTTGCAAGCCATAAAATATGTGATCATTGAAAATGAGTTATGGTGGAGAAATATGGATGAAATATTGTTGAAGTGTGTTGATAGAAAATAAGCCTTAAATTTTTTAACTAAAATGCATTATGGTGTTTGTGGTGGCCACTACATGGAAAAAACTACTGCACACAAAGTTTTAAGGGCATGGTTTTGGTGGAAAACACTGTTTAAAGATGCACAAAAATTGGTAAGGGCATGTGATGCATGTCAAATATTCTCAAGGAAGCTGAAGTTTTCAGGAAATTTTCCCCTTAGACCAATAATAGTGCAAGAACCATTTCAACAATGGGGAATATAATTTATAGGAGAAATTGCAGAAAAATCCATTGGTGGACACTTGTGGATTTTGGTAGCCACAAACTGTTTCACAAAATGGGTTGAAGCTATTCCTACAAGGAAGGCTACTAGTAAAGTGGCGGTAAATTTTTAATGAATAACATTCTGACCAAATTTGGTGTACTCGAGAAGATAATATCTTATAATGCAATTTGTTTTAGTTTAGAAGAATTTACAAATTTCTATATTAAATATGGGATTTCAATTTCATATTCATCCCCATATCACCCACAAGGTAATGGAAAAGTAGAATCCAAAAATAAGAGTTTAATGAAGATTATCAAAAGGGTGATAGAGAAGAATAAAAAGGCTTGGAATTCAAAATTGAGGCAAGCCCTTTGGGCTGATAGAGTGACCATTAAAAAGGCAACATGGAAGTCACCGTTCGATCTAGTTTATGGCCTTGAGGAAAAATGCCAACAAACAACCTCTTGCAAGTATATAAATTCATTCAAGAGTATGAGTATGATATCTCAAATGATATGAAACAAAGAATTAATACTTTGGTAGAGTTAGATGAAGTGAGAAGGGATGCACAGTAGAAAAACATGAAAATGTAATCGCAGGTCAAGAACTTATATGACAAAAGATCTTCTCCTAGGAATTTTGAGATTGGAAGCATGGTGTTGATGTGGAATGCCAAGGCTCAGGATAAGGGAAAACATGGAAATTTTGATGCCTTGTAGTTGGGTCCTTAATCAACAACACTTGAGCAGAAGATTCCTATTTCCTACAAAATTTGATTGGAGAACTTCTAAAATTGTTGGTAAATGGATAATTCTTGAAACCATACTTCACTTGAGGTATGTTCTATTTCCATGTACATTGTACTTTATGTATTTTCCTATGCATAGAGTTTGGTTTGTTTGGTTTTCTTGGTCTTTTGCCTTGTCTAAGCATCCCTTTGGTTTTGTTTCTCCGTTTTCTCTGCTTTGCTCCACCAAAGATTCATGGGATCTTGCTTTGGTCATGTTGAACAAACATCCCCAACATGAGCCACTGATAGGACTTATGAAATTTTTTGTGGTTCTAGTTATCCATTTCAAAATCATGAGTGGTCTAGTCATTTTCTGCAAACTAGGGTTTATCAAATCCTACATTTAGGGTTCACCAAAAGGATACAACCCTCTTTAAACCCTAGTGGTTTCATGCCTTACTTTCCTTTTAATCACTTGTTGGCATTTTATTGTTGGCTTCCAGTCTAGTTAGTCACAACTTGAGCCATCAATTCCATTCATTTATCGGTTTCGAGTTCCTAGTCTTCGTGGTCACTTGAGCCTTTTAAAAATACATTAAAATATTTCCTATGGGGTCATGAAATATTTTGTCTTAAGTCTAAAGTCTTTACTCCTAGGTCTAGATTTAAAATTATGTCTTAATATTCATTGACATAGTTATCACCCCCTTTTAACTCCCGAATTAAGTTCACGTGCCTTAAAAATGTCTTAAGTTACCACCACTTGGGTCCCACTATGCAACGTGTTTAATCCTCGTTGGTTCCACTAGCTTACGTTGCTTAAAATATTCATTAAAAAATGTCCACAAAATCATGGGAGGGCACCATGTGTCCAACCCATGCAATGGTTTATACCAGGCCTATAAAGGGCTTTTGGTAGGCCCATGATCTAAGGGTTACAAGAGTGCCATGTTGCACAATCCTAACTATTCTCCTCCATTCCATGGGGGAGCATTTGTGAAGACCTTGGTTGATCGTGAAATCGTGGGATGATGCCAAGTGGTAGTTTCTGAGCTGCTCAATGAAGGATTTAAAGAATGTCAATGATTTCACTAAGCATAAAGGAATACGAGAAAAAATAAAAGGCGTGCTTCTTGTAACATGTGGTAACATTTTGGCAAAGCTTAATGGAGACATTTTAATCTAGGTCACCCAAGTTGCAGAAGAATAAGCACATGGTGAAAATTTTCCTAAGTATAGGCAACACATAAGAAGGTTAACCACTGCACATAATGCGATGTGTGGCACCATCTAGAGGATTTCTACCATTCCACAAGCCTCGATCTGCTACCCCAGTGCATGAATGTAGAAATGCAAAGAGGTGACATGTGGACTCTACAGATGCTTTCAAAGATAGTGGGGCCCATGGTGACATGTAACAAGATCTTCCACATGGAAAGATTCTATTGGCTCATGATTCTTTTCAAATATAGCCAAGTTTTCAAACTTGATTGACTCCATTTGAGCCATCCAAACATATAGATCATCACCAAATCAATGATCAAAATTCAAAATTGAAAAAATAGGTAGATGAAGCCACCTTGGTTTGCGTGAGTGAAGAGTCATGGCAAACAAGATGCCATAGGGACCAAATTCAATGATTTATCCATAAAAGCTAGCTTTCACACATTATTACAAATTTCCAAAGCATTTAGAAGCATAAGGAGATCAAATTCAACAAAGTTCAAGCTCTCTGCATCAAAAATTAGGGTTTTTTCCATCCATGTAACTATAAGTTAAAATTTGCTCAATACTTGCTCAAATATCTACAAAATTGTATGTAATTGATAGTTTAAGTCCAAAGCTGCATTCGAGGGTTGTCTTAGGTTTGAATTCCATTGCTTGTAATAAAATTGTTCAGAATTTACCTTAGTCTCATTCTTAGTTGCATCTAAGCCCTAGAATTGCTCATAAACCCTAGTTTTCTCACACATTATTGCACAATGTTTCCTCCAAAATCACAAGCTTTTTCCTCTGGCCCAAAGCAAGCTTTCCATGATGACCTAATTTTCCAATTTTTTTTGTTCTACCACTCAAAATATTACAATACATGGACTTGGTGCAGACAAGAGTTTGGTTGATAGTTATCATGGGGTTTAAGATGTTGAATTGACTCCATTGGGATGAGATCTTTTTAAACATTGGTATGGGAAGAGAAATACCCATGTCCCCACATGCAACATGTGGAGACTTGAATTAGAAAAATTGGTTGTTCCCAATGTCTTCCTTGACATTGATCTACTCAAAGCCATGGAAAAAAAATATGATGATGTTGTTCAAGTTTTTATAACCTCGATGGGTAAAGTCATGGTAATGTTGGATGAAGAATCTATTGCATGGTTTTTAGACTCAACCCTTTTGCAAGAAAACCTATCAACTTGGTCAATTTCAAGAACCAATATGAGAAGAATAAGAGCTCATACAAAGCTCTATTATTGCCAAGATTTAGGGTTAAGGACTCTTAGAGGAAGACTATTAGAATATCCCCAATTGAACAAGAACCTTTTTAAGGTGGATAGCTTTGAGGGATACTTTTCAAAAACTTACCATTCACTATGTCAAGTGCTAAGGTTTGCACCTCTAGAGAGAATTCAAATTTCATTCATGCTCATGGTGGAAGACATCCAAAATACAATGGTCAATGATGAATTTGAATTTGCATCCTCCTTATGTGATGCTATTCATAAGGGCTTAGTCAACATCAAAAAGGGTGAAAAGGGGGAGAAGTTTTGGTGGTACTCTCTTTTATGCCACATATTTTCAGGGTTACAAATCAAAACAAAGGATAAAAATAAAATGAAGAACTCATTTCCTAGATGTGCATACATCTCCTAGATAGACACTGCCAACAATCAATCTTTATGGCTTTCACCAATCTCTATGCTTCAAAGATTATGGTTTATTTAAAGGGTCAGATGCCAAGAATTCCAAAAGAGATGCATGATTTCTTGAGGCTAGTTGAAGGAAGAATCGACTTGGGAATAAGCCACAATTGGGGTGATATTATAGCCTATTTTGATTGCACTATGTTGAGAGTGTATGGATTCATTCTATCTCCACATAATCTACCAAGGCATGTACCATTAAGAATTGTAATTTTGGAAGTGATATGACAATTTTCTAATGTTGAGGATTCCCATTTGGAAAATTAGAAGAAGGATCATTCTTTCTCTTTCTTACTGTATTTTTAAACTTTAAAATGAACAAGGATGGATGGAAACAAATTCCTAATTTTTTCAACCCATATAAAATGAAGTCGTCCAGGGCAAGGAGCTTTGATCCTGAAGGGTTTATAAAAAAACTAAGAATCAAGATCAATAGATCAAGGTTTTATCATGGCATTGATTATTCAAAGGATGCTAACAAAAACTATCTTGATGAGAAAGAGGTCCAAGATAGACAACATTCAAGAAATTTGTGGATGCTAAGAAGAAGGACCCTTCATTCAAGGGGATATAGACAGATATTGATGAATTGGTCTTGAGAATTTAGGCCATTTTATGGAACTTTGACAAAATTGTGGGTGAATAACCAAAATCCTAGGGGCAGGAAAAAGATAAAGGAAAGGATCTTGTGTTGGAGGAGAGGCCAACCTATTAACCTCCACCAAGGAAACCATATGTTTTTATAAGAAGTCCTAAGGGGATTGTAATGAAGGAGAAACCAAGAGCCTCTCCCTCTCCATTAGTTGAGTCAAGAGCTTCAACACCAATACGTCAAGCTCCGCTTCTCCACCACATAATGTTATTGATATAGATTTTCCACCAAGGGAATCTTCACCAAAAGGGAGAAGAGTTAAAAAGGAAAGACTTGTTGACTATGTTGGCATATGGCTTTGAGTGATTGTATTTTGGCTTCTTATATTGTCATTGATGGCAACTGGAGTTAGCAGTATGGTCTGCAGTGTTGAAGTTGCTGCTACCGACAAGATAAGTAAGAGTCTGTAATCTATCGGAAAAATGTATGAAGAACAAGACATCCGGTTGACAAGTCGATCTAAATACTTCACCGGATCACTATTCTATGGTGTGGATCCCCAAGGAAGCTTGTTTAGCACGTATGCTATCCTATTGGAAAGTTTTGTGGTGTCGTAATAATCGGAGTTCGATTTGAGAGATTCGAAAGAATGATTTATTGTTTATTTTCTCATTCTAGCCAGCTTGGTGTATATGGCGTGTTGCAGATGTATGTGGAGTATGTGTTTAGTTATTTCTTATGTTTGGAATTTTGGTTCGGGTCCCTACTATAGTCTAGCCGACTTGTGTGGGTGCGCATCAATTCTAACAGATGATTTGGGCCAACATAAAGAAAAGTATTATTTTTTGTTTTGAAGCCGACATATAATGAAATTCTTATTAGCGGGTATATAAAGGAGATCAAAAAATCATTTTAGTATGGTTGGATGAGGAGAGAAGCTCGTAAGGATCAAGAAGAGTGAAAAATGTAAGAGCGAAAAAAGAACAGAACAATTATATAAAGTAATATTAGAAGATCTGTCTGAACAACAAAAGGGTTTTTGTATGCAGAGCAAAGTAGAAGTGCGACTGGATAAGAGATCCGAAATCTAATTGTGTGCTTCATTGGAACTGAATCCAAGCATTTGTAGATGCTATACTCTCAGTTCAATTTTTTTTTGTAATCTCAAATGTATTTTGTAGGCAGTGAGCCTTCTCTTTTGAGTAGTGAGCTCTAGGCAGTGTGCCTGAATGCAAGTGCATTCCCCTTTTGTCATACTTTTAACAGAGTATACTTTGTGGATTAATCTCCACCATGTTTTTTCCCCTAACAGGGTTTCCACGTAAAAACATTAGTGTTATGGTGTTCCTTAATGTGTTTGCATGTTTACTTCTGTTTATATACTGTAAATGCTATTAAGGGTTTAGTTGTTGCTGTTGATAGTTTAAGATCTGATTTGAAAATCAAATATTGTGGAACACTGATTCACCCCCCCTCTTAGTGTTCCAAGTGTCCAACAATTGGTATCAGAGCGGGTTCCTCTTCTGAAGTTTAACAGCTTGACGTGGATCTTGAATTACAATGGACGCTAATGGTCTTCAACAACAACTTATGGTGGCACTTGATGATCTTGATCAGTCTAAAGAAGAAGTCATGGAACTAAAAGAAAATCTTGTGGCTGCCGAAAAATTCATTCAATCACTGAAGGATAAGATAAATGAGTCAAGGGAAAAGAGGAAGGGACTGTGTGATTAGTTGAAGCAAAAAGAAAGAAAAGGTCCGAATGATGTCCATCTGAATCAAACCCTAAGAGAAATAACCGAAGAATGTGAAAAGCTTGCTAAGGACAATGCAACTCTAAAGATTGAAATGGAATCTATGGTGATGAAGTTAACCAAAGAGTTTGAAGAAAGAAAGAAGAAAGAGGTGAATCTAGCCTAGTCCTTGAAAGAAAAATCCAAATAATGTATCAAAGTTAATAGTGAATTCATTCAGCTAGAGATTGAACTGCAACAATCCAGAAACAATGAACAAGAGCTTGAGAGATAGGTAGTTATTCTAAAAAATGAGCTACTACTGTAAATGAATTCAAAGATAAATTCAGGATAAGTTCTACTAAGCTTGATGAGATAACCAAAGGCCAAAAGGATACAAATGATAAGTGAGGTCTTGGCTATGAGAAGGGTGAGTGCTCTGGATCTGAATAGAAGAACCTTGAAAAGAAGTACAAAGGCAGAAGACATCCGGTAAGGCAACCCAATGCTCAGAAATTTAATGGATACTACTTTGTAATAAATTTGGTCATATTGCTTCTCAGTGTAGAAGAAAGATAAACCTTAGCACTCCATCATTTTCTGGTCAGTGTTTTAAATGCAAAAATTTTGGTCATAAGTCACTAGAATGCAAAAGTATGTTTGTCAGTGCAAGTAATATTAAATGATATACCTATGGAAGATTTGGACATGTTGCTAATCAATGCAAATCAAGAGGAAATTGGTGGATCAGATGGTATAGACAGAAAAATCCGGTATGCTACAATTGTAATAAAATTGGTCACATTGCAAGATTTTGTAGGAATAGAAACATGAATAAAGGAGGTTCACTCTATCAAGGAAGAAACCCACAAAAAGACAACAAAGGAAAGGAAAAAACATCTATGGAAGAGATAAGAGATCAGATGAAGAAAACTTGGGTAAAGAAAAGTGAATCGGATGAAGGCAGTAAGGCTATATCGGAAGCCCCCTTCGGTAATTCTTCCGACAATTGATTTCAGGCCAATGGCCTAAGGGGAGTTTTTCATTAAAATCTTCTGTCCCTCGTGTGAAGTTTGTTTCAAATAGCAGGATGCCGTCAGAAGCTGTGTTATTCAGTGTCAAATACATCTATAATCATTTGTTGAGTTGGGGAGTTGGGTGAAATGTTAAAAGTCCGAAGTTGGATTTTTTGCTTGCTGTCTAAGATCACAGTGCAACTGAAACTTCTAGGGAAACACATTTAATGCGACAAAAATTTAAGTGCATGAAGTTATAAAAGGGAAGTTGAAACCCTCATTTGACATCATGCATTGAAGGAGAACAGTTGGAGAGCTTTTTCAACAAAATTTTGAAGGAGTGAAGTCAATTTAGCGGCGAATTAACTAGGTATTTCTATTGCTTGTTAATTTCATACTTATTTTGGTGATCGGTTGAACCTTGCTCCATACAGAAAATGAAGCAAATCCAAGGATCATTAATTTTGGACGAATATAGTAGTCAAAAGATCAGGGATATAAGAAATTTGTTTTTAGCCGTCGAATTGAGAAGACTTGGAGGAGCGAAACACAAGAATTTGGATATTTGGGATGAATTCCCTCATTTCGTCAATGCGGAGGTAGTTTGGCTTATCCTAAACAAATTGGATGGAGATATTCTTACTCTGGATAAACCCTATCAGATTTCTAAGGATGTAATTAGAAATTTAACAGGTTTGTGCAAAGTTGGTGATGTTCCGAAAAATAAATCAATTCAAAATGCAGAGGTCGAAGCCCTAACTAGAATAACGGGAGATCAGAGGGATCTGGTGATTTCAACAATTAGAGATCCTTTAACAAGGTATATTACACATGGAATTTCATATAAAATCTTCTTTAGAAACCGAGAAGGATCAACCTCAACATGCGCAGTATATATTGCTCACAAAATGGTAATAGAAGATGAAGACTTTGACCTATGTGGTTTGATAAAGGATCAATTAATGGAGAATGTTCAATTGACAAAGGATATAGGCTACCCTTTCAGGTTTGGTACCCTAGCTACATGCATCATGGTGTATTTTCTAAACTATTTCCCTTTGAATGAAAATGTGGTATGGAAGGAAAACATACTGGTTTGCAGACAAATTTTTGGGCATTTCAACTCCTTTGAAAATGGTGAAAGAGTTTATGAGAAATTCTTTAGGAAGTTGCTATAAAAAATTGGTGTAAATGATATTCCTCATCCGGTAAAAATAGCTGAAATTGGATCATCCTACGGTAAGGCAGAGAGAAGGCAGAAGAGAGAAAGAGAATTGACTGGTGTCACCCCTTCGGCACCCATGTCAACAAAAGTTGAGGTAAAAGGAAAAGAACAAATGGTTGTGGATGTAGTCGATGAGGACTCTGAGGAATGTACTCCAAGAGAAGAACCAAAACCAGTTGAACCGGTTGTGGAAATTGTAGAAGAGAGTGATGATGAAGGTGCTCTGTTTAAAGCTAAGATATTGTAGATTATTCAGGATGAAGACAGTATGCAAAAGATAACTGATATATGGTTGAATGGACCATCCTATGAGTAGGATGTCATTGAGGAAACTCTAGGAAGATAGTTTTTTGACAACAACATTGAATTAGAGAGTCTACAAAATGTTCTTCTAGAAGAGCTGATTGTGTGTGTCAAGGATGCTATAGCCTCTGTGCCTCTGAACAAAAAAGAGGAGGAAATAATCTCTCATTTGAAGATGCAATTTAGACTATCCCTTGCTAAACTAAAGAAGAAAATGAATGAGCTGAGACAATGCATTGACTCAGCAAAAAAGATATACAACTATTGTCTTAGGTGGCCCCATTTGGTTGGCAAGTACAAGGACAAGTTGGAGGAAATTGAAAATGAGCTTGTCAGACTCGGTCAAGATTACAGTATGCTTTTGGACAAGGATGAAGAAGTCAAGAAAAATATTCATGGTATACAGGTTGAGCATGAAAAGGTTCACTCTACTAGAAATACTCTTATGGATGCTTTCTGGAAAGTGAAAGATCATATCGAATGCAGGTTGGAGCAAATGTTAGAAATTATAAAGGAAGGAGAAAAATTGGGTAATGCCATTACCATTCCTGAATCCCTTGTTTGGATTATCAATAGGACATCAAAGAATAACAACTTGATTATAGCTATTGGGATTGCAATGGAATCCTGGAAGAAATTTCTTCTGAAAATGAAAGCTAAGTATAAAATAATCTTCTGATTTGTGTAGCAGTTTTCCAAATTTTGGTCAAAGTGGGAGTAAAGTTTTGTTTTAACAAAAGGAGTGAAGTGAAGTAAACTATTAAAGGATAGTGAAAGTAGAGGAAGTTTTGTCATTGATGTCAAAGGGGGAGAGAATGTGGTGAAAAATGCCTTAACATCCAAAGGGGGAGCAACAATTTTGGTGTTGATGAGTTTTTGAGTATTGACACTTAGTCATTTTTCACTAAGTGTTGCCATCAATGCCAAAGGGGGAGATTGTTGGCATATGGCTTTGAGTGACTGTCTTTTGGCTTCTTGTGTTGTCATTGATGGAAACTAGAGTTAGCAGTATGGTCCGCAGTGTTGAAGTTGCTCCTACCGGAAAGATAAGTAAGAGTCTGTAATCTACCGACATAATGAATGAAGAACAGGACATCTGGTTGACAAGTCGATCTAAATACTTCACTGGATCACTATTCTATGGTGTGGATCCCTAGGGAAGCTTGTTTAGCACATATGTTATCCTATTGGAAAGTCCAAAATGGGACACATTGGCCATTTGGGATCGTTCCCCAAACACAAAGAAGCCAATAGTTATTGAGCTTTCCGGTGACTTAAGAGTAGGGCTAATAATTAAAAGAGTATCAAATACATCTGTAATGGAGGCAACCATATTGTTTGTTAATGTTGCCCATTTTAGCAAGGAAACAATTAAATATCTACAGGAAAAACATGAACAAGCCCTCAAAAGGTATCAGGATTGATAAGTCCAGCCATTAGATAGTTTTCTTATATTTTATACAAGTTCAAAGACATTCTCAGACATTTATCTTATACATATCCCTACAATATGCTATCTTTTATGGTTGTTATGCAACCTTGAACCTGATTTAAAGTATATGGAAATATGGTTATGATGTGATGGTTATTGCATAATTTATGTGTGGATATGTATGAAATGTAATTGATATGTGTGCTTAGCTATGGTTGTTAGTATTGTGTGCATGTTTTGTGAACTAACTCTTTACAACTAGAGGAGGTAGACTGTAGCCTGCAGTAATTCCGAGGTGCAACCTGCAGCCAAAGGAGTTCCTAGACAACAAAGTAGGGGAGGTTCTAGAATACGTTGAGCACCACAACTACAACATGGATGCACTTAATGGAGATGATTGTGCATCATTATGACGTTCAATAAAGATGCTAAAGGAGAAGAACCATGTTGTAGATAGGAGTCTAGCATGACTTATTCAACCAATCCATGTTCCATTTCTGTTACAGAAGAGTCTCAATCTTACTTGGACTCTTCTTCCCTTTTTTAGTTATAGATTGCTAAGCCTTTATCACACTCTGATATATAGGGAGTGGTGATTTATGGTATCAGTTTAGAGTCCTTATTTTAATAAACTTCCCCCGTTCCTATGTGTATAACTTGGTGGTTGAGGTATAAAGAGTTAGTTAATTTTGTTCAAGAGTAGATATATTTTCTAGATATTTTTCCAATTAATTTGTTGTTCTTGCATAGACAATGTTTATTGTTCAATCATTATTTCATGAATAAGATAGCTTAGCAGAACCTTATGTGATAATTTGAAGTTGTACAATGAATGTTTTGTTTTATTATGATTATGTTAATCTAAGAAGCTAGATTTGAGTTAGATCAATGGAGGCAGTCACTTGAGCAAGGGCCACTCAAGGTAATTATTCCTCACTTCATTTTCTGTGTAGTTACTCTTTTTGTAGCAGTTATTTCATAAATGCATGTTAATTAGATTTCTTAGGTTATTCATGAATAATTCTTGTTTCACATTTATGCCTTAGATTTATTAAGTTTGTTGTACTTCAGAGTGTAGGTTTATTTATCAGTATCAGTTAATTTACCGCATTCATTTCTTAACAATAATTAGTTACAGTCTTATACTGTAGGTAGATGTAGCAATAGTGACAACATTACTTCTGTTACTATTATATAGTTTTATGATTCTTTAGAAAGTTTAACACCTATACTAGGATGAATCAGGTAGTTCTAAGTATTTGAAAGCACATACAGTGCCAGTACCATCACAAGCTTACCAGCCTTGGTCGATAATTCAATGAAGGTTTTTCCAAAGGTTCAAGTGGACTGTTTATCTAGGTTTTTCCTCTAAATTTTGTGATTTCCACCAAGTTACTAGATATTAGTAGTGACTCTACATTTTTGACGCCATTGTCAAGGATGGTGATACTTTCAAAGATTATTTTCTATTATTTCCAAGCTTTCCTAGTTTAGAATTGGTTTTCAATATTAGGACTATTAGGTTTTATCTTTTCAAATACTAGAATATTTCACTAACATTGTGCAGGAGTCGTTGCTATACAAAGTCATACCTATTGTATGCAGAGGTAGAGAGATGTCTTGGGAAGATTCCTCCTCTCAAATCAACAAGCTAGATCAGATATTGGTGACCATAGCGATCAGAGTGAGGGTATTCCCAAAGAATAACTTTCCCTTTCACCAACATCTACTACAAACACAAAGGGGACCTTCCAAACAATGGCTGATGTAGCAGTGGATGACCACCAGAGAATGTGACTTCTGAATTTCCAATAACCAACTAGGAGAGGGCTACTATGCTGAAGAATATACCTCCTTCAACATTACTAGTCTTCTATGGTTTGGTAACTAAAGATCCATACACATTCTTGTTCGATTTTGATGTCCTATTTAGGAGCTATGACTACACAATTGATGCTCATAGGCTCAAGCTATTTCCTATAACTTTGAAGGATGCTACCATGATATAGTTTATGGGATTGGGAAGAGATGTTCTAGATTGGAACACCATAAAAACATAATTCTTGGAAAAATACCAAGATTATTGTAGAGGAATTGATAGGAGAAAATATGATATTTTTAGAATGACTCAGAAAGAGGATGAACCTTTGGAGGATTATGTAGAAACGTTCCAATTCTACTTGAAGAAAAACCCATAGAATAGACTCTCAAAAGAATCCCCGAAGTTTGTGTTTTTAAGAGGAGTCAATGATGATTGCATGGATGCCCTCAATCTTGTTGAGCAATGGGATGCGTCTCAATTGCTCTTTGAAGATATATGAAAGGTCTGTAGAAACTATTCTAGGACCTTTACCAAAAGGTCAAGGGGGGGAAATAACATCTACCATTGGCAAGACATGTAATAGGGTTTCAAGGGTGGAGTTAAATAACCTACTATCCAACATGAATATATTATAAGTCATCTAGTTATTCAGTTGGACACTCTACATGTAAAGAAGATGCCCCAATTGTAGACAAAGAAAATCCAACTGCAAGTGTAAAAGGGTGGAAAGTATTATAGAAGACAAATCAGAGAAACTGGATTTTCAACCATTAGAAGGTGAAGATGGACAACTTTTCTATATTGCACAAAGAAGGCCATGAAAACCAAGACAAGGTATGCCACAAGACCCTTTAAATTTCAATACATTTTTTCCAATTGGTAATCAAAATTTCTCTGGTTGGAATTCTCAGCCTTGGCCAAATAACCAAAACCAATGGAAAAACCCTCAGCCATGGAAAAACCCTTGGAAAAACTAGAACTAGCTGTAAATCAGGGTAAAATTATCAAGGTTACATAGCAAAGCATATAAATCAAACCCTAATAAACAATGAAGTACAAATAAGCATAAAGACATAAAATATAAAACAATATTACCAAAGAGTCTTCATGCCACCATTGATTCACCTCCATTGCACTTCTCCATTTTTCTTAATATGAATAATTTTCAGATTTGAGTATGCAAATAGGCCTAATGACAATGACAAAGCAAAATATTGAAGATTATGATTGACTAGAATGTACTTTACTTGATAGCTAAGTTGACAAGATAGCAAGATGTCTTTAGATAACTTGTGGATGCAATAGACTAGATAGCCAGAGGTAACTTGAAAATGAAAAAATAGATGCCTTTTATAGAATGTAAATTTTTTCATGAAGGGCTAAGATTGAAAGGCTAATTTGACTTAAAGATCAATGGCCAAGAATAAGAGATGCAGTATGGAATAGGGTTAGGGAAAAAATAGGGCAACTGATAAGGATGAAGGGTTAGGATTGAATTATAAAATAATTCAATCAAGGGTGTAAAATGAATGAGATGTCAAGAGATAAGATTTGATGTGGAAGATATGACTGGCACAAACAAAGAGGTTGTAGAAGAAATTTAAATGAATAATTAAATAATAACAATATTATTTAATTATAGAAGACGTGACATGTTGACCTTTTAAATTTAAATAATAATTTAATTCAAAATTGAAAGAGAGAAGACCAATTAAATAAATAAAATTTATTTAATTTATGACAAAGAGGCTAATGAATAATTAAATAATTAAAATAATTATTTAATTATAGTTGAAAAATGACAAGACAATTAAATGAATAAAAAATATTTAATTGTAGTAGAAAGGGACATTAGTGACGTAATTAAATAACTAAAATTTATTTAATTAATCAAAGAAGAAATAAAGATAGAAATGAATTAATTAAATAATTAAAATTATTTAATTAATAGAGGACATATGACATTTGGAAATAATTAAATAATTAAAATTATTTAATTATCAATGATGAAAAGGGAAAATGATGAAGAATTTAGCAGTCACAGGCCTAGGAGAATTTTTAGTGTCTACATTAGCAACAACCAAATGTATGACCACAACAAAATTTCCAAGGTGCCAATTATAACCCTTAATGGATAATGCAACAAAATCAGTGGAAACCATAATGGCAAAAGGGCCAACAGTGGCAACACTAAAATGTGAATTATCAATAACCTTTGATGCCTTCTCAGCCACAACAACAGACCATCATGTCCAATCCATGAAAACCAACATATCAGCCACCAAGACCACCACAATTACTTGCCCAACCTGCACCTAACCCCAATAACAAGCTTTCCCAACAAGCATATACTAATGAGGCTATACAATACCACCCTAGTTATGGGGTAGAGGTGAGTGATGTCCACCTCAAGTCAAGGAAAACACTGGTTGGGCCTTCATCCCCTCAAATCATTGAGATGGAGGATGAGGAACCCACAATTGAAGCTTTAGACAATTCACCTTTGGAGCTTGGATCAAATCATGTAAACCAGACTATCTCAAGTCTAGAGCCTCCATTCCCTGAGCAATTATCCATTCAAAAACATCATACCCAAGTTGAGACAAACCTATTGGGTGAGCTTAATGATGTCATTATCAAAATTCCCCTTATTCAAGTAATCAAGGATATCCCAATCTATACCAAGATAGTAAGAGACATCTTAAGAAACCAGGGAGAAAGAGGAAGGACCCTCAGATAGTTCATGTCCTAAGGAACCTTGATGATATTATGCTAGGGAATATAACTATCCCTAAATAAACAGACCCTGGAAGCCTAGTAGTGGATGTCAAGATAAATGAGACTCTTATCAAGGACACCTTGATTGACTTAGGGGCAACCATTAATTTCATGACTAAGGAGACAGTGCAACTACTTTAGCTAGCTAACCTTAGACCTACACCAACTATTTTATAGTTGGCATATAGGTCAATAGTGAAACCTAAGGGGATCATTGAAGACTTAGTCATAGCATTAGATTCATGGGAGTATCCTGCATATTTCATAGTCTTGTAGCCAAAAGGTCAACCTTGCAGGATATCCACTTATTTTAGGCAGACTATGGTTAGCAACAACTGATTCATTCATAGGTTGAGGTTTTGGAACTTGATAATATCAAATGGGACTGTAACCAATAAATTGGTTCTCTATCCACCAACCTAACCTCATGAAAATCTAGAGAAAACTATATGGCATACCTTGGATGAAGAAGACCACTATTCCATGTGAACTCTCATAATAATAGAACACAACCCCTTGTTGACAAGCCAAGATGATGATGACTTAATTGACCATATCATACAAAGAAACTATGGTAGGGACCCACAACAACAAGACTATATTTCATGTCTGTAGGATGTACTACAAAATATTATACCTACAAATTCATTAGAAGAAGTATCCCAACTATTCCATTCTCTTTTACCACAACAACATGTCCCCAACATTAATGGAATTGATATCTCATTTGTACAATCATAATCCAAAACATGGGAAATCATGCAAGGTAAAACACTAAACATCAACAATGGATTAACTAAAAACAACAAAATTCCCTGAACACTATATTGCAGACACACACAACAGCCTTTGCATGGGCTACCATGACATGAAGGGGATTGATCCAGACCTGTGTATGCATAGGATCTACATAAATTATGGTTTCAAGCCAATTAGACAACCCCAAAGGAGAATGAACCCTGCCTTAAGAGAAATAGTTAATACTGAGCTACAAAAACTACTTGATGCACATGCTTCATTAATCCTATTTTTGATAGTCAATGGGTGTCACCATTAGTTATTATTCCTAAGAAAGGAGGAAAATGTAGGGTATGTGTGGATTATAGGGAACTAAACATAGCCACTATAAAAATATCACTTCCCCTTACCTTTCATTGACCAAGTGCTTGATTCCCTAGCAAGAAAAAAGTACTTCTCCTTCCTAGATGGATTTAGTTTTAGTGGCTATAACCAGATAAAGATAGCTCTAGAGGACCAAGATAAGAATAAATTTACATTCCCTTGGTGTACATATGCCTATTTTGTTCTTCGCTTTGGACTATGTAATGCCCCAACCACTTTCTAGAGGGTAGTGCTAAGTATCTTCTCAAATTATGCTCATGATTCAATGGAAATGTACATGGATGACTTCACTACCTATGGAGAAACATATGAAGATGCACTCAACAATCTAGAAAAGGTTTTGAAAATTTGTAAAGAACATAATATATCATTGAGTCATTAGAAATGTTTTATGATGATGACTCAAGGGATTGTTTTAGGGAACTTTATATCAAATGAAAACATTCAAGTGGATCCCAACAAGATTGAGATCATCTCTACACTTCCTGTACCATAGAGACAAAAATATGTAAGGAGGTTTTTGGGACACACAGGTTACTATAGGAGGTTCATTCAAGACTTCAATAAAATTGTAGCACCCTTGTTTGTTCTACTCACCAAAGACATAGAATTTGAATGGATTGCAGAATGTCAACACTCCTTTGAAGCACTTAAGATAGCTTTGACACAAGCACCTATCTTGAGAGGGACAAATTGACACTACCTTTCCACTTACACACTAATGCTTCTACTTTTTCTATAGGAGTAGTATTGGGACAAAAAGAAGGTAACAGGAGGATGCTATCTACTAAATCAACAAAAACTTACAAGGAGCTGAACTTAACTACACTGTCACAGAGAAATAAATGTTGTCAATTTTTAATGCTATCAACAAGTTTAGGCATTATATTACTGGCTATCCAATCTTTATCCACATAGATCATGATACAATTAGGTACCTAATGAAAAAACTTTTGGTTGGGGGGAGACTAGTTAGATGGCTGCTCTTACTATAGGAGTTTGACATAACAATAGTGGATAAGCTAGGGAAAGCTAATGTGGTGGAAATTTTTTTGTCTAGATTGCCCACACAAATAGAATAAGGTGTTATGGGTGACTCTTTTCTAGATGAGAAATTGTTTAATACTACTATACAAACACCATAGTTTTTTGATATTGAAAATTACTTAGTGGTAGGGCAGATACCGCCACATTTCTCTCCTAGAGAAAAGAGATAGTTGGTGCATAAAAGCTTTCCATATTCTTGGGTAGATGGTTACCTATTCTACATTGGTCCAAATAATATCATGAGAAGACGTATAAGAGAAGATGAGGTCTTTGAAATTCTAAAATATTGTCATGATGATCCCAATGGGGGTCACTTTGCAGCCAAAAGAACAACATTTAAGATCTTAACAACAAGTTAGTATTGGACAACTCTCCATAAGGATTCAGTAAAGTATACTAGGATTTGTGACAAATATCAGAGAATGGGAAAACCAACAAAGACAAATGAGATGCCTTTCCAACCACAGATGGCACTAGCACCATTTGACAAATGGGGGCAAGACTTTACTGGCCCAATTTCACCAACATCTAATAACAAAGAGTATATTTTGGTTTGTACAAATTATTTAACAAATGGATTGAAGTCAAGGCATTACAGTTTGCAAGAGATGGGAATGTAGCTAAGTTCTTGTATGAAGACATATTTACTTGGTATGGAGTACCTAGAGAAATTGTAATTGATCAAGGTCCCCAATTTACTTCTAAACTCATTTCTAAATTGGTTGAAGAGTGTGAAAAAAGATAGAAAATCAACTCCTTATCATCCCCAAGCCAATGTGTAGGTGGAGGTTACAAACAAAGAGATTGAGAATATTTTGACCAAAACAATGCACATTCACAAAAAAGACTAGGCATCTAGATTACCTGAAGCAGTGTGGTCCTACAGAACAACATGGAAAACAACTACAAGTTTCACACCTTATGAACTAGTGTATGGTAAAACAATAGTTCTTCCAATAGATTTTGAATACAAGAAACTTAGGACAATAGTGGAACTAGAAATGGATTTGATAGCAACTTATAAGGAAAGGCTACAAAATCTAAATGGGTTGGATGAAATTAGAATGGAGGCCATGCATCACACAAAGATAATTCAAAAATAAAGGACCGAATGGGATGATTAGTTCATCAAGAGTAAAGAATTCAATATGGGTGATTGGGCTTTACTGTATGATTCCAGATACAAATATTATAAGGGGAAGCTATATTCTAGATGGTTGGGACCCTATGAAATCCAACAAGTATTCCTAAATGGGTAAGTCAAACTAAAAACCATAGATGCAGTTAGATTCTCACTATTATTCAATGGACACAGATTGAAGATATACAAGCAACCAGCTTAAAAGGATGATTTTCTTCTTTCTCTAATACATCAATATGGTCAATTTAATGGTTCTAATATAGAGATGATATCACAAGATAATAAATCAACAACAAATACTACCGGTTGTCATAGTTCTCAGCATATGAGCTAAACAAATCACCTCCTAAGGGAACTTAGGTATAATTCCTTATCCTATTTCACATACACACACAACACAAGTGCCATAATCCACATTTTTCTTGAAGACCACTTCACTATCCAGTAGGGACATAAAGCATCATAAATAAAAGATGCCACAATTCAGTTTGGGACCTATTGATGAAGGTACCTACCTGTCAGAGAATTCAAAAATTTGCACCAAATTAATTCGAACTCATCCATATTTATTTCACTTTTTCATGCACATGCAGCCTTAAGGATATCATATCACTACATGTAGCTTGATCACTTCACTCCATGTTTCCTATTTCAAACTTCACGCATTCGAACTGTCAGTTACCATCAATCATACTTACTGCATCCTTTCATCACACACACCAACCTATCATTTATTTCATCACACTTTTCAATTAACTAATGTCAAATCAAACTCATGTTGTGGACACTCTTCCTACAACTTCACACACACAAAGTTACGTTCATATCATCCGATAGGTACACATACTAATCTTCCATAATTAACATGAATTCTCAATGCTTTCATTATGTACTCACATTTAATTTAGCATGCTTCCTATTCATTAATCTTATTTCCATATTCATTAATCATACCCTCCGTCTAGTCATATGTATTGAAGTGAGGTCACTTCAAGATTTTAAGTTGGGGGGGAGATAGTATATATCCCAAAATTTTGTTTTTGCCACCAAAAGCAAAACAAAAAAACATACAAACCCTTTTTTCCTTTAACCTTTCTGCACCTACAACCTTTTTGTTGTCAATTCCCTAAATTCTGAGCCAATTTGAAGCCAACTCAAGTCAAGTTAAGCTGAAATCAAGGAGAGAAGGGTATACCAATTGAATTTGCAGTAAAATAAGTGCATGCAAGTGTAGTAGATATAGAGGGTTTGTGGGTGGTTGTATCAAATTTTGAACTGAATTTCTAGAGTTTTGAGCAGAGTGAGGATATTTCATTGTGGGAGGTGATATTGTGAGAAGGGAACCATCAACACACAAGAAAATATTGGAGGACACGTTAGTTCTGCCCATTTTCACAAGAGAAGGATGGTTGGACTAATTTTTGAAGTTGATAGAGTTTAATGAAGACATGACAAGGAAATTTACAATGACATTATGTCATGATGAAGCCTTTGTCAAGGGCTTGAGAGTGGACACTTCAAAGGCTACAATTGCAAAAGTGTCTATTCTATCGAGGAATGGAGCTAAATTACCTATTAGAGTGAATGAAATAGATGCCAGGGATGAGTTTAGGGAGGTAGGAGAAAACCTTGATTCATCATCACAAGGTACAAAGAGATTGTTACTTCCATGGGTATGGGCCTCTTGTGCTTCTTATATTATTAAGTATATCACTTGTGATAGTAGACAATCCCTCCTATATATTGTGATTTTTTAGTTACTAATTCATCTATCATAATAGATTGGTCAATATACCTAATTTCCTTTACAATATGCTAAAAAGAATAGGGTTTGAATACCAAAGGAAGAAAAATAATTCATATTTTTCATTCTACTATTTGGTAATCTTGTTAGTGAAAAGGAGATTTAGGGTTTAGTATCCATAGGTGTCTTGGGATATTTTTTCAATTTGTTAATACATTAACAAAATTCTTGAGGAACCAACAGTTCTAGAAAACCTAGTCACTTGTTGCATCTCTGATAGGGAGGGGGTTGGAGGAATCAATCACAAATTCCTGCTCTAGGTCTTGCTTGCAAGACCTCCTTGGTGTTCTGCTCCACCACCTTAACCTATAGGTCCCTTTTCATGTTTAGGTACCCCTGGTTCTCCTGTCCAACCCCACTGCTATCACAAATTAACCAACCAAGTCACTCTTGGTGCAAAAACTCTAACACTTCCTTAGCCTTTAATCTGCCCTAAAGACTAACTATACCTCCAAAGTTTGAACTTTGACTTGTAGGGGTGTGGAGGTGTTTTAACACATTGCAATCCATCCAATTTTGATTCTTAAGCATCCTCCTATCTCCATTTCTTGGTCGCTTTCTTCAAACCCTCAATTAGGGTTAAAAAAGGCTACTAGCCCAAGAGCCCCAATTAGGTCTCCCTCTCCGAGTAAACTGATTGTCTCTCTCAATTTATCCAAAGAACCACCAATATTTCTTTGGGGTTCTTGCTTCTAATGGAAACCTCTCAAGGATTTTTGAGGTCTTGAGTCTTCATCAGCCGTACAAGGCCTCAACTTGAAATTAGGAAAAATCTAGGGTTTTCAAGCCTTTTCTGGCTGCTTCCAATCTGCTAAATATTTCACCAACCTAATGTGTTAATGGAGCTTCCTCCTGATTACCAGACCTTGGTAAGACTTCTATCTACCTTCTCAAAAAGGAAAGCCAACAAAATTCATTCACTCCTGCAAGATATGTGCTCTGCACTCCTGGTCTTCCCTAACCGGACTCTTCCTAGCTCACCTAGGGCAAGACTTTGCTAACAGCTCCTGTACACACACAAACCCTAAAACCTACCATATGTACACAAATGGAGTCTAGTCACTATTCCCAAAGGTCCATACAATTTGTACGGTGGGAAAGTGAGTTAAATCTCCATTTTCTCCAAACTGCCTGGTTCAGACCAGCAACAGAGTGGAATCAAACTTATTTACAAATAGTGCTTGAAAAATGAACAAACAAGCTAATTAATGACACACAAAGCTTGTATCCTAACCACACTACATCCTACGTTCAAAACAGTAACAAATTTAATCCATTAACACTCTATTTTGAAGCAAAAATCAGAAAATAACTCTCAAAACACTGTTTTCCTTCAACTTCACAAAATTTCACCATAATGTCAATGCTTCTAACCCTGCTCTCAGGTCAAGGCACACCTTATATAGGGTACCTAAATCAGTTATTCTCTCTTGGTCGGACATGTAAGCTATCAAGTGGCAAAGTTTTAAAACGCACTGTGTTTTTCAACTTTTGCCAAATTCTAGAAAACAAAGTAAGGTGAGTTACTAGAATAATCCATCCTTTCACAACTTCTATCCTAGAGCTCAAAAAAATCCTTAAGCTATCTCCTCAACTCAATGGTCAACATGACCTTTGTGAAAACATTGCAAAAACAAAACTTCATTCTAGACTTCCTAACTGGTTAGTGTTTCCTAGGTGCTCCTGCACCATTCTCCCCCTCCCTGCACAAACACTAAGGAATGTGAGGAGAGATCAGTGACACATCAATGCCCTGCTTCTTGAACTCAGCTTCATCTACCCAAGTAGCCTCAGATTCTGGCTTGTCCTTCCACTCTATAAGATGCTCCATGTACACCTTATGCCTTGTAGATTTCTTCACTCTTGACTCCAAGATTCTTTCTGCCTGAAGCTTGTCTGGAGTTGGTAAGGCTATTTTGTTGACATCCTTGAAGATATCCCTGTTGTTCTGATCCATGTCATTGACTGTTCCTTTATATCTGATCAGATCAGCTACATTGAACATTGGAGAGATCCCTAAATCTGTAGGTAACTCCACCTTGTATGCATTTTTCCCATACTTGGCTAACACCTTGCATGGTCCCACTCTTTTCATTTGCAATTTGGTTGAGGTACCCTTCTGCAACCTGGATTTGTTGAGGTGAACCATGACATAGTCTCCTACTGCAAATTGCAAATCTTTTCTTGACAAATCTACCTTATCCTTCAACTTTTGTGTAGCCTCGGTGACTGTCTTCTTTACCTGCTCCTGAATCTTTTTCATGGTCTGAGTGAAGTCCTTTGCATGTCCACTCCTATGCTCCATAGCTCCAAGATCTCTGAGTTCACACACACCTCTTGGGTGCATCCCGTACACTATTTCAAAAGGACTCTTCCCTGTGGTCCGGTTCACACTGTCATTGTATGCATACTCAGCCTGTGAGATAACCATGTCCCATGTCTGTCCATACTCTTTGGTTAGGCATCTTAGAAGGTTACCTAACACCCTATTAACCACCTCATTTTGTCCATCGGTCTGAGGATGGTAAGCTGATCCAAAAGACAGGTTGGTACCTAATCTTCTCCATAGAGTCTTCCAAAAATTACTCATAAACTTCACATCCCTGTTCGAGACAATGCTCAAAGGCAATCCATGATCCTTACAATTTCCTTGAAGAAAAGATGAGCAATGTAACTAGCATCATGTGTGGTCTTGCAAGGAATAAAGTGACTCATCTTACTGAATCTATCTACCACCACATAGACACTATCAAACCTTGTTTTTGTCTTAGGGAGTCCTACAACAAAATCCATGCTAACACACTCCCATGGTCTGTTGGGAATGGGTAGAGGTTGAT
This sequence comes from Sequoia sempervirens, assembly GCA_007258455.2. NCBI lineage: Eukaryota > Viridiplantae > Streptophyta > Pinopsida > Cupressales > Cupressaceae > Sequoia > Sequoia sempervirens. The sequence continues at coordinate 4,451,105 of VDFB02000015.1, read as the reverse complement.
ACAAACCTGCATTGCTAGCTCCCCCTTTGGCTTTCATACAAACTACACACTGCTCCACATACCTCCTGACATCCCTTGGCAACTTGGGCCAATAGTAAAACCTTTGCACTAGTTCCATTGTCTTGTTGATACCAAAATGACCACTAAGACTACCATTGTGCTTTTCTTGGATAAGATTCTCTCTCATAGAACCTTTTGGCACACACAACTAATTTCCCTTGAATAACAATCCACTTTTCCATGTATACTCTGAGTATTGACTATGAAAATGATTCTCAAAGTCAGAACATACCTTGTAGGCCTCTGAGAAGTCTTCATATTCACCATAGAGATCCTTGAAACTCTCTATTCCAATGCTCTTGATCTGTATCTCTTGCACTGTCAGCAATCTTCTACTGAGTGCATCTGCCACCTTGTTCAACTATCCCTTCTTGTGCTTGATGGTGAAGGTAAAAGCTTGGATGTATTCCATCCATTTCAAATGTCTATTGCTCAATTTCTCCTGAGTATTGATGTAGCTAAGTGCTTGATTGTCAGTAAACACCACAAACTCTTTGGGTAGGAGATAATGCCTCCACTTCCTAAGTGACTGCACTAAAGCATACAGTTCTAGGTCATAGGTAGAGTACTTTGTCTTAGCTTCATTGAGCTTTTCACTAAAGAATGCTACATGCCTGCCTTCTTGGCTTAGCACTCCTCCTACTGCAACTCCACTAGCATCACATTCCATAGTAAACAACTTGTCAAAACTAGGTAACAAAAGTATAGGTTGAGTTGCCACTTCTTGTTTTAGTTTCTCAAAACCTTTCTTAGCTTCTTGAGTCCACCTAAACTTAGTTTTAAGCCTCCTTTGATTGTATCTAGGACTGGTGCACACATGCCACTAAAGTTCCTTATGAATTTTCTATAAAATTGAGCCAATCCATGAAAACTTCTTACCTCTGTCCTTGTGGTTGGTGTAGGCCAGTTTAGGATGGCTTTCAGCTTGCTTGGATCCATCTTCAATGATCCTTGGGATACTACAAACCCCAATTACACAAGCTCCTGTTTAAAGAACTCACATTTCTCTAGATTAATGACTAACTTCTCCTCTTGCAATCTTCTAAGAACCAACTCCACATGCTTTAGGTGTTCCTCTGTTGTCTTGCTGAATATGAGTATATCATCAAGATATACCACCACAAATATCCCTGTAAAGTCTTTGAGTACTTCATTCATGAGCCTCATGAATTTGCTAGGGGCATTAGAGAGGCCAAACGGCATAACTCTCCACTCATACAACCCATCATTTGTCTTAAAGGTTGTTTTCCACTCATCTCCATCCTTGATTCTGATCTAGTGATATCCACTCTTGAGATCCAACTTGGTGAAGTACTGAGCTCCCCCAAGAAAATCCATCAAGTCCTCAATTCTAGGAATAGGGAACCTGTACCTGATTGTGATTCTATTTATAGCCCTAGAATCAATACATAATCTCCACTTACCACCTTTCTTAGTTGCTAAGACCACTGGTACTGCATATGGGCTGATGCTCTTCCTAATCAATCCTTGATCCAATAACTCCTGCACTTGTCTAGCTACCTCTAGGTTCTGATCTGGTGTAAGCTTGTAAGCTTCTTTGTTTGGCAATGAAGCCCCTGGTATGAAGTCAATCTAATGACTAATGGCTCTCTTTGGAGGTAAAGTTGCAGGTGTTCCATCACTCACTATGTCCTTATACTTCTCAAGCAATTTTTGGACTGCTTCGGATATGACTATTTTCTCAGTCTTGTCCTCTCCCTTGGGTTGCGCCATGACCACATATCCTTCACCTCCTTGATGTAGGTTGTTAATGAACTCTTTGCCACTGCTTAATAAGACACTAGGGGTCTTTGACTATCCTTCATTTGATAGTGACTGCAACTTAAATGTCTTTCCATCCTTTTTGAATGAGATAGTGTTGGCTCTTCCATCATAGATGGCACCTCTGTCATACTACCATGGTCTGCCCAATAGAAGATGGCATGCATCCATGGGTAGTACATCACAAATCAACTTGTCTTTGTACCCTCCAATGGAGAACTCCACCATTGTTTGTTCATTGACAAGAACACTTTGTCCTTTGTTCAACCATGTCACCTTGTAGGGATTAGTGTGGGGTACCTTTTCCAACTTCAATTTCATCACTGCCTCCTCTGAGATTATGTTTTCAGTAGACCTTGAGTCCACTATAACCTTACACAACTTTCCAAGTATTTTACACCTTACTCTAAATAAGGCTCTTCTCTGTTTTGGCTCTTCCTTGACTGGTTCTCTGATCAAAACTCTACTAAACATCAGATTCTCCCCCACTTTTGATTCAATGTGACTAACCTCTGGTGATTTGACACTCATGTTGTCCTCTTGTGCATATTCCACTCTCTTCTCAGTATTTGATGAAGATGCTTTCTCCAGGAACCTATAGGCTGGATGACCCACTTGACCACAGTTATAACATTTCATATTGGCAAAGTATGAACTACTTCTGCCTGCTCCTCTTCCTCTATTTGAACCTCCTTGAGGTCCTCTACCTCTGTTATATCCTCCTCTAGAAGTTGTTTCACCTCCATGCTCTGTGAGTTTAGACTCTCCTTGGTTTCTTTGTTCAGTCCCTCTACCTTGGTATCCACCTCTATGTCCTCTTTGATCTCTGCCTTTACCTCTGCTCTTAGAAGTCTGTTCTTGTTTCCTCTTACTCCTCTCCTCAATCTTAATAGCCAATTGATAGAATTGGTGCACTGTTTTGGGACATATAAGAGTCATCTCCTCTTGAATGTTCCACTTCAAACCGTTAAGATACCTAGCTACCTTGAGACTTTCATCCTCTGTCACATTAGACCTCATACAAAGTTTTTGGAACTCCTCAGTATAAGTGTTCACATCTTGGTCTCTTTGCCTCAAGCTCTGTCTCTTCTTATGCAACTGAATCTCATAATCATCTGGCATGTATGCTTCTCTCACTTTTGCAACCATACCCTTCCAAGTTGAAATAGGCTTCTTGCCTTCCTTTTCCCTCTCTGTTTGAATGAATTTCCACCATGTCAAGGCAGATCCTCTCAATCTTGATTTGGCCACCTTTACCTTCTATGCTTCAGTGATTCCATCACATTCAAAATGGTTTTCCATTCCCTCTATCCAATCTATGACTAGATCAGCTTCCATTTTTCCACTAAATAGTGGTATGCCTTCAAGTGCTTTTCCACTCAAAGCCTTCAATGCCTTCAAGAAAGGCTCTTCTTTCAAAATAGGGTCAGGTTCAGGGGTCTTATCTTCCTCTGCAACCTCTTCTTTCTTTGGTACCCTTCCTTCGAACTGCACATTACTTATTGCTTCCTCAAGTTGGGCTATTCTTTCCTTCAATAGCCTATTGTCTTCCTCCTATTCTTCGACCATCTTGGCCAATTCTACATTTGTCACCATGATGGTAGAACCACTAGATTCAAGGTATGACATACAAGATTCTTCCCAAATATTTTGCTCGCTCTGATACCAATCTGATAGGGAGGGGGTTGGAGGAATCAATCACAGATTCCTACTCTAGGTCTTGCTTGCAAGACCTCCTTGGTGTTCTGCTCCACCACCTTAACCTATAGGTTTGTGAAGTTGAAGGAAAACAGTGTTTTGAGAGTTATTTTCTAATTTTTGCTTCAAAATAGAGCGTTAATGGATTAAATCTGTTACTGTTTTGAACGTAGGATGTAGTGTGGTTAGGATACAAGCTTTGTGTGTCATTAATTAGCTTGTTTGTTCATTTTTCAAGCACTATTTGTAAATAAGTTTGATTCCACTCTGTTGCTGGTCTGAACCAGGAAGTTTGGAGAAAATGGAGATTTAACTCACTTTCCCACCATACAAATTGTATGGCCCTTTTGGAATAGTGACTAGACTCCATGTGTGTACATATGGTAGGTTTTAGGGTTTGTGTGTGTACAGGAGTTGTTAGCAAAGTCTTGCCCTAGGCGAGCCAGGAAGAGTCCGGCTAGGGAAGACCAGGAGTGCAGAGCACATATCTTGTAGGAGTGAATGAATTTTGTTGTCTTTCCTTTTTGAGAAGGTAGATAGAAGTCTTACCAAGGTCTGGCAATCAGGAGGAAGCTCCATTAACACATTAGGTCGGTGAAAGATTTAGCAGATTGGAAGCAGCCATAAAAGGCTTGAAAACCCTAGATTTTTCCCAATTTCAAGTTGAGGCCTTGTACGGCTGATGAAGACTCAAGACCTCAAAAATCCTTGAGAGGTGTCCATTAGAAGCAAGAACCCCAAAGAAAGATTGGTGATTCTTTGGAGAAATTGAGAGAGACAATCAGTTTACTCGAAGAGGGAGACCTAATTGGGGCTCTTGGGCTAGAAGCCTTTTTTAACCCTAATTGAGGGTTTGAAGAAAGTGACCAAGAAATGGAGATAGGAGGATGCTTAAGAATAAAAATTGGATGGATTGCAATGTGTTAAAACACCTCCACACCCCTACAAGTCAAAGTTCAAACTTTGGAGTTATAGTTAGTCTTTAGGGCAGATTAAAGGCTAAGGAAGTGTTAGAGTTTTTGCACCAAGAGAGACTTGGTTGGTTAATTTGTGATAGCAGTGGGGTTGGACAGGAGAACCAGGGGTACCTAAACATGAAAAGGGACCTATAGGTTAAGGTGGTGGAGCAGAACACCAAGGAGGTCTTGCAAGCAAGACCTAGAGCAGGAATCTTTGATTGATTCCTCCAACCCCCTCCCTATCAATCTCTAAGGGAAACTCCTATTTCACCTACTGCTTCACCTACTCGCAGTAGAGGTGAATCAAAGGAGAAAAGTGTGCAAAGATCACCACACACAAGATCTGATCAACTTGCAGAAAAATAGGTACATGAAACCCTAGCACCCTCTAGAGAAACACCTAAAACTAGAAGAAAGAAAGGTGGTTCTTCTTTTGCACCTTCAAAGGTGTAGAAAAATAAACCCACTCAACCAAGGCCTTCACACCGCCTAAGAATGAAAGGTGAAATGAGGAGAAGTATTGAGAAACCAAAGGAAGAAAAAGAGGATGTTGTGAGTAGGTACTGACTCAGAGCTGAAAGACAACGTGTTTGAAAATGTGCATGTTCCTACAAAAAGGAAATGGTATATATCTACTACCTTTGACTCAACTTCAGAGGATATTTTTGTTGCCAACAAAACTAGAAGGAGAACCCCAATTAGCCTTGATAGTGAGGGTTTTGAATACATAGGGGTTAGTGATGAGCAGTTTTTGAAAGTTGAGGAATTGTTTTTAGAAGAAATAAATGTCAAAAAAGAATTGCAAGGCGCATTAGAAAGGATCAATCGGTTAGAAGAACTAGTAAAAACCTATGAGCAAAGGGACAAAGAAAGGGAAATGAAAATACATGAATTTGAGGAAAAATTACACACTTATGGGCAATGGGTCAAAGTTAGATTTGCTTGCACAACTAGCAATAGTTAAAGCAAGAAACAAAGAACTTGTAATTGAAAACATAAGACCCCCCACCACAAAAATCCAACCTGTCATACAACTATGTCCCTAGGGTACCAATTGTGGAAAGTTACTTAAGAGTTTTCTAAGCAAAAAGAGAATTGGAAGAAGGAAAATGAAGCAATAATTTTAGAACATACTAGAGTACTAGAGAGCAAGGATATTGAATTGAAAAGGTTAGCAGTCAAGGTGGAAGAGGTAGCAGATAAAGTCACCTAGATTGTTAGATGTAGACCTCCAACCAAAACATATGCTTTGTTTTTTCAAGAAAAGTTTTTGAGTTTTTAGTTTAGTAGGTTGATTAGTAACCAACCAGTTGCTATGAGTGGAAAATTTGATTTTCTAAATGTATTTGTTGATGCTACACCATAAGAATAGGATCAATTGTGTGAATATTATTTGCACAATTATGTTGTGCCTAATGATATAGAATGGAACCCATTAATCTTTCTTGGATATTTACAATTAAGGGCACTAGCATCCTATTTCAGAAATGAAAAGTTTAGTGGTGAAATCATGCAAGAGTATATGGAGAGAGAGAAATCAGTTGTTCTCCCAATCAAAAAAGAATCTAAAACCCTTGAGGTGATCATAGAAGAATGTTTTCAACTCTTGGACCACAAAGGTGTAGGTAGGAAGATCATGAGCTTGAGAACACAAGATTATAGAAGGATGCAAACATTGACTATTGGAATTTTCCACCATTCCTACCGGTTTGTACAAGAAAGATGGGATAGTTTAACTCCTGAATTGCAAAGGAAAGAGCCCCATTCCATTTACAATTTTATAGCCATGCTTGAAATCACAAGAAGGTATACAAATATTTCCATGGAAAAAGGACTTGAATGGGTGCCACTTACATTCTAGCCACCAATGTTCCTATACCTAGTACCACACTAGACAAGGGGAAGAATGAAGAATGTGAAAGAGCAGAGGTTACCAAAATGAAAAAACTTGCATGTTACAGAGGATTCTACTTGATTCAAGAGGAAGTAATATCAAAATTCACAAGTTTCCTTGGTGAAGGGGAAGAATTAAAGGAAGACATTATAGATGTTGCATGTTCATATACAAACATTGCATGTTCATAGGAAAATGTCACATGCTCATAGGTGGAAGCTACATGTTCATTGTTTACTATATGCTTAAGAGAGGTTGCATGATAATGAGAGGTTACATGTGTTAGGAGAATTTGCATGCTCAAGGAAGATTGCATGCTCATGTGGAGATGTAGCAAGTGTAGACACTCAAAATTGTCTTGAGCCTCTAATGACATTTTCTTACTAACTCTCATCTAACCCTAACTTCTTCTAATCCTAATTTCATCTAACCATAATTTTGTTCTTCTTCACATCCATATAATTAAATAATTTTAATTATTTAATTATTCTAACTTTATTCTAGGGTTAATTAAATCAATTACCTAATCCTCTTTCTCATCATTTCATTAATTGAATGATCTTAATTATTTAATTAATTCATACTCCTTCAATTAGATCATTATTTTTAATTATTTAACCCCTAACCTAATCTCATCTTCAATTAAATAAATATTTTTATTTATTTAATCATCATAACCCTAAGTTCTTCTATAATTAATTAAATAAAATAATTTAATTAATTATTCATGAGTAAGTGAAAATAAATAAATTTTATTTATTTATTTTAATTAAAATTACTCTATCTCTCTTCACTTAACTCTTATTTCTTCTATTTCACTCTTCACTTAACTCTTACATCTATCCTGATTCTCTCCACTTTACTCTTCTAGTCTCCACCTTTCTCTCCACTTAACTCTTACTAATTTCTATTTTTCTCCTCACTTAACTCTTCCATTTCCATGAGTTTCTCCACTTAACTCCTAATTTCCATTTCCCTCTCCACTTAATTCTTCCATTTTCCATTTTTGAAGTGAGAAAATTTCCCTTGTAAATTCTCTCATTTGATCTTGATCATCAATTATCTATCAAATCTCGCACGTTCATCATGCCAACATCTCTTATAAATTTGACCTTCATTTCAACCACATTCTTCGAATTCTCGTCATCATTATCATCGTAAGCTTGTCAAATTTGTGCACACAAAATATGAGTCACATTTTAAGGCTTCAAAAAAGCGAGGAGAAGAGCAATGAAGGTGATTCAATGTTGATGTAAGAAGGTATTGCTTTGTTGTTTCAATTTATTGTTTTCTTATGTCATTTATTCTTCATTGCAAGATGGATTTTTTTTAGCTTGAATCTAATAGTTTGTGTGGTTATTCTTTAGGATTGTCGCTTATATCCAGATTTATGATTATACAAATGGTGAAACTGATGTGAAATAATAACCTTGTTATTTGTAAGTTTCTAGTGTTTTTTTGTCTTGAAGGCTACAAGTACTTTCAAGAGGCTATTAAAAATCATACTTTTAGGAGCTTTTAAGGAGAAGCAAACATCACAGTTGCATCCAGAAGGACCAAGAGAGGAATTTTCATATATAATACCCCCTATTTTGGTGCAAGATAACATTTTATGCTTAAAAAATATGATTTTTTATGTCTCAAGATCTCGTGATGCATTTGTAAAGAAATTTTGATTCATTTGTTCATTGCGATGCTTTTCTAGAGATATTTTAATGTTTTTGTGCATCATGGCATGTTTGTAGAGACATTTCTACATGTTTGTGCATCGTCATGCATTTTCCTAAGACAAATCAATGCGTTTGTTTGTCATGTCACATTTGACTATTGAAAAATAGAGAGGTAAATTTTTGGTTTTTGGTTTTTATTTTCTTTCTATTTTTACCACATAACTCTCTTTTTTTTGGTTTTCTATTACTAATTTTTGTTTGTAGCTTGTGGCACACGTTTGAAAGAAGATCTTGTTTCAAACTACTAACATTTTTTGTTGTAGGATGATTAACAGATATCTCATTTGGAGAACTACTAACCTTGTTTGTTGTAGGATGTTGACAAAGGTATTTATTTGCAAACCATTGATTTGTTTGTTGTAGGTTCACTAGTTAAAGGAATACATTTGAAACTTGTGCTTCTTTGTTTTTTTAGTTAGATAATATTTGATTTTGGGATTAAAAAGAACTATTTTTTTTTGTTTTGGGCGCTTGCACTTGTGTTATCCTGAGCTAGTGTGTGTGTATCCTCTCCCCTCACACACTTGTACAATCTTTGGTGTATGAGAAACACACATTAGTCTCCTTTTTTATTTTTATTAGGAGGCCTGCTTGGGGATTTCATCACCCCAAGGTTCGACCTCAACCATGTTTCCTAATGGAATATACAAAGGGGGGAGAGTACAATTTGTACCCCAAGGAGTGGATAGCATCATTCGAAATCGAGCCACGAGACCCATGGTTTGCTGAGACTTACTTTGGTGATGAGAGCGGGAGTGAGCCTCCCAGTTCTCAGGTTGCTATAAATGAACCCTTTATTCACAGTAGTCCCCCACTAGAAACCTTGTTTTTTAGAAGCCTAGGAGCCATCAATCATTGCTTAGTATAGTGTAGGGTATAGTATCATGCCCAAAGCTACTCACCATTTACACCCTTGAGTAGAGAGAAATTATTGGGTTGGCATATTTAGCCTCTCGAGGAGAGATGAAAGGTGAGCCTATTGTCGTATTAGTTCTATGCCACTGGACCTCTAGCTATCTACTCTCGAAAGAGAAGTGTTTCACATAGATCTTGGTGTACTAGCACCTTTGGTGCGGTGGGTCTACACTAAGTTAACAATCCTAGATGAATAATTAAGTTGTTCTTGTCTTCCAACTTTCTTTATTTATGTTAAACCCATGAAGCCATTGACCTTTTTGGCCTTAATCCCTACCCCTTTCAGTTAAGAGTCAATAGACACTTTGTCTTCCAAGTATTTTCTAAGTGTATTCTATCATAAAATTGAAAAAAACCTCACACAAATTGTAAGATGGGTAAAAATAATATAGCCTAGATTTTAGTGACAACCATAACACTTCTAAGCTAAAACCCAATCCAAAATAAGAGAATACAAACAAATCACGAGGAAAATAAAATAATCAAATGAAAGAACTCCCCATGTTTGAACTTGAATCACTTCCCTTGTCTCTCCTAATTCTTCTTTTGCAAATATTCCCTCAGATTTGTAGTAGAAATGTGCAAATACCTGCAAACTGAAAGAAGAAAGTTGGAGATAAGTGGTTGCTAACCTGAAAATGGAGGAGGAAGGCTTCTTTTGTAGACAACCATTTGAATGGAAATACAAGACCACGCTTCTAGAAAGATTCCAAGAGCAATGGTTGAGAGGACATGCAACACAGAGGAATGTGGGTTACAAAATAGATGGTCAAGATTAGAAAGAGCCCAACGATGATCAACGTCTGAGATTCGAAAATGAGATAGTGGAGGAAGAAAGTGGAGGAATTAAAAAATGAAAATAATTAATTCATGAGAAGGAATCTCTAGACAAGTGGAGGCATAAATAATTTATTCAAATTATTTATTTGAGAAAAAGGAAAGTGGGAGAAAATGGACATTTAATTAAAATGATTTATGAAATCAATTTAATTAAATGGGGAAAATTGATATGAGACATTAAATAATTAATTTAAGTTAATTATTTAATGGAGGAGAGAATTTTCATTAGATAATTAAATAATTTTGACAATGATTTAATTATAGAGGAATTAAAAGATCAATGAATAGGTAAATAGTTAATAATTATTATTTAACTATAGACAAATGATGATTGGCAAATAATTAAATAAATAGTAATTTATTTAATTATTGAAGAAAGGGGGTGTTAGTGACACAATTAATTTAATTTAATTGATCAAGATGGAAAAAAGGTTAAGAAGTGAATTAATTAAATAATTAAAGATTATTTAATTAATAGAGGAATATGATCAAGAATAATTAAATAATTAAAATTATTTAATTATCCGAAGACGAAGACCAAGAAAAATGACGCTCGCAGACTAAGAAATTTTTCAGTGTCTACATTTTTCCCCTCTTTGACAATGCAATTCATCGTGTTGTGTCAAATAATTTCAGTTAAAAGATGTCCCAGTGAAACAGGGTAGAGGTGTGCCCCCTCAGGAAAATTTTACAAATTTTCAAAAAAATTCAAAAAATTCAAAAAATTGTCTCGATAAGCTAATTTGATCACAAGGAGTTCAACTGTGAAGACGTAATTAATTTTCGAGGTCGATAAGGGGGTCAAATTCAGGTTCAAAGTCATAAAAAACTGTGCCCAATAGACAAGGCATGTGCAAACCCTAATTTTCAACCTATAAATAGGAATTGGATTAGGAAAATAGGTCATTTGTGCATTCCCAATTTAGAAAACTTAGGAGCTTTGAGTGATTTTGCTGAGGAGATGTCACTTGTTCCAAACGCTTCCCATAGAGGATACCACATCTGTACCTTCCACCGACCTAAGGGAACGCCAGACCTGGTAAGTACTACAAACCCACTTTGTGTTTTTCTTGATTTTTGTGCATTTAGGTAGAGAAATAATTTAGTAGGAAATTGTGTCGCACGGCGTGTGACACAATTGTGTACGTGAGTGATGCAAACGAGAAGCAATTTTCCGCACTCATCACGTCATGCTGCAACTGCTTAGAGCTAGGGAAAGGATGGTTGTGTTGCGACACATCTGAGTGCGATGCAAATGACTTTTTGAGTCACATATGCACCTGGGAATGATGCAATCGAAATTGTGTGACGCAAGCGTTGTACAAAATGACACATGTGAGAAATGTGTGACACAATTGCTATTACAAGCCACTAGAAAGTTATGTGACGCATTTGACAAAACAATGACACAATTTCTTGGTGAAACATTTGCCCCAGTTTATGGTAGAAGGACTTGGTCAACTTAGGTTTAATAGATTAACTGAAGAATTTAGATTGACATGATGGTTTGCATGATGATTTCAGCTTGTTCTACTACCTATCTATATGTGAGAGTCATAGCCAGATGTATTTCGACTGTGAGACCAACTAGACGATGTGGAGAGAGGTTTGTTATATCTCGACTTGTTCTACGTCACCTATATGCCCGTTATTAGGGAAATTAGGGGCATGCTAATGATGCTGGCAGAGCGGTGACACTCGAAGACCTACAGTTTTCATCTACAGACTAGGAAGGCAACGGTTACCCCGGAGGATGTGTACAAGATCTTACGACTACCGATTCGGGGTGAGTGGGTTCGATATGACCTCGCTCGAGGATTACATGTGTTGTATGAGTACTATGATTGTGATGATGATTAAGAGCTTGGCATCTAGGGTTATGAGATCAAATGGGAGACCCTAGCAGAGAGGTATGATAGATATGACTGTGTGTTATGCACACTTATAGCAGGGGTTATGATTCCAGACCGCAAGGGCCACGGGTTTCCAGTGGGTTGGGGAGAGATGCTGGTAGGTATGGTCGAGGATGAGACCATATACACATGGGGACCATGTCTACTGGGTATGCTATACTTCCAGGTACACAATGTTGCTTATAGAGGAGGATAGAGCCTAAGCTGTAGGTTCATGTTGCTGACGATACGGGCCTGGGAGCACATAGTAGTGTTTTGACCACCAGTGGTGCGACAGTTGGGGGTTGGTGCCCCATATGTATATATGTATCAAGGTGCCTTGTCACAAACACATGTGGGAGATGTTGGTTATTAGAGACATGGTATCGACACATTGGTTAGCTTTGTTTGGAGGCACTACAGGGATTGCGATTTATGGGTCAGTGAGGATGATCACTTGCCATGGTGTCGACAACCTAGGTACCTTATCGGATGCATAGTACAGAGTCAACATATTATTGAGATGTATCTTCTAGAGAGGGTTCAAAGGTAGTTCAGAGAGAGATAGGGTATTCCTATTGGTACAACAGAGTTTTCATGGTCCTCTCAAGAGGTGCACCCATGGGGGCCGCAGATAGTAGTGACCACAGTTGAGCAGGAGATTGACTCTCTACAGTTGGTGTAGTGGAGGTAGAGAGGGGGTGATATAGATGTAGGGACCACTCCTGAGTATGACGCATGGTGGAGGACACATAGACCATCACCATATACATATCTAGAGCAACCAACGCTTGTAGAGCACTGAGGTAGGGGATTGAGAGACCAAAGAGGAGACAGGGGGTGGAGGGGTGGAGGGAGAGGAGATGGAGGATGGGGATACAAAGGATGGGAAGATGGAGGAGGAGGAGGAGATGATGGAGGAGGTGGACGGGGAGGTCAGGGAGGATACCGATAGAGGAGGAGGGATGGAGGATGGTGGGTGGGGGGACACTTGCCAATGATCCGAGAGGAGGAGGAGGATCAGCCAAAGGTGAGGGTAGCAGTAAAGGTGGTGGTGGAGGAGGGAGAGAAGCACGTGAGATTCCCTCTCTAGAGGTGGTACACCCAGAGGTTGAGGCGATGAGATTGAGGAGCATGGAGATGGGAGACATGAGGAGCATGCAGAGGAGGTAGAGATGGGAGAGGCAGAGAGAGTCCTCTGAGAGAGGATTATCATGAGGAAGGGTGAGGAGGAGGGACTAGAGGAGGGTAGGGATGGATCAAATTAGGGAAGCTTAGAGCAGAGGATAGCTACCTTGTAGGCTTGGGTACATGCCCTAGAGGCAGAGCTTAGGATAGTGACAACAAAGAGCGATGACCTTAAGGCTGAGAGAGACACACTGCAGACTGAGAGAGACCTAGTTGTCATCAACTATCAACAGAAAGATCAATGTATGATAGAGTTTATAGCCACCTGCAATGGATTTGTGGTTGATGTTGCACGTGAGTACACTAGGTCTAGTAGGGTGATGCAATATTATAGAAACCTATATGAGAGGGTGGTTCCACCAAATAGGAGGGAGCCCACATTTTCATAGATTGAGAGTGGTTCATAGGGTCAAACACACAATAGGACATAGATCAAGCACTCTCACAGTAGGTCAGAGAGTGGGGAGATGGTCCACACCTTATGATAGGCCACCGATAGTAGAGCACAAGTCCCCAGATGCACCTCGACAAGAGGACAAGGAGGCACCAAGATTAGGAGAGCATGGTAGATCAGGTTAGAGCATCTTGTGATATTTTTTACATGGATGGTATATTTTGATTATCGAGCCTGCAAGCTCCATTTTTGATAGACACAAAACATCTTGACATTGTACCTATGACACACTTTGAGTGATATATATGATATGGTTTTTGGTGGCGGTTTATGATATGTAGTGTTATGTGATTATGCTTTATGTTTATGATGATGTTATTCTATGGATGTTTATGTTTTTATGATGTCTATTGATGCATTCTATATGATCGTGTGATGGTTTAATGTGCTTTATGATTATGCATTCATGATTATGTTATGAATGTTTATGCCTTTATGATATGTATTGATTATGAATGCAATATGGATGACCTAATTTTATGAATGCAATATGATATGCAATTAATGTTGATGCAATAGGATGCCTATATGATGATGCAAAATGTGATGATTGAGAATGTTGAATGTAAATGTAAAATGTGATGTCTAATATAATATGCCATGATATTATTAATGTGATGCAATGTATCATAATGTAATACAATTTGATGTGATAGATCATAATGCAATGTGATTTGAAATGTAATGCTATGTAATGTGATGGATGGAAATGAACTATGATCATAATGCAAAATTTAATGTCATGAGTTGTTATAATATGATGCAATGGAAATGTTAATGTTATATGTATGATTTCTATGTTTTTGTATTTTCTCATGTAAATATATATGGCTTAATATGACGATGATGATGCTTACTATGATGCTTCCTAACATGATCTTGTATGCAGGATATTTTTGTGTCATAGGACTTTTTCAAGATGCAGATAGAAGAAATGTTAGCATGAAAGAGATGGATGTTAGTGTGGAAAAATGAAAAGGAAAATGGAATGTTAGACAGGAAATGACAAAGGGAAGACAAAATATCATCAGGCAGAATTTTTTTCTCAAATGGAGCACAAACACCATGGTATGACGTAGACCAAGGTGTGCATGGTGACCATTTGTGAGAGACATGCAGTCAAAAGATAAAGCCAAAAGACAAGGAATGCCTTGAATCATACTAAGGACCCAATTATCCCAGTCTTTTTGCCAAGACAAACCACAAACAGTAAGCAAAGAAAAGAGGTCATGATCCATCATCAATCCTCTAAATCCTTTAATAGGAAATCCTTGAGGTAACTAGTAACATGACTCAGAATCAATCAAAAAAGATAAGACAAACCCAGACCAATAAAGTGTTTGCCAATAGTATTGATAAGATTAATTGATTAGGTTGATTAGGTTGACCAAGATGACCAAGAGGACCAATTGAATGATTGTTTGACTAAAGGTGATTGATAAGCGGATAAAGGTTGATTAACTAGTTTTTTTTATTGTGCCTAATTTTAGGAAAGACACATCTTGATTAAGGCAAGGTTAATTGACCAAAGATGATAAAGTTGATTGACCAAGTGACAAACTTGAATTGATTTGATAAAGTTTGATTGATATGATTAACCGATGTGATGACGTTTGGTTTTAGGAAAGACATATCTTGTTTAAGGAAAGGAACACATCTGATAAAGTTGACCGAGTGACCATTTTGATAAACACCTAACTATAGGAAAGACATATCCTGCTTAAGGTGAATGACAAGGTTGACCAATGACAATGTCTAATCTCAGGAAGGACACATCCTGATAAAAGACAAGTGATAAGGCCGAATGAGAAGAGTGACATAATGCCCCATTCTGATATAAGACCAAAGACCTGATCGATTGATTGATTATAAGATGATTGATTGATTGAAGATGAAAGATTTGTTGGTTACGTTTGCTTGTTGATTCATAATTTGGTTTGAATGATGATTTCTTGCAGACAAAGAACACGATGAGACTTGAAAAACCCTAAAGGACTGACCTAGGGCCTCAGGGGCTCATCAATTGATGGACCTTGCCTACGTTATACATGCATAGACCTCGTAGTTTGACATGACTTGACTTTTTTTTATTTGACAAAAGATTGAGTCGCGATTTTATTTGAGAAAACCTAAAAGGACTAACCTAATGTCTTGGGGGCCCATTGAGGATGAGCCTTTCCTATGCAACAAATTTCATAGAGACAACATAGTTCAATCCCGCTGACACAAATTGACTCAGACTCAAAATCTGACTCTATTTTTGGAATTTTTTAAAGTTTTCTGATGTTTTTTGTATTTTCATGTTTTATGATTTTTTTGGATTTTTGATATTTTATGATTTTTCTAGATTTTGATGATTTATGACGTTTTTGGATTTTGATGATTTTATGAATTTTTTGGATTTTGATGTTTTATGATTTTTTTGGATTTTTTATGTTTTCAAAGGCTGATACCATGTGTTATTTCCCATGAAGACGTAAGTCAAGGAATTTCCCCCGGACAGGTATAGGACCAACTTATTATGCACAAGGGGAAGTAGCAAACGAGTGCAAAGGATGAACATGATGGCAAAGGATACCAGATGTCAGTGGCTCTAAGGCCATTGTAAGGATGACGAAGCTTTATTATGGACGGGTGACATGTGCAAATGGATGAGTGGAGGATGGAAGACCAAGTAGAGTGATAGTAGATGAAGGATAATAGAATGACTATACATGGCATCTGTTTTCCAGGTTTTCACCATGGTACTAATCCAAAGTACCACCAAAGTGGTTTTCACTTTTGGAAGAATTATTTCTCTTTACTATTTTTTTTAATTTTTTATTTTGATTTTTGTATTTTTTGACTTTTTGAAGGGATACTCTGAGAATTAAGTGTAGTACTTGCGAAGGTGCATGCTATTGATAGGTTCAGGAAATGGTTCGCCATCAGGAGTAGAGAGCTAATAAGCACCGGATCTATATGTTGTTGTGATGATGTAAGGGCCCAACCAATTAGGTTCAAAATTTCCAAGTTTTTCTCTATCTACTTGATTCTTTGGATTTCTTTCAGGACTAAGTCACCAATGTCAAAACTTCTAGGTCAGGCCCTTTTATTGTAGTTGCATCAAAGGAGATTCTGATATGCTTGCAAATGTGTAAAGGAATTATGTCTCTTTTCATCCAGTGACTCTAGCTCATGCATACAAGATACACGATATTCTTCTTGATCAATTAGTCCTTGCATAGATACCCTTAGAGATGGTAACTCGGCCTCAATAGGAAGTATGGATTCAGATCCAAAGACAAGGGAATATGGAGTGGCTCCTGTAGGGGTGCAAACATTGGTACGATAAGCCCATAGAGTAGGATTGAGTTGGAGGTGCCAGTCATGACTAGAATCATTAACAGTCTTCTTTAAGATTTTAAGGATGATCTTATTAGATGTCTCAGCTTGGCCATTACCCTGGGGGTAGTATAGGGTAGAAAAATGGTGTTGGATATGAAATTTTTCACAAAGTTCACAAACATCTTAATTCTTAAAAGGGCGACAATTTTTTGTAATGATGGACTATGGCATACCATAGTGGCATATAATGTAATTTAGGATGAAATTGGCTATCTTATTTTGAGTAATGTAGGTCATTGGGATGGCTTCGATCCAATTTGCAAAGTATTCAGTAGCAACAAGGATAAACTTATGTCCATTTATAGAAGTGGGATGGATCTTTCCTATGAGGTTGAGTCCCCATTGAGAGAATGGCCATGGCGATGTAAGCGGTTGTAGTTCCTAAGTTGGTGCATGTATAAGATCTCCATGAATTTGACACTGGTGACATTTCTTCACAAAGTGATAGGCATCACGTTCCATTGTAGGCCAATAATATCCCATCCTCATTAGATTTTTTAATATGGTTGGACTAGTAGAGTGAGCTCCACATATACTATGATGTACCTCTTGTAAGGTTGTTTGTGCTTCATTTGAGTTGAGACATCGAAGGAGGGTGCTATCTAGGTTGTGGTGGTAAAGGGTATCTCTGATGATGGCATATGTGGATGCTTGTCAGATAAAGGTTTTGTGTTGGTTGAGGGACAAGTTGGGAGGGATAATTTGGTCATGCAAATAAGTGTAAATGTCTTTGTACTAGGGAGATTCAAGACCAAAAAGTTCACACACAAGTTCAGTTTTAGGGACATCAAATGCAGGGATCAACAATTGTTCTACCAAGAACTCATATTGTGATGCATTGTTATGAATGTCCAAGAGAGGTCCAATAGTAGTCATTGCATCAGTTGCTTTGTTCTAGATTCTTAGTATCTACTCAAAGGTAATAGCATCAAAGCACAGTCAACAACTATCCACCATGTGCTTGTAGGGCATCAGTTTCTCATCCTTGGTGTCATAATCATCATTAACTTGCTTGATCACTAGGTGGGAATCACCGTAAACTTGAAGATCCTTGATTTTCCATGTTATTTCCATTCAGAGTCCTATCAATAATGTTTCATACTCAACTATGTTATTAGTGCATGGAAATGCTATTCAAAATGACTTGGGAATGGAATCTCCTTGAGGTGTGATGAACAAAATTCCAGCTCTTGAACCGTGACTTGTGTAAGACCTATCGAAGTGCAGTTTCCATGTTGTTGGTGTGTCTATGAAAAAGATTAACTCATATGGGAAATTGGATATCAAAGGATTATTTTCCTTTATTGGTGCATCTATGAGTTGATCATCTATCACTTGTCCTTTTATTGTTTTTCGATCAACATACTCAATGTCATATTCACTTAGGATCATAACCCACTTAGCTAGTTTTCCTATTAGAGCTGTTTTGCAGAGAAGGTATTTCAAAGGATCAATTTTGGCAATCAATTTTGTCTTGTGATTCAACATGTAATGTCTCAATTTATGTGCTACAAATACAACTGCTAGACATGCTCATTCAATAGGGCTATAGTTCAACTCATATCCAACTAAGGTGTGATTGATATAATAAATTGCCCGTTCTTTTCCATCATTGTCATTCTATGCTAATAATATCCCCAGTGCTAATGTAGTTGTTGTCACATACAATATCAAATGTCTTCCATCGATTGGAGGCATAAGAACTAGTGGAGTCAATAGATAATTCTTGATCTAATAAAATGCTTCTTGACATTTCTCTGTCTAATTGAAGGGAATTTATTTTCATAACAGATGTTGAAACAGATGGATCTTGTATGCTAGTTGAGAAATGAACCTACAAATTGATTGTAGTCTTCCTTGTAGAGTGCTTAACTGACTGATGTTGGTTGGAAATGGCATGTCCAAGATAGCTTTGACTTTGGCTGGATCAACCTCTATTCCTTTGCGGGAGACAATATATCCTAGAAGTTTGTTGGATTGGACCCCAAAAACACATTTCTTTGGGTTTAACCTGAGTTTATACTTTTCGATTCATGTGAAAATCTTGTCCAAGGCTACTAGGTGACCACTTTGTTCTATAGATTTTGAGAGAAGGTCATCAACATAATCCTCCATAAGCACATTCATGTAATCATGAAAATAGTAGTCATGGATCTCTGATATGTAGGTCCAACATTTTTAAGCCCAAATGGACATTCCAACAAAAATTTCCCCAAGCACATGTGAAGGCTATCTTAGGTTGATATTTAGGAGAAATTCTTATTTGGTTGTAGCCCGAAAATCCATCCATAAGTGATAGCATTTCATATCCAGTAGTGAGGTCTACTATGATGTCAATATTTGGTAAAGGAAAATCATCTTTAGGATAAGCTTTGCTGAGATCTCTAAAATCCGTGCATACTCTGATTTGACCATTTGGTTTGGTGATAAGAACAAGGTTTGATATCCAATCTGTGTAATAAATAGAGCATATGAACCCAACGTCCAAAAGTTTCTTTAAGTCTACCTTGACCACGAGCGCAATCTACGAGTGCATTTTCCTTAGCTTCTATTTATATGGTTTGGAATTTGGTAATAGTGGTAGGTGATGTAAAATAGGCTCAAGATCCAATCCAGACATATCAGCATATGGCCATGCAAAATTAAATTTTCTTTTTGAAAAGAATGTTGTAAACTTAGGCTTTTCCTCAGTGGTCAGAGATGCTACCAATTGTATGATTCTAGAATTGTCTTCTGTCCCAATGTTCACTTCTTTTATTTCTTCTATA
Organism: Sequoia sempervirens; assembly: GCA_007258455.2. NCBI lineage: Eukaryota > Viridiplantae > Streptophyta > Pinopsida > Cupressales > Cupressaceae > Sequoia > Sequoia sempervirens. The sequence goes on along the minus strand of VDFB02000015.1, from coordinate 4,431,538 downwards.
AGCAATGGTGATCTCTCTTGGTCTATAAGGATACTGTCCAGTCCTCCATCCTTAGGCACCTCAGAGATGTTTTCACCTTCATATACGTCCTTTATTTTTACTTTTTCATGGTCAACAGGTGCCTTTCGGTTTTCACCTGAAGACCTATTATTTTTATTTTTACTTTTTTCATTTTCACTTTTATGACAAGAGGAAAGAATAACCTCACCAAAGTATGCTACACAATTGAGTTCTATGGAAAATCCAACCTTATGATCCCCACTTGGTATTCCTTCACGAAGTCCCATGAACTCATCAATTGCTTCATCATTCTCGAATGTGTCCAAACTTGGTGGTTCTTGTTGATCCCAATCTATGAGTTGTGGGTAGACAAGGGGTAAGCCACCATTGGTATTGTCAAGGGTCATGGTGTGGGAAGATAGGGTAAAGAAAAAAGTAGAGTCATCAGGTTCCCAAGAGGCAGAATCAATGGTTTCCCAGAAGTGTTTGATCCATTCTTCTTTTTTCAAGGGGACCTTTTGACAAGGACTTGGCAGGTTTTGCGGGGAACCAATTGTAAGCATTTGATTGAATGTTTCTTCAAGGGGAGGCTCACCAGGTTCTATAAACATTTTATCAAGGTCCATGTCAGTAGTGGAGGATAAAGAATCCCATTCATACTCATTGGAATTGGTGTCAAAGTCCCAAGATTCCTCGAATGTCTCGATCTCATCTAAACTATCAATGACCTCACTCAAAGGTAACCCAATACCCCAGATAGTCACTTTTATTGGTACAAACCCAAACCCTTGGTGTTTTAATAATTTAGGAGGTTGTAAGGGTTCCAACATTCCTTTTTTATTTAGTCCAAGGCCACTGTGTCCATCATATCCTTTTCATTTCATTATTAGGAACCATTTTGGATACTATTCAACTAGAAATTTCTTAGTTTTAGTGTCCTCCTCTTCTGTGTAAAGCCATGCAAGAATGTGGTCATCTAAAGACTCTTTGGATAGCTCCCCCATTTAGTGAAGGTGGTAGGGGGATTATGGATGATGACTTTAGGCTGCACAGGATGCGGTTTTCCATAAGACTTTGGTGATTTAGGTAATTTTCCAATGAGAAAGAAAAGCTTCATGTTGTATTCTCCACATCCTTTGTCTTGAATTTGGATATTGGGTGTGGAAGGTGTGGTGAATGGGGTGGATGATTTGACAAGGGTAGATGGATAAATGTAGTGGGATGAAGTGGCGGATGAGGTGGAGGATGACGCCTCTCGATTGATGGGCACTTGATGTTCAACAGTTCCTTTTAGGTTTGTGAAATATTGAAAGGGATCTAGGTCACCAAGAATAGTAATTTCAGTGCCATTATGGGGAAACTTGAGGCATTGGTGGTAGGTGGATGGGATAGCCTTCATGGAATGAATCCATGGGTGACCAAGGAGAAGATTATAGTGTAAATATAGATCCAATACATGAAACACTATGTTATGTATTGTTGGGCCAACTCTTACAAGAAGCAAAATTACTCCTTCGGATGAACGCTCGACATCATCATAAGCTTTGATCACAATTTTCTTGGTTTGGTCTATACAATTCTTATAGTATCCCAATGCTTTCACCAATTTTAGTGAGAAAATGTTCAGACCTACTCCACTGTCTACTAGGACTCATCTGATCTTATGTTTATTAACACATACTTCAAGGTGTAGGGCATCATTATGGTTGGTTTTTTGTGTAGAAAAGTCTTGTTTAGAGAAGGTGACATGGTGTGGCATAGCTAGGTATCCAAAAATGGCCTGAATTTCATTGACATCTAGATTAGCGGGTACAGATGTGTCTTGCAAGGATTTATCAAGGATAGCTTTGTGTTGTGGTGATATGCGAAGGAGCTCTAGAATGAAAATTTGTGTGAGAGTCTTCCCTAGCTGATCTAGGAGATTATATTGGATTTTATTTTTTCTGCAGATCAGAAGGAGGTCATGGAAGAGTTATCTTGGCTCTGCGAGTGGTGACCACACATTCTGAACTTGGCTTGTTTATGGTAATGGTGGAAATGAGATCATCAAAGGGTCTAATGTTAAAGATAATAGTGCTATAATCATGTTTGACGATGACATAATTAACATTGTTGTCATTCCCTAAACTGGAGGCTTTTCCTTTGTCATGGTCTTGCAAGGGACTTTTAAATATGGTATGATCAACTTTGGTTTTTCCTTATGAATCACCTATCAAAATGGTTCCATTTTCAACAAGGTCTTGAATGATATTTTTGAGTGCACAACATCTAGATGTTTTGTGTTCTTTTCCACAGTGATATTCACAATATTCATCTTCCTTCCACCAATCAGGTTTGATCAATGAGGGTTCATAATTTTTGATATCTGGTAGTTGGATGACATTAGATTGCAAAATCTATTTTAGGATTGATTCAATAGGTTCACCCAATTGGGTATATGTTCTCTTGGCACGCGGAGGACCTCTATGTTGTTGACTATTTTGGAATGCATTCAATGCTTGACCCTAACTTTTTGATTGGGTACTTGACGAGTTTGATGTGTTTGATGAAGAAGGACCTTTGAGGTGAATGGTTGACCTTTGTTTATTACTTTAGCATCAACAACTCTGTCATTTGTGACATTCTTGTTTTGGGACCAGTATTTACTTTTTTCATTATTGGGTTTTGGATTCTCTTTGTGTACTTTGACTAGTCCTTTTGTGACAAGACCTTTTTCAATAAGGACACCTTTCTCAATGATTTCATCAAAATTTGTGCAACATTGGATTTGAATTTGACTCATCAACTCACCATTAAGGTTTTCCACAAACATGGTGACTAGTTGTTTCTCAGGAATGTGACAAGGGAATTTGCTAACCAAACTTCACCATCTTTGGTAGAATGAGGTAAGTGACTCCCCTTCTTCTTGTTTGGTTGTACATAATGTTGCAAGGGTGACATCACTTTCAATGTTACAGGAAAAGTGATTAATGAATTTATCATCTAGTTCACCCCATGTTCTAATCCCTGGAGGAAGACGTGCAAACCAATCTAGTGCTAGCTCTGTGAGACTTCGTGGGAATAGTCTCATCAAATAGGTGGGATCATATGCAACTTCTATACATGACATATTGAATTCTCAAATGTTCTACCATATCCCCTTTCCCTTTGTACTTAGGTAAATATGGTGTTGTGAAATGAGGGGGAAAGGGTGGCATGTATAGATTTCTGTCAAATGGAAAGGGGCATAATTCCTCCATGGAATAAGTTTTCTTGTTGGTTACCAATTTCATGTTTGTCACTTATTGTTACATGGCTTGTATTTGTTGCATCAAAGTATCTACAAGAGATGGTGTTGCATTGGATTGATTTGGTGTGATGGTGTTGGTGTTGAGGTCATATGTCAGATTGGTATTTTGTGGTGTGGGACCTTGGTTTCCTTGTTGGTATTGATGTGAAAACATGGAATTTGTGTTGGTTTGATTTGGAGGAAAATTGGCATTTAGATTCATCCCAAAATTTATGTTTGTGTTTGGTATAGTGTTCTGGAATTGAGGTGTAGGCCCTTGATTTGTTCCTTGGATTTGAAAAGTTGGTCCTTGATTTGTGTTTTGGAAAGATGGTGTAGGTTCTTGATTAGCATTTTGAAATGATGGTGTAGGTCCTTGATTAATGTTTTGAAATGATGGGGTGGGTCCTTGGCTAATGTTTTGAAATGATGGGATAGGTCCGTGGCTAATGTTTTGATTGGGAACCCTTCGTGGGACAATGTGAATCCTTCTAGATTTGTTTGGTTGGTTTTGATTCAACGAGGGTGTACTTTAAAATTGGAATGAAGGACCTTGGTTTGTGTTGTGAAGTGTAGGTATAGGAACTTGATTTGTATTTTGAAGGGTGTGGGACCTTGTGATATAGGACCTTGATTTGTGTTTTGAAAAAGAGGATTTGTAAAGGTCTTACCCATGGAATTTGATGAGCTTCCAAATGTGAATTTTTTTCCTTGTGTAGTAGCATGGGTCACCTTGTTTCCAAATGTGGAGATGTTAGGGATATGTGTGGTAGTGGTTTTCATGTGTGTAGTTGTACCAAGTGGTATAGTTGAAATTTTTTGTGAAGATCGCATGCCAAATGCAAATGGGTTTTGGGTATCTTCTTCTACAATGGTTGAGACATCAAAACCTTGAGGGAGTTTGGCACCCTTTTTGGCTAGTGAATAGAAGAATCTATTAGGGTCATCACCAATGAGTTGATTAACCATGCTAAAAACCCTTCGATCTTGGTAAGCTCTTTCAATTTCTTGAGGAGTTAATTTCTTGTTGAATTCATCCAGGCTTAGATTGTCCAATGTAGGGTCTCTTTGTGGTGTTTCTCTCTGTGGGGTGGATTGATTTGAATTTGTCCCAAGGGTGTTGTTATGAAAGGGATCACTTGAGAAATCCATGTCATTTCTTTTGGTTCATGACCTTGTTTCAACCATGTGAGACTTGCAAGTTGGAAGGTAATGCAAGGTGATAGTGAAGTTAAACTATGTTTTTTGGATTTTTGGTTATAAGGATGCACAGTGAGTATGTAAGGATAATGATGAAGCTAGATAAAAATAATGGATGCAAAGGATACCAAAGGTAGACTAATTAATGATGAAGAATAATGACAAGGAGACTAAATTATGCTAATTTAATGATCAAAGGTAATGGTGCGACTAAGGTTAAAATGAAATTAAGCTATGTTTTTATATTTTTGTGATATAAGGATGCAAAGTGCAAAGTATAAGATTAAGGACTAATAGGATGATGGTGATACTATGGTCAAAGGGGATTATATGAATCTAAATGATACTAAGATAATGCTAAGGATATGAATCCTAAAAATTTAAGACAAAGGATGGTAACCAAGCTAATGTAGGTCGAAGATAAAAAATCCAAATGTCATTGACCTTTGTGATAATCAAGATGGTAATTTTGAAAAGGTTGAGTCTAGGCTAGGACACAAGCTTGGGACTCAAATTTGACCAAGAGGATAGTGAAAAAGGTTGGTAACATGAAAGATGAAGGTCAATGACAAATTGGATAAGCAACCATGGACTATCCAAAGGATTAGTAATGTTCCTATTCTATTTTTTTTGAAAGGATAAGTACAACCTAAAGGTATAGGATTAATTATGCAAAGGAAAAGGGTGAGGAAAACAACCTATGATGCAATGTAATCTTAAATGGAAATGCTAGAATGGACTGGTAAAGGCCTGCAAGTCTCTAGTTTAGAAGTCAGGGTCACTGTAAAAATGATTTGATTGAATTTTGGACAAGGATTTTATGAGTTTCAGATTATCACGCAGTTATGACACTATTTTCTTAGATGTGTCGTTTCTAGTTGTGGGTTTCTATTTATCAGTTGTGATTCACAATGTTAGTTGTGGCTCTATTTCTACATATGTGGCTCATGTTATCATCTGTGGTTTCTAGTAAGCAGTTGTGGCACAGAAAGTAGTTGCGGGCTTGTTTTTAACAATTGCAGTCACAAAATGCTGATTTTACACTTTTGAAGGTTTTGACCTAGTTTTTGAGTGGGTTTTTGATTGATTTTGATGAAATTTTATTTGGAAAATACAAAATACAGTCACAAATTTTTTTTTTTGGTCTGATTTTGGATGTGAAAAAGTTTGATTTCAAGATAAAACACTCATAGACAACATGCACAATTCCTATGGTTGGCAAGAAAACCACTGGTTGATATCTGGACTTAGATTCCTCTAGCCACTTAAACAAGGTAGACAACTAGAGACTTGGTGGTACTGGCTCCCCTTACATGAAACTCACTTCTTGGGCTCACCAAGTCTCATTCCCCAAAGAGGAATTTCTATCTCTACACATGCTTAGTGAAAACGTGGCATGGTTTCAGAGGTCCAACCTCCTACGATCAATGAGTGTATAAAAGGTTTTTGTCCACTAACAAAATTGGTTCTTAGTAAGGGAATTTGTTCAAGGTGGCCATACATGCAGCAAGATTAGCTCAAGATTATGGTCAATCAAGAGGCCTCCCAGTCCTTTCCTAAGAAAGGATTTTAACATAGCTCACGAGGCTATTGAGGGTGGCACTTGTTGGTATGACACATCCGCACATGTTGCTTATGACTTTCGTCACAAACACTTTTCTTATATAGTGGTTTGAAAGAGCTTTGCTTTAACTTGTTATCTCTTGGGTCATTCCCACCTTTTGAAACCGGGTGGCAGGCCCTCTAAAAAAAAGGTACACAATAGCAAGGAAGTACGTTGTTTTTGATCTCCTAGATTGCACGAAGTGCAAGGAGAGAGCATATGCAACACCTTTGCCTGACACTCGCATGGTGTTAATTTTAATTCCAAATCCAAATGTGGGGGTGGTTGTACAAGTGCAAAATAAATGCTTTTGATCCTCAATATCCCCAAGTGGCGCGAGAGGAGAGCATACACATTGAATGACAATTTTCAAACCACAAAACATAAAAGACACTTGTAAATTTTGATCCTTGCTTATGATTTGAAGACACTTGGAGTCTTTTTATGCCAATGGCATGTGATGCATGTTCATTTTAATACCCATGAGTGAGAGAATGCATTTTTTTGTTCATTTTAAACCCTTATGAATGAGAAATACAAGTTTATTTTACCCTTATGATCTTGATGCAAGTTATAGTTGTAGTAAACAAAACAAAAAGAAAATGATTGTCTTAAAATGAAAAATGAAAGCTCAATTTTTTTGGTTGTTTCTAAACAAACAATTTTTTGAAAGCTCATTAGATCCAAAGCCACATGCTAAAAATAAACAGTTAGCACACAAAAACGCTAACCTACTTGAAAACCCAAAAGGAAAAATTAAAGAAAATTGAAAACAATTTTTTTTTATACCTATCAAGTGATTCCGTCGCTCGGTTGCAGTTGCATCACTATGTTGCATCACGGTATATTAGTTGCGTCATGATTTCAAATCTTAAACTCCCACCCACAAATGTATTGCTATTTTCACAGATGCGTCGATATTTTTGAATTCAGCTTCCCGCCTAGCAGTTGCATCGTTTCCCTTAGTAGATGTGTCATTTCTACTCAGTTGCATCTTGCGCATCTCAATTGCGTCGTTCCTTATGAAAAATTGTAAAAATAAAAATAAAAGTTGTATGGATCCTACAAAAACTCATCTTCATGTCGGGTTCACCAATGTAAGATGGGTAAAAATGATATAGCCTAGATTTTAGTGACAACCATAATACTTCTTAGCTAAAACCCAATCCAAAACAAGAGAATACAAACAAATCATGAGGAAAACAAAAAAATCAAATGAGAGCACTCCCCATGTTTGAACTTGAATCACTTCCCTTGTCTCTCCTAATTCTTCTTGTGCAAATATATCCTTATATTTGTGGTAGAAATGTGCAAATACCTGCAAATTGTAAGCAAGAAAGTTGGAGATAAGTGGTTGTTAAGTTGAAAATGGAGGAGGAAGGCTTCTTTTATAGACAACCATTTGAATGGACGGAAGAGATCAAGCTTCTAGAAAGATGCCAAGATCAACGGTTGAGAGGACATGCAACATAGAGGAATGGGGGTTACAAAATGGACGTCAAGATTAGAAAGAGCCCAGAGATGATCAACGACTGAGATTCGAAAATGAGATAGTGGAGGAAGAAAATGGAGGAATTAAAAAATGAAAATAATTAATTCATGAGAAGGAATATCTAGACAAGTGGAGGAATAAATAATTTATTCAAATAATTTATTTGAGAAAAAGGCAAGTGGGGGAAAATGGACATTTAATTAAAATGATTTATGAAATCAATTTAATCAAATGGGGAAAATGGATATGAGACATTAAACAATTAATTTAAGTTAATTAAATAATTTTGACAATTATTTAATTATAGAGGAATTAAAAGATCAGTGAATAATAATTATTTAACTATAGACGAATGATGATAGGAAAATAATTAAATAAATAGTAATTTATTTAATTATTGAAGAAAGGGGGTGTTAGCGATGCAATTATTTTTATTTAATTGATCAAGATAAAACAAAGGTTAAGAAGTGAATTAATTAAATAGTTAAATATTATTTAATTAATAGAGGAATATGATCAAGAATAATTAGATAATTAAAATTATTTAATTATCCAAAGACGAAGACCAAGAAAAATGACTCTTGTAGACTAAGACATTTTTCAGTGTCTACACAAACAACCACTCTAAGCACTAAATTCTTAGGTAGTTTACATTGAGAAAATTTAGGGTCTATCCTTTTGGAATCCAAATTTTGGACTTAATTGACCTAGAATACCTAAGACCTATTAAACTCCTCTAGTTTAGTATTCAAATTTTTGCATTGTACCTTTGCTTAGCTTAATTCATCCCTAGGTTAATGTTTATCATCCATCATAATCATCCACTCTTGAATTTCAAATCTTAATTGCACCCCTAGATTAGGTTTTTCATCCAACATCATAATCATCCACCCTTGCATTTCAAAATAGAAAATTAATCAATCTTGAATAGACACTAGTTATCCCTTAAGTGACTTGAATCTCATATCCTTCCATCATCTTATCAATAGTTATCCTAAAATCATAAGTCTTCTTTAGGTGTGACCCTTATCTCCCCCTCATCCTTTGAGATTTTAGATGCTTCTTGTTATCACTTCGGTCTATCATCTTTTACACCATACCATAATTCATCAATCATATCTCGAAATCTTATCCTAGTTAGATTTTGATCTGATCATAGTTATCCTTTGGGTGTTTTGATATCTTATCCTTTCATCAATCCATCAATGGTTGACCCTAAACTCATAAGTCTAGTTTAGGTTAAACTCCTTTCAACCATCATCATAACTTTTATCCTTTGGAGATCTAGGCATTCGCTTCGATTACTTTGGTCTATCACTATCTTATAAGGTCAAAAATCCAAAATCATACCTCATACATCACTTGGCATCATTTCCTAAAAAAACCAAAAACATAGCATAAAATCATAATAATTTTCATAATCCTTTTGAAAATCAGAAAAATCCAAAAAAGCTTGAAAAACCAAAAAATCTAAAAAACCCCAAAAAAACCAAAAATTCTTTGATTGCTTGTCCTTACCTCTCGCTAGGGTTTATAATCTAACCAATGATCTACCCACACATTCACATCAACCCAAACCCAACATTCACATAAACCATGGCACAACATCAAGATTCAAACATGTTTAATCATCACACAATGAATTATCAAAATATAAACCCATCAACGGGTCCTACAAAAAAATTAAATTATAATGGTCAAACAAATACCATTCTAATTCAATCATCAAAAATATAAATACTATATCAACATGTGCAAACCTTGCAATAATAGATCACAAATTTTTAGGTTACTAGACTCAAAAATAAATACACAATGGAGGAAATATGTCCTTACTCCTTTGATAGAAGTCTATACACCACCTAACCCTCCTTTCCAACAAGTCATAATACCTAGTCATCCATCTATCAATCCTTAATACCATTCACCAACAATCCCTATTCATGCATCCATCTCTCATTCATACCAACAACAACAAGTGTCATTCAAAAAAACTCATCATGTGCTCCTCCTAGAACTAATATAGCTCCAAGACATGAATACACTCCCTTAGGGGAATCAATAGAGTCGGTTTTGAACAAGATAATCTAATAAAATTTTATCCAACTTCCAAAATTAATACATTATGACCCAGGACCTTTCAATCCATCCTGGTGGAACGATGAAGATTTATGTGAAAATCATAGAATGAAGGGGCATAATTTTTTTTCTTGCTTTAGACTCAAGAACCTCATACAAGATCTTATTGCCCAAGGTACACTCAATGTTGGATCTATGTCAAGGGAAAACCACAAAAGTATTATAGCCTCCACCTCCTCTCATAATCCTTCATCTACTAAGTTATTTTAATCCACTCCATCCCATCCATAAATCCATCCAATAAAAATACATCTAGTAATGATCTCTAAGGACTACTAGTAAAGGAACTTCTTCCACACCTACATGAAAACAAAGTTAGACAATTCCATCCCATTGTTAATCCTACACCATCCAACCATTTTCCACCATCATGCCCTCCATGGCCTACCAATCTCAAAAAATATCTTCCTATCAAAAATCTATTATTGTCATGCCAAAAACCTAATTCCATCAAAGAAAATCCTATCATTATCCAAAATCACATTCTATTCCCTAAACCATTGGATCTATGTCAAGAGAAAATTCCAAAGCATGATGAAATAACCTCCAAGATAAATCAAGACCAAGTTACCTAAGAAATCCCTATAGATGGTCATGATATACTATCCAATCCAATCCTTAATCAAAATACTACTTATAGTCTAATTCATGATGATCCAATCCTTGATCATGATCATATCCTTGAGTCTATCCAAAAATCCCCTCTAGATGATCATGAAATTCATGATAATCCAATCCTTGATCATGATCGTATCCTTGAGTCTATCCAAAAATACCCTCTAGATGATCATGGAATTCATGATGATCCAATCCTTTATCATGATCATATCCTTGAGTCTATCCAAAAATACCCTCTAGATGATTATGGAATCCATGATAATCCAATCTTTGATCAAGATCCCATCTCTAGTCATGGCATCCAAGATAAGCCTATAATTGATCAAGAACTTTCCTATAATCAAGAAATCCAATATGATCCCCTCATCCACCTACATGGAATCCATGATCAAAAACTTGCACTTGACCCTATCCAAACTCCAAACACCTCCATTTCCTAAGATGATACACTTTCCTCCCTTAGACACATAGATAATCAAATAAATGACATGGATAACATCAAAGAAGAACATAAAGAAGCAACTATGGATCAAATAAAACAAGAAGATACAAAAAGATACCATGAATCAAATTTACATTCCAAATGATTGAGAAGAGACAAGCATGATGAAGGAGAAAGATTCAATATCCTATCAACTAGGGTCATCTACTTTTGTCAAATCAAGCTTTCTTGTAGATAATAAAATACTAAACATTAATGGTTTCCAACTACATAATGATGGGTTAGCATCTTTATTCCAAAATGAAAAATTCCCATTGTAAATAGAATATGTCAAAGCATGTAGTATTGAGGAAGAGGACTAGGCCTACATGAGCAAGGCATTCTTGAACCATTACGATTGTATGAAAATATTCGACATCAAGGTGTTGATTATTCTTCAATTAGAAAATGAAATGATGTTAGTGATACCTCCACGATATTAGGGGAAACTATATCCAATACAAACATAAAAATGGTGGCCATGAGTAGTCCTTACCATAAGGTTGTTGCCAACACTCCTTCCATCCATACCATAAACCATCATTCCCAATTCATTAAACCTATTGATTGGAACAAACAAAAAGAAAATTCTTACAAATCCAAAGTCCAAAATCAAATTTTAAAGGCTATTAAATCAAACAAAAATTAAAATGGATAAATTAAGTTAAAATTGATCCCAAATAAAAATGGATCAAGTAAAGAAAAGAGTCCAAATCCAATAGTCAATCAAAATGTGAAGCCACAAGAAAATAGGTCTCGTACATATACTAAAATTCTACCTCCTTCAAAATGGTCATCACGCAAGGCATATAAAAGTGTTGGTTCCAAACACTATCCCACTCTAAAATCTAAACTCCATCATCCATCATCCCAAGTTTGGAAAATAAAATTCACTGCATCCAAACTTCCAAATAATCCATCCACATCTACCATCACCAATCATGATCCAACATCTCGTCTAAAGTCTAAAAATCCTACTTCACAAATCCATCGCATCTTGGTAGAGACTCTTTATCATAAGGACTCCCATGGCACTCTATCATGATGTTTTTATTCCAATAAAGCCAACCTTAGTATCATAAAGGATCACAATGATATCCATCAGTTGTATGCAAGTGCCATGACCCTAACAAGGTAACTACTCCATAAAGGTCAATATTAGTATATCATGACACCAACATCTAAATTAACACCATCAAAAGGTTTAGAGCAATCAATGATCATCTAAAACATCAAAGCCATCTAGAAATACAAAAAAATAAAAAAAAATCAGATGAAACTTGGAAAATAGGCATCTTATGTAACATCAAATTTTTTAAAAAATACAAAAATACAAAAAAATAGTAAAGAGAAAAATTCATCCAATAGTGAAAACCACTTTGGTGGTGCTTTGGATAAGTACCATGATGAAAAAATGGTAAACAAGCATCATGTGTAAGATCAAATATCTATGTGGGCCATTACACTTGGGGGAAAATTGTCTCATCTTCCATACCTTTGTCATGACATTTCTAGCTATCCATCCAATCCATGCCATTCCTATGCGACATAGTCCTTGGAGATCATATACTAAATCCTTCATCCAATAATCCTCATGTCTCCTATCCTTTACCAAATCAATCCACTATATTTTTACCCTCATCACAAGACTTGGTTTTCCCTTGTCATTGGTTCAAGGATTCCAATCCACCTAGCCAACATCCCTCTATAGTCCCATCCAGTCCTAAGGTTAGTCATTCAAAATACAACAATCCTAATCCATAAATATTGCTATGCAATCTAGTATATTCTCCAAAACATTCCTTGGCTTTGTTCCTAGCCTTGCTGAAAACCTTGATCCTGTAGTCACATTGTCATCATCAAAGATATGTCTTTCCCAATCGTCACATTGTTTTTGGGATATTTCCTTACCATATCAATAATGTTATCATCATCATCACAACCAATCAATTGGTTTTCAACCTAACTAGGGGTAAGATCATGTTTGTCTCTATATCCTTGTGCATGCATGTGTGCTTGTTTGTGTGTATATTTCACATGCACTTTTCACGATCATTATAGTATACCATCCATAGAAAAAACTTACTTTCCATACCAATTCATAATAAAGTCAATACACCTTCTATAATAAACAATCAGACAACCCATAATGAGTTATTCATAAATCCATAATAAGCTATCCATAATCTGTAATAAACCTTAAACACATCATTATCCACCCTCCACAATAAATTTTGCTTTGTTGAGACTGACACTTTGATCAAACACAAACATAACATTTTTTAAACACTAAGCTTAACAAATCATGAAACAACAAGAAAACTATCAAACTAGCCTTCAAGCCTAACCAATCAATTGCCTAATCATCATTATTTATCAACATCATTTATCCCCATCATATATCATTTGTCTTATACAAGTTGTTGCATCATCAAAACCAGACTAGACGTCTTATACAAGATGCTTCATTCCTAAAACAAAACACCACCCTTTCAATTTGATCAAGAAACATTCATCTTTGACAAGAAGATCTAAATGGTTTTTGACTCATTTGGTCTAGTGAGTCTTATATTTTACCGATTTATCTTTTTTCATGTTTCTATGCTACTTGAGGATATCCACAAGTGATTTGAGGAGCGAGGATGGATCATGGCCTTTTTATTTTGATTTATGTTTGTAGTTTGTCTTGACAATATTGTTGGGGCAACTAAGTTCCTTATGTGTGATTAGAGTTCCATTTGGCATAATCGAAACATCGTATGCAAGTTAAACACTTTCTTGCATTAGGATCAACATGCTTGGTGGTTACTCCCTCACATATTTTGATAGGGTTCTATTTTCACTAGTATGAGTCATGGCACTCCTTGTTTGCAATGTGTCTATCTATGTAAAGGGATAACATTTAACACCTTGGTCTTCCCATACCTTGATGTACGTTATTTATTTATAAAATAAAAATACTCTATGATGATACTTGTGCCCTAATGAAAGCTCAAAATTACCCTATCAATCCATTTCCAATCTTCATCCATTCCACTCAAATCTCATTCTATCCATTCCATCCTAATCAATCGAGCTTATCCACATTTTATATCAATCAAGCTAACCATTCTTCACTTCTTACTAACATTTTATTCTCACTTGTCAGTAAATTTGGCTTAATTTCTAAATTTTCACCCAATTTCTTGAGGGAGCATCATATTATCCCACTATCGTCAGAGCACACTGGGGTAGGACCGAATCCAAATTTTTCTCGATTTATCTTTGAGACAACAATAAAAATCACATTGTCTCAAGAGGGGAAAAATGTAGATAGTGAAAATTGTCTTGAGCCTACAATGCCATTTTCTTACTAACTTTCATCTAACCTTAATTTGTGTCTAACCCTAATTTTGTTCTTTTTCACGTCCTTATAATTAAATAATTTTAATTATTTAATTATTCTAATTTTCGTTCTCATTATTTCTTTGATTAAATAATTATTTTGAATTATTTAATCCCTAACCTAATCTTCTCTTCAATTAAATGAATTTATTTATTTATTTAATCATCCTAACCCTAAATTCTTCTATGATTAATTAAATTAATTAATTATTCATGAGTGGGTGAAAATAAATATTTTTTATTTATTTGTTTTAATTAAACTTACCCTATCTCACTCTTCACTTAACTCTTATTTCTTCCATTTCACTTTCCACTCAACTCTTACATCTCAATTCTCTCTGCTTAACTCTTCCATTTCCCCCGATTCTCTCCACTTAACTCTTCCACTCCATGATTTTATCCACTTAACTCTTACTAATTTATATTTCCTCCTCCACTTATCTCTTCCATCTTTCCATTTTCAAAAATGGGAAACTTCCCATGCAAATCTTCTCACTCAATCTTGATCTTTGATTGTCTACTCAATCTCGGTCATCGATTGCACCTGAATCAGCTATAAATTCAGTATTAATTTATTTGCAATTTAACCATAATACTTGAATTCTCTCCATCATTATCGTCGTGAGAAAAATGTATTTGTGCACTTAAGAATTTGAGAGCCACATTATATACCAACCTAAGAAGTGAGAAGGAGAAGGGCAATGAAGGTGATTCAAATGTTGATGTAATAAGGTGTTACTTTGTTGTTTCAATTGTTTACTTATGCCATGTGTTCTTCATTGGAAGATTGGATATTTTTTACCTTGAATCTAACAATTTGTGTGGTTTTTGTTTAGGATTCTCACTTATATCCAAATTTTTGATCATACAACAAGTTCATGAGATGAGGTTGTAGATACCTCTTCTTTAAGTTGGTCTTCCTCTTCCTATATTCTCAACCCTTGAGGTTGGCTAAACCTCAATCTTCTACCATATAGGCCAACATTTGGCCATTTTTTTTAATATCATCCAAACCAAAAAATTATTTTGAAGATATATATGGGAACTAATCATGCAAGCTTTTCTTAATAAAAAAATTGTATCAAATAATTATGAGACAATGCAACAAGCTTGCCCTTCTGGTATTCCTTGACCATCCTATTTAATAAATTGGACAAAAAAATGGCACATTGACTAACCTATTATGTCGACGGTGGCTTAACAATTTAAAATATATAGTATATAGCAAAGACTACCTACCTTTGCATGTCAAGTATTTGATGATGTAGAGTACTAATTCAATCCAAAGAATTGGTAATGAAATTCATTTGGTACCCTATGAAGATTGATCAAATTTCCCCCTTTCCTATGTAAATTCATATTTGGTTGTAGCTACATTGAATCATTCTAGAAATTAATCACCGAGTATTGGTGACCCAAAGTCTTCTAATATTTTTGCCTCTAAACCATCTACCCTCAATCCCGTTACAATTGCCTCATTATCCGCTAGCTTCTATGCAAATTGGTTATCTAGTTCTTCACTATACCCTTATAATATCTAGATGTAGTCAAACCACCACCACCTACTAAAATATGGGGAGGCATGTGTGGTCACATGGTTTACTCTAGACCAAGTACTTCCCATATTATTCTTAGAACTCTATGTTAATATAACCAATTTCACACACTACAGTAATGTTTTATTAGCTTGCACTACTCAACTTCCAATGTGTCTTGCTACTGGTATTCTCATAAAAGTACTCCATTTTTTTGAATTTTGTGGATATTTAGTTTGTTTGATGGATTTAAAAATAGGTTCAATTCAAAAAATGACATTAAATTATACTTAAGATTTAGAATTAAAATATCCAAATGTGTAAGGTACAATAGCGACTTACTAAATAATTATTCCCTTCCAATGAAGGATGTCACTTATCTACAAGTGATATGGAATGTGAAAAGTATGAGAAGATATAGGAACAATAATATATGATTAAAGAATTAAAGAGATGTAAATACAAATAAATTTCACTCTAGAAACTATTAAAGAAAATAAATAACAAATAATTTGAATATAATATCATAAAATATAAAGTATATAGAACTTGGTAGTAGATGTGAAGGTGGAAGTGATATTGATGGTGGATGTGATGGCAATGTGAATGCAAAATTATTGTTGCATGATCTTCATGCGGTTTATGTTGTAGATGTCCTTGTTAATTATGGCTCTAGGATTGATATTAGTTACTATGGAATCACTTATTGATATGTCTCTAAGAAGTGTAGTATGCTACATGAGTACAAATTGATGGAGGTTGTAAGATCATTGATAGATGTTGTAAGATCATTGATGGATGATGGATGCATGATGTTTGGTGTATGTTTCAAGTTACTAATGGAAGAGAAATGTAGTGTTAGTTATAGATATTGTAGGTCACACAATGAAATGGTAGTAACTCAATTTTAGAAAAGGGATACCTATAATTGACAGAAGAGTTGCATGATGGCTCACAATAGAGGTGTAGGAATAACATAGGGGTAGTAAATCATAAATATTTTATTAAAATCTCAACCAACATGTTGCAAGGTGTGCGCCCTTGGTATCATTGTTTTGTGCAACACAACGCTTGGGTTCGTGACATGACTTAACCACCTCCCATGGATTCATTAACTCCAATGCTTGTATTGGGAATTTATGGTCGATCTTTTGGTGCAACAATTGGTATCAGATCTTAGGTCATGGGTTCAAACCCTCATTTGCACTGGGGGGATTGTTGCAAGGTGTGTTCCCTTGGTCTCCTTGTGTTGTGTAGTGTAGTGCTTGGGTTCATGACATGGATTAAGTGCCTCCCGTGGATTCATTAACTCTAGCGGTTGTATCAGGCATTAACAGGTTGATCTTTTGGTGCAACAGAAACTGTCTATGCAACACAACAATGCTTAAGGGTTTTCACTATTTGTGTTATTATTTTCTTACAAAAATTGATAGAAATAATACTTGAAGCACAACAATAAGTGAGTGTGTGGGCTCATCCACTAGTACTACAAGTTCAAAAATTGATGTAGGTGACTAGAAGATTTTATTTGTGATGTTTGACCCTTTATTTTGTATCAAATATTGAAGGGATTATACCTTATCTAAATTTTCTTATATAGCATGAGGCAACTTCCATTGACCATCAAGGAGAATCTTATAAGGTCAATAGTGTCAACTTGACCACAAAATTGGGATATACCTCTTCAATTCATAAGGGCCCAACCATCTAGTGTATAATTTCCTTTTATGATCTTTGTACCTAGAACCATACAACAATATCGATTCACATTTTTGAAATGCCTTTGTTTTGATAAACTTGTCATGCCATTTTATCCATTATTTTTGCATAATTTTAATATGGTGAATATCTTATTTCCTTAACACATCTAATACATTGAGTTGAGAGATATTGTTGTTTTGTGTTGAAAATGTATCTATCCCTAGTTGAAGTTTTTCCCTTAAGTTCTTATGTCAAATTCAATAGGGAGTACAACCTTCTTACCATATACAAATTCATAGGGTGTAAACCTTGTGGTTTTCTTTCATGTTCTCTTGTAGGCCCAAACTAATTTAGGAAGGTGTGCTACCCAATATATGTGGTGAAGAGCTATAATTTTAGTTAGAATGTCATATATCTCCTATAAGTGACTTCTACTTGACCATTTGATGGGGGTGATAAGGGGCACATTTTTTGTGTCCGATTTCATATTCTTCAACTAAGGTTGCAATCAATTTTAATGTGAATTGTGGTCCTTGATCAATGGAAATTTTCTTGGGCTCCCCATAATGGATGAAACTATCCCCATACAATAATTCTAATACCTTTTCATTATTTTTCTATTGCAAGGCTTTGAATTCAACATAATTTGTTAGGTAGTATGTGAATACTAGTATGTATTCCTTCTTATTAGATGGAGGTTCAATTAGTCCAATGAAGTTTGAACCACATTTATCAAAAGGTTCTAGTGCTAGTTGTGGTTGCAGGGGCATCTCATTTATTTTTGTTAGGAAACCCATTTGTTGATAATGATCATATTTGTATGTGTATTGGACTACATTTTTATGTAATGTGGGACAATAGTGTCTTGTTGTTAAGAACTTGAATGTTGTTTGTTTTGCTACAAAATTTCCTTCATAGGTTTCATCATGGAAATATCATAGACTATCAAACCTCATCTTCTCAGATGCACCTGCACATGACATTTTCAGACCCAATTTAGAAGAGATAGTCAACTAGCTATGAATAAGAAATATTCTTTTTTACTAGGTTGTATTTTACCTTGGTGAAAGATACAAATGTGTTCTTCCTAAAACCAAATAATTATCAATATTTACATATCATGGAGTATGCACAATTAGTGCAAGAAATATTCATTAGAAAGGAGTCATCAACGATAGGACCATCAACAAAAATGGTCAATATAGAAATAAAATCAACTACTACATTGGCCTTAACAAGCTTGTCTATAATACTTATATCAAATTCTTGTAGCAACATCAACAATCTTATTAACTATCCCACTAACTATGGGCTTATTTATTAAGTACTTAATGACTACATGATCATTATGGAAAAACATATGGTAGCCTATAATGTAATGTAATAATTTATTAATAGCATAGAATACAACTAATATTTTTGTTTCAGTAACAATGTAGTTTAGTTGTTTCTTGAAGGTTTTTTCTAATGAAGTATATAGCATATTCCAATGTACCATGTTTTTGGCCTAACACCGCTCCTATAGAAAAGTCAGATGAATATGTATGGATGTGGAAAGGAATAGTCTAGTTTAGTTCTTGCAATACAGGTGGCATGGTTAAGGAATTTTTAGGGTTTTGAAAGGCTTCTTAGCATGTCATTTTACACTCAAAATCAACATATCATCATAATTATAGAGGAGAAACTATTTTACTAAATTCTTGATGAATCTGCAATAATATCTTGCATGACTAAGAAAATTCTTGGCATCCCTTTAATTATGAGGCATTGGTAGATTTTTCATAACTTTAATCTAAGCAAGTTCTACCTAAATACCTACTTGTGAAACATAGTGACCTAAAACTATACCTTCCACCATCATCATGTAGCATTTTCATTATTGAGGCATAGGCTATAGTCCTAACATCTTTGTAGTATTTTTTTGAGATTAGTTATGCTTCATCATAGGTATTTCCATAAGATATGAATTCATCCATATATACTTCCACACAATAATGAGTGAGATAAAAATATGCTCAACAAATCTCTCTTAAAAGTGGCAAGAGCATTACACAGATTGAATGGAAGGACTGAATACGAATAGGTGCACTATGGATAGGTAAATATTTTTTGTTTTGGCCTTCTAGTGTAATCCTAATTTGGTTATAGCCATTAAACCCATCCAAAAAGGAACAATAATTCTTTCCTACCAAAAAATCAAAAGCTTGATCAATAAAAGGAAGGGGGAAGTGATCCTTCCTTATAACTACATTAATCTCTCTATAATCTACATAGAAACACCACTTACATCCCTTATTAGGAACTGTCACCAAAGGAGAAACCCATTGACTATCAAATATTAGATAGATGAATCCAACATCCAAGAGTTTCTATAATTCATTTTTAATATATCTCAAACTATATAATTCTTTCTTCTTTTGGGTTGCCTAATGGGTCTATAATCATCCTTTATGTATATATGGTGTGTATAAAGGTCTAGATCAAGGCCTTCCATGTCATGGTATTCCCATGCAAAGGATGTTTTGTGAGCATGCAACATGGTAACCGGTTTAGTCTATTGCTACATGACCAATTAGTTATTGATATTAAGTGACCTACTAGGATAGATTTCAATTTGCTTTGCTAATGGTGTTATTGAAGCAACATTTAGACATTATATATTAAGGCCACAATTGTGGGGCACTAGGTGATGAAATATGCAGGCACCAAATACATAGTTTGGTGAATATGAAAAAGGAAGGATACTATGTAGTGGGAAAGACATGGATATCAAAAAATTATTCTATTGTGGGTCCATTCGATAATTATTTTTCATGATGTTTAAGAGGACAATATCATCATCCTAGGTTTCTATCAAAGGGCTTCTTTCGATAGTCATTAATGCTTGCTGCAAGTATTGGAAATTTTCTTCAAGATCCAACCATATTGGTTGTTCTTAGTCAAAAAAATGTTGTGTGGTGGGTAGAGAACCAACTTTTTTGTTACATTATCATTGGATATTACCGTATTTCCTAATTTATAGTCAATAAATGCACCAATTATTACAAATCATGGTTAACCTAGATATTAGTAGGTATCTTCCTAGGTTGGCCTTTGGTTGTAGGACCATGAAATTTGTTGGATATTCCTAGGAATCTAGTGTAATAACAAAGTCCTAAATAATCCCTTTTGGTTTAATAGTTGACCAATTTTTCAATTGTAGTACTATGGGGGTATGATGAATATCAACAAGTTGTAAGGTTTACATTGTTTCTTTGGTAATTGTATTAATATAAACACCTAAGTCAAAAAAAGTTTTTTGTATGAGGGTTTTATTGATGTGAACGTCTAGAATTAAGCTACCAAGGTCTACATATTTTAGAACAATTATATTTCCAAGCATAATGCCAATGAGCTACCCAACAACTTTTGTGGATCTCTACATTTTAATATTGATTTCTTAGACATAATTCCCTAACTTTTTTGTGTAGATTGGCACATCCTTGATAAATTTAAATAATGTAATTTTGATACAAACATTTTTTTTTCCTTAATAAATCAAACTTAGGTTCAAACTCTTATTTTTTGTGGCCAACTGTTCTAGAAATGGAGGGTCTCAATTCATGATTTCTATCTACGATGGATTTTGCTTAGGATTTGCTATATTATTATTTTCTTGGAGGTTAGTATCTATGGTTGGATTTTCCATGGGGATTTCCATGATAATTGGAGTTGTTGATCTTTTAATATTTTTTCTTGAGTGAGGCTAAAAATCACTTACTTCAACCACATAGGTCAGGTACTGAAATGTTTCATTAATGTAGGTCAATTGAACTAACTTATTGTTGGGGTTAGGTCTGGGTTGAGATGGTAATTGAGTAGCTCTTGGTGGGTAGGATCAAGAGAAAATTTAATTGGCATAATTAATTGTTGATGAAGCAAGGCCTATGGTTGTTTCTAATAGCCAACATTTGGATTAGGCCAAGATTGTTCCCTCTCCATTGTTGCTACCATGCATTCTGCAGTGGCTGCCACTATTGATTGCGGACTTGGGATTGGTATGAATATTGTGGCCATACTTCTTTTTGTGGTTTCTATTTGGGTGCTAATTATTTTTTCTAAACTTGAGGATGTATGTTGTTCCACGATACATTATATCAATTGGGAATATTTGAAAATAATCAAGGAAATGAAGTATTATATGAAAAAGGGTCTTGGGAATACCTTGTCAATGTGGCCATGGTTTGCATTGCGCTAGGTAAAATACTTGTCCATCTTCATCCTCTACTATTTTAAAATATATTCTCTTATACATATTTGATGTTGTGCTTGCCACCAGTTTATATTTATATTAAATCTTCTTTCAATGATAATGGGGGAAATACTAAACCAATGCCACATTTGCTTATTGTTTCTTTCTTACATATAGTGTGTCAAGTTGTGTTTCCATGTGGTTTATGGTGTCCTATTTCATATATTTGAGGAGGTTGATAAGCTCCATTTGGAAAACCCCTACACCTCTCTTTGTAGTGGACATCAGTATTAGGTTGTGAGTCTTCTTCATAGTGGAACATGAATAATTTTTGAAAATTTAATAAACATCATCAAATTTGCTTTGTTGAGACTTTACAAACATACTAGGAACCTTTCCACATAGTCTTTCCAAGTTTCATATTCTTTCTTTCATCTCTAATATCTCATTATTTGGTTGGGAAAATGGATCTAGGGTATAAACCACACTCTTCCCATATTTTGGAAGGATTAGAAGTGATCTCAAATCCACTTGAATACAAAACTTGGTAGGAAGAGTCAGAATGGTGGATCAAGGTTCTAATCCTTGTTTTATGATTGGTGTTGGTTTTTATTTTCTATGGGTAGATTGATCTAATGATGGTAAGTTGAATAAATTTGAAGATGCAATGATCTAACTATGCAAACTATGAAAATGTAATAGCCTGTTATGATTTCTAAGAAATTGAATGCATAAAATCATAAATAAGATCCAAAAATACAAAAGTAAAACACATAGGAACTTGGGGTATAAATATGGTGATGAATCAACTGGTCTAGAGTATGATGTGCCCTATACTATCCTCCTTTTTTGTAAGATCTAAAAAACATAGGCTTGAGGTCCATGGTTTGTATCTCTTGTTCTCTCAGGGTCACTGTTGGAACTTCATCTGTCGATGAGTGTTACAACATTTTTTGTCATTTCCTAATAACCATGTTCACCCTTGCAATTTTTCCTTATTTTAAAGTGTTGGTTTATCCAGGTAAGAGCAAGAAGATGAGTCCATGAAATGTGGGTTTTTTCCTTAGGAAAAAAAATGAAATCGGCTTGCCAAAAATGGGATCCCGCTTTTAAAAAATGGGATCCTATTTAGCTTCGGGATCCCAAGCCTAAATTCTACATGGGATCCCATTTTCTCGTTTATTAATGGGTCTCGAACCAACAGACAGGAAATGGGATCTCAATCTTTACAAAATGGGTAAAAAATTGGGATCCAGTTTTGTAAAGATTAGGATCTCGTTTTAAAGTGGTATTTATTTTTAAAAATAAATGAAACTCAGTTATTCACAGAGCACGGGATCTCAATTTCATAGAGATGACATTGATGACAACGACCTCTAGGTAGGCCTCCACCCCCAATCTTTTTGCTTTTTTTTTGTGTTTTTTTGAAATTTTTAATACAATAATAGATTTTAGCATGTTTTTTTCAATTTATTTAGCATTTTATGTATTTTATTTACCTTTAATAGAAGAAATGATGATTTGTAGACGTAGAAGAAAAAAAAAACGAAACTTTCAAGATACCAAATAGGAATGAAAAAATCAACCTTAAATCGTATCTTAAGAACAAAATTTAGCTTTTGAAACCCAAATTGTTCAATCAAACCAAAAAAAGTTGCATTTGAAAACCTAATTGCTTTTTGAAACCCTAAATTCAAATCAAATAAAAAAAATTACATTTGAAAACCCTAATTTGAAATGAAACAAAAAAATTTGCATTGAAAACCCTAATTGCTTCTTGAAACCCTAAATTGAATTCAAATAATTTTTTTTACTAAAACCCTAAATTGAAATCAAACAAATCATTTTGCATTTGAAAACCCCGATTTCAATCTCATGAATATTTGATAATGGAAAAAATTCATTTGCATTTCTTAAATGTTTTAAATTTCATTTGCATTGTATGGAGACAAGTATGTAGGCATGCCTATGGAAGAAATTATTTGATAGATTTAGGTTGATACATAGTAAATTAGGTTCCTTGATATTAATAATGAAATAAGATTTCATAAATATTATACATTTAAATGTGTATTCATCAAGAGACACAATCAACTAAATATTATGAACATAGATATAATTAGAATAGAAAAAAATGTGTTAAACTTTACTTGTGGGACTAGTGGATCATTACAATTGATAAATTTTCAATGTTTGTTTGCAAATTTAGTTAGCAAATTCCTAAATCCTTGTACAATCCATTTCCAATTGTCACTTAATTAGATAATAATTGCATTCATTTCTATTTTATGTTTTGATCTCTCTTAGTCATGCCTTTTTTCAATTTCTTGTTTACATTTGTTGTCTCTTGTCTTTCAACAATCTTAACTCGCATTCTAGTCAATTAGTTGTTAATTAGGCTTCTAGTTTAGTCTAAAATTTTAATTTGCACTAGTTACCTAGACACTAAAAGAATCTAAATATTTTTCTTTTCTTTCTTTTAGGTTCTTTCAATTCCAAACAATCCAAAATAAAATAAAATTTTGGATCTTTGGGAAAATTCAACATTACCTAATTTTATTATACATTTTATATCATAAAATTCATTTAAGTGGGAAATATTCAACTTTATCATAGTATATTAAACTTCATATATATATACAATCAATATTAATGAAAAACATGTTAAATAAAATAATCTTATATTCAATTAAAAAAATATCAAGTTAAAGTATACATCAAACTCAATCTTAATAATACATAATTATGTGTTTCTATTACGGAAATAGTCACTCTTCATAAAATCAAAAATATTCATAAACTAATGTTCTTGCATATGTGATGAATCAAAAATATTAACCCCCTTACTTGTCATCCTATTATCCTAAACCCTAAATTGATGTCTTGAGGGGTTGTAATATGACATTTCTTAATGGGATCAAAGAAGTTCTCAAAATTTGGTGAAGTTGCCTAAGGCAACCAAATTTAGCAACAATAAGATCGTGCAAATATTATAATATGAATGAGATTTCATGAGAGGTTGGTCAGTCAAAACAAGAGCTATCTCAATCAACTGTTCCACAAGAAAATGTTGTTCACTAACTTGCAAGTCCATTATTCCAAGGGCCACCCAAACTTCACCCTAAACCCCTAAACCCTAAATCCTAAACCCTGAAGTATAAACTCTAAACCCTAAACCCTAAAGCATTCATTTTGTCCTAGGACCTTAAAATGAAATTTGGTTGCCTTGGGCAACTCCGCCAAATTTTATTCCCTTGATCCATGTCATTTTGTCCTAGGACCTTACTACATAGATCCCCTTAAGCCATCCTATTATCCTAAACACTAAACTCTAAACTCTAAACCCTAATCCCTAAAGCCATCATTTTGTCCTAGGACCTTAAAATGAAATTTGGTTTCCTTGGGAAACTCCACCAAATTTTATTCCCTTAAGCCATGTCATTTTGTCCTACGACCTTACTACATAGATCCCCTTAAGCCATCCTATTACCCTAAACCCTAAACTCTAAACTTTAAACTCTAAATCGTAATCCCTAAAGCCATCATTTTGTCCTAGGAGCTTAATGAAATTTGGTTTCCTTGGGAAACTTCACCAAATTTTATTCACTTAAGCCATGTCATTTTGTCCTAGGACCTTACTACATAGATCCCCTTAAGCCATCCTATCACCCTAAACTGTAAACTGATGTCTTAAGGGGTTCTAATATGACATTTCTTAAGGGGATCAAAGAAGTTCTCAAAATTTGGTGAATTTTCCCAAGGCAACCAAATTTAACAATAATAAGATCTTGCAATATTATAATATGAATGAGATTTCATGAGAGGTTTTTTAGTCGAAACAAGAGCTATCTCATTCAATTGTTCCACAAGAAAATGTTGTTCACTAACTTGCAAGTCCATTATTCCAAGGGCCACCCAAACTTCATCTTGAACCCTAAACCCTAAACCCTAAACTCTAAACTCTAAACCCTAAACCCTAAATAATTCATTTTGTCATAGGACCTTAAAATGAAATTTGGTTGCCTTGGGAAACTCCACCAAATGTTATTCCCTTAAGCGATGTAATTTTGTCCTAGGACCTTACTACATAGATCCCCTTAAGCCATCCTGTTACCCTAAACCCTAAACTCTAAACCCTAAAGCCATCATTTTGTCAAGTATGACCTTAATGAAATTTGGTTGCCTTGGGAAACTTCACCAAATTTTATTCACTTAAGCATGTCATTTTTCCCTAGGACCTTACTACATAGATCCCCTTAAGCCATCCTATTATCATAAACCCTAAACCCTAAACTCTAAACCGTAAACATTAAAGCATTCATTTTGTCCTAGGACCTTAATGAAATTTGGTTGCCTTGGGCAACATCACCAAATTTTATTCCCTTAATCCATGTCATTTTGTATACATAGATCCCCTTAATCCATCCTATATTAATAGATAGATCCCCTTAAGCCATTCTATATTAATAGTTAATTGTTTTTTCATTCAAGTAACATGCCTTAGGCATAATAAAGGCTTACACATTTTATCATTTGTATTCAATTAGGGAATTTATATTGAATGGTTTAAGGATATTTCCTAGACATGTATCTTGCATTTTGAAATTACAAATCTAATGCAGGTTCACTTATATCTTAGATCATGGATCAATTCAATAATATCTATAATCCACCTCCATGCCCTCCATCTCCACCACCTTCACCTCTACCTCCACCCACTCCACCTCATAACCCCCCACCTCCACCACCTGAAATTGATGGTGCTTGCTTGCAAGCACAGATCAATGCCGATGTTAGAACCATTCAGGATCAAATCAACATTATTCAAAATAAAGAATGTATCGCACCACCTTTCAGGATTTGTGCATCTAGGATGCAAAATGTTGTTGATTTTGTTAGGGCTATGGATGGGGTCTTAGATGAGCATCAATGATGCCTAGAGGAGAGGATAAATTCTAATTCTGAAAAGGAAAACACAAAGAAATGAAGAAATGCAATAGGGAGCTGCAACACTTTATAAATTAAGACAATGATCTTATAGTTATGAATTTATGAATTTGGTTTGATGGATATTTTGTGTGATGAATTTGTGAATTTGGTTGGATGGATATTTTGTGTGATGAATTTATGAATTTGGTTGGATGGATATTTTGTGTGATGAATTTATGAATTTGGTTGGATGGATATTTTGTGTGATGAATTTATGAATTTGGTTGGATGGATATTTTTATGATGAATTTATGAATTTGGTTGGATGGATAATTTTTAATGTTGAATTTATGAATATAATAACTTATAATGATGAATTCATAACATTATATATTTTATGACTATCTACTATCATGATTTCTCCTGTGGGAAAAATGTAATTTATATATGTGTTAGACATAAATGAGCTTTTTGTTAATGTTTCAAGTTTATTTTTTAGTATGAAAATGTATTAAAATTACATAGTTCTAGATCTTAAATTTTGAAGTTTGTATGTACACGTAGTTTAGTTGAATGATATATGCATGCATTATGCATCTTATTTTTTATTTTAAATGTATGTACATCTTAAATTTTGAATTTTATATGCACATGCTCAAGTTCAATCAATGTATGTATGTGTATGTATATGTATACACGTCCTATTTAAACAAATTTGCATGTACATTTAAAATTTAACTATTTCTTGTAATTTTGTAAGTTTGTATGTTAATTTTGTATAATTCAATGCAGGTGAACACTTATATATAGATATCATGGATCAATTTGACATTGATGATATCATCAATCCACCACCTCAACAACCTCCACCTCCACCCCCTCCACCTCCCCCTCCACCCCCTCCACCTCATATCCCACCTCCACCACCCACTAGATCAGATGAGGCTCGCTTGCGAGAAAGTATAAATGAACATGTGGCATCCATTCAAAACCAAATCAATGCTATGCAAAATGAATCATTGATTCCACCACATGTGATACATTTTGCATTTGTGATGAAAAATGTTGTCGATGTTAGAGTAATAAAATCATCGCCTAATTAATTAATTAATCATTAATTAATTGGGTCACTTTATGCTTTATTACACTTAAGCTAAACTTAGGAGTGCTTTTAATTCATTATTTTCTTTTATTAATTAGTTGCATTTTGCATGATTAAAGCTTCTAATATTAGAACTTGTCTCATTCATTCCTACGAGGACACTTGTCATGTTCTAATATAACCCTAATCTAGGGTTAGCTTTTATCCTTTTCATAAGGATTGTTTCATTGTAATTATTTATCAATTCTATGGCAACACATTCACAACAGTTGTTCAAATAATGCAAATTGGTGTTTTCATCAGATTTGAGTTGTAGGGATATCATATCTTGCTTATTTCTTCATAGTGTGATAGGTTTATCGTTGCAGGTGTTTCATGGGAGCTATGGATTGAATCGGTCAATTCTAACATGGTATCAAAGCACTAGATCTACAGCTGCCTTGTCTATTTTTTTTTAAGAAATCAACTCATACATTAATATCCATGATCCATGGTCAAATTCTAAGCATTCCATTGAATCCAGAGTTGCTGGAACAATCAGGTTTTCCTTTCATTTCATTGAAAAATGCCTCTATTTGTCAGATTTGCGAGGATTTGAATTTTATGAGGGTTTCTAGATCTAGAGTTTATCTAAAATTTTGGAGTGTTTTCAGCCCAAACGGACCTCACCATCACGTTTAGAGCTTCCAAAAACCCCAAAATCGACTGTCAAATCAAAAAAATCGGATACAATGACTCCGGGAGGCAAAAAAAATCATTTTTGGGTCATACGGCCTGGTACGACATGCAATCCAAGAATTTAAAAAAAAAAAAACAGAGTTAATGGGCGCCACCCTCAGTAAACTGCTAGCAATTAACCGCTAGTGGTTAATGCTAGCAGCTAGTCTAACCACCAGGTTTTCCCCCAAACCCTTTTGGAACAGCTTTGGTATTTTGGCCATAATTTTTGCGTCCGAACTCGGATTTTCGAAAATGAAATATCGCTGGAAAGTTGGTTCCGAGCTCGATCTAGTGGTGTGGGTTTTTTTTTCTGGTTTTTCTATTATGTTACATTTTTTTCCAGTCAAAGTCAAATCATCATTTTTGCACTTCCGAGGGCATATCTTTTGCATACAGCCTCCGTTTTTCAAAAATAAATAGGTGTTGCAAAGCTCTTCCAGTGATCTATCCAGATTTGTGATTCATTTTTCTAGATATTCACCAGGTATTTTATTTCTATATCAGAAGTCAAATTTTCCTTTTTTGGTGTATTTCTTGGTAAACGTGCACAAAGGATCAAAAATTTTAGTACAAAGAAGATAATTTTTGCATTGTGAGTTATATACTATTGTATTTTCATCCCATTACTATATCATTCAATTTCAAAACATGGAAAATCCTCAAAAAATTATCCTTACACCATACAACTATTATGAGTGGAAGAAAAACATAGAGATCAGTTTGAAGAAACTGGGGTTGTCTAAAGTAACCATGGGTACAAAGGTTGAACCAACAATAGCAACAAAGAAGAGAAAATGGTTTAATAGATGTGTTGAAGCCTTTGGAACATTATGTATTTCTATGTCTCCTAATCTCTTATTTCACATTGAATCTTGCACTACACCTAATCAGATTTGGACCCAATTGGAGTCCTTGTTTGGTAAGAAAGATTCTTTGAGGGGTTTTCAGTTGGAGAATGAGCTTATAGGTCTGAATCCTAGAGATTTTAGCAACATCCAAGAATTTTTCACAAAAATTAAGTCTCTCAGATTGCAATTGTCATAGTGTGGTACTACTAAGCAGGATTCACAGTTGATTATTTCCATCCTTGCCAAGTTGGGCCCTGATTATTCAGTATTTGTTTCTACTTTCTATGCTACACGAGATGCACTTGGCATGAGATTTACCATTCCTTCACTTGATGATTTTGCTTCTTCTCTCACTCAAGAGCAAGCAAAATTGGTTCAGATGGGTACTCTAAAGTCTTCCACTTCACAGGCTCTAGTTTCCATTCAGAGTTTTAAGGAGAAGGCTTCACCTAGCAAAGAAAAGAAACAAAAAAACAAACATGGGAAAGAAAAAGAATCATCTTCACATGCATCTTCTGAGTACACACCCTCTTCCAAAGGGGGATCATCTAGGAATAAGAGACCGACTTGTTCTTATTGTCAAAAGCAGGGACATGATGAGCATTATTGTTATGCTAAGCAGATTGATCATTTGACACATATTCTACAACAGAACAATATACAATTGCCATCTTCTATGTCTCACGGTCCATCACCTTCTTCCACATCACCATCACCATCACCAACACCATCTACACATATAGGTACAATAGGTATTGCTAATGGATCCGATAAGATGAAAGGCCATGCCTTACATGCATCTGTAGGTCTTCAGTCAGACAGATGGTTGCTTGATTCAGGAGCTTCCCATCATATGGAATCTTCACAGGATATGTTTTCTACATTTGGTGCAAGCACCACACCACACATTCTACTGGGTAACAACACATGTCAGTGTTAGTGGGAAGGCAATAGCTGCCATTGATGATGGTATCTTTCAGGAGGTACTATCTATTCCATCTTTGAAAACCAACCTCCTCTCCGTCTATTAGATTACTCACAAGGGATCAGGGAAGATAGTGGAGTTTGCTCCTGACTTAGTTCTCATCAGGGATTTGCACACTAGGCAGATTGTGGTAGTTGGCATTGTTGATCATGCTTCTAGGCTTTATGAATTTTCTCATTTTGCTTCTAAGGATCCACCATTACCTATACCTATTATTCCATCTCCACCATCAAGAGTACATATGGAGAAGAAGTCTGGTCACTTGAACTTGTGCATGCATTCATCCACCACAGTTCCTGAGACTCCTTCAAAGCTTCTTTCTCCTCCTGCTTATTCAAAGATCATACCTATTGAGCAGGACATTGGTCATTCATTCTCTATATTGTCTGATGACTACTTTCCAGATATTGCATAGCTATTTGTTGAGTCACACATTGCATTTATTCATACCAGTCATTTCCCACCATTATCCATGCCTTCATAGGTTTCATATCAGGAGTCTTTAGATTTGTTTGGTCTTGGCATCATTTGTCTTGGTTTAGATATAGAGATTAAACAACATCCTTTCAAGACATCCATATTCAGGCTTCTTGGTCCTTCACTCTACATTGAGGTTCTTCAGCATCATCCTTTGGATTTGTTTCTTCCCAAGGGGAGGAACAATGTTTTCCATTCTTGGATCATTTTCTACTTCCTACATTGAGCTTACACCATTGCGACAAGAGTTTCTTCATTGTGGGGGGGCCTTCTAGTCTCCTATTCTTTCTCCTATGGAGATTCTTGTATATGTATTGATGAGATAGAAGTTTTCTTTGGGGGTATCATGTAACCCACCTATTCTTCTCTCACTCTCATTAGTGCATTACATTCTTTTCTTTTCTCTCTTTTTGGAGGGGAGTTTTATTCCCATGAGGTTTTCTCCCTTTCTCCTCTTTTACGAGAGATTAGCTTGTTGTACATGGGTTCCTAATTAGTCGTTAGGGTGGGACCTATTCATGCATCCATTCAAGTATTTCTTTATCGTAGTTTAGTTTCTCCCTAGTTCATCTTAAGGGGGGGTGTTAGAGTAATAAATTCATCACCTAATTAATTAATTAATCATTAATTAATTGGGTCACTTTGTTCTTTATTACACTTAAGCTAAACTTAGGAGTGCTTTTAATTCATTATTTGCTTTTATTAATTAGTTGCATTTTGCATGATTAAAGCTTCTAATATTATAACATGTCTCATTCATTCCTATGAGGACACTTGTCATGTTCTAATATAACCCTAATCTAGGGTTAGATTTTATCCTTTTCATAAGGATTGTTTCATTGTAATTATTTATCAATTCTACGGCAACACATTCACGATAGTTGTTCAAATAATGCAAATTGGTGTTTTCATCAGATCTGAGTTGTAGGGAAATCATATCTTTTTTATTTCTTCATAGTGTGATAGGTTTATCGTTGCAAGTGTTTCATGGGAGCTGTGGATTGAATTAGTCAATTCTAACATTCAATGCCATTAGGACTATCAATTCTGACTTAGATAGGCATCGACGAGATAGAGAGGAGATGAGACGATTTTATGTAGATGGTCTCTCATATAAATAAATTTTAGACCTAAAAATAACAAAATCCCATTTAGCCCCTTATTTTATTGACCCTAATACTCAACAACCCATTCATGCCACAGAATCTAGAATATCCATGAGGTGGTGTATACATCCACATATGAGTGCACATTTTCAGGATCGATGGTATATGGTATTTGACAATCCACCACATGCTAATTAGGAGGTCCCATTATATTTTTTCAGGAAACCATATGGAGAGTTTGTTATGGGGAAAAATCCCAATTATTTTAAATGTAAATCATTTCAGGGTGTTGGTGGTGACATGCCACAATAGAGGTTAGGGGCAAGGGTTGATCCCCAATGCCCCGTACATGCGCAACCCCCAGTTGCTCCTCTTGGTCCTACCGTTCCCACACCTGTGTATCAGCATGCAGTGGTATCGACATTAGGATCCCTCAGTACTTTCATAGGAGACCTCAATCAACATGCTTTTGCGATAGTGGCTAGGGAGCATAGAGACTGCGATGATGGAGGAGCATTCTATGGAGTTGGTCCTAGTACCACTCTACAAGTGTCAACACCACATGTATGTACTAGTTTCCATCAGCTATGCTATGGACCTGATCATGCCACACCCAGTTTGGGTGGATGCAGAGATTCTTGTGGATCAACTAGTCACCTCAGTTCATTCATAGAATTTATTATTGCAGAGCATCACCCTGAGGACAGTGCGACACATGTATAAATATGCATCTACATGTTGAATTTATAATAATTTTAATGAACATATATATCAAAAAATATTTGCAATACATTTTAACAATCAAACTGTTTGGTGTACAGATGACACTAACGATGGGGCAATCATCTGCACCACGAGTACATATGTCGACGCCAGTCCTAGTCAGCAACCCTTATGGGGTATTTTGATTTCAATTTTTTAAATTTATAATTCAATCATGAACATATGTTTTAAATATTTATGTTGGTTCAGGGGAGTTCATCGACTTCCATGTCGATTCCACCCAAGGGGTTGTTGAGTGCTCCTCCATTGTCAAGCATCCCAGATCAAGGGTGGGTACATTTATATTGTAAACTATTTAACTTGCATTACTATAGTTACAATTATGAATTTTGAATTCACTATATATCAAATGTGCATGTACACTTGTAAATATTATAAGTGTTAAATATCTATATGTATTTCTAGGTTAATACGACAATGAGAATGGGCATCAGACAAACATTAGATGTTGTGGCTACTTGTGAGGCCTCTGAATTTTAGGTTGTTAAAAAGTTTCTACACAAAATGTGCAAACTTGAATATATATATTTTAACCTAATTCAAGCATACATGCTTTAAATTTGATCTTTTAGGACTTTGTTAGTGTTGATGAGTCCAATTTATAGCTCAATTTTGATAGGGTTTATTATAAATTTGTTGTTGTTACCATAGAATTTGACACCTGGTTGTTGACATTTTCCATGTTATTTCCTTAAATCCTTAAACCTTGGGCATAAGCTTATCCTTGTGACTTTTAATGGCATTAACATGCTATGTGAATTATCTATGTTAATTTTACATGTGGTTGAATGGATGTCACTTTAAGGTAATTATGAATATGTAATTGTTTGTGCATGCTAATGTCATTATGCAGGTTCACATTAAGATGCCGATATCAATGAAGCTTGCAAAGTGGAAGAAACTCCTGCCAGCTGGTATGTTACTAAGAAAGTCAAAAAGATGGTCATTAAGAGGTCAAAGGAGGGAAAAATCTTAATGGAGGGAAATTCCTAGTTTGAATGAAAGATTGTAACTACCTTTTAATGGTCATCTTTGTTAGTTGAGAAAATATAGGGAGTTTGATGTGCTAGATTCTCATTGGGGCAAGTCTGCTTTGACCAAATCTAGTGCATGCATAACTTCCTCCCTCTCTTTTCTATGCTTTCAATAAATGGCATCCTCCTATTTTGATGGAGTAGATTGCCTGGGTAGTTAGGGTTAATTAGACGTTTTTCTTCTATAAATAATGGTTATATGCCCATTTTCATAAGGTTGGTTGTTCTAAGATTGTACTTGCATTTCTAGTTTAAGTAATACAGTCATATTGCTAATATGTTGTAATCATGCTTTCAAGGAATAAAATGCTATTCTGAGTTGCCGCATCTAAGTTAGCTTAAGACTCACTCAAGGGGGCCCACTTGGTGAGAATTCCACCCATTTAGTTTCAAAGTTATTTTTTTGTTCAGTAATTAGTTTCAGTTTCAGTAGTTGTTTGTTCTTACAACCACTAGAATCTTGTTCTGTGACTATTCCTGTAGCCAAGGTAGATAGAGTAGTTTCCTACCTATTTGCTGAGATTTCTATTCTTACCATCCATTTCTAGTACAGTTTTTGATGCTTAGTGTAGTTGTTGATTCATGCTCAATGCTTAAGTTGATTTCTTTCTAGCATTTTATTTCCAATATTGTTTCTTTCCTAGTTTATGGATGACTATGGTGGAGTTCTAGTGCACATACAGTGTTGACCCATTTCAAGCTTATGTCCCTGGGTTGATAATGAAATGCACCTTCATGATGAGTAAGATAGCTACTTAGTGTATATGTCCAATCTCTAAGTCACGGCTCTAAGGGATTAGTTATTGAACCATTAGAGGAGGCTAACATTTTTGGCGTCGTTGTCGGGGATGGTGTCAAACTAGGAAGTTCTTTGGAGTCATTGATAGTTTCTTTCTTGCTTTAGTATCTCTAAAGTTTGTTCTTAGTATACCCCTCATCTAGGAAAGTAATGACCTGCTATTCTTTCACCAATTCTTTGTGTGAGTTGGTTGATACTGAGTTGATACCACATGCATAGAGGTAGGAGAAGAGATTCTTATGGGAGATTCCTTCCTAATGACCCTAATCCTTATAATCAACTAGTTGAGTTTCAAAATATGCCAAGAGACGAAGAAGAAGAGGCACATCCTTTTGCTGATATATTTCCCAATTTGACCAGTTTTGAAAACTTCCTTTGAAGACCAAAATATGATTGAGAATCCATTTGCTTTGGAACTCCATCAAGCAAGTATGGTTGATGTAAATCAAAACAGACCCAACCAACCATCTTTTCCATTTCCTA
This sequence comes from Sequoia sempervirens, assembly GCA_007258455.2. NCBI lineage: Eukaryota > Viridiplantae > Streptophyta > Pinopsida > Cupressales > Cupressaceae > Sequoia > Sequoia sempervirens. The sequence continues at coordinate 4,396,620 of VDFB02000015.1, read as the reverse complement.
TCACTCATCAGAATGAAGTTGACAACATCAAAAACATTCCTGCTTCAGTCCTTCCTAAGTTCTATGGGCTTGTCACAGAAGACCCCGACACTTTCTTGTTTGAGTTTAATATCCTCTACATAAGCTATGACTATACCACTGATGCTTATAGGCTTAAGTTGTTTCCTACCACCTTGAAAGAAGCTACATTAAGATGGTTTGTGAGCTTAGGTAGGAATACTGTGGATACTTGGGATGATATGAAAACAAAGTTTCTTGAGAAGTACAAAGAATATTGTAGGGACAGTGATATGAGAGGAGATAACATCTTTAGGATGCAACAGAAGGAAGATGAGAGTTTGGAGGACTATGTTTCAAGTTTTATGTTTTTCCTGTAGAAATCTCCACATCATACACTCAATGAAGAGTCTCAAAAGCTGCTCTTCCTCAAAGGGATCAATGAAAGTTCTATTGACGCTTTGGACCTGATGGGAGGAGGAGATATCACCCAAGTTCCTTGGGATGATATCAAGAAGATATGTTAGAACTATTTCAGGGTAGCTTCAAAGAAAGAAATAGGTTACCAATCCTCTATGGGTAAATCATCCACCAATGGAGTTTCAAGGATGGAGATTACTCACTTGTTGGAAGATTTCAAGCAAGACATCATAAAAAATCTGGCTACTTAGCTAGATACACTTCAAGCAAAGAAGAAACATGAGGAAGCAAAGGCAATGTTGGCAGAATATTGCTCTCATTTCCGACAAAAGAAGAAGGACTATAGATGCAAAATGGTAGCTAACATTGATAGCAAACAGATTCCACCTGAGTTCAAGCCAATCCAAGGTGATGAACAATTCTACTACATTACACAAAGGAGACCATGGGCCCCAAGACAAGGTATGCCACCAGATCCATTATCTTTTGTTGGGCCTTATTTCAATACTTATGCATCTGGTAACCAATGGAAACCCCCATACCCATCCAACTATGGAGGATATCCACCTCATCCTTGGAACAACCCTCCAAACACTTGGACCAATCACCAAAACTCTCTACCCTAGTGGCAGCAATCTCAGGGGAATTGGAAACAATTCCAGGGGAATTAGCATCCACCTCCAGGAAACTAGCAGCAAATATCCCAATGGAGGGGAGGACAACAATGGCCAAACCAAACAACTAGTTACATGCAACCACCTCCATAGCCTCAGTAGCCTGCCATAATTCCTCTTCCTACTAGCTCAAGTTATAGCACACCTAGACCTACTCAGTTACCAGCTCAACCCACACCTAACCCAAATAACAAACCACATCAGCAGTCAGTCTACTCTGTAGATCCTAATCAATTCCCTGCATATGTTGTGAGTGTGAGTGACATTCATCTATGTTTAGGAACCACTTTTCCAGCTCCCTCCACTCCTATCATCATCGGGCTTCCTATAGAAGAAGAGGAGCATCAGAATGTCCCTACTCAGCCAAGTGTGCCTAAAAATGTTGAACCAATTTAGCAGATTGATCAAGACCCACCATTTCCTCAAACGTTATAAGTTGTTAAACAAAAGGAAGAGGAGGAAACAACCTTTGACATTTTGGATCAGTTGAAAGACATATGTGTTAATATACCTTTGTTTCAGGCCATAAAAGATTTCCCCATATATAGCAAAGAAATCAAGGAAGCATGCCTCAAAAATCTAGGGAGGAAAAAGAAAGACCCCACTACCATTCATGTGGTGGGACAGTTGGAAGATATAATGCTTGGGAAAGTTATTGTTCCTAAATACATTGACAAAGGTAGTCCTGTGGTAGGAGTTATTATAAATGGAATCCAAATAAAGAATGCTCTAATTGACTTGGGAGCAGCAATAAATGTGATGACTAAGGATATCCTGCAACAACTAAATGTTGCAAACATGTGACCTACTCCTATTGTCCTACAACTTCCTGATAGTTCCACTGTCAAACCAGATGGTATAGTAGAAGATCTTGTTGTAACTCTAGACTCTTGGGAGTACTCAACAGATTTCATGGTCCTATCCCCTAAAGCTACACTAGGAGGGTATCCCATTTTTCTAGGTAGGCCATGATTAGCCATAACAGATGCTTACATTGGATGTCAATCAAGGGACATGACTATTTTTGATGGAAAAAGTACTAAAAATATTGTTCTCTACCCTCTTGCTCAACCATCCCATGATATGGATAACCCCATATGGCCACATGTTGGAGAAGAGGTCGAGGAAGTCAATTCAGCGGCACAACTCATGATGATAGGAAGAAGTCCTTTTATGCAACTTCAGGAAGAAGATGAAGTGTTGTCCCACATAATTCAAAACCATTGTGAGGTGCATGAAGAATCATCCACTCATGAATCTACTTCTGGAGGTCCAGTGAAGACACTTATGCCTGTTCTTTCTGTAGCTGACCTTCCTGTAGCAATAGAAATGCTTCATACATTGTTTCCACATGAGTTAAAAATGCCAAGTATTAGTGAAACAACCATGATTGAGTTAACCACACAAGTGCAAGTGTCAGAAGGAAAACATTTGAATATTAACAAGTTGAATCAAGAACAACAGTTGCCCCTGGCAAACCTTTTGAAGACCCATCAACATGCATTTGCATGGGATTACCCTGACATGAAAGGATTGGATCCCAAGCTTTGTACCCATAGGATGCATATCAGAGATGACTGCACACCAGTAAGGCAGCCACAAAGGAGAATCAACCCTGCATTGAGGGAGATTGTAAAAGGGGAATTACAAAAATTATTGGATGCAGGATTTATCTACCCTATCTTAGACAGCCAGTGGGTATCCCCATTAGTAATTGTGTATAAAAAGGGAGGTAAATGGAGAGTTTGTGTTGACTATAGAGAACTAAACTCTACCACCAAAAAGGATCATTTTTCCCTTTCTTTCATAGACCAAGTACTGGATTCACTTGTAGGGAAGCAACATTTTTCTTTTCTAGATGGATTCAATGGTTATAATCAAATAAAAATTGCACCTAAGGATCAAGAGAAGACAACCTTTACCTGTCCTTGGGGGACTTATGCCTACTCATTACTCCCATTTGGTTTATGTAATGCACCTACAACCTTTCAAAGATCAGTCATTAGTATATTTTCAGACATCTCACATGATTGTATAGAGATCTATATGGATGATTTTACTACCTAGGGTGCTCATTTTGTAGAAGCATTAGAAAATATAAGGAAAGTTTTACAGAGATGTGAAGAGAATAATTTGTCCTTGAGCAGTGAAAAATGCTTCATGATGATGTAGAAGGAGTAGTCCTTGGTCACTACATCTCTTAGAAAGGAATTCAAGTGGACCTAACCAAGATTGAGGTGATTACCAATCTTCCTATTCCTGCTAAGCAAAAAGATGTTATAAGTTTCTTGGGACATATAGGATACTATAGGCACTTCATCAAATATTTCACTAAAATGGCAACACCACTATATAATCTCCTAACTAAAGATGTTGAGTTCCAGTGGACAGAGGAGTGTGACAAAGAATTCTCTAATTTGAAAGCAGCCTTAACCCATGCTCCTATACTTAAAGGCCCTAATTGGGATCTTCCTTTTCATATTCATATAGATGAATTTGATTATGCTATTGGAGCTATCTTGGGACAAAAAAAGAGGGAGCAATGAGAATGCAATCTACTTTGTCAGCAAAAACCTACAAGGGGATGAGTTTAACTATACAGTGATAGAGAAGGAAATGTTAGCAGTCATCTATGCCCTTAACAAGTTCAGGCATTACATAACAAGATATCATATCTTTTTTCATATAGACCATGCAGCCATAAGATACCTCATGAATAAGCCCTTGATTTCAGGTAGGCTAGCAAGGTGGTTATTGTTGATGTAGGAATTTGATATCACCATTGTTGACAAACCAGGAAAGGAAAATGTTGTAGCAAACTTTCTCTCTAGATTGACTACATCAGAGGAGACTCAAGTCATTGATGATTCTTTCCCTGATGAACATTTGTTTTCTATTAGTGTGCACACACCTTGGTATGTTAATATAGCCAATCATCTGGTTACAGGGAGAGTTCCTCCTCATTTCTCTCCAAAGGAGAGAAGGGTGCTCATTGAGAAAACTTTTCCTTTCTCATGGATTGTAGGATGTTTATTCTACACTGGACCAGATCATGTAATGAGGAGATGTGTAAGGGAGGATGAAACATATGATATACTGCATGCATGTCACAATGAACCCTATGGGAGGAATTTTGCAGCCAAGAGGACAACAATGAAAATTCTTAATATAGGATATTACTGGCCCACACTTCATAAGGATGTTAGGGTTAGAGATGGCAGATATCTAACAATTAAATGCAGATTTAATTAATAAACAGAGAAACTAAAACACACACAGATTAAATCATAACACAGAAATTTAACATGGTTCACCCAATCTAGGCTACATCCACCAAACCACAGCCATCCAATACTTTTATTATCCAGTGTAAAACCTATTACAATCTTGCGAATAATCGCATTTTTCATCATACTGAAATACCCATCCAAACCCCTTTTTAACAAGCTTAGAAGCTTCCAGATTTTAGGGTTCTACAAAATCATATTTTTCTTTTTCCATTGATTTTTCCCTTTTTCGGAGCCCGGCAAGGATAGGGGCCAGGGTGTACAGTATACCATGGGCTATACAGTATAGCATGATCAGTCACCACATACCAACAAAGGATGTAGGCAAGTATACTAGGAAGTGTGATAGATGTCAGAGGATGGGCTAGCCAACTAAATCTGATGAAATGCCTCTATACCCCTAGGTAGCCATCACTCCATTTGATAAACGGGGACTTGATTTTGTAGGTCCCATTGACCCTCCATCAAATGGAAAATCTTGACCAAGTGGGTTGAGGTTAAAGCTATGAAGCATGCCAGAGATAATAAGGTTGTAGAATTCCTCTATGAGGAAATCTTCACACGTTATGGGGTTCCAAGAGAGATAGTGACAGATCAAGGGGCTCAGTTTACATCAACCCTTGCCACAACATTGGTCAATAAATATAATGTAAGGCATAGGAAATCTACCCCCTATTACCCTCAGTCCAATGGCCAGTCTAAGGTGACCAATAGGGAAATAGAGGCTATCTTGACCAAAACAGTGGCTATTCTTGGGAAAATAGGTTGCCAGAAGTTGTTTAGGCTTATAGGACCACTTGGAAGACAACCACTCATTTCACTCCTTTTGAATTACTGTTTGGGAAGACAGCCATGATTCCTATAGAGTTTGAGCATAAAACTCTTAGGACTGCACTAGATATTGGGATAGACATAACCAAGGCACAAAAGGAAAAAATCATGCAGTTGAATGCTTTGGATGAGATGAAAAATTCAACCCTTCATCATACTAAGATAGTGCAAAATCAGTGGGTCAAATGGCATGACAAATACATAAAGGAAAAGAAGTTTCAGCTAGGTGACTAGGCACTCCTTTATGACTCCAAGTGGTTAGGACTGTACAAAGTTGTAAGTCTTCTCCAATGGTGGTATTCAACTCACAACCATTGACCCTATCAGATTGAAGCTCTTGGTCAATGGTCACCATCTCAGATTATATCACAAGCTAGCTTCCAAACAAGAATTCATTCAACAATTTATTCAACACCAACCCTCTGAACTTCCTGTAGCTAAAGGAAGCGGACCTAGTGTCCCTCCTTCTGACTAGTCAAGGTATGCATGCAATCACATCATAATAAAGATTTCCACTTTTATGGGAATCCACTTCTCCATCAATAAATCCATCTGCCATCCATCTCCATATTTTATCTCTCTTCCATAACTTCACCATCACTTCATTCCATCACCACTTCCTTTAATTGCTCAATTGTACTTTTAAAGCAACCCATACTTGCAATTTTTTTGCAATGACACTCCAAGTTTTCAGGTGCATGTGAAACAACTTGTTATATCTTAATTATCTTAGATGCATTTATTTAATTATTGTAAATTAATGTCGATATTTCACATAGTATAAATTTGTACACTGCCCTGTCACATCATAATTACTACCCAACTTGTGCAGACACATGCTCTAATTTAGGTTGGGGGAGTGTGAACCCACATGTCCACATGCCATACATGTACACAAATTTGAAATGAGCCAATTTGAATGATACAATTTAAATGGCAGCTTGCATGTGTGAAATGACATTGAACTGTCGCCATTTTTCTTTATGATACCCTTCATTTATGTTTCTTTATTTCCTTAGTCATAATCTTAAACGTCACCAAAAAGGTAAATTTCATATGACATTGGCATTAGCACTACAGAGGAGTTGCATGAAGAAGGAATTGGGTTTTCAGAGAAAGATTGCAGGAAAGGAAATTTTGCAGAAGTGTTTGCTTGATTTTGGGTAGAGACAATGGGCGGTTAGCTAATTAGAAATGAACCTATGGTTCATGATGCGATACTGCAAGATGCACTTTCTTTGGCTGAGTTCAAGAATTGTGGATGGTTGGACTACTTCCTGAAACTTGACAGCTTCAATGAGGACATTGCGCTAGAATTTGCACAGACACTCTCTGACGAGAAGGCAATGGTAAAAGGGCTAGAGGTGATAGCCACCGAGGAGAGAATTACAGAGGTAACGGGTTTTCCTACCGATGGAGAGCCATACCCTTCTTCCAGAGATGCGAGGTCAGCTAGGGAAAAATCCACTTAACCTAGTGACCATCTGCTAGTTGTAGATAAGCAAGGGACAAGGAGAACTTCTCTACCAGAGAAGTGGAAACAAGTAGCCATCTACATTTTCAAGGATTGTTTCAGGTTTAGGCCCTTCTATTGAAACTCCACATGAGTTTTTCCAAGCCTACCAATTTTCCCCTCTTGAAGTTAAAAATATATTGTGTGAACTATACTTGCATAATTATGTTGTGCCTAATGATCATGATTAGAACCCATTACTGTACATTGGAGATATCCATTTGAGGGCATTCATGTCTTGGATTCAGAATGAAATTAGTTGGGGGCAGCAGTTTTGAAATTACAGGGAAAGAGAACTTCATACTCCCTTGCCTCTTAGAGCTAAATCCAGTAACCCCTCAGACATTTACCAAACATGGTACAAAATTCTTTACTACCCAAGCTACAAAAATAGGATCATGCCTGTTAGGGAAGAAGCCTACAAGGAATATGAGCAGGTAGCTGCTACTACAGGGAAATCGGTAATGGGGTACTTATCACAGAGGTGGAATAGTTTGACAAATTAGTTGAAACAAGATGAACCCCACTCCTTGCAAAATTATGCTACAACATGAAAACGAACTGACAGATGCATGCAGATTGGAAGGATGAACCAGCAATATTGGCTTCCATTGACATTTTAGCCACCTACTTTGTTATGGCCTGTACCAAATTATAGATATTATCAGTATGACATAGCTACAGAAAGGAAAAGATGGAGCAGATTGGAAAACAAGGAAGGATTCTACTGGGATCCTAATTCAGATACTACAAAGACTGATCTGGGACAGTTGGCAATTGGTGACTTCAGAGCATTGACTAGGAAAAGGAATAGCACTCCCTCTGCTAAAGGGCCGACAAAACATTAGGTTGGGGGGAGATGATGAGTCCAATTTATGACTCAATTTTCATAGGGTTTATTATAAATTTGTTGTTGTTACCATACACTTTGACACTTGGTTGTTGACATTTTCCATGTTATTTCCTTAAATCCTTAAACCTTGGGCATAAGCTTATCCTTGTGAATTTTAATGACATTAACATGCTATGTGAATTATCTATATTAATTTTACATGTGGTTGAATGGATGTCACTTTAAGGTAATTATGGATATGCAATTGTTTGTGCATGTTAATGTCATTATGCAGGTTCACATTAAGATGTTGATGTCAACGAAGCTTGCAAAGTGGAATAAACTCTTGCCAACTAGTTGGTTGCTAAGAAAGTCAAAAGATGGTCATTAAGAGGTCAAAGGAGGGAAAACTCTCAATGGAGGGAAACCTCCAATGGAGGGAAATTCCTAGTTCGAATGAAAGATTTTAACTACCTTTTAATGGTCATCTTTGTTAGTTGAGCAAATCTAGGGAGTGTGATGTGCTAGATTCTCGTTAGGGCAAGTCTGCTTTGACCAAATCTGGTGCATGCATAACTTCCTCCCTCTCTTTTCTATGCTTTCAATAAATGGCATCCTCCTATTTTGATGGAGTCGACTGCCTAGGTAGTTAGGGTTAATTAGAAGTTTTTCTTCTATAAATAATGGTCATATGCCCCTTTTCATAAGGTTGGATGTTCTGAGATTGTACTTGCATTTCTAGTTTAAGTAATACAGTCATATTGTTGATATGTTGTAATCATGCTTTCAAGGAATAAAATGATATTTTGAGTTGTCACATCTGAGTTAGCTTAAGGAAGACTCACTCAAGGGGGACCACTTGGTGAGAATTCCACCCATTTAGTTTCAAAGTTATTTTTCTGTTCAGTAATTAGTTTCGGTTTCAGTAGTTGTTTGTTCCTGCAGCCACTGGAATCTTGTTCTATGACTATTCCTGTAGCCAAGGCAGACAAAGTAGTTTCCTGTCTATTTGTTGAGATTTCTATTCCTGTCATCCATTTCTAGTATAGTTGTTGATGCTTAGTGTATTTTTTGATTCATTCTCAATGCTTAAGTTGATTTCTTTCCAACATTTTATTTCCAATATTGTTTCTTTCCTAGTATATGGATGACTATGGTGGAGTCCTAGTGCACATACAGTGTTGAACCATTTCAAGTTTACGTCCCTAGGTTGACAATGAAATGCACCTTCATGATGAGTAAGATAGCTACTTAGTGCAAATGTCCAATCTCTAAGTCACAACTCTAAGGGATTAGTTATTGAACCATTAGAGGAGGCCAACAAGTGTGACTGTCTGCCATGACTCAGTCGTAGTTACACCTCCAGAAGGACATGCAGAGCAGGCTCCAGATATCATGGTAATTTAAATCTTTGATTATATTTAAAGTCAATTACAAATTATACATCATGAGTAACTTTAATTAAATTTAAAATTGAATATATATATATATATATGAGCTCATACATGTTAAATTATTTTTCTTTTATAGCATGAGACACATCTTGTAGTTGAGCATGTACAAATAGGTCCTGGAGTAGAGGGTGCACAGCCTCTTATAGTAAAATTTAAATATGATAAATTATAAATAAATTGAATTAAATCATTTTTAATTGTAGACTTACATCTAATTTCAACTTTATTTCTCTTGTATATGTAGATTGATTTAGAGAATTTAGATGTTGGTCCAGGTGCATCAAAGCATCTAGAGCCAGATATGATGGTAATTTAATTTTATGATGAATTATAAATTAAATTATCATTAAATCATTTTTAATCGTCTTACATCTGATTTCATCTTTCTCTTGTACAGGGTGTTTCAGGCCATCCACATAGTCTGCATGGTGTGAAGAGGTCTCTTGATTATAGAGATGATACATGAGCTAAACATGATTTTATGGGTTTATATTTGATTATTTCATGGACTACATATTTGGTTTCTCATGGACTTAATATATTGTTTCATGGACTTTATTTCATGGGTTGTACTCTGATGGACTTTATTTCATGCACTTAATATATTGTAAATAATGGACTTTATTATTGTTTAATTTTAATTTACACATGTACATTTATGCATTTTATGTGAAATTTTGATATGTAATTGATAGGACATATTTGTACTTTTCAAAAAATTCATAGTCAAGGCATTAATATAGGACATTAATGTGAAATTAAATATAAATATGAAATAAATGGTTGAAATTAATAGGACATTTTAATATTTGTACTTTACAAATTTAGTGATCCATACATGATATACATTCAATAATTAGTGATAATTATTCAATGAACTTATTTAATCCACATCCTAATAGGATGTCTTAAGGGGTCCTAATACACAAGTTAGATCTAATAAAATAAGAAAATAAATCATAATCTACAAACAAAAGCAATCTGTTTATATGCCACAAAGGATGAAATTTTAAGAAATAAACAATACCATACAAGATTAGAGAACAAAAGAATTAATAAATTCTATAAAATAAACATAAATACCAATCAAAATGCAATGAGTTTTTCCAAAAAAAATGTTTTATACGTATACACCATATTTCCTAGTTCTTTTACAACATAGAATTAAAGAGCTTAATTATCCAAGAATAGGCTAGAGTTTTGAAATTAAATCATAGACTCCCATATTTACAAATCATGCAAAGTGCTAGAGAAAAATTAAGAACATAAAAGTCCTCTTGACCTCATATTCCACAAAAAACACTAATTTATAAGTTGTTAAAACAAATAATAGCATCCAAAAAAAATACTACAGCCTTCTTCCTCTACGTCCACACTTTCTTCTGGTATTGTCTATTGGAATGGGAGTCACATCCTCTATCAAAAGAGACAACTAAGTTAATCTACAAGTTTCCATGTATTTGGCATCATCCTAAACCAAATGATTTCAAAATACAAATCAAACAATAGCAAACATCTTCACCTATGGATGTTTTAAGGGGGTGAAATTATTCAAAGTACATGTCTCACATTTAATTAAGCAATTGATATAATTAACTTGGAATTTAGGATGACTCATCATAACAATCACCTTCGATACAATTTAAATAATTTCAATGTTTATTTAATTCATGTCGTAATAGGATGTCTTAAGGGGTCCTAATAGGATGTCTTAAGGGGTCCTAATACGATGTCTTAAGGGGATCAAAGAAGAGTATAATTCAGTATAAATATTAAGTGATATAGACAAGTATTAGACTTTAGGGTGACTCATCATAACAAATGATATAATTAAGTATAATATTTAGGATATTTCTTAATACAACGTCTTAAGGGGATGTCTTAAGGGGTCTTAATATATCTTAAGGGGATCAAAGAAGTTGTCAAAATTTGGTGAAGTTGCTCAAGGAAACCAAATTTAACAGTAATATACATGTTGTTTAGTGATTATACAATCAAATTTAAAGTTTCAAAGTAGGAAAACACACACATTTAACAAAAAAAATACATAGAATATTGATTTTAATATATAAAAGTACATAGAGTATAATTGTGTATGTACATGTATTTGTAATTTGTACAAAATGTTTAATTGTGTATGTATGTACATCTGAAACTTGTGCCCAGAATGTAGTAGGCTTTCACACCATCTAATATCAAAATGGTACAAGCAATATCAATGAAATCATCAAAACATACATATTTTAATTTATATAAAACTATCTATATGTACACAACTCAAGTACCTATATTTAAAAGTATTCCACACATGTGTGTAGGTTGAATTTGCATCCTTTCCTTTTTGTTTCAAAGTATGTGATCATTGTGATGATGGCTTAAGGAAACAAAAAAGGATAATAAATCAATTTTAACTATTAATGTACAAGCAATATCAATATATAATCAAAACATGTATTTAAATATAAGTTAACTAATAATTACCTATTATTACCAAGTATTTTGTGTTGTCTAGGTCAAATCTACATGGACTTTCCTTTTTGTGATGATGGCTTAAGGATCTATAAAAGGATAATTTAGATCAATTTCAACTAATAACACACTTGGACAATATCAAAACATGTATTTAATCTATTTAAAAGGACAATATAAAACTAAAACTATATTTACCTGTATTTACTTATTCCATTGTACCATCTGCATCCTCTCTTTTTTGCAATGCATCTATGATTGTCTCATGCTCTTCCATAGAAATTTTCCATAGCTCTTTATTTGTAGGTCTTCCACGATACCAGTTTAGTTTTATATTTGTTGCCACCACCAAATGTGAGTAGTGTATAATATTTTTATGTGTTTCATAATCTTCGAATGCAGGCAGAACATTCTTCCTTATCAAGTATTTTTGTAGCCAAGTGTCAACAACCACCATCAATCCTATTGGAAAACATGATAACCATCATCAAAGAAGCTCTCAAAATTTTCTTAAGGGGATCAAAAACTTGTTATCAAAATTTGCTTAAGGGGATGACCACACCTGTTAGATAATGATAACCATCATCATCTTCTCGAGGTGCTATTAACTTATGTTTTGTCTCCACACAATGAGCCAACCAATTTTTTGTTTCATCTTCATTCCCCTCAAGTGCAACAACAACATACACATGTCCTGCAAACAAAATTTGATTTAATAACTTGTGTGTGTCCATATAATTTGACCAATCATCCATTCATATGTATATAAATAAATAATTTAGTATTACAAAATAACTTAATAAAGTGAAATAAAATAAAATAAAGTGAATTAAATTACCTTCTTGTACAAGGTCTGAAACATAGTCATAGTCTTTAGATGCAAACACTTGATCATTGTCTTTGATTGTTGTTTCATATTGATCATGTGCTTGTGCAGGTGTCAATGATCTTTACTTCCATTGTTCAACCCATTATGTATTTTCACATGCTTCCCAATATTTTGAGATACAAAACTAAAAAAGCATGTAATCTCCCTTGTCCATATAGTCCATGTGCGTGCATTTGAAATCTTAAATGAATGCCATTTAGTAGATCCATTGATCGTCTCATAGTCAAGTCTAGGTAGAATGTTCTCTTCTTCAACCAACCAAAAGAATCGATGAACTGTAGACTCACTAGAACCAGGTGTAGATAATCTTGTATTGCACCAATCCACAATCCCATGTGCATCTTTAAATTTTACTGCATCCTCAAATTTCAATTGTTCTCTAGCAAGAATTCTTTTAACGCACGCACTAGCTCCATCATGTTCTCCTTTACCATTCTTGACTTCATAAAAGCTCCACATATGTTGGACATTAAGTTCCTTGTGAACCCTACTTAACCAATAGAACATTTGAGCATTCTTAAACTGCCCCATACAATTATCTGACCATATGAGGTGTTTTTTCATCTAGATTCTTAAATTTCTATAAAATATTAAAATGATATTGAACAAACTCTGACGAGTGCAACCAGTTGTCACTCAAATAGAAATTATACTCCCTCAAAACTTTTCTATCATCCTTTGTGCTATCATTTGCATGTCTATAAACAATATGGAAAAACATAGATACTTGCATTGAATTATAATACTGTGATTGAATTTCCTCTTGCTGAGCTAGAGTATAGTTTTCCACAAAATCAACCACTGATAGTATAGTACGAATTGGAAATGTGTTTCTACATGTGTGAAATTGGCCATCAAGCCATTGAGCATGTTGAGAGTTCATGACATATTTTGGTACAATCTTATTCTTAAATTCACTTATGAATGCATGTACACTAACTTTTTCTATAACTAAATCACAACACTTTCCTATTTTTCCATCTTTTAAAGAATAGTCAACATTCTTAAATATTTTAACATCTACTAATTGTTTTCCAAAATCATTATCAACACTTTCATGCATACAAACTCTTAAGAATGAAATATTTCCACAACTAGTGCATTGTCTAGAAATACAAGAACTTAAAGAAAACAATTTACCATTAGATCTTTCACAAAACAAACTTGAAATAAAATCCCTTATTGTTTCAGGTGGCATATTAATACCACTTTCCTGCATAATCATGTTAGTATGCAAAGTACAATGTATATATTAAAAAACATCATAAGAATAACGAAATTGAACATGCATTTTATAACAATAAGATATTCACTACTTATTAATTTTTACATACCAAGGTTTACATTTTTCAAAAGACCTTTGAATTATTTTAATATTACCAGGTAACACTAAATCACTACAAAATTTTCTATAAAATTCAGTTTTTGTTAATAAATAGGTTTTTTGGATGAGGATCACAAACTTTGGACCCCACTCTTAGTTTTAAAACATCTCTAGCATTAGATGATACCCTAGTATTATCATGCCAATATTTTTCAATCAAAGATTCCATTTAAACATTCAATTTCATGTCAAACCTTGGGAGTCAACCACTAAAACTCCAACATTGGTTAATTGGATCATTTTTTACACTCTCTTCTTTTTGCCACTCTTAGCAATGTTTTAAGATGTATTTGTAGAACTTTACTAATATTTCTTACCATTATTCTATTCAAAGTTGTTTTATTAACTATAGTAGTTGTTATAGCTCTTCTTGTTGCATTTTTATCTTTAGATCAACTATTTTTTCCAATAGATTGAATGGCACTAGCAACAGTAGACATAGCATGTTTTAATGATTGATCTTTTCATCTTGGTTTAACAAAAAAGCCTAACTTTTCTCATTTTTTTCATTCTCATCAATTGCATCATTAGTTGACATTGAAATGCAATTTTTTTACGATAAAAAGAGTTTTTTGTATAATCTATTGGCATGTGTTCTTATTTTTCTCCAAGAAATCTTACTAGGAAGATTATCCAAAACATCACTTTAAATTTTATTTTATTTTTAAAAATCATTTTCAACATCACATTCTGGATTTTCATTTTCATCTTCATCTTCATTTTCATCAACAAAATGCTTTTCATTTTCATTTTCATCAACAAAAGGATCATTCTCATTTTCATTTTCAACAAAATATTTTTCATTTTCATTTTCAACAACATTTAAATGATTTTCATTTTCATTTTCTAATTTATTTTCAACAAATTATATAAAATTTTCTTCTCTCAGAATATTATCAATGTCAACATCATTAAGTCCAGCATCTTGTAAAACTTCTACAAACAAATTTTCCATTTCACTAAAATGTGGATTTGAAGACGTACCTAGATTTGTCCTTTTTGAAACATTCTCCATAGCATTGAAAGAGGGATTTGAAGACATACTAGGACTTGTTTGTATAATCATATTATTTTTCAAATTGACTTCTTGCAAATTAGCATCGTCTACAACCATGGTCTCCTCAATGTTTCTATCTTCAATAGTTGTGAAATTGGATGCTTCAACATTATTCATTGATTGAATCCTCATTCTTCTATCTCTTTGCCTTTTTTCTTCTTTATCTTTCCTTGCTTGAATTTCTTCAAGATTCAATGTCTTCCTATGTTTCCTCTTATTATGAGCTTGTGAACCCATGATTAGAAAATTATCAAGCACAAATGAATGTCAATAGTGAAATTCTTCCAAAAATTCAATCCAAATTTCAAGTTGAAGACTTGTAAAGACAAAAGTCTTCCTCTTTTGTTCCTCCAAACGAGTAGAAAACTAACACAATTCCACTTAAAAAATTGTTTGCATGATGCCTCATTTCAAAAATTAAATCCAAATTGCAAGTTGAAGACCTGTAAAGACAAAATTCTTCCTCTTTTTTTCCTCCAAACGAGTAGAAAACTAACACAATTCCACTTAAAAAACTGTTTAAATGATTCCTCTGTTCGAAAAATCAATCCAAATTGCAAGTTGAAGACCTTTAAAGACAAAATTTGATAGAAACTAGCTCAAATTGTCGCATTCGGTCGTAGATGTGAAGTTGTAGAATTCACAGTAAAAGTTTGCCAGTAAATTAAAAAAAAAAAGTGGTAAAAGCATAAATGGGATCCCGTAGTAAACATAATCAAGTTTCTATGTCAATGGTCTGAACATTTAATATTGTGAAACAAGACCCCGATTTACAAAACAGGATCCCATTTTGTAAACGAGATCCTATTTCTAAAAATTTGAACTTGTGCTTAGTTTGTGGTCGGGTTTTTGGCTTGTATTTTGGTTTGGGAAAAGTGTTTGGGATCTGAACCTAGGCCTTCAACCTGGTTTGACCTGCAAGTTGAAGGTCTTGACAATGTCACAAAAAAATACTGACTTTGGACATATGGCTGACGACTTTTTTTGCAAAATCTTTTGATGAAATTAAAACCCATTAGAGATGAGATGGTGGAGATTCCAAATATGTAATTTTTTTTACAATTGGATTATTTTTTCTATTTTTCAATTAATTTCTAATGAAACTAATCCATAAACTTGAAATATCAAGGATTTTTAGTATTTTAATAACTTTTTATTAATTTTTTTTGTAAGGATTTGAAGGGGAGATAGCGGCCAAAGAAAGGGTTATAGAAGCACGAGTTGCAAAAGAATGGAATTTAGAAAAGATTGATGGTGAAAAGAAAACTAAAAAAATAGTCTGCTTGAATGAAAATGAAGGATTGCACCAAAATATCAAATGGGAGAAAATTGAAATCAATCTCACGGAGTTGGTTCTTGAGGACACAGAATACTTTGAATGAACGGTAGTTATTGGATGGTTCCTGGAAAGGAGATTCACATGAATGGATATTGGTGCATGGGCCATTGAGAATTGGAAAACTGATCGAATAATAAACTTCATGTCGAGAGGATTCTTTGTTGCGATCATGGTGGATGAAGAAAAACAGAAAGAGATACTGAACAAAGTAGACTGGAAAAATGGAAACTCTTATCTTTAGTTGCAAAAGTGGGAGATAAAATTCAATCTGCTAAAGCATAATCCACAAGATGGCCCAATTTTTTTGAGATTGTACAACTTTCCCTATGAATATTGGTCAAGATGTTTAACAAAAATCGATGACATGCTGGGAATAACTCTAGAGGTGGATTTAAGGAACAATGAATCACTAATTTATGCAAGAATAAAATTGTTGGCAATCAAGGATATTCCAAAGGAAATAACCCTGATATATAGAAATATAAACTAGATGCAATAAGTAGAAATAGAAAAACCTGTCTTCTACTATTTAAACTGCAGATTGAGAAACCATAATGTAAGAGATTGTAGGCAATTACAAAGAAGAACCAAAGGTGTTTGGAGACAAAAATAGGTAAGGAAGGATGAAGGTAATCAAGACGAGGATGGGGTGGAGCAAGAAGAGGAAGATAAAATAAAAGCCTGGGAAATGGTAGTTGCAAACACAAAATAAAAAGAAATACTTGACTATCAGCCCCAAATCGAAGAAGGTGAGATAGCGCCTCTAGTAGCCAAGCTTGAAATGGCCATCCAAATGATTTAGTACAAGGAGGATTGGAATAAGGATATCCTTGATGAGTCCTCCTAAGATGAAGCAGATGAAGTAGATATATTAGAAGAAAAGAACATAGTGCAATCAATAAAGGCTTTATCGACCGGGAAAGTGGGTAGTAAGACGAACAAGCAGAAGTAGGAAGAGGAGGTATTGAAGGGAAATCAACCTCTAATAAAAACTTACGTGACTAGATCCATGGGAGGAAAATCCTCCCTTGGAAAAAGATGAATATCCTAATATGGAATATTAGGGGCCTGAATGCCCCTAACAAAAGATGATTGGTCAAATGCCAATTGGAAGTTCTAAAGGAAGATTTCATTCTTTTTCAAGAGAAAAAATTGATAGGCTATGAGAAGGAAAAATTTATTCTCTCTTGCAAATAATGAAAAGGGTGCTTTGTTGATGCAGTTGATGCCTCTAGTGGCTTGGGTGTTCTTGGGTGTTCTTTGGATGCAGTTAGAGGTAGAAGTAATTCCCATAGCCTTCATATTTACAATTTTTAATGTGTATGGTCCGATAAAAAATGAAGAGAAATTAAAAGTTTGGAATGAACTAAGTGCATCCCTTCCAGAAGAAAAGGTGATATTGGGGGGGACTTTAATACAATTTTAGATTTGAGTGAAAAAGATGGGTTGTAGGAAGGATTTTGCAAGCTTTGTGGGAGCAAATAATTTAATAGACATAAAGAAAGAAAATGACATTTTTACGTGGACCAATCAGAGGAAGGGTTTCACTAATATAGCGACGAGGTTGGATAGATATCTTATGACAAAAGATTGGATGCAGGAGAATTTCCCCTCAAAAGCCATGATTAGGCCAGTTTTTATCTCTGACCATTTTTTGGTGGAACTATCATTTGTTTAAATACAAAATCGGTAAGAGGGCAATTCAAATTTGAAAAAATGTGGTTAAGGCATGAAATCTTATTGGATAATATGAAGGAATAGTGGAGTGAGCCTTTGAATTTCATGGGAACAAATATGTTCCTCTTTCAAAAGAAACTGCAAAAAATGAAAGAAAGATTAAAAAATTGGAACCTAAATGTTTTCAAAAATATTTTTGAAGAAAAATCTAGATTGGAGGAAGAACTGGAATTTTTAGGAGAAAAAAAATTGAAGGGATGAGATGGGAGGAGTTTGAAAAGGAGAAAAACCTAATGGCTGAATACAATGAAGTCCTGGCACGTGAAGAAACATATTGGAGATCCAAATCTTGGGAAACGTGGTTAGAAGATGGTGACCTAAACACAAAAATTTTCCATAATTCAACAAAATGCAGGAGAAGTTGGAATAGAATAACACAAATAAAGGATGAGTGTGGAAACATTATTTCAGATGAAAAATAAATCCAAAGAATGGGGGTTACCTACTTTGAATCTCTATTAAGGGGTGGAAATATGGCTAAACCTTTGAACTTCAGCTTGCTGGAAAATTTAAGCTATAAGGTTTCTAAGGCAGATAATGAAATGCTGACAAGAAAGGTGATCAAAGAAGAAGTAAAGGATGGTTTGTTTGAAATGAAGCTCGAAAAAGCACCTGGGCCAAATGGTTTAAATTCCCTCTTTTATCAAACATGTTGGGATTTTATGGGAGATGAAATAACTACAGTAGTGTAGGAATCGAGGAGGAAGGAGGTGATCCTAAAAGACTTCAACAATACACATATTGCATTAATTCCGAAGAAGGATAATTGTGAAGCCTTCTCAAATTATGGGTTGATTGCTTTATGCAACTCAATCTACAAAATCATCGCCAAAGTCATGGCGAATAGGCTAAAAAGGGTGTTACCCCAAGTGATTTCAAAGGAACAATGCGGTTTTGTGCATGGCAGGAATATAATAGATGGTATAATCATTGCTCACGAAGTGGTGCATTCTTTAAAATATTTAAAGTGAAGTGGAATGATTTTCAAATTGGATTTGTGCAAATCCTACAATAGGGTGCAATGGCGCTTCTTGATAAAAGTAATGGAAAAATTGGGTTTCAAGGAAAAATGGTTGAAATGGGTATTTAGCTGCATATCTTCTCCTAGATATTATGTTCTTGTCAATGAGAATCCTTGTGGATTTTTTCAAAGTGTCAGAGGCTTACACCAGGGAGATCCAATATCGCCATTCTTATCTGTCATCTTAGCAGACACCTTGAACAATCACATTTCAAATCTCTGTAATCGACAAGTTTGGAAAGATGTAAAAATCACATGCTCACTCCCAGTGATCTCACACCATCTTTTTTTCGACGATACTCTTCTATATGGTGAAGGTTCAAATAAGGATATGAAGGTTATGAAAATCATTTTTTTCTTGTTTGAAAATGAATTGGGTCATCTTGTAAATTTTGAGAAGTCGTGTGTTTTCTTTTTCAACATTGGGAAGGAAATCCAAAGGGAGATCCTTGCAATATTCGGGTTTAATGATGGTGCGCTACTAGCCAAGTATTTAGGGATCCCTCTTTTCTCGGGATAGGAAAAGAAAAACCTTTGGGAAGAAACTATTCACAAGTGTAAAGGAAAAATAGGAAATTGGCATGGGTGTTGGCTATCGTTGGTTGAAAGATTAACTTTAGTCAAGATAGTTTTAGCGATTGTTCTGATTTACATGTTGTCTTGTGTGGTGTTAACAAGAAAAGCAGCATAGCGCATTGAACAAATTCAAAGGCACCTATTGTGGGATGGTTCATCAGAGCATCATCGCATCCCTTTGATTGGTTGGGATATGCTAAAACTTCCAAAGAAAGGAGGTGGGGCCGATATCAAAGATCTCCATGGGAAAAACTTGGCGCTTGGAGTGAAGTTGACGTGGAAGCTATTTGCAAATGTTGATGAACAATGGGTGAAACTTTTAAGGCATAAATATCTGGATTCACTAGAAGACGATGAGATTTTAACAATTGCAAATCCAAGGAAGGGTTCAGCGCTATGGAATTTCATCCTGGACAATAGGCATTTGATCACGAACCATCTAACATGGGCGATTGGTGATGGAGAGAAAGCTTCCTTTTGGAATGACTCGTGGAATGGTTATGGGCTATTAATAAGTTTTCCTGGTATGATGGAAGCGTCTCAAGAAACAAGTACCATTTTGGGTGGTAGGGTGTGTGATTGTGTGGTCATCATCAATAGCAATGGGAGAAAAGAACATGTCTGGAAACAACTGGATATGTTATCAAAAGATCAAAGGTGAACTTTGGAGAAGGAGCTTTCTAACAAATGCATCTTTTTCACAAATGAGCTAGACCAAATAAAATGGTGCGTAGCTAAATCGGGGTCCTACTCAGTAAAACTGGGATATGAAGTTCTTAGGAGGGAACATTTGGAAGATGGATGGCTGAGTAATCTTTGTTGGAGAAAATTTGTGTTACCAAAAGCAGGTGCATTCACATGGACTACACTACATGGCCAGATATTAACAGGTGAACGCCTAAATAGGCTTGGCTTTCAAGGGCCTTATAGATGTGTTTTTAGCATGAATAGTGTAGAAACAACTAACCACATCTTAGTAGAATATTTTTTTGCACAAGAATGTTCGAGCCACTTGTGCAGGAAATTAAAATGGCAAGGTCCTTTACAAAATACTGAAGAGGCGATATTCGAGGCTTGGTCATGCCTTGGCAAGGGATCAACATTGTCGGGTCTTTGGTTTGAAACACCAATAATGGTAATCTGGTAGCTTTGGTAGGAATTAAATGTGTGTATCTTCAGGGATAAGGAACTACTGCTAAGCTCGATGCTCAGTAAAATTGAAAGTGGTATCAGTAAACATTTCAATTCAAAGGCTTCCAAAAAGAAGTTTAGATTCTTCTCTGCATGGGATGAAGCAATAGTAAGGAATTGGTCCCTAATAAAACCCCAAAAAGGTGCTCAAATGAAAGTAAAATCTCAAAGAGCAAAGGCAAAATGGGAACTGCCTCAAAGAGGTAGGCTCAAATTAAACTTTGACAGGGCCTCGAGAGGCAACTCGGGGCCGTCAGGGGCGGGCTTTATTATAAGGAACTCAAATGGTGACATGGTTTGGGCTACGGAAATCAAGTTACCATATGGAAAAAATACTATGGCAGAGGCGGATGAATTGCTCGAATGGCTAAAACACTGTGTTGATAATAACATTCAAGATATCGATATTGAGGGAGACTTTGAAGTTATAGTTCAAGCAATAATCTCCAAGAAGGTGATAAGTTGGCACCTTCAGGTGTGGATAAATTTAGTTGTTCCACTATTATCTTTCCTAGGTAACTTTTCTATTTGAAACATCTTTAGAGAGGAAAACAAAGTGGCCGATCTTTTAGCAAATGCAGTTGTTGACCAAGAAGTTACTATTAGATCCTCGAATTCCTCTCTTCCATGGCCAAATGCTTTGGAACTCATTTCTAGAGATAAAGAAGGATAACACACGGGATATTGAAGGATCGTAGATTACTATTTTGGCAGTGATCAAATCTTCTGTGGTCATACGAAGCATTTTTTTTCTTTCAGGGGGAAGCTCAAATCAAGGGGTAGTTGTTGGTTCTTCTCTTTGTAGCTTCACCTATAAAGTCATAACAATGTTGGTGGCTACAAGGAATAGTCTTGGCTCCATTGTGGCTATGAAGGTGATGGTCATATGCAAATGGTTCTGAAGTTTAGCAGGGCGTGTCAAGTATAGAGAAGATATTCTAGAGACTTTTGTAGATTCAAACCATGGCACTTACAAGGTGTGTGAAGTGGTGCAGAAGAAGAAGAAGAATCTGGAGGTTAAAATGGTTGTTTCCCAGTTCAAGGAAGTTGTGGTGCTTATGTACAAATTTTCTTAATCATGTAATAGCCAACAAAATATGTTGTCAGAATCTGTCATTGACAAGATGACAGAAGTCGAGACGGATATCATTCCATCCTTATGAAGTTTTTGTGAAGGATTTCTATGTTGTCTAATGTAATTGATCCTTTCCTATTGAATATAATGAGTGCTACCCTCTCTGGTAGCGATTTTCCTATATATATATATATATATATTTGTAAAATGAATTGCATGAAAACACACTTCAAACAATTCTTTTCAATTTAAAAAAAAATCAAAAAATGATAAGTTTAGGTCATCTTATGCGTGACGTACACGACGATTTTTCAAAATGAAAAATATGGCTAATAAAAATTTAACAAAAAAAATATTCAATAAAAAATTACAAAAAAATATCAAAATTGTGCTTCAATGAGTTACAAAGCTTTTCCCAAAAGGATTTAGAAAAATACGATAATTTAGGTCAAAATATGGATGACGTACACGTGTATGGTATGGTAAAAAAAAGAAGTGACTTTTAAACAATGGTTTTTAGAAACGCCTATTGAAAATCAATTTGTAGCATCTGGGTATTGAAATAAATTACATATTTGGAAATTAGACTCCAAGTACTACATTTTATGATTAGTGACTTTTTTCAAGATTCCATCTCTAAGTGCTTCAAATTTTAAGATAAAATGTGTCAAATTCTGAAAATCAGGGAAATCACTTCCACTTTTTGGCCAAAAAGTGGACTCAACTTCTTTCCAACACCCATCCTTTGGTTTTCAAGACCTCATCGGGTCCCTCTCAAGTTATCAAAACTATATTTTACTCTGACACCTTATAATCAAGCCTAAGTTTTCCCTTTTGGTTGGTCTATTCAAAGGTTTTCAAAATCGTGCCAAAACCTAAAGTGGTTTTCATAACCTTATTAATCACTGATGAATGAAAATAAAAGTTGATTCCTTGATCAATTCACTACAATTTTGGAACTTAAATTTGGTTTTGAAACCTTTTTTGGTCTTCAATGAGGTTGTCGAAACCATACTTTCCTCTGATAAGCATAGGGTTTCAAGATCAATTTCATTTTTGAAGAGTGGTGGGACAATGATTACATGGTAAATTAGGTATTTTGGAGCCATACATTTGATTTGAAACCTCTATTGGCCTCTGATGAGGTTATCGAAACCAACTAATTCATTGAAAGGATTTTGATGGACGTTCTTTTTTGAATTTTTAAAAAATTGTCAAAACGAAGCATGAGATTGGAAAGCTCACACATGTCAATCATCAAGGGCGTCATTAATGGATATCTACCTCTCTTAAGCATTAATTTCAAGAATTTATAGGTGAATTAAGTTGATCAGAGGGCTCATTTCAACGAGTATTTAGAGAAGGTTTTTGTAAAAGGTGAAGGAGGTGAAGTTACAAAGAAGCACGGTTGGTAATTCCTACATTTATAGAGCATAATTTGGAGGTATAGTTCTTTCTACAGTTAAGTTGTAATTCTCTAAGAGAACAACTTGAAAGTGCCCTAGCTCACTTGGAGGAATTGTGTGCTATTTATTTTATTCATATAAGCAAATCTAGTTATTTTTAGTCATAAATTTCTTTTGCATTTAGACTCTGATTCACCATGAAGTTTAAGTATTTAGGTTATGAATGTTTAGCTGGTTTATTTGGTACTATGCCTGAAATTGGTGATATGAAGTTAGAGCATATAAACCTAAACAATTTTTTGGAGAGAATTGGAAAACCAGACCAACCACCAATTACCCAAATATTAATTTAGAATGGATTATTACAAGTTGTAACATTTCTAGTAGCAATTCAATACACTTATTTGGTTTTGGAATGGATAAACCATTATAATCCATAGACAAGAGAAATTAGAATAAATCATAATAGGTTGGTTGTAAATATTGAGAGGGATACTTTGGCTTCTTGTTTGAAGATTCTAGAAAGGGAAGTGTATGAAAAATTTAATTTACTTCCTCCTTGTTGGAAGTATGAGTAGCTTGTGTGTTGTCATTGATGTCAACAAATCTTCATTGTTGCATTAATGTCAATACGTCAATGGAGATGCTTTGATTGGTTGTATTATGTTGTCATTAATAGTATCACTGATGTCAACCTCTAGTGTTGCTTTGATAAGCATGTGTTGGTGATTTCCAACCCCTTGTGTGGTTGAGATGTTGAGAAGGTGTTCTAGATGATGAGAATGTGTTTGTGGTTCGTGGTTTCCAAGTGTTTTTGAGAAATTTGAAGAAAAGAAAAAACAATATGGTTGAGAGGTGTTCAGTAGAGCAGAGTGGTGTTCAGTGTCCTCCACATTTCTTCATGGTTGAAGATCTAACTATGTGGATTGGATATGTTGATCAGAGTTGTTCATAGGTGTTATATCCAGAGTTTCAAGTTTTGGATCATTGTGCAGAAAAAGTTATTTTCACCAATGTGTGAACTGTGAAAGTAGTGTTTTTTGGGAGAAATGATTTTTCTCCACATTTATTTGCAATGTGGTTTCTAGTCTTGCTGGTTGTGTAGAATGAATATGTTCTTCTGGTGTATAATTTTGTGAAGGAGTTCTTGGATTTCAAGGTGTTGATGGAATATTCCAAATGGTGTTTAAGTTTTGTGTGTGGTCCATGAGTCATATTTGGATCAAAGGAAGTGTACCTAATTTTTTAGTGGTGTTAACATAGGTTCAACTGACCTTGGGTATTTATGCTAATTGTAGATATATTTCAGTGTTTTTGGAAGCATGGTCTGGCATGTATGAGTAGATTTAGTTCTGAGTTAAGGTCTTTTGTGGTCCACTTTCATTCCTTTCCACCATGGGAATGTCTTGGTACCAACCTAATTTGAATTTGCATGTTTGAGGTGCATTACCGACCTTGTGAATTCTTTGCAAGTTTGAAGGAAATATATATGAGTGTTAAATTGATGGAGGATGTTTGTGTGAGGTGTGTTGAGATGTGAAGTACAAAAATATGAAATACAATGTGAGCTTTAATGCCTAAGACTACTTGAAGCAATGAGCAGAAGGTGTCTACATTCTACAAAGAGAATGCAAATTTTCTGGTGTAGTGATGGATGTTTCTATTGCTCTGAGATGGATTTATCATTGTAACAATCCTATTTCTTATTCTTTCTAATATGGCAGTGATCCCTTCTTTACTTTTTGGCATTGAGCCTCCAAAAGTGAGCCTATTGTATTCGGTGTTGCAGTTACATTATATTGTGAGCTAATCCTCATTGTGGTTTTCCCTTCTTTGGTTTTCTACATAAATATAGTGTTCCCATGTGTTTGTATTTGTTTGCATTACTATTTCTCATGTTTACATTCTTCTATTTCATGATAAGGGTTTAATGTTTGTTTAGGGTTTAAGGAATATTGTAGATCTAGATGTTAATGAGGGTTATGATGTTTTAATGTACAACCAATTCTCCCCCCTTCTCAATTGTCTTGTGCATTAACAATTGGAATTAGAGAAAGGTTCCTTAGAAGAAATATTATTTACTACTTGAGGTAGATATGGGATGGTGCACAAGGAGGATCCTTTGTTTGATGGATCTAATTATGCATTCTAGAATATTCAGATGGAAGGTTTTCTTATTTCTCTATGGTTTGGAGTTTGGAAGTCTGTTGAAACTAGATATATAATACATGCAAATGGTCTAAGTACTGATGATGAGATCAAGGCATATGAAAATAATGGAAAATAAAGGTATGCTCTTTTGAGTGGTCTTTCTAATTTAGAACTTGTGAAAGTTATGAGTCTTAAAACTTCTGGTGAAATTTGCAAAAAGCTGGAAAGTATCTATGAAGGAGATGCTAAAGTCAAGCAAGCAAAGATGCAGAATCTAAAGACTAAATTTGAGACCTTAAGGATGACAAAAAGATGAAGATATTATAGGCCACATGCATAGAGTGGACAAAGTTATCAATTCCATCAGAGGCCTTGGAGGAAAACTTGAAGAAGAAGAGGTGGTAAAGAAGGTATTAAGAACTCTTACTAAATCATATAGTCATAAAGTTTTTGCTATTGAAGAATTTCAGAATTTAGATCAGTATTCTAGAGATAAATTGTTTGGTACTTTAACTACTTTTGAATTGACAAAGTTTGATCCAAGTGATGTAAAAAAGGAGACTACCTTTAAATTTGGAAAAGTAGAGAAGAATGAGGAATCTAATTTGGATGAGTTTGATGAGATAAAATAAAAATTTGTGAGGAAATTGAAAAAGGGTACTGGAAAATACAGAGGTAAGTTACCCTTCAAATGTTTCAACTATGGAAACATTGGTCACTATGCTTCAAGATGTCCTATCACAGCTTCAAGAGATAGACCTTAAGGAGAATAAAGGTAAATTAATTAAAAAAAATTATTATGTTAAAGAAGATGCCAGTATATTTGATGATGAATTTGATTACCCCGATGATGAAGATTATGAATGATTTTTCATGGTTATAAATTTTGGAACTAATTCTACTAACTTTGAGAGATGTATGAAGGAAAGTTCTCTAGAAGCAGGTCATAACATTGAAGGAGCAATGGTTACTTCTTTTCATGCTAGAGAAGAGAGGAACAACTGGATCATTGATAGTGGGTGATCAAATCACATGATAGGTGATAAGAGTAAGTTTTTTAACCTTGGGAAGTTTGAAGGTGGTTTAATTAAGTTTTGAGATGATAAATCTACTAAAATATGTGAAAAAGGTTCAATTAGTTTTGATGGCAAGTATAATATAGATGGTGTCCTTTATGTTAAGGGTTTGTGGCATAACCTTTTGAGTGTAGGAAAAATGTGTAGCTGTGTCACCAAAAAATGTATAGTTGGACATTTTTACACTCACTTGAGTCTCTCTCATGGACTTTGGCTTGATTTTTCCTAGATTTAATGTTGTAATGTGGTCAACACATTCACATTAGGTCTTGGACCCTTGTGAATCATTAAAAATTCTAGGATGTCTTGTAAAAGTGTTGTGAAGTGTTGTAACCCACTTTCACACTTTTCTAGGACCCTTTCATTATAATTCACTTAAATAACCCATTTTTATCACTTACCAAGTCTTATTTCAAAGTGTTGTAAAGATTTGTAACAAACTCTCACGCTTTTCTAAACTTGTCATCACTAATCAACCCTTCCTTATGTTTAAATGACCCCTTAATACACTTTCTAGCCCTACTTAAGTGTATTTTTGAGAATAATCTCATTAAACCTCATTAAATACACTTTAATCCTTGACTCCCAGTAAAATTTCCCTCGTGGGACCAAGTCACCACCTGGGGCAACTTAGTCCCACTGGGCACAAAAATCAAAATAATTTTAATTTTTTGGCGAGATTTTATTCTCTTGACCTTAAGGTCAGCCTGTGATGTGTCATTTTTGGGAAATATTATAAAATCAAGTATAAATAAAGGGTTTTTCTCTCATTTTAACCCCCCATTCATTATTCAAGCAATCCATTCATTTACTTAATTATTCTCAAGCATTCTAAGCATTATCAAGCATCCATTGGAGCATCTTGTTGCATATCTTCAAATTTCAACATCAAGGGTTTGGTGAGTTGTGGCATTGCATGTTGTTCATTCATCATTCTCTCTTTATTTCATTTCATTTTATAGGGTTTGATTACTAAATTGGGGTTTGACCGAGGCAAACCCCTATTCTCTAACCCTTAACCCTTTTTCCCCTCTTTGCATGTGTGTTTTACAGGTCTTGTATGCATTTTTCAAAGAGGAAAGTGTTAAAAAGGTGTTGTTAACTCATCAAAGTCGTTTAAGTCAACAAATCCCTAATTGAAGCTTGGATACCTCTTTCAGCCTGTTTTCTATAGAATCTAAACCGGACACCTGTCAGGAAGGGAAGTGCAGACAGAAAGCTACAAATTCCTGCCCCAAATTTCTCAAGATTCCTAGGTGGAATAAGTCACCATCAATGGTGAATTAGTCCCACTGCCATGCCTGAAAAGTGATTTTTACATTTTTGAGTACCCATTTGGCAGAAGCCTGTTCTGGCAGAATCTCCTTGAAACAAGACTAAGTCGCCCAACTTGGCGTAAGTGTCCCAATTGGATTCAATAGGAAAATCTGTAGGATTCCAGAGCCTCTCTACATCACATTTCTGTTTCCAGGTGCACCTCTTCAATCTTGTTCATTTTTGTTATTGTTTACTTGCATTCTTAGGTCATTTTGCATACATCACTGTGTTTTCAAATAACTTGCATATCTTAGGTTTTGCATTGATATTCATTATATTTTATCAATTCTTTGCATTTAGGACATTGCATTTAGACATATTTCAATCATACTAACATTAGTCTTTAGTGAACCTCCAATTTTTTGTGGGATACCTTTCTCCTTTTAGGTGAAAAACCCTAGAAGTGTAAGAGAGAAGCCCCCTACAAAAAAATTTGGTTCATTTTGGTGAACCCGAATTTTGAACATCTTACTTTTGATTTTAATTACATCTTAGGAATAACTTGCATTAACATTGCATTAGATTTTGCATTGTTTAATTTGCATCCTAGGGTTTTAAAAAATTGCATTAGTGGAAAGCTCATCTAGCTTGCATTTTTGCATTACTTTTAATTAAAATTTCTAAAAAATTTGCATTTTCACACTGTAGCTGCATCTGAAAATCTGAAAAAACATAAAATTTCATTTAAAATTTCTAAAAAATCACTACTAGGACTAATTCGCCACACTAGGCAACTTAGTCCTCCTACATATTCTGCACTGTAATTTCTGGCATTTTCTAAGCATTTTCTGCATATTTATTTTTTGTTATTACATTCTGTCATAGTTTCCAGATTTGTTATTTTATTCCATTTCTTACATTTAGTTTGCTTTTATTCATTTGCATCATGAATTTTGTTTTAATAAGTTTTAGATGTCATTAAAATCTTTAGTTGACATGTCAAACTATGCCTTTGGAACTGATCCTAATGGCCTTGAGCTTCCTCATGCTCCTTCAACTCCTCATGAATTTCCTCCTCGTGATGTTGACATCATTGGAGAAGATGATGACAGCATGAATAAGTTCCTAAATGAATGCCTTGACAACCTTGAAGCCAATGCATTCTTTTATCCATCCATGAAACACCAAGACCTTCCTACAATCTCACCTCTTGATATGTTTGGTTACTTACATCCTAAAATAAATGAAGGACCTAAGTTCCCTTCATCAAGTGGACGTAGTTCTTCTAAATAAGCAACCCCTCAACCATTCTATGATAACAAAGTCACTAATACCCCAATCAACCTTGAAGAAACTTATGGCAAAGGTTTTACCATTTTAAGCAAACAAGGATGTGACACAACAACTAAACATAACATTCACCAACTGTTAGAACACAATCTAAAAGATGAAAACACAACCAGGTTAAGATATCAAGATCCTCCTCATGATAGCAAGCCTCCTTTAGAACATTGGAGACTTCATGATGATGGAATGGTGATCTTTGATTCCCCTCCCAATCTGAATATTCTCCTTCCTCGTGAACAACCCTTACATGATAACAATGACAAGGATGATAGGATCACTTTGGGTCCTCCTCCTCCTCCTATTCAAGAAAAGGGCGAATCTAGCAAACACAAGAGACCTTATAAGTTACAAAAACTCAAGTTTCCTCTCTGTCCACCACCTGAATGTGAAAGGAAATTCCCAATCATTTTAAACAAAGAACTCATATTATTACCACCTATGAATAGGTTGGTGATCTATCCTAAAGATGCTAATGTTCCACATTGTGCATGTCATTGTGTTCTTGGACATCGAAGTGATGAATTTTGTGAATTGAAAGAAATACTGAGAAAGTATCATTTTTATGGCAATAATTGATATCCAATAAATCCATAAACCATCCTTCAACACCTTATCATGTAAAAGTTGTAGAACATTCCCTTCTCACTATTACATGACCCCTTTCCATCACCTATCTCGGCTCATTCTTGTCTTGCACTTAGTGGGGGCAAGAAGTTGCTAACCTTGTCCTAGTAATGTGTTTTTCATTGTCCCTTCATTGTGTTATTCACCTTTCACTTATACCGATTAAGATTGGGAGGCGGATGACTTGCTCAATGGTTGACTTGCATTTGCCTTACTAGTCTTTTGCATGTTTGTTTTCTTTTGAATGTTTGCATGTGTATAACGTGTTCCCCTAGGATGTGTTGTTTGATGTTCTCTCTCTCTTTGTGGCATTCCTCTATTTGTACTTCATTCTTCGATATGTCATGCATTTCTTTCGCCTTTTGTCTTTCACTCATTTTTTCCTTTTGGAGATGACGCAAGGCATTGAGACCAAAATGTCTCTTTCATGTTGACCCAAAAGGCTCCTTTTCCTTGGCTTTTCTTTTTTCTTTTTGCTTGTGTTTTCCTTTTGGGGATGACGCAAGGAATTGAGACCACAATGTCTCTTTCATGTTGACCCAAAAGCTTTTCCTTTTTCTTTCACCTTTTCATTTTCTTTTTGCTTGTGTTTTCCTTTTGGGGACAATACAAGGTGTCAAGATATAATATGTCTCTTCAATGTTGACCCAAACAAATCTTTCTTTTTCTTTGTTTTCATTCTCTTTGCGTCATTCTTCCAGTTCTATGTATTTTGGGAATGATGACGGTTCTGAGCTCTCTTTACAAAACATTGCAGCAATGAACATACTGACCCCAAATCCATAGATCCCTCATGTGTTTGGTGTTTTCATTTTTGGGGAAACTCCTTCCTTTTTATTTTCCCTTTCTCTCACATGACATAGCCTTACTTGGAAATGTATGACTTGGCATAGGGGCTTTCCAAGTTGGCTCTCATGTCTTTGCATTTTTCATTTGCTACTTTAAAGTAATCGCTCACAGTATAGTGTGTAGCAATTCCTTTAAAGTGGGGTAATACATTGGAATTATTCATTTTGCATTTTTCTTTTTCTTGGTTCTTAGTGTAGCCTTGTTACTTCATACGATGTGTTTTTCGCTTTGTGGATGACATTGGGTGTGATGTCCTTCATGAGCATGATCTATCTTAGCATATTACATTCCTCTTGGTGGATTGATGCGACGCACTGTATCCCCTAAGTTGTGAATTTTCTATTCTTTGATTGGTCCTCTCTTGGAGACATTTGACAAAATGTTCCCTAAGTTAAAGAACTTGCATGAACTAAACAAGACTCCTTTGAGCATTATTTTGCATGATGCATTTTGCATTTGGCCACCTTGCATAACACAGCTTGCATGCCTATAGTGCCATCATGGTTGTTCATGAGCTCCAAGCATACAAATTTTTGCTT
Source organism: Sequoia sempervirens (assembly GCA_007258455.2). Lineage (NCBI taxonomy): Eukaryota > Viridiplantae > Streptophyta > Pinopsida > Cupressales > Cupressaceae > Sequoia > Sequoia sempervirens. Next base: position 4,365,625 of record VDFB02000015.1, on the reverse strand, counting down.
GTCTCGTGAAGATCAAAATGAAATTTTCCTTTGTGGCACCTTATTAAAGTTATCAGGAGCAATAACTTTGGTATGGTTGAGCAGGAAGCCCATTCTGAGGCATGACTTTTCCCCATAGCCACCTATGTGTATGTGAGTGCATACCAGCCATGAGTGTATGTTTTTCAACTTTTGGCCTTCTCACTCGGGGGACAGCCATGAGTTCCATTGCCTTAGAGTTATTATACATTTCTTTTTCTAGACAAATAGCCTAGATTTGATCCACAACGGGATGGAAAAATGATCAAAGCTTGATCTGACTTTCTTTTCTTTCTCCTTCTCTCTTTCATTCTCTTGTGTGTTCCTTTGTTCTTATGATTGGTTTGTCATGGGATCTTGACCCTGGGGGCTTTATCATCCCTCTTGATTATTGTTGTCTCATATCACCAAAAATCAATGCATTTGGATCCCTCTTGATGTGCATGTTGGGCTACTTTAGTGTGAGTTTGAAGCAAGTTCATCCTCTCACTAAAGTGGGGGCTTAATGTGTCACCAAAAAATGTATAGTTGGACATTTTTACACTCACTTGAGTCTCTCTCATGGACTTTGGCTTGATTTTTCCTAGATTTAATGTTGTAATGTGGTCAACACATTCACATTAGGTCTTGGACCCTTGTGAATCATTAAGAATTCTAGGATGTCTTGTAAAAGTGTTGTGAAGTGTTATAACCCACTTTCACACTTTTCTAGGACCCTTTCATTATAATTCACTTAAATAACCCCTTTTTATCACTTACCAAGTCTTATTTCAAAGTGTTGTAAAGAGTTGTAACAAACTCTCATGCTTTTCTAGACTTGTCATCACTAATTCAACCCTTCCTTATGTTTAAATGACCCCTTGATACACTTTCTGGCCCTACTTAAGTGTATTTTTTAGAATAATCCCGTTAAACCTCATTAAATAAACTTTAATCCCTGACACCCAGTAAAATTTCCCTAGTGGGACCAAGTCACCACCTGGGGTGACTTAGTCCCACTGGGCACAAAAATCAAAATAATTTTAATTTTCTAGTGGGATTTTATTCTCTTGACCTTAAGGTTGGCCTGTGATGTGTTATTTTTGGGAAATATTGTAAAATAAAGTATAAATAAAGGGTTTTTCTCTCATTTTAACCCCCCATTCATTATTCAAGCAATCCATTCATTTACTTAATTATTCTCAAGCATTCTAAGCATTATCAAGCATCCATTGGAGCATCTTGTTGCATATCTTCAAATTTCAACATCAAGGGTTTGGTGAGTTGTGACATTGCATGTTGTTCATTCATCATTCTCTCTTTATTTCATTTCATTTTATAGGGTTTGATTACTAAATTGGGGTTTGACCAAGGCAAACCCCTATTCTCTAACCCTTAACCCTTTTCCCCCTCTTTGCATGTGTGTTTTGTAGGTCTTGTATGCAAATTTTTCAAAAAGGAAAGTGTTAAAAAGGTGTTGTTAACTCATCAAATTCGTTAAGTCGACAAAGCCCTAATTGAAGCTTGGATACCTATTTCAGCCCATTTTCTACAAAATTTGAACTAGACACCTGTCATGAAGGGAAGTGCAGACAAAAAGCTACAGATTCCTACCCTGAGTTTCTCGAGATTCCCAGGTGGACTAAATTGCCATCAGTGGCGAATTAGTCCCACTGCCAGGCCTGAAAAGTGATTTTTACATTTCTGAGTACCCATTTGGCAGAAACCTGTTTCGGCAGAATCTCCCTGGAAATGGACTAAGTCACCCAGCTTTGTGTAAGTGTCCCAGTTGGGTTCAACAACAAAATCTATAGGATTCCAGAGCTTCCCTACATCAAATTTTTGTTTCCAGGTGCACCTCTTCAATCTTGTTCATTTATATTATTTTTTACTTTCATTCTTAGGTCATTTTGCATACATCACTATGTTTTCAAACAACTTGCATATCTTAGGTATTGCATTGATATTCATTATCTTTTATCAGTTCTTTTCATTTAGGACATTGCATTTAGACATATTTCAATCATACTGGCATTATTCTTTAGTGAACCTCCAAGTTTTTGTGGGATTCCTTTCTCCTTTTAGGTGAAAAAACCCTAGAAGTGTAAGAGAGAAGCCCCCTACAAAAATTTGTGGTTCAGTAGCAAAGGATATAATCTTGTGTTTCAAGACAATGGTTGTGAGATTAGAAAAGGCTCACAAACTATGGTTGTAGCAAGAAGGACAAATGGAAATGTTTATCAACTTAAGGGTGAAAATGGACAATGCTTTATGACTCAGATTAATGAAAGTTGGCTATGGAATGGAAGAATGTGTCACATCAATTTTGATAGCCTAGTGAGGATCAGTTCAAAGCAAGTTGTGAAAGATTTTCTAAAGATTAAAAAGCCTACTAATGTTGTTTGCAAGGAATGTTAGATTGGGAAGCAAGCTATAAATATTTTCAAAGTCAAAGAACAATCTACTACTGGTCCTTTGGATTTGGTGCATACAAATATTTGTGGACCTACAAGAATCAGAAGTTTTCAAGGTGTTAGGTATTTCATGCTATCAATTGATGATTATTCTAGAATGAAATGGGTTACTTTTCTCAAAGAAAAATTAGAAGCTTTAGATAAGTTTAAGACATTCAAAGCTATGGTTGAGAATGAAATTGATATGGAGATCAAATGTTTGAGATCTGACAGAGGTGGAGATTTCACCTCCAACGAGTTTAATACTTTTTGTGCAGATCATGGAATAAAGAGGCATTTTTTAGCCCCTAGGACTCCTCAACAAAATGGAGTTGTGGAAAGGAAGAATATGACTATTCAGGAAGTAGCAAGGACAATGATGAAGGAAGCAAATCTACCAAATTATTGGAGAGAATAAATTCATACTACAGTCTACATACTTAACAGAGCACATGCAAGGAAAAATAGTTCAAAGACTCCCTATGAGTTGTATGGAAGAACCCCTACTATGAAATATTTAGAGTATTTGGAAGAAAATGCTATATCAAAAGAGATGAAGAAAGCTTATGAAATTTTGATGCAATATCTGATGAAGGAATATTTCTTGGATATTCTACAAGAAGAAAGGCTTACCAATGCTACAACAAGAGGCTAAAAAGGATTGTTGAAAGTGCAAGTGTCAAAGTGAATGAAGACTTACACTATGAAATATTTAGTATTTGGAAGAAAATGCTATATCAAAAGAGATGAAGAAAGCTTATGAAATTTTGATGCAAATGATGAAGGAATCTTGGATATTCTACAAGAAGAAAGGCTTACCAATGCTACAACAAGAGGCTAAAAAGGATTGTTGAAAGTGCAAGTGTCAAAGATGAAGACTTACAAAATTTTAGTGATGATAGATGGATATGAATCAAATGAGTCCTCTTGTAGAGAAGAATAGAAAGATGAAGGTAAGGAAAAATAAGTGTAGGTTGAAGAGGAAGAAGCTCCGAAAAGGATCTCTAAGACCCCTAAGAATGTGCAGAAGAATCGTTCAAAAGATCAAATTATTGGTGACAAAAGTAGAGGTGCGTTGACAAGAAGAAAGGTCTCTATGATAGAAGAACAAGTAAACCTATGTTTACTTTCCAAAGTTGAACTAAAATAGTGATTAAGGCATGCAAAGATGAATATTGGACCAAGGCTATAGAGGAATAATTGATGCAGGTTGAGAAGAATCAGACTTGGGAACTCGTCCCAAGACCAAAAAACAAGAATGTGATTGGAACTAAGTGGGTATTCCAGAACAAGTTGAATGAGAGTGGAGAAGTGGTAAGAAACAAAGAAATACTTGTGTGTAAAGGCTTCTCACAAGTGGAAGGAATATATTTTGAGGAGATATTTTCTCTAGTGGTAAGAATGTAAACTATTAGGATGTTTTTGGATTTTACAGCATATAAGGAATTCAAATTCTATCAGATGGATGTAAATTTTTCATTCTTAAATAGTGAGTTGGAAGAAGAGGTTTATATTGAAAAACCAGAAGGATTTCAGTTATTAGATGATCCTAATATGGTCTGTAGATTGAAGAAGGAATTATGTGGACTCATGAAAGCTCCTAGAGCTTGGTATGTAAGATTGGACAAGTACTTGTTGTAGCAAGGATTCAATAAAGGTTCCAAAGATAGCAAACTTTATTTCAAAGTTGAAAAATATCAAATCTTGATTGTGGTTGTGTATGATGATATAATCTTTGGAGATAATGAAGCAATATGCAAGAGATTTGTAAAAGAGATGCAAAAATAATTTGATATGTCTATGTTTGGGGATATGAATTTCTTCCTTGGACTTCAAATATTCAATCACACAAAGAAAGGGATATTTATTTCACAATCTAAGTATGTCAAGGAAATGTTAAAGAATTTTGGAATGAAAGACTCTAAACTGGTATGTACTCCTATAGTTATTGGTTGCAAGTTGAGCAAGAATGATGAATCTCCTAAGGCTGATCAAAGCAAGTACAGATCAATGATTAGAGGAATACTATATCTGACTATTACTAGACTTGATATCATGCATGTAGTTTGTCTTATGGCTAGATTTCAAGAAGATATCAAAGAGTCACATGTGGCAACAGTGAAGAGGATATTTAGATATTTGAAAGGCACACTAGAACATGGTTTGTGGTATCCAAAGGATATTGATTTCTCTCTAAGTGCTTATGTAGATACAGATTGGGAAGGTTGTGTGGACGATAGAAAAAGTACAAGTGGTGGAAGTAGGTTAGTGTCTTGGATAAGTAAGAAGTAGGATTCAGTGTCTTTATCTACTATAGAGGGAGAATACATTGATGTAGCATCATGCTGCACACGGGTGTTATAGATGGAGAAAACTTTGAAGGATATCAAAGTGGTATATGATGAACCTATTTCTATCTTTTGTGATAATACAAATGCTATTAATATTTCAAAGAATCTGGTAATGCATTCAAGGAAAAAACATATTTCAATCTAGTATCACTTTTTGAGATAGAAGGTTACAGAGAATCAGGTGAAGTTGGAGTATGTGCCTACTAAGGATTAGGTTGTAGATATCTTCATGAAGTCTCTTCCTAAGGATAATTTTGAGTATCTTTAGGAGAATTTGGGGGTTATTTCCCCTCCTTATTTCAATTAGATACATAAGGATATGCATCAGTCTAGTGGACCTCAAGATTCATTCCTTGTTTTAGACTGATGTTTTTAGCTACCTCTTAGGGGGAAGTAGGTAGTAGCATTGTTGGTTGTTACAGTCATGGGGATTAAGTGTTGTCATTGTGTGGATATTTTTAGTGGTTTCTAGTTGGCGAAGTATATTGTTTAGTGTGCAAAAAAGGTGTGAAGGAAATAGAGTGCAATAAAAGGAAAGGTAGTTGTAGAGTAGTTGTTATCCCTTATAGGTGTTTCCTTTAGGGGAGAGAGAGTATGAATGTTTGATGTTAAAGGGAATGTTTCCCTTTTCCATTGATTTCAAAGGGAGAGAGAGAGTTAACTAAAAATTCTTATGAAGTAATGGGGAGAAAGAGAAAGTATTGAAAAGCGTTGATGCTTGTGTAAGGGGGAGTAGTGTGCACTATGGTGTAGTATATGTGTTGGTGATCAAAGCTATTGTTGTTTTTGTTTTGTTGATGATTTTCCATGTTTTTCCATCAATGAAAAGGAGGATATTGTTGGAAGTATAAGTAGCTTGTGTGTTGTCACTTATGTCAATAGATCTTCATTGTTGCATTAATGTCAATAGGTATATGGAGATGCTTTGATTGGTTGCATTATGTCGCCATTAGTAGTATCACTAATATCAACCTCTAGTGTTTCTTTGATAAGTATGTGTTGGTGATTCCAGCCTCTTGTGTGGTTGATATGCTGAGAAGGTGTTCTAGATGATGATAATGTGTTTGTGGTGCTTGGTTTCCAAGTTCTTTTGAGAAAATTTGAAGAAAAGAGAAAATATTATGGCCGAGAGGTGTTCAGTATAGTAGAGTGGTGTTCAGTGTTTTACTTTGCATTTCTTCATGATTGAAGATCTTCCTATTCAATTCGGATATTTTGATAAGAGGTGTTCAGAGGTGTTATATGCAGAGTTTTGGGTTTTGGATCGTTGTGTAGAGAAAGTTGTGTTCACCAGTGTGTGAACTGTGAAAGTAGTGTTGTCTGGGAGAAATTATTTTACTCCACATTTCTCCACAGTGTGGTTTCTAGTCTTGCGGGTTTGAGGGTGTGCTTATATTGCTCATATCTATCCTTAGTCTAAGTTGCTTGTGTTTTGGTGCTTTGCAAGGTTAGATTCAGGTGTTGTAGTGTGTGGAAGGTTATTTTGTTGTGAAAAATGAATATTTTTCTTTTGGTGTATGATTTTGTGAAGGAGTTGTTGGATTTCATGGTGATGGAATATTCCAAATGGTGTTTAAGTGTTTTGTGTGTTCTATGAGTCATCTTCATATCAAAGGAAGCATGTACTTAATTGTTTAGTGGTGTTAACACAGGTTCGGTCAACCTTGAGTGCTTACACTAATTGCAGATATGTTTTGGTGTTTGTGGAAGTGTGGTGTGGTGTGTATGAGTAGATTTAGGTCCAACGTAAGGTGTGTTGTAGTCTTCTTTCATTCCTTTTCACCATGGAAATGTCTTGGTGCAAACCTAATTTGAATTTTCATGTTTGAGGTGCATTACCGACCTTTTGAATTATTTTCAAGGTTGAAGGCGGTATATATGAGGGTTGAGTTGATGGAGGACGTGTGTGTAATGTGTTTTGATATGTGAAGTGTAAAAGTACAAAATGCATTGTGGGATTTAATGCCTAAGACTACTGGAAGCAATGAGAAAAAAGGTGTCTACATTCTATAGAGAGAGTGTGAATGTTCTAGTGAAGCAATGGTGGATTTTTTTGTTGCTCTAAGATGGATTTCTCATTGTAGAAATCTTATTTCTTCTTCTTTCTAATCTAGCAGAGATACCTTCTTTACTTTTGGGAAATGAGCCCTCTAACAGTAAGCCTATTGTATTCGGTGTTGCAATTACTTTATATTGTGAGCTAATCCCCATCATGGTTTTTCCCTTCTTGGGTTCTCCACATAAATCTGGTGTTCTCATGTGTTTGGATGTGTATGCATTACTATTTCTCATGTTTACATTCTGTTAATGCATGATAAGGGTTTAATGGTTGTTAAGGGTTTAAGGAAATGTAGATCTAAATGTTAATGAGTGTTTTGATGTTTTAATGTACAACTAATTCACCCCCCCTTCTTAGTTGTCTTGTGCATTCAACACTCATCAGTATTTTAAATAAAAGAAGGGACAATATAGAAATGCCATCACCCGAAAATGGTTTACCACACCTAAGAAGGGTAAGTCTCAACTACCCAAGAAACTACAAAGAACCCACTTCACGGATGAAATTTTTGATATAATCATGCTTTTTCATAGATTGAAGGGTAATAATAAAGCCCATGATTTTGAGGATTGGATGTATTTCTTTATCCAAATAATTATTGCAGGAGAATAATATTTGGATTGGGATCAGCTAGTATGCAATCAAATACATTCAATGATTATTCACTTTCCTCTCAATAAGTTATTTATATGTCATCCTATTTTTTTTATGCTATTACCAGTGCAAGACCTTGGCCAAGTCTGATACCAATCGTAGTTCACGATCAATATGTACAAATTTATGATTATTATGATAAGTTGTAGTTAGAAAAAAGTTACAAGCATTTTAGGTAGGTAAATGATTCCTTCGCCATGAGAATGGTCAGATAAATCCAAGGTGATATAGGCCTAAGGATCTCCCCTAAATCTATAAAATTAATTAACACCTATGGTAGTCATTTTAATCAATTTTAGATATTCTCTTATATCAAAGTTGGAGGTTTTGATGTAATTCCATGCAAGCTACCTAGGTATTTTGAAGACAAGTTTGTCTTGATAGAGGTTTGCACAAAAAATTGTAGAATTGAATAAGAGATGTCAAGAAAGGAAGAATATAGGTGTGCAATTCCCCATTGGACTTGGTCACAATTCTTGCAACTCTATGTCTGATGCTCTCAACATTGAAAGGGATCTAGTCAGATACATAATGAAATTTTATGAAAGAAGATTCCCCTTCTATAGCAAAAACTTTGTTAAAAATAATCTGCAATTCGATCTTGGCTTCTATCATATTCTGGATCTTGAAAACTTTTGGAAAAATTGTGCAGATGAATATGAAGTCCTTAGAAGTAATTGGATGAGGTTAACTCTAAAGTAGATAGTAACATTCAAATTAGATTGGGATATCCAAGGTCTGGATGATGAATAATTTAATTTGTTAGATCCAATTTTCATTTTAATCATGTTCAAACTTAGCATGTTGTGTGCATTGATTGGGGTATTAAGGAAGTAGAGACTATTGAGGAAAAGATTGTAGTGGTGTTAAAAAGAACACAAGATTGGGTAGCCAAGAAAGCTATAGAGAATCAGAATGCTTCTCCCCTCAAATCTCAAGACACCCAACAACAAGGAGAGAGTAGTCAAGTGCCCTCATCATCTGGTGTAAAATCATCATTTGCTCAAAAAATAATATCAAGAGAACAAGGTGATGGTGATGAAGAGCCTCCATAGAAAGGGTTTCCAGAGAGGACTTGTGGAGAAGATTCTCCAAAGCAAGCACATAAAGACAAAGAGAAATAGGTAGTAGGTTAAGAAAAAATGATCATGTATCCACTTCCCATTCACAAGAAAGTGATCATTCTTCTCCTGATCTTCTCCTCCTAGAGAAACACATACTTCTCCTAGGTTAGGTCCTACTCTGCCTCCTTCCCCTGAAGGTTGAACTTTTGATACCTCTCCTCTAAGGAGAGTCTTGCAATTTATTCCCCCTAGTTTAAAACATGTTGCCACACCTACCTCTACTTCATGGTTAAAAAAAACTTATTGAAGAAAAGAAAAAAAAATCATCTAATTATCCCAGACAAAGACTTTGTTGGTCAACTAATCCAAAGAACCCCTAAGCCTAAGAAGTTAAAAACCACATCCAGGTTGTTGGAGGATTCTAAAACTAGAAATATGTATGTAGAGGTGGCTCATCCCTCTGTACAAAAGGAAACAAGATAAGCTAATGTTAGTGATTACAATGTCACTAGGGTGAATCTAAGACCTTCTACTAGGGATGGTGATATACATAATTTCCAGTAGTAGGTCTTAGATTCACTAAAAATTTAGGTCAAAGTTCTCACATCTTCACTGAAAACTATGTTAGATATAGCTCCACAACTAATCACTTAGGTTGAGGCTGCATTTGATCTAACATCTTCTATGGGAAGGGAAGTGGTAAATAAAATGCAAAATTATAAGCCTTATAGGAAAGCTACAAAAGAGTGGGCTTCAGATATATTTTCTAAAGGAAATAAGCTCATCACTGATATGAAAAAGGTATGTAAAGACATTGATATTATGAAGGTTGAAATTGAGAAGGACGTTGCCTCAGCTAAACATGAGAATACAATTTGGATGAAGACTGGTGCACTAGTAGAATTTGGCAAATAAATGACTACATGACTAAAAAATTTAGTCACAACAACTAAAAATGACTAAATTATACTAATTTTTTGCAACTCAGTTATAAATGAGTAAATAAATGACTAACTTGGTCATCGACTAAAAAATTATTTAGTCATACAAATAAAAATGACTAAATAGTTAGTCACACATATAAAAGTGGGTAATTAAAAAAAAAAATTGAATTAAAAAATATTAGTGGGATGCTAATCATTTCCTCTCCATTACTACAATTAAGAAATTATTGGCGGGATGCAAATATTTCCTCCAATATCCTTTCGTTATTTTGAGAGCTGAGAGCCTCACAAAGAAATGTAATCTCAAACTGATATCTTTAATAAAAAATATCCTTCATCTTGTTCTCATTGGATGCTCATTAATGAACAAGTTTTCCATGTATGAAGAGGATTAGGGATTGAAGCTCAAGCCTTTTGCAGATGTTTGATGGAGAATAGAGAACTTCCTTGACAAGTATAACTTTAGGAGATATTGGTAATGTAGTATGACTTAGTGCAGACTTCTTCTCGTATTTTGGTGTTTTTTTAGCTTATATTGAGAAGCCCTATAAAGCTTCCAAATGTAAGGGTTTTTGTTTAAAATGTCATGTTTTTTGTTTAAAGTGGTATATATGATGTTCTTCTTCACAAACATAAAACTTCTCCTCTAACAGAAAGCTTCGATCATATATGTGGTATATATGATGTTCTTCATCCATACTCTAATAGATCAAAACAAATGCCCATTTTTGACTTCCTCTCTAATTTTTGGTAGTTGTGATAAAAGCTCCCAAGAAAAGTTAATTGCACTCCCACAAGATTTCCACACCAAGCCCTCTGATCGAAGCTTAATTTCTATGGGCATTATCAAATTTTATTTGCCTCATTTAGTGATAATGATGATGTTAATTCTTCAACGCCTACAATTTGATATGGACTTAGAGCCTACTTCTACCTCCAACCATGGTTTCCATCAGTTTTATCTTCCTTCAAGATGAGTCTTCCTCTCACATGGTCATTTTCAATTCCTGTGATATAATCGGGTCTTGTTTGACATTTTTATGGTTTTATGGTCATCTTCTGGTGTGCTTATTGGTCAACTAGAATTCATAGTGAATTCATGAAAGAAAAATTGTTGCACTACTTGTTAATTAGAAGTTTAGTATTTATATAGCTATAAAAGAGCATTTTATTGTTCATATATACTAATATAGCTATTCCTTGTGCAAACATTGTCAATCATCACTTTGTTTTGCATTTCCCTTTTTCTCATCCTCCTAGCCCAATCACCTACTCCCCATTCCCATGGTAATTAAGTATTCAAATTATATTCCTTGCATTTTAGGGGAGCTTCCAAGCATTCACTTTTCAGATTTCCACATACTCCCTCTCCCCTGCATCCCCAGAAAATAGAATTGGAGGGCTCAATGAAACATTGAACCATAGAGAGATTCATAAATGTGTCTGAATGTGTAGCTACTTCCCAAGTCAATGTATTGGTACTTGAAAATATAAAGAGAAAATAATGCAAATGTCTCTTCAATGGCTGTAAATTGTTCATATCCAAGTTTTCTTAAAAAAAATTATTTGCTTTATGTTTAGGAAAAATTATATTTTAAATGTCCCCAAATCCAGGGAGCATGCTCTCTAATCAAGGCATGTCCCAACCCTGCACCAGCAGCATATGGGATACATACAAGTAAATACCTAATTCAACAATTTTTGACTTGATGTAAATGCCCATATAATGATGATTGAGAGAGAGTTGCATATATAATTTACTCTATACATATATACAAACATTTGTATATATGTGTTATGTGTATACACATATACATGTACTTGTGTGTTTGTATGTGTATACACATAGACACATATATGCATGTAAAAATGTGTAGATTTCTATATAAAAAGAGATGGATGTAACAATGATAGCTCATTGAAAGAATCACTTGAGTATTAAATATTCCAAGTGGTTAATCATAAAATAAAAGATATCTAATAGAGTGTATATATGCATGTACGTAAGTGGCTATGAATATGCATGAAAATGTTTGTAATGAATAAATATTGAAACATATCAGCTATCAATATGTAGAGTCTATCTCTAACACACAAGACATTTTTTATATAATGGTGTGTATATCCCTAAACAATCAATATGCTAGGTAACCAAGCAGCCAACTCAATAACATTGCAAAAAAAATCCTTTCTTATATTTTCATAGATTTAGGATTTACAGTGCCTCTAATATATATATTCTATTTATAGATTTACATAAAATTCTAGACATTTTTCTTTTCATGCTCCCATATTTCTGCATCCTCCAATAAATTCAAATATAAACTAATTAGGTCCGAAACAACCTTTATCTGTTTCTGATTTTATTTAGGTAGTACAATTAAAGTTTACCCTCGATTAGTTTTTCTTGGTGCTCTATATTTGATCTATTGAATATGTTAGATAAGAATTGTGTTTTTGTCATTTAAATGAAGAAATGTACCTATTTTCCATGTAATTTTAGAACATGATTGTAGGGATTGAAGGATAAGTTTGTAATTTTGAGGTTGCTACTACTCAATCTATCCCTTAAGGACTGTCATGTTTTGCCTCTTGACCAAGCATCTCCAAGTGCTATCCCACTGTCCTTTAACAAAAATTGCTCACTTGCTTCCTTAACACAGGCTTGTACCTATTAACCAATTTGTGTAAATGTGGCTCCTTGTTTACACATTATTATCTCTTCTGGAAGTAATGGATCAAAGTGGATTCATGGGGTCTTAAAGAGCAGGTTCTCAAACATGGAGATCAAGAGTGGGACCAAGTAAAACCATTCATAATCATGCTCATATTATTTTATTGGTTGTCTAAGAGCTAAGTATCCGGGACAACATTTTGTATTTTTCTATTGAATTTCTAGAGTGAGAATAATTTTGGGTTTGCAATCCTATTTTTTAGTACACCAGCTAAGTATCCAGGATGCACTGCGGGTACTTTTTCTCACCAAATTGCTCATTTTCCACAAAATTAGATTCTATTGTGTCTAGTTTAATACTCACTATTTTGATTTTTTCTTTTTTAGCAAAATTAGAATCCAGTTCATAGGTTGTGCTTGTTGTGTAAATTTGTAAGATGAGTTTTTTGTATTCAGCTGCACGGTACTTTCCTTTTTCAATAAAATTTTATGCATTGGAGTTCAGATATTCAAATTCCTATGTTACCCATGTCTGTGTAGCCCCAAATTCTATGGTGCCAGCTCCTTTTTAGTAGGGTTTGGGTCTGAAATCCATGGATTTGTTGCAATCAATCACCAGGAGTTGATGTTGTTTGAACCCTCTTTGTGGCCATTTGATCCCCCAACAGAGCTGCCAATGGTACATAATGTTATCTGCATTTTTCTTTTCTCAATTCAACTTGTTTTTATAATTCATTATTTTTTGACATTGGATTTTACTTAGCTAATGGAATCTTTGAGACTTTTTTTTTTGTTCTATAAACAATTTTAGTATTATATCATTCTAGAAGAGATGCACTAGGAACACCTAATTAAAATTGACATTTGAAGCAACATATCTTTCTTTGTCTTTCAGTTCTACCATTTTTATTATAAATATGTCAAGCCTTTTTTCCTGTAATGTAGTTGGTGGGAATGGATTTATTTCTTTGAAGTTACCATTGTTGCACAGGCTCTCACCCTCTTCTCCTCTTTATGAAAATTCATTAGACCACCTAAGATAGTTTCAAAATGCAATGAGAAGAATCCTGGATAGGGCTGCATTCATATTCTCCAAAGATAAACTCTTCCTCCACAAAATAAGAAATGACAAGAGCCAAGAAGGCAACTAGTTTAGTCCTCTTAAGGTCTCCATAGAGGGGAACTATGTTAACACTCTCCTTTGGTACTCCTCCACAGACCTTCAGCACAGTCTTTGCAGACACAGGAAGCACCCTCATATGGCTTAAATGCTCAACTAACTAGAGTAATTTTTATGGCTAGCCATGGCAATTTGGTTATTAATTTTTTTAACAAGTGCTCAATTTTTTTAATGATCTAGGAAATTTTTAAGATAATATTTGTCAATATTTTTCATTTCAATATTTAACTTAGAATGAATAGATTTTGCAAAAGCTTTATGGAATAATTTGTGTAGAAGTTTAGTTTTTATACACCAAAAGATTTGGGAAATATATTTATATGTGAGGATTCCAATTAAAATTAATAGATCTGTTAAAAATGTACAAATGTACTTATAAATTTTATAGTTTTCCTAAAAAAAAGGGTTATTTAATAAATTTGTAAAATTTAAAAATTTCTTCTTAGAGTAGTTGCCAAGTATAATAGATAGTTATTTAATTCATCAAATACAAAATACGGTGATTTCTTTTAAAAACAAGCTTTACATTTATATTTGTGAAGAATTGCATAAGGTACTTAGATATGGACAATGCACTGGTTTTTCATATAGACATTTAGGTTTCTGGTGCAATGACTACAACTCAACAACTATTAGAATATAAAAATTAACCTACTACTTTACACTTAAAATTTTCACTTCTTTATTAATTTTATTTATAGGTACCAAACATGGTCATAGTCTACATTATCATGCAATGATTAGTCATCATAGCAAAGAAGCATATCACAGCCATATGACTGTACTGGCACAGTCTGCATGCACAAGAATCTCATAAGGGTTTGGTCTTCACTATTGCAACATCTCACATGCTTGATGATGAGAGGATTGAATTATCAATGTGAGGCTGAACTCCCTTCTTGATGGAAAAGAGGAAACATTCAAGGTTTGGACTTCTTTCCAATGAATATTTCTTTTGAAAGCAAAAAATTCACTCCCTTTGTTGCATCCTTGAAACCCTAAGTAACAATCCTCCACACTTAACTGCCCCTATGCATGATCAATCTTCACTTCATAATGATGTATCCCTTCAACTTTTGAAATATGCCTATTATAAAACCGTTGGGGTTTGATCTAAAAGATACATCTTCATGTATAATGACTATCATTCCTCATATCCTCAAAGTAGCTTTAGAATATGGTGATAAAATAGTCACCAAGCATTAAAGGTTTTGGTGAATGATGATTATATTTATTACAGTCAAATCACAATCTAAATATCATATGCAAATGTTAATTATTTGTGGCCATGCAAGTCACTATCTTAACTTGTATGCCAATGATTCAAGCTACATATATCCATGATTGCAGTGGAAGACTTAAATGTCCTTGAAATCATAAAAGATAAAATTGATTGCCCACTATATGCCAGCAAGAAAACCTATATGCTAGTATTGTATTTCATGTCATTCATCAACGTATGCAAAGACAAACTATTATATGCATTACTATTTCTGATTTTGATTTGTAAATAAATTTGATCAATATTTTTAATATTCAATGACAATTAAGTTGGGTTGGTTGTGGGTAATACTATCTTTATCTATGGTTAGATGTGTCTAGTGTCCTCAAATATACTTTTGGTTTTGGTTGTAGTTTTAAAGAACTCAATTAAATATCAATTGACCAATCACATACATTTCCTCAAAGGAAAGTCTATATTCACCGAGACAAATTCATATGTCAAATCTATGTAGCCTTTGAACTTTAAACCTTTTGATGCATATTTGCTTAGCATAATTGAACCAACAATGTTCTAGGATTCACATGAATTATAAGATAACTCTCTACCAACACCAAAGTCCACATCTACATCTACATGACCAAACAACATTTCACCTTCCAATTCAAATAATAGTCTAGAGAATTGAAAATAGTGATAGTACTCTTCTCTTCTTCCTCGGATGTTTGTAAGGTCACTGTAACAGGTGAAGGGCATTGATAGAGTATGTTAACCATTTTTACACTTTAAGTGTGGCCCTTCAAGAAAGTAAAAAAAGCATGGCACATGACATCTATTTGAATCACACTTAATCATTTATTGGTTTCATTCATCAAATTCATTTGACTTTTCATTTATGAATATAAAACCATTTTAATGTTTGAGGGTCATCTTCAGCCACTTCAACTCCAATATGAAACCCCTCCTTGTAGTTCCTTGTTTCAAAAATTATGAAATTATTCAAAGTAATTTTCTCCTAAAATAAAAAAATTATTTAATTAAAGACTCAAAAGAATACAATGTAGATTAACGAAATATTAGAAACATTACTATGGAAAATTGCCAAGACAAAATCTTATTCAAAAAATGCCTCAAAGAAATGTGATGTGGGAGTGCCCTGCTAGACATACATGAAAATGTGGTAGCATAGACAAGGAAAATGAACTATTTCAAAAATGTCTCAAATAAATGTGATATCATGCCACGCACTCTCCTGCAAACACTTCAAGTCATGCTAGCATTGATGCGGGAAAGCATGCATCACTGCTAGCATGACTTGAAGTGTTTGTGGGAGAGTGGGTGGCGTCTTTTCTTGATTACAATCCTTCCAAAGGGATCACTCTTCCTACTTAAAAGATAATAGCTTATATTTCTAGGAGATGTCACAAAAAATTACTCATTCAATCTCATTTTCATTCTAAGGGATTTGTTCGATATGGGTTACTCTTCCATCTATCAATTCAAGACTTTTGATTAAGCTTCCAAACTGACACTTATGTGATAGATTATAAAGGTTTCAACATTCCTCATGTTAATATTGCTATAGGGTTGGATCAATTTCCATCAGGTAGGACAACCATTGAAATGATTATGGCCTTAACCTTCATTGGTAATCTCATTCGTTGACTTTTGGAATTCTACTCCATAGATTGATATTTCTTTGGGAAATTTGGACTCTAATTTTGAATTGGTTGGAGGATATTCATTGAGTAGAGAGAGGAATACCTTCTATAGTGTGTTAAATTATTGATTGTCTTCTCTTCTTGACTTTAGGTGCTTTGTTCTTCCTTATGAACCATTTGGCACCTTCGCTCTCGTAAACACTTCAAGTCATGCTAGCGGTGATGCGGGCTTTCCCACATCACCATTGGCATGACTTGAAGTGTTTACGGGAGAGCACGTAACATGATATCACATTTCTTTGAGGCATTTTTTGAAACAGTTTGCTTTCCTTTTCTATGCTTCCACATTTTCATGTATGTCTAGCAAGGCACTTGTAACTACAACATATGACAAAAAAATCCATGTTTTTATGCTTTGATGGATTACCCTTTGTTATTACTAGATATCTGATGTAGTGCACATTATTATAGTGCAAGCCTATTTTTCAAATTGTTTCATTTAGCATCACCAATATTCTCCACAAGAACATTGTCCCTATTTAAAATTATGGAAATGTTTCACATCTCTCAAAACAATTTCTCTTGCAACAATCTTGGAGATGAATTTAGATGAAGAATATTTGTTGATTTTTTGTCGTCTTTTGGTCATGTCATATAAATCAACCCATTTATTTTCCTATCAATTGAATTAGTTTTGTAGAAAAATATTTTTTATGCTTGCATTTGGCATCAACATGCAAAGTCACCTCATCATTTCACAAGAACAACCAATCTTTGAAGCATTGTTTAGAGTTTGATTAAGAGGACTACCACCTTGCACTTTGAACCCTTGCACATTCATAACATCCTTTGCATAATTCTATCCTCATTGTCAATTTTTAGATGATGATCTTTTGAAACAAAAAGGCTTTAAATGGTGGACATTGAAACTCTATTTATCTCTAATACTTGTTTGTGCAATGTTCATAAAATAACCTTTGTTTAAGCACAAAATATGAGCATGGCTTCATGAAATTATCAACTAATACCAACCATCTTGGCATTTGGACCTCATATAGATAATGAACTAAGATGGTCTAACTCCCTATCTTTCAATCTCTCGTGAAGCTCACAACAAAACCCTTAGTTTCTTACTTTTATAGGGAGCTAATTGATTCCTATCAAAACCCTACCCCTTTAGTATCATTTGTGTGGAAGTGTTGTAATGCTACATGCTCCTCTCAAGGCTAGCTTTGATACAAGCACTTCATTCACTAAACCTATTCAAGACTGCACTTTCATTGTGTATATGCTTGATATGATACTCATTGCATTCACTAACTTGCACTCAACATCATTCATTTAATTTTCACAATCCCATATCCCTGCAATCACCTCATTACAATGTTCTTCAATGAAACCCTTACCACTGAAAGAAGCATGCCTTCAAGATAAATTGGCATGAGTACCTTTATTAAATCAACTAATTTATTACTTCACTTTTCACACATGCACAAT
Organism: Sequoia sempervirens; assembly: GCA_007258455.2. Lineage (NCBI taxonomy): Eukaryota > Viridiplantae > Streptophyta > Pinopsida > Cupressales > Cupressaceae > Sequoia > Sequoia sempervirens. The sequence continues at coordinate 4,347,869 of VDFB02000015.1, read as the reverse complement.
AACCAAACCCCAACTGTCATATGTACTAGGTCTAAGATGATATCATAACATGTAACATGAACTAGCTCTATCTTTCCAAATGATACATCACTATATTTTATAATTTGTATTGTCATGACACGTTTGAAGGACATGTCTTTGTTGAGTTTAGAGGCACAAGATCTCCCAGGTGTATGGAATCAGATCTTCCTTCAAAGTGTTGCCTTTGCATGAAATATGTATTATTGTTGAATTCTTTCAATTAGCATAATAAATGGCATTGTTGTAAAGTTCAACATGGACTGCAATCTACAGTTACTTGGCCAATACACCCACCTAGGTTGGTCTCTTGGCGGTGGACTATTTCTAGAAGGCTTACTTGCCCCCTATTGAGGCTCCTAATCTAGCTTTGGAAAATTTGTTGTTGGACCCTCTCCCAACCATCATTACCCAGAATGATAACCTTAGCATCCTCAATGATGCCACTCTTGAGAAAGTCTAGATGGCTACTTTCAGCATGGGGGCCTACAAGGCGCCTAGCCTGGATGGTTTTCGCTCAGCCTTCTTTCAATTTTTTTGGGAGATTGTTGGTGGGGACCTTGTCTTGGTGATTTCTTCAAATCTAGTAAGCTTCTCAAACAACTGAACTACACTTTTATTGCCTTAATTCCCAAGATTGTTGATCCCCAATGTATGACCAATTTTAGGACCATCGGCCTATGCAATACCTTTTATAAAATCCTCTCTAAAATATTGGTGAACCATCTCAAACTCCTCATGGACAAAATTATCAGCCCCACTCAAAAAGGATTTTTGTCTGGTCATCATATTTTGGATGCTACTATAACTACTCATGAATTACTCCATTCTATAGACAAATGCAATAATGCTAGTATGGGCCTCAAATTGGATATTTCAAAAGCATATGATAAGGTGGTTTGGGACTTTATCCCTAAATTCTTAGCTAAGTTTGGGTTTGACCAATTTGTGGTCAAACTCCTAATGGAATGCATATCTATGATAAAGTACTCTATTCTAGTTAATGGGACTCCTTTTGGTTTTTTTAATGTTCGGAGAGGCATAAGACAGGGGGATCCCCTCTCACCCTATTTATTTATCATGATTGCAGATGTATTGAGTAGGAACATATCTAATATGTTGTCGGAAGTGTCAATCAAAGGTATTAAGGTTGCCTCTTCTTTGGAACCTACTATTATCCAACAATTTATGGATGATACCATTCTCTTTGGGAAAGCCTCTATGATTGAAGCCAAGAAATGGAAAAATTGTCTCAATAACTATGTTGCATGCTCTGGGCAGTGTATTAACTATAATGAATTATGATTTATTTCTTCAACAACATTCCTACCCTTCAAGCTCGGGTGACTGCTATTTTTGGGTTGTATGAGTGGCTCTCTCCCTTCAATGTACCTTGGTTTACCCCTTACTGTTAAGGAAGTCACTCCCGACTTCTAGAATTCAGTCCTTGAAAGGATCCAAAGGAAGTTGGTAGGATGGAAAGATTCCATCCTCAGTCATGTTGGAAAACTACAACTTCTTTATGCAGCTCTTCAAGGGATCCCTATTTACTTCCTTTCCATTTTCAAGATCCCTAGATATATTGCTAAGAAGTTTTCAAATGAATTTCCTATGGTCGGGGACTGAGGAAAAGAAGAAGTTTTCTCTGGTCAAATGGGACAAAGTTTGTAAACCTAAACATTCTGGTGGGCTAGGGATAAGGAATATCCTTTGTACCAATAAGGCTTTGATTGCCAAGGTGGGTTGGGACCAACTGAGAAATGGGAAAGATTGGTGAAAGATTATAAACACTAAGTATCTTCACAATAGACCTTTGATTAACTGCCTCTCTGATGATCATCCTTCGGTTTCCTTGGCTTAGAAGAACATTAGCAGTTTGCAGGGGCCGCTTAGGACTAGGATGAAATGGAAGATAGGAAATGGTAACATTATCATATTCTGGGAGGACCCTTGGTTATTTGACACCCCTCTAGCACACTCTGACTATAGGAATCTAATGAGGTCGGCACAACGTTTCTTTGGAGTTTACATTAGAGATTACCTCCTTGGCCTACAAGGGGCTAGGAGGTGGAATGGCCTGGTTCTTTGCTGCCCTTTGTCTCTTGAGCTAGGTCTCTTGGCCAAGTCCCTGTAGAAATTACTCTCCCTTACCAGATTATCGTCAACCAATATGGTGGATGAATTCTTTCGGACTCATGATAAGCAAGGTGATATTTTAGTTAAAATGACTTACAATGTGTTGTCAGACTAGGGTATGGTCCTTGATCTCTGGAAGCAAATTTGGAACAAACACATGATCCCGAAAATAAACTTTTTCTAGTAGACTGCCTGGTATAATAGGATTCTTACTTAGGACAATCTGAGGAAAAGGGGATTTCAAATCCCTAACAGGTGCTTGTTATGCAAGTGCAATGAAGAGTCTATGGACCACTTATTGCTACACTACCTGTTTGATGTTGGTGTGTGGGAGCTGGCTTTAGAGCAATTGGGAACTCAGTGGAATATGTGTAAGTACATTAAATCCTTTATCTTGAGCTGGTATGGGCCTTTTATTCACCCCTTACCTCATGAGATCTGGAATCAGGTCCCCCCCCATTATCTATTGGTGCTTGTGGAAAGAGAGGAACAATAGGATATTAAGGAATATTGAGATGAGCCTAAAGGAGGTGTTTGGTATAGGGTCAAGGTTGATCGCAGAAAACATTTTTCTTTTCAAAGGGGAAATCCTGGATAAAGGCTCGACTGAGTGGAAAATTAATATGGCTAAAGCTTGGCATCAAAACCTTGATGCCAATTCTTTTGACAACACTAGATCCCTGGCTAGACGGGAATCTATTTGGAAACCCCCGTACCGTGGCTAGTATAAACTTAATTTTGATGGGGCGGCCAAAGGAAACCCGGGTAGGGAAAGCATAGGAGGTGTTATTAGAGACTACAAGGGTAATTTTTTGGTTGGTTACTCAGGGGCAATTGGAATCCAATCTTCTATGATTGTGGAATCAAGAGCGCTGCTAAAGGGCATTCAATTAGCTGTCACTATGGGGATTGAGAAACTACATATAGAAGGATATTCTAAGTCTATCATCAATGTTGTTAATATTGGTAGATTGTTGGGATGGAGTACTAAAGACATTTTATTAGACATAAAACATTTGTGTCTAATTTGAATTTGAAGATTGGTACCCACATTTATCGGGAGGGTAATCAAGTGATTGAGGGTTTGGCTAACCTTGGCACCCATTGGAAAGTTTCTAAGTGCTAGCGAAATTTGGGGAATCTACCGCCAGGTATTCAAGGTTTAATCCTTAAGGAGCAAGACACATATTTGATCCATGATAATAACTAATTATGTGATTTCTTTAGCCTTATGGGGGGTCCAAATTCTTGTCCTTTGGGCTATGTGGATGGGTTTGAATGCTGAGGTGTCTTACAAGTGAAAAATTTTGAATAATGGGGTGGAGTTCATTTTTAAAAAGGCTATTATGAGGAGTTATGGTGAGTACTTTATGATTACGGCCAAGTTGGGTCGTGCCTTACGTAATCTCTTTTTGGAGTTTGATCTAAGCACTTGTATATCCTTGCAGATTTTTGATTTCAAATTTGATGTGACAAATAATTATGAGGTGAAGCTTTTGATTGGTCCTATCTTTTCTACTAATTTGATTCCTTTGTTAAAGGGCAGGATCTTAGGTTTATCTAAATTTGGTCATGCGGCCATCTTGCATAGGTACCTGTGCAAAAGCAAGTGGAAGGAAAACCTTCCATTTCCATCATTTCCTGCTTACCTGGTTGCAAGTGTTTGAATATTTTCATTAATGAGATCGCCAAGATTTCCTTTAGGGATTTAATTCCTCAAGTGTGTGTTTTGTACATGGCCTTGATTTCCAAAGCCTACATCATTTGGCTTAAAAACTTAAGTGTGTGGATGATCTATCACTTAACCAACATTTCTAACCTTTTGCTCTCACAAGTTTATTGGTTTTTCTGTGTAGAGTGGCGAAATGGGTGGCGACAAGGTGAGAACAGAGCTTGAAAATTGTGAGGAATTTTTCAAGGACCCTCTGGTTTGGCACATTTGTGTTGAAGGTGGGCTAGTTCCTCTAATGGAAATTTTGGTGGGTCACGACCCAAGATTATCTGCGCAATTTGTGAATTCCTGGAAAGAAAGAAGGGTTACCATGGGTGGTATCTCCTTCGAAGTGAACGAGGAGGTGATTACTCAAGTGATGGGGCTTTTTTGTACTAGAAAGAAGTACCCAAGGCATACTAAGGCCCAAGACAATGAAATCCTTAATGCCTTCTTTGTGGGTAATGAAACCATGTTCATAACCAATCGGGGTTTGAAAGAGAAGCTCTCCCGCAGCCTTGGGATCAGGTCTACCTTGCTCTCATGAATTACGTTACCTTAGAAGGTAGATACAAAACCTACTATTTTTATCACTTTCCTCTTTTGAATCACCTCTGCCACAAAAATTTGTTAAGCTTCCCTTTTTTCTTATTGAAGGATTTGGAAAGCTTTGTTGAAAAGTGCATTGAGTTTGTTGGCCAAAATCCAAAGGATCCTCCTCCCCTGTCACTACACCAAGGCCTCATTTTGAGGCTCTACCATTTTCATCTTGCGTTATGCCCTCCCAAGCCTATTATTGTTGTCTGTGTTGAGGAAATTGAACCCCCTGTGCTAACCAATATCTCCCCAGCTGAGTCCAAGGGTCCCATAAGAAAAACCCCTCTAGTTACCGCCGAAACTCATAATCCTAAATCGACCGCCAAGAATTTTAAGGCGAGTGTGGGGATTTCCCAGTCTAGTGTTGTAGCTGGTCTCTATGAGCTTAAGTTTTCCCTTGCCAAGTTTGTCAACAAACCTACCACTAAAAAGAAAGTGAAGGATGAGGGGAAGGGTTTGATGGAGTGATGCAAGAGCATTCAGCGGTGTAGGGAAATCTTGCATAACCCAAAAAAAAATTGTTTTATTTATTTCCTTTAGTTGTTTAGAGTCCCATGATGGCACTTAAGGGGTATAAGACTTTCAGGTGTCAAAATTAGCAAAAAATGGGCACTTACTATTTTTAGTAAGTCGGCCAAAATGGGCTTGTATGGGCGTGAAAATTTACCCCAAGGATCTAAGCTAAAAAACATTTCCGGTCACAAAAGAATCACCTCAATACCTTGCATGGTTTTGGAGAAATTAAAGTTTTTTGTCCTGGGAAATTTATCCAATGCAGCTTCAAATTCAAATATAAAACTTTAGAGGCTCCAAAACAGCTCAAAAAGTGGTCAAACTGACCTACAGTGGTTCATGTGTTGTAAATCTCATTGAAAGATTTCCAACGATATGCAATAATAGAAAATCAGACACCTAAATCAAAAGTTATGGCCCTGTGAAGTTGGTCCTCTAAAAAGTGAATTTCATAAAAATTTCTTCCTAGGCCGGAAATCAAATGGCGGGACTTTTGGTGCCAAAACAAAAGGGGAAATTTGAACTTTCTAGAACATTCTAGGGCAGTTATTGGGGAAAATAAAAATAGTTAAGTGGGGGTTGTAGAAGGTGGCCTCAATAGTGCAGATTGTGGCTTCGAATAGTAGATTTTCTTTTCAAAGTTGATTTTTTTGTAATGAATCAAGCCCATCATGTTGTATCATGTAAGCTTTGAATCTGTAAATTCATTTTTTGGAAATAATTAGAAGTGAGTCATTTTTTTATCTTGCATCTTTTGTGTTGGTATCCGTTGTTATTTCTGTGGGTTTTGGGCGATGTAGCCCTCATCATGGAGCCACTAGCCATGGATAGCAGAGTAAAAAATGTGGTGGGAAGGGATTCCAAGGGAGATACTATGGTCGCTACTACAATCGAGACTAGTGTCGAAAATCCCAACATCAGGAGGTCTGGTAGGCTTGAAAAAAATAACAAGAAAGTGTAGATTAATGAAATGGATTCTGATGAGGAGTGGTTTGACAACAAAGGTATTAGGAATGTGGAGGATTCTAGGGAGGGTGAGGAGGATTATGTTGAAGGGCCCCACAACATTTCGGATTTTAGCAAAGTGCATAAGGAGAACTTGGATTCCCAGTCCTCTGACCCTCTAGATGTGGAGCGTGCTAATATTGTGAATAATGTGGATAAAGGGGAGGATCTTCGTGTGTTGTAGGAAAGGATGGGGAAGATGGAGAAGAAGTTCAGTGGCTTGACCCATTTCACTGTCAAGTTAGTCCACTGTGTTACCAACACCCTCTCTGCTGTGATAAAGGACGAGATGGATAAGAAGATTGTTGAAGAAGGCCCTGAATGGGTCAAGGATGATGTTATCAATCTCCTCTCTCATAATTGGGAGAATTCTAGTTAATATGTTGCTATTGCATGGTGTGTATATCGGTTGTTGATCTATTGTGTCTGTGTTTTTTTTTTGGCTAGTTGTTTTAGTTTTTTGGACTTGATCTTTTTTGGCCCTTGTGGCTCACTGTGTAAAGGGTACAACACCCTGTAAATGCTACTTATTGTATCAAAAACATGGACTACAAAATAATGGTAAATTTATATTTTGATTGAAAGTTTATTAAAATTTTTGAGGATAGTCTTACATTGTTGTAATATTGATCTATATGAAGTTATATTTTTGCATTGAATGTTGTTTTGATGCACCACTTGAAATTTCTTTTTGTAAGCTAGGTCTCGATTTAATTCTACCAGGTTGTTGGGGTATTGACATGATGGAACGGGAAATAGCATTGGCCAAAAGACCTCATGTTGTGGTAAATGTCTCGTGTCAACTAGAAGTTATTTAATCTTCAGTAAGAAATGGTGGAAAATTTTGGTTATAGGTTGTTATTGTCCACCATAGCATTATATATTTTGAAATTTTTCTTTTGGTAATTCTTTTCCTAGAAGGATTTGCACTTTCTATAATGAAGTATGTTATTATGAGTCTTTATATATTTCATTGACTGACTACTAGAATAATTAGATTTCATGAGTACTCATCAATTTTTTTCTTTGTTTATGTTACATTCATACCTATATGTTCAAATATGACAATGTCCATGGCCAGTGGAAGAAACATGAAGTGAAGGCCAAGGATGAAAAAACTTTACTTTTTGGTGAGACACACATTTGTATTTGGTTGCAGGTAAGTCATTTTTACTTCTTGTAAGTTAAGACCATAAGGTATTCAAATTCATTATCAGTGAATATATTTGTATTATTTTTAACTTGTGTTTTCATCTCTTCACATCCTTATTGTGAATTAAAATTTCCATTGATTGTGGTAATTTTTATATTATAATAATCTTGTTGATTATTCATTTTCTCATATTGTTGCAGTGTGAAAATCTTGTTGAATCCAACTCTAATATTTATTTTCTCATATTGTTGTAGTGTGAAAATCAAAACATACTCAAAGGTTCTTAACAACTCTAATAGTTGTACTAGGGGCCATGTTTAACAAACACAATGCAATTGATAACTTTTCACTATGGTGGTAGATAAATGATTCTTTTTTCTTCTATTACACAACATTAAGTAAAAGTCTTGAATCTGGAAATACCCTATTGTCTTCATTTACCAAGCCAATTTCTCCAATTTTGCATAGCTTTCCCATGTTTGTGGATGAGATTTGTCTCCTACAATTTTTTAATTGATTTATCTTTCTACTATGTTTGGACTTACTTTTGTAAACTTGCAATATACAATGCACTTTTATTCTTTCTAAATTGAGACTAATAGTAATTATTTTGGTTGTATTGAGGCATAGCTTCATTCATGGCAGAAAAGGAAGCACCCTATTGCTCAATTCACATGGAAAATTGCATATAAAGGAGGAAAGATTCTAGAGTTATTGTTGACTACATTGAAGGAGAGAGCTTCGTATATGGGACACAATCGACACTCTCCTTCTTGGATTCTACATGTTACAGCTTGCTCCAGGAATATTTCCCACATTGTAGAAGTTTTAATAGATGAAAAGGGCAAGTGCTCACATTGAAGGGCTCCAAGCATGTGTTTCCATCATTGCAGAAGTTTTTTGGAGAAGTTTCTTTCTTGTCATTTCTATGCATTGTAACTCAGATTTTTCAGTCTTGTGACTTAAAATAAAAATTGTAATACTCTATTTCTAAGCATTTTTAAGCAAGATAGATATTTTAGACTTGTGCAAGCTAGAAGAACACCTTTCTTTTAATAAATTTCAATGATTTTTCCTTCTCAATGGCTGTCTTATTGTGTGCAATTGATGATTGATGTGTATTTATGTGTTTTATGTTTAAATCAAATATCAGTCAATTAAAATTACTAAATATACTACTAATTGACTAAATATACTACCAATTGACAAAAACCAGTGAACAGTGAATAAATATGACTAAATATATGACCAGTGAAATCAATGAATAAAAATGACTAAATATACTACCAAATTGATCAAAATGATGATTAAAATTAATGACTAAATACACTACCAATGGATAGCAATTGGTGAATAAAAATGACTAAATAAGTGACCAGTTAACAACAATCAATGACTAAATTAATCACTAAATATATCAATGAATAAAAAATGACTAAATAAGTGACTAGATTACAACAATCAATGAATAAATATACTACCAAATCAATCAATCAAAACAACCAATAAATGACTAAAAATGGTTTAGTCATCAATTTGGTCACATTATAAATGACTGGCAGTAAACTACTAATGGTCACGTGACCATTTTTAGTCATTTATAAGCATTTTTTAGTAGTTTTTTCAGTCATATATTGTTGTTTTTGTACTAGTGGTGGTGACTTTAAAGGTATGATGAAATTGGGTCCAAAAAAATTAGTTAGTGAAAAGATTCTACCAAATGTTGGAGATAATAGGTTTGTTATGTGGAAAATAAGTATATAATGAAAGCTCTTCATTGTGAAATATAACATATTGGAATAGGGAAAAGTATTGAATGAATGTAACACAATAAGAGATGAAATTCAAAAAATCTTCTTGGTATTGGCCTCCATCTTAGGAAAGAGGGTAGCTCTGATGATGAAGATGAGAAAACATTGAAGGGAAGCCTCAAAGGAATGATTGATAGCCTTTTTTATAAGCAGTAGTTCATTATGGAGAATATGAGGAGGCACAATGGTATTGATTTTCCTTTGTTTTAGTTCAGCGGACTTGCCACCACTTACGCATGAAAGCTCAAAGTGGCTAAATAAAATAAAGCTCTCTAGAAACTAAGAGCTAATAATTTGATCATTCCCCAACATGGAGATATCTCGCCTATTCTGAAAGCATACTATGCATATCAAGCTACGAGCACCACGTCAACCACCCAATCATCCAAAGGAGTTTCCAACAATGTTCCACCTTAACAATCATTTTCATTTGTTTTAATATTTTTGTATGAACTTTATGTTTTGAAAGTTGAAAATATTTTTTTTATATTGGGTAGTTATTTTAAAAGAAGTAGTTATATTCTCTTATCATTCATTATATTCAATGCTTAAAGGCTTTTGAGTATTGAAGAATTATGCCTTTCCTACTTTCTGGTTAAAGCACGCCCTATTTTAAATTTACTTTTCCAAGATCTTATTGAATATCTTAAGAGGGATTTTTACCTCATAAAATTTAGAGAGTAATTGTTTCATATATAGGTAGTTAACTCAATTGTTGGTAAACAATTGCATCTCATTTGGGTAATAGAGTAAAATTTTATATTATAAATTGAAAGATGCAAATCTGTTAACCAACATATTTTTGGCAACTCTACTGGGGACATCAAACAAAGATAATTATATAGTTTCCTTACACATTCTTGTTTATTACTTTCATGAATAATTATGGTTTTAACACATAACAACACCTTTCTTGTACTTCAACCAAATTTAAATTGGGAACAAGAAGAACAAGAGGATATATTATCATATTTAAACACCTTATCTTGGAGGTCTAGAAGGAGTGAAGAAGAGTATCATAGAGTTAACCAAGTTTTGGAAGAAGAGGATTTAGGTTAATAAATTAGAAGGTTAAAACCAAGACAACAACTACAATCATTGATATAATCATTTCCCTTCCTAGAGAACACATTAGAAGATAAGCCTTAAACTTTATTTAGCCACACTGGATTCTAGACGATATACCAGAGGTGAAAGGAGGAGGGGTATTATTGATCCAATTTTTGAAGCTTTACAAGAAGGTAATTTCTCTACTTTTACACATCTGAATAGGAGAATTATATTAAGAATTATGTCATCTTCACCAACCAGAGAAGCACACTATTCTCCCATCCGTTAGGATCTTATCCTACATGGTATTGTAGTTCCCCTAGTTGTTAACTTTACACAAAACATGGACCATTAGTTACTAGTCCCATAGGGGGAAGCCATAGGACCTTTTTCCCTTGGCGTTCAGTTGCATGAATTACCTAAAGGTTCTAGGAAAAACATTCCTAAATTTAAAGGTGATGGTAAGGTTTCCATAACGAACACATTAATGCTTTCTTTGATGCATGTGGGGTGCTTGGTGTGTAACATGAGGATATATCATTTAGGTAATTCATAGAATCACTCAATGATGTTGCTACCGAATGGTTTTATCACCTTCCCAACACTTCTATTAATTCATGGGAAGCAATGATAACTCAATTTGAAAATAGATTTAAAAGTGTAGAATATGAACACTCATTGCTTGCATAATTAACTCAACTTAAAAAAGAGGTTCATGAGCCCATGAGGGAATTTGTTACGAAGTTCAACAAATTGATGAATAAAATTGATAACACAAAATACCTACTCCAGAGAATTAGAAATGCTTCTTCATTAATGTACATACATGAAATATTAGATTTTATTTGAGAAGAGCACAGGTAGCTAATTTGGATGTAGTGAAAACCTGGCGATTGAATTAGAAGATGATATGATTACTATGGGTAAATGGTGTTAGAAAGTCACAGATGGGATTAGAACCTACCACAAACTACTGAAAAAGGTCTATGGTACTAGGAAAAGGAATTAGTTGTAGTTAGGATTCATGCCTCTTAAAGGGAATGTATGCATATATGCAATGTAAATCATATGCAAAGGATTTAAGATTATATATAGAGATATACCATGAAGTAGAGACTAAGACCTACTATTGTATGAGATTCTAATATAATACAAAGGGGTTATAAGGGTTATCTATATATGTGTGTACAATGATTGTATGATGTTTCTTTTGGTATTGAAATGATGTATTTAAGTCTTCCTTCTAGAATCTTACCACAAATGCTTATTTCTCTTACTGTATCCTTTGGGGTATAAAAATACTACATAAGAGGTACCAGGGTGTAGATCTTTGGACTATACTTCCCCATTTCTCTTGCAAACATTGGTTCCATTGTCGGGACCTTGGAGAGAATAGTAAAGAAATTAGAAGCATAAAAAGGGAAAAAGGGGGAAAGTTGACAAAAAATAAAATTTTGTTTGACCCTAAGGGCCACCTCTATGAGAGGGGGATAGGACATTAGGGGATGACAAATGGAAAGGGGGAGGGATCTAAGAGATCCCTGAAAAGGTGCAACTGTTCAAGATTTTCTTTCAAAATTAAGATACACATATAAAAAGAATAATAGAAGTTTGGACCCAAAAAACATATGGAATAAGACAAAACAAAAGGAAAAGAAAGATAATTGAAACCATTAAATTAGGGTGGAAATAAACGCAAAATAAAGGAGGCTAAAACAAATTAAAGAAAGAGAGGAAAGGTACCACAAAAGAGAAACAAAAAAGAGAGAAAAAAAGCAAGCTGGAAAAATAAATTTTAAAGAAAAGAGGGGAGCACACAAAGAAGGGTGTTGTTGAATGTGTTGATGTGGGTGTAGCCAATAATAGGAAAGAAATAAGAAAGGAAATAGAATCCAAGAATGTTGCAAAGGAGCAGAATGAAAAAATAGGGGAAACTAATCTTAATCCTAAGAGTTTGTTAACTAAGCATGAACCGGTATTGACTATTAATGAAAAGACGCAATTGAAAATGAAGAGTTATGAGGAACACACATCAACCCCAAACCAGAATTATGGACAACTTACATAGTAAATTGGGATATTTTAGAAAGTAATAATCAAACTATTGAGTGGATAATTATAGAAGAACAAAGTGATTGAGGAAAGATAGAAAGTGGCACTAAGACTAGTTCCATCTTTAGTAGTCAAAGAAGTAATACCACGAGTTAGGAAGAGTACTTCTCAGAGGAAGACGAAATGGGAACAATGAGGAAAATTCCTATCTTTCAAAAGGATACCAATAATGTCGCAGAACACATGTTCTTATTGGAAACAATGTAGAAAAATTGAAATGAGCAACATAAAATCACTAAGCTATTCAACTTCATCAATTCCCTAAGAGATGAACCATTAAAATGGTATCACAAATCATACCCACAGAATAATAATACTTGGGATGAGGTGAAGCAATCATTTTTGTATAATTTTAATAGTCTAAAACTCTCAATAGGAGCAAGTTAAGGGAATTATCACAATGAGAAGATGAATCTATTCTAGAATTTGATTGGAGGTTCAATGAAATAACCCAGAGGTTAGAAGAATTTTTAAATGATAAACAAAAGAGAGAGTGATTCCTCTTTGTAATAGCCCCAAAACTCAAAATAGCTTTAGATGGTAGATACTTTATCTCATATTCAAAATTAGTCACATTAGCCTATCGGATAGAAGATTAGTCATGGCAGAAAATAGAGAAAGAAAAATAAAATAAGAAAATGGAATGGTTACAACTAGAAATGGATCAATTGTGATTAATACTTGTAAGAACTCATGAAATAAGAGATATTACCACCGAGTCCTAATATATGGTGCTCATATTGCGGAAGAGAGGGGCATCTGCAAAATGAATTTCCCAAAGAAATTGAAGAAAAGAAAGTGAACGCATTAAGAGTGGATCTTTGCATAATTAACAAACCAAATTCCATATATTGTGGCACTTGCAGGAAATAGGATGATCATACAACTCCGAAGTTCCCATCATAATTATTCTAGGTAAAAGAGAACCAAAATGTTGATAGAACGATCGCATATGTCTGAGGATTGGTGGAAAGACCATTGTATGCACAAGATCATGGGTATAGTGTTTTTCTATAGCAGAAAAAGAAGAGAAATGTCAATATCATTCAAAGTTTGGAACCATAAAATAATGGCTCATTTCAAGGAGGAAGAGGTCATGGCCAAGGAAGAGGAAGAAGAGTAAATTCCACCTACTTTAATTATGGAAAACTAGGATATTTTGTGATTGAATGTTGGGGTTAAAGGAGAAAAAAGTGTGGATTCTATAGTCAGGAGGACCATGACGCTTTTAACTATGAAAAGAAATGCCAACATTATAAGAATACACAACTACAAGGTCAAAGTGATAAATAACAAGACTCAAAATCAACTAGGTGGCAAGGCTCCTATGTAAAGTACATAAGAACCCTGTGGAAGAAACAAGAAGGTGACACAAGGCTAAAAAGGAAGAGGGGTATACTGCAAAGGAGAGTAGTACTAAAGAAGAATAACATGCAAAACTAGGCCCAAGAAAAAGGTTAAGGCAGTAGTGATGACTCGATAAGGTACCAATACCGGAAGGACAAATACAGTAACCATGGAGGAAGAAAACTCTAAAGGAGAAGGATTCTACCCTACTAAAGAGAAACATGATAAAATATTAGAACAAGCTAAACAAATCATTGAGCAAGATCAAGAAAGGGAGAAAGATCATAATAGCTACTTTTTAGAATAGGAAGTAAAGACACTCAAACAAATAGAAAAATTGGTAGGACATCATGACTTGCTCGTGAAATTGAAATAATTTAGTAGGTACTTGAATAAAAAAAATATACATTGTAAGTTAGAACAATGGGAAAACACTGGAAGACGAAACCTATAATCATTGATCTTTTCATTCATCATAAGAAGATTCCTAAGGTGATGGTTTATTTAGGATTGGATTTAAACTTAATTCCAAAGAGAATCTAGGACTATTTGGGAAAAATGGTACTAGATCCCACCCCATACAATATCAACTTAGCAGATGGTACCAAAATTAAGACCTTAGGTACCTGAAGGAATGTGGAAGTTAGTGTGAAATGGGTAAAACAAATGGTGGAATTTGAACTGGTTACAATCAAGGAAACCTTTGGTTCTTTGATGTGTTGTTGGGATTGAGGTGGTTTGTAGACTCTTGGGGATTAATAGATGCCAAGAAGGAAGAAATATCATTTAAGAATGACAAAAGAATTATCCAATCCTCCTAGGTAAAAAGAAAGAAGAATCCTATGTAGAGGAAGTCAATGCAGAGGAGTATGAGGATAATAACAGGAATATAAACACCATAACCCCACTACCTACAATTGAAACCATGGAGGATCCTAATTCAGAAGGAGAGATTGAGATAAATGACACCGAAGGGAGTACAACAATGAGACTGTACTAGATGCATGGATACAGGATAACTAGGAAGTATATTCTCATAAAATCTTTGGTTCTCAGAGAGTATTTATGATAAGGAAAACACCAATAAAAGAAGGCAATGTAGCATAGGATATGTGTGATACCACAAAAAGTGATAGAGATGATAATTTAACAAAGTTTCTCATCAGGTCCGTCATCTTACAAAAGGAATTTCTCATATTAAGTTACCTAAGTATTTCAGAGTGGGAGACATGTTGTGTTGTCTTATATAGAACAAATAGAGAAAATCTTCTCCAATGACACATATAGGCTAGAAATTTTACCACATATTGTTACTTGCATTACTACATGTTGGTACAACACACATAACTGAACTATCAAGAAGTGGGAAGATTTTAAAACTCTGATCAAAGCAAGATTTCTATTGGAGGTATGAGAATACAAAGATATACCCACATACGAAGGAGATATCTTACTGTAACATCACTTAGGCATATGTATACATTATTAGGAGGAATATTATGAGTATGATGACAAACTATATATCCAACTATTCTAATGGAAACTAAATCCCGTAGTGAAAACTTGGTACCTAGATCAGGAGAAATATGCAGAAGCTAAAACATGGGACGAAGTGACTATAGATTTCCTCCATACTTCTCATTCCATAATGACAACCCCCAAATACTTACCACATTAACTTGGATGAAGTAAATCATATTTAAACTGGAAGACGATCTAAGGCCAACAATATCGCAAACCTCTTCTCCATCACCTAAGGAGGAAGGCATATGGGAATATATTAAATGGCTGGATAAATAATCTATCGGAGTAGGAAAAAATTGTTGTGCAATATAGAATGATGAAGAAGAAGATTTGCAAATAGACCAAGGAGAAACGGAAATAGAAGAAAACCACTAAACCTAAAAGGAAATACTGCAATGAACCCCTCAAACTAAAGGAGACAAACATCATGATAGAAGGGGATCCCAAAATAGCCAAGATAGGATATTACTAGGACAAGAAGGTGGTAGAACAAACAATAGAAGCCCTATCAAAATTCCAAGATCTATTTCCTAAAAAATTTATGGAAATCAAAAGGAATTAAGAAGGAGGTAGGGATGATTAAAATTCAACTTCAAGAAGGTGTTAAACCGGTTCAAAAAAGGATGTATAGACTCAATTTGAATATGAAGAGGAAAGTAAAAATAGAGATAGACAAGATGTTGATAGTAAAAATCATCAAACCGGTAGAAGATGTTGACTGGATAAGTCCCATGGTGGTACAAAACAAGAAAATGAAAGAGATAAGGGTAAGTGTAGACTTTTGGGAATTAAATAAAGCACGTTTGTATGATCCATTTCCAACTCCCTTCATAGAAGAAATATTAGAATCAGTAGCCAGAAGAGAGATATAGTAATTTACCAATGGATTATTTTGATACCATCAAGTGAAGATCAGGGAGGAGGATCAACCTAAGACTACTTATGCTACTAAATGGGGTTCATATATGTATATATTAATTCCCTTTGAATTAAATAATTACCCTATTAGCAAGATAATGATCAATACTTAAGGATTTTATTCATGATTTTCAAGAAGTATACTTGGATGATTGGACTATCTATGGGCTTGTAATAGATCATGTCCAGGTCCTCTGGATGATGTTAAATAAATGTTGAAGTATGCAAATATCCCTAAACTTGAAGAAATGTACATTTATGATACCCTTTGGGACTCTTCTAGGCCATATTATATGTAAAGAAGGATTAATGGTGGACCCCATGAAAGTTGCCTTGATCCTAAACTTATCACCACCAAAGAATGCACTAGAATTTTAAAAAAATTAGGGTACACAAGATATCATAGTAAGTTCATAAAAGGTTATGCCAATATCCATGCCCCATTAAAGGATCTCCTAAAGAAGAAAACTGGTAGGAGTATAGAATGGAATGAGGAATCACAAAAAGCCTTTGACACCCTAAAGCAGAAAATTGCAATGACACCAATTCTAATATTTCTAAATTGGAATAATTATTTTCATGTTCAGGTAGATGCCTCTGGTATAGCCATATGGGAAGTACTCACTCAACCCAAAGGAAATAAGGACCATCCCATAGATTTTTCTAGTAGGAAGTTGTCTACTGTAGAAAAGAACTATACCACTACAAAAAGGGAAACACTAGCTATGGTATATGCATTACAAAAATATAGGCATATTTTTTGTCCATATTATTCATTTTATTTATGGATCATGAACCCCTCAAGTACCTACTTAACAAATTGGTAACCCATGGGCACATATCTAGATGGTTATTATTATTTTAGGAGTTTGATTTTAAAATCATCGTAAAACCCGGGAAGAATAGCCAACAAATTACTTGTCACAAATTGAAACCAAAGAAGAATCAAATGCCCAGGGAGAAGAGTTACCTAACACACACCTATTCTAGATTACGGTGGTACCAAAAGAGTTATAATATATTGCTATTTTTCTTTCTACAAGAGAATTCCTCAAGGACCTCTCACCGCAAGACAAACAATCACTAGTGTGGAGGGTTGCACCATACACCCTAGTGGAAGGGGAGCTACACCATCTTGGGAGAGATAATATTTTGAGAATGGTGGTATACAAACATGAAAGGAATTCAATTTTTAGAGAAGCACGTGAAGGGATTGCATGGGGCCATAATTCCAGAAAGAGTAAAACTTGCAAGTTTATGGTGGCCAACCTTGCCCAAAGATGCCACATAATACACAAAAGAATGTGATATTTTCCAAAGGGTGGGGAAACCTACCGCACGGGATGAAATGCCACTTAGACCAATATTAGCTCAAAATCCATTTGAAAATTGGGAAATAGACTTCATAGGACCAATTGACCCTCTGGTAAAGCATTTAAAAGCCATATTCAATATAACTAGAGTGGAATACCATACAAAGTGGGTAGAGGTGGAACCAACAAGAGACTACACTCCAAATACTTTTGCAAAGTTCTTATATGAAAATATCATTACACGGTATGGATGCTCTCTAAGCATAGTAAGTGATCAAGGTAAACATTTTGTGAATAAGATGATAAAGGTACTACTTCAAAATTTTATGATAACACATAATAGAAGTTGCCCTATCATTTGCAAGAAAATGAGGACAGTGAAGCACTAAACAAGATAATTGGAAAATAATTAAATAATATGTGTGATGGAAACAAAATAGATTGGGATGTAAAGGTACCTGCAGTACTCTAGGCATACCACACATCCTATAAAGGACTAGCAATTTCACCCCATTTTAGTTAGTGTATGACATTGATGCAACAATACCTATGAACTTCATAATTCCTAACATACATATGACACTCACTTTTCAATTGGAGGACAATCAATCCTTGATACAAAGGATAGAAGACTTGGAGAAATTGGATGAATTTCGACATATTTCAATATACAACCATTAATTGGAAAGATAAAGACAAAAAGCATGGCATGATAGAAAATTGTGATTGAAAACAATTAGGACAAAATACATCATATTGTTTTATAATAGTAAATTCAAAAAACAAGAAAATTTGAAGGTGTGATGGTTAGGTCCTTATCACATCCATGAAATTAATGATTCTGAAGTAGTCAACTAAGACAATTGGATGACACTCCTCCGATAAGGTATGTAAATGATGCATGCTTTAAATATTACTACTTGTTGCTAGGATGATACCACAACTTACATATAATCAAATCCTAATGCATATTATGTATCATATCTCAAGTACGGACTCCAATAACATTAAACTCGCAAAAACAAAAATATCAACTCATAGAAAATAATGGCTAGAAAAGACCGCATAGGTAAAATGCACATTTAATGCACCACCCCACTAACCAACCTATATATAATACCACTCCCACCTCCATTCCTCACATAATCTAATTGTGCTCTTGAATTAATTATGTGCTAAGTATTCTCTGAGCATTTCAAAGCTTCCCCGCAAGTCATCAATTCCCTTTGCACTAAAATGACCACTCCTACTCTCATTGATATCTCAGAGGAAACCTAACCAAAGTACAAGAAACAACCATACAAATCCATGGAAGGTGACAAAGAAGGGGCCTTCTCCAACATACCCATCAATGTTGTGTATTTAAAAGTGTATAGGAGTGAATTTACACCCCATGTGTAAATCCCCCTTTTGTCCCTTTCCACTTTAGAGAACCAAGTTTGGAGGCTTAATTCCACCTAAGCATGTTTCTTGCATCCCACTTGGCACCTGTTTTGAGCGTCGATGGAGGTGTTTCTGTCAGGGACGCTCGTGCGCCGTGTAGATGCCGCACAGCACGCTTACGTCCCTGGCAGATTCCTGCGGCTGAACCTACAAAGGCATTACACTTCTCATTGGGAGTCAAGTTGTAACGCCCCCTTCGGCCGACCAACCTGAATATGGCCATTTTTCTCCATACCTTCTTCAAATTCACTCCTTGAACAAGCATTTCAACTTCTTCACTTCACTCACAATCTCACTTTCATACTCTTGCACTCACTCTCAAGCTTTCAAGCAACATTCTTGCACTCCATTACAACAAACACGACACTCCATCACTTTGGTAGAGCAAGTTGGGAATGAAACACCATTGTAGCTGAGTCTCAAGTACTCTCATTTTCTCCCTCAAGCAGCCTTGAGTACTCTTGGTGGAGGTGGTAAGCTTCTCTTTCCTTCCTTCTATCACTTTGTTGAGTTAGCACTTTACAATTTTGTAGTGCTTTTGTGCTCTTTACAATATTGTTCTCTTTATCTTGCTTTCTTGGTTCTCTGTGGAGGTGGAAACACCTAAATGGGGGTTTGACTGAGGTAGGCTCCTATACAGCCACCCAAAATTTTCCTCTCTTTCTGTGTGTAGGTGTGCATACTTTGCGGAGCTAGCTGGCGAATAGGCTCTTCTACGAAATCATCTTTGTCACCCTATCTTTGGTATATTTGCTTTATCACATTCATTTGTACTTCTCATATTTCGTAGTGTTGTTTTTCTCTTTTAAAATTCATTAGCTAGGTTTCTAGCTTTTCTTCTAATAGTTCACATTGTACTTTCGGTCCTTGGGTCGTACGAACGCCAGTGCACCTGAGATACACCAGTGTGTCACACTATCATCCCGAAACTGGGCTCTTGTCCTTGGACAGAGAGCTATTCGAGATATAGTGTTGAGCTTGAAAACTAGCTCGCCTAGCCTCATTTAGAATCTCAGGATTGCAGAGTGGTTGCATGACTTTATAGTCCTCATCATTCTCATCCTCATTTCCTAACACCTCATTTAGCTGAGGTAAGTTAGGGCAGCCTTCCACATCTTGGCCCTCTGTCACTTGGGGCCTTGCACATGGTGGTCCCCCTATCTTACAAAAATATGTGCAGATAATAGAAATCAATCATATCAAGCTCGAGGAGCTCCACAAGACCCTCCTAACACTAGATGGGAGTGGATACCTACCACAATACAAGGAAGTAGGGCTCAAAAATCTAGATGTCTAGAAAGACTACCCATATTTCTGTGACAACCATGAATGGGTACATCTGCCACTCAACTGAGTGCATGATGAATTTATTTATTTGGGAAAACCATACCACATAACCAAAGAATCCATTCACACGGTAACTGGATTAAGCATGAAGGAAGCCATTCTGGCCAAGAAGGTTATTAAATAAAGATGTTACCAAACTAACTGGAGCAACTTTTGATGGAATAATTATTAATATACATGCAATCACAAACTCAACAGTCTGGTATGCCACCATTGGTATCGCCTATAAGATATAATATGCAAACTGTGAGGATTCCGCAAAAACCACTACTATCCATACCGCATACCAAATGATCATTGAAGGGAAAGACTTTGACATCTAGGAAGTCATGAGAGAAAAATTGATGGAGAATATTAACAAAATCAAAACATCTAGGTATCATTTTTTCTTTGTCACATTACTTATATGCCTAATTTTCTATTTCATGAATAAACTTCCCAACTTCAAAGGCAAGGTCTAGAAAATGAACCTCCCCATTGAGGCATAAATCAAGCAACATACACAACAATTCCCAGACAAGCAATCATGCACTATGACATACTGGGGATTTTTCAGAAGTCTCCAAGAACATATACAGGCTTGGGACCAACTCCCCTACAAATTGGTACATCAATACATCAACACAATAACATTTTTAGTGTATAAGGATTATACATACATGGAGGTGGTAGAGCATGGATCACATGGATTTTGTAACTCCCATATGAGGACACTGCAAAGTAAATAGATGCATATGTAGCTACCCTACTAACTAAACCAATGGACCCCAATGTGGAAATATTTGGAACAATAGAGAGGTAATGAATAGCATATACAAGAAGGGAGTAGAAGAGAAATTAGAAAATAATGAATAAAAACTCCACAAATAATGGGGTATTCTAAAGGGAGGATTCACACATAAGGTTGCATCACCCTCCCCATCAAAGTCATCTACCAAAATATCAAGCTGATTTCATTCAAAGGGACTCATTTCCTTCGTATAAACCATATCAACACCAAGGAAGCCACCACAAACCACTCTACCAAAAAGTGCTAGATAGACACAGCCAAAACAGATGTCCAAGTGATAGACAGAGGAGGATACAAAGGTATAATATATACTGTAAAGTGAAGAGGAGGTCCTACAACCTCTCAAGAGAAGAAAAAGAGGATAACAGGCTTTGGTCCCCCTCTGCCAGTAATTACAAAGCTACAAGTCAATCCATAGCAACCACAAGAATCTCTAGAGCAACCATAAGAGATCATCAATATACTAGCTACTACAAATTCCATCCTCTACCATGGCATGCTATTGATAATACTGGAGACATACAGAGAATCAAATTCATAAAACAAAGAGAGGATAATACAATGCCTCCTTCGATACATCAACCAATTGAATAAAGGGTTGGAAGAGGCCATGAAATACTTTTTAAAAGAAATAATTGTTTCCATAAGGGATAAAAGGGAAAATTCATTGAGTAGAGAAGAAAAATAAGGGAGCAAGAAATCTCCTCAATTAGCCCAAACATCATTGAGGAGAAAAATTAAGCACTAGCATAGGCACAAGCCCAAGAGCTCCGAATGAAACAAAGATTTGATAAACTTATGGAGGGATATCCAGAGAACACAAAGGCTATTCGAAAGATAAAAAATAGGTCACCTAGAAGCTCTATGAGGAGATGTCAAAAAATAATAAGGAAGAGAAAGTAGAATGACCAACACTAGAGGAAAACACTCCCAGAGATACAGGACCAATTCTGGAGAAAATACAGGTTTCAAAGAGAAGAATAGGGAGGATTCTAAAGATACATCCATTCCCTCAAATACCATCTCCATAATCAAGAACTTGTTGACACAACAAAATCAATTATAAATGGTGTCATTTCTACAATTATTATAAGTACCGATGGTGGGGTCATAGGTTGACTTATCTAGCATCTCACCCCTACAAAAGATACAATTAGGGAACATCTTTCATGCTACCACTAGAGAAGATTTGTTGAGTGAACATGTACAACATGTTAAGAAATTGGAAGATATGATACTCACACTCTAGACCGCTATCCCCCATCTACTATAAGACACTTCACTCTTGCTATCACAACAACGAAAGCAACTAGTAGATAGTCTACAAGCGGACTTCACCTTTTCCAAGGCCAACATCAGAAAGGAGGCCCAAGAAGAGTAGATAAAGAGGAAGAAAAAAGAGTATACAAAGAGATGTGCCACCGCACACTCCCAATTGGAAGCACAAATAAAAAAATTGGGAGACAACATCCAATAGGTCGGGATCTTATACCAATTTTGTCTATAATGGCCAACACAATAAAAGGCCTCCGTACACAAATGATTCAAATTAAAGATCAAATAGCACAAGTAGTGTATGACCCCTTGCAAGACCAATCTAGAGAAATGAGGGATCAAATGATACTCTCCATAATCAGTTGTAATAGCTCCATACTCGATGGGAACAGGTAAAATCATAAATCAATCAGATATGGGAGATATTCAACATCCATTTGAGACTTCTCTAGAAAATTTTGAAGGAGGAAAAGTAGATAGCAAAGAACATTTGAACTCCAAATGATCTCTAGGAGGTAGAGATAACCTTAGCTCAAATCCAAGGACAGATGGGGATAGTTCCATAGACACAAGCACACTAAGCTTCCACCATGGTGCAACTAAAGATACAATACAAGCATCTCCTTCCCAATTGAGCATCATGTCTTGAGGAAAAGACATCATTTTAAAAGGGGGATGATGTTATCAAGTTAGAGATGGGATCAAAACCTATTGCAAACTATTGGAAAAGGTCCATGGTACTAGAAAAAGGAATTAGTTGTAGTTAGGATTCATGCCCCTTCAAGGGAATGTATGTATATATGCAATATAAATCATATGCAGAGGATATAGGATGATATATATAGATATGCCATGAAGAAGATATATTGTGAATAAGAGACTAAGACCTGCTATTGTATGAGGTTTTGATATAATACAAAGGGGTTATAAGGTTTATCTATATATGTGTGTACAATAATTGTATGCATGTTTCTTTTGGTGTTGACATGTTGTATGTTAATTCTTCCTTCTAGAATCTTATCAAAAATGATTTTTTCTCTTACTGTATCCTCAAGGGTATAAATAGACTACATAAAAGGTATTGAGGTACAAATATTTGGATTGTACTTCCCCATTTCTCTTTCTAAATGATAGAAAAGAGGATTTCATTTGAATAAGTCTCAAGCGTCTACCTCATCAGATCATATGATTTAGAGGTTAGCTAATGATATAATTTCCC
This sequence comes from Sequoia sempervirens, assembly GCA_007258455.2. Lineage (NCBI taxonomy): Eukaryota > Viridiplantae > Streptophyta > Pinopsida > Cupressales > Cupressaceae > Sequoia > Sequoia sempervirens. The sequence continues at coordinate 4,324,587 of VDFB02000015.1, read as the reverse complement.
TAAATAGATAAATTCCCAAAAGTTCCCAAACATATCAATACATGCCTTGAAAAGGGATTCTACAACCAAATAACAAAACTTTTGCCTCTTCCTCCCACTCAACAAAGGTTGGCTATAGAAGCAACTCCAAGTGGGAGTAAAAATAATATGTGTACTTTTTTTTACCACTAATCATGGAGCAGATTGTCTAGAGATGAATAGATTTATGCAAATGACTACAACATGAAGGAGGTTATTGAGGAAATAACTGATGAAGAGAGTGTCTCTAGTTAATGTGGTGACTCTACGATTGGATTTCTTGAATATGAATCTAATTCTGAGAGAGGGTGTGACATTTATGCTACTTTGGATGATTCTTCATGTGCATTATAAACTCATGATCAACATAATTCAAAACATAAAGGTACACAAAATACCCCTAAATTCTTATTGACCAAATCTAGTGCTTCATCTAAGAATGGTTCTTCTTCTCAAGGAAATCGGAAAGTTTCAAAAAATATTCATAAAATTCCTTATTCATCATTAGTTGAAAATTTTTCTAATTCTTTTGATATAGTAGATTTTTGTAAGAACTCAAAAATACAGATTTCATAGGCAGAGTACCTAAAAATTAACCTCAAGGAATTGGACAGGTTAGTAGAGTATGTGAAATCTGAGAGTTCTGAATCCCATTTAACTTCAAATGATTAGATGATAGATGCTGAGGAACCCTCGTCTAGTTTATCTAAGGTAGAAAATGTCTCACATCGAATAATCTCAAGGAAAAACCTAATCCTTTCTATGTGTCCATGTTTATTAAGGGATATAGGTTAAGTAATTGTATTATTGATTTAGGTGCTTTCGATAATGTTATGCTTGCAAAAGTGGCTTAGGCTTTGGGATTATCCTTGACTAAATTTTTTGGGAAGTATTATTCCATGGATTCCAAATAGGTGCCCTTGGTCAGGTTGATTAAGGATGCTTGGGTTTCTCTTGTAGGTCATCCTAGTAAGAGTCTTAAATTGGTAATCTTGGTAGCTGATATCCCTCCTAGTTATGACATGTTGTAGAGTATAAGCTTTTTCAAAAACTTAGGAGGTGAACTTCAAATGGATTGGTATCAGGCCTTGATTCCCATAGGAAATAGGAAGGTACGTCTAAACCCAGAGCCAAAAGCCAAATTTACAATATTGAATTCAAAGGATCCTAGGTCACAAATTCTTTTTGAAGAATTAGAGTTTGGAAACTGTATGCTCTTTTCAAAATCAAGTGGAGATACTAAAATTATTGGTTTGGATATTTCTTTTGAGATTTGGAATTAGAATTTGATGAAAGTTGTTCCAATTCAGGATCAAGTGTGGGTGTGGTCCTAATCTCCCCTACTAGTGAATCTTTTCTTTTTTCATATAAATTATATTTTGGTAACACCAACAATACCACGAAATATGAAGCCTAGTTGTTAAGATTGTTAGTAGCAAAAGAGAAAGGAATAAAAATGCTACGGGTATTGGGAGATGTTGAGTTAGTAATCAAGCATGTGCATAAAAATTTTACAATTAAGATGAAAGGTTAATACATTATCGTAATAAAGTGTGGATTTTTATTGAGCATTTTGACACATTATCTATTGAAGCAATACCTAGATACCTGAACCCTAAAGCTAATTTATTGGTTGTGTCTACTTTATTATTATTACCTCATCCATATTTTAAGAAAGGTTTATATAGGATTGAGATGGTCTATAGACCCAATGTACCAAACAATGTCAACCAAGTAAGTATTTGAAAATGAAAAATAGATTCAGGCCTTTCTAGAGAGTGCAGAGATGTTTAACCATTCCTACTTTGAAGGCAGTGCTAATGAATGCAAATAATTTTGTACATATGATGTGCAAGACATGGAAGGAGGGACTATCTAGTTGAAGGACAACAAAATTCCAAAGGGTATGGTGTCTCTAGAGGATTTGTTCAGTTGACATGACATGATAGTGAAAAGGAAAATTAATGAATCTGTCAAAAGTTCAAGATATGAAGTAGTAAATATTGGAGATACTAATTCATTGAAATTGGTTTATATCGAGAAGCGTTGCACGCCTGAAGCAAAAAGTAGACTAATTACACTCTTGGTTAAATATAAATAAGTCTTTGTATGTTGTTATAATGATCTAAAGAATTTCATGGATGGAAAAATCCAACACCATATCCCACTTAAAGAAGCTTGTCTCCTTTTAGACAGAAGCAAAGCACATATAGTCCTAAAGTGGTTGACACAATCTCTAAAGAAGTGGATAAAATGTTGAAAGCTAGAATAATATATCCTATTCATCATTCAACATGGGTCGATAACATAGTTCATGTTCGTAGGAAAAATGGTGAGATAAGGATTTATGTTAATTTCAGGAATTTGAATTAGGCATCTTTAAAAGATAACTATCCACTATCTATGATGGACCATGTTAGATAAGAAATGATGCCAATGCTTGATGGCTTTTGGGGGTATAACCAAATTAGTGTTGTAGAAGAAGACCAACACAAAACTGCTTTCACCACCCCATGGGGGACTTTTTCTTATAATTGTATGTCTTTTGGCTTGATTAATGTAGGTGCCACTTTTCAAAGAGCTATGGAACTTTTGTTTGGGGATCTCAAAAATAATATCATAGTCATTTATTTGGATGATTTGATTATCTTTTCCAAGAAAATACACAATCATTCCAAGGATTTGGAAAGGGTTATACAAAGATGTAAGGAGCATGGTATTTCTTTGAATCCCAAAAAGTTAGTTTTTGGTGTTACTAAAGGGAAACTCCTAGGGCACTTGTTTCAAAGGAGGGTATTAAGATTGATCCTAAGAGTGTTAAAGACATTTTATAATTGAGTTTTCCTTCTAATAGAATAGGGTTGAAATCCTTCTTTGGATAGGTCAACTTTTTAAGGAAGATTGTACTAGATTTCTCTAAAATTACAACACAGTGGATATGATGAAAGAGAAACAAGGTTTTAAATGGAATGAATCTGAGAAATATGCTTTCATGGATATTAAAGAAGCCATTGCTTGAGTTTGTTTGTTAGTGCAACTAGATTTTGATAAAGACTATTATTTATTGGTACCCATCTGAGCACACTATGTCAACCATTCTCCTGCAAACCAATGATCAAGGTATTCAACCACCCATTGATTTTATGAGTGTTCCTCTCAAGAATCATAAATTAAATTATTCTTAGATTGAGAAACATCTTCTTTTTGTGGTAAAGAAATCAAGAAATTTTGATTTTATATACTACATTCTCATTCTATGGTCTATGTGTCCAACCCTTCAATCAAAAGTGTTCTTACCTAATAATATATTAGTTGTAACAAGAGAGGAGGGCGAATAGCCAAAGTGCAAGAATACAATCTAGACATCAAGCCCACAAAGTTGGTTAGAGGAAAAGATTTGTGTAAATTGATAGTAGAAAAACAACCAGGTATAGATGAAAACCTACCTATGGTGATATTGGTCAGCCTTCAAGATGAATGGTTCTCTAATTTTTCTTACTACCTCACATATGGAGAGTTCCTGAGTCATCTATCTTCAAAGGAGAAGAGAAATATAAAGTTGAAAGTAGCTAAATATGTGATTTGGGATGATACTTTATATAAAAAAGGTTTAGATGGCACATTCTTAAGGTGTGTGGATAAGGATCAATAGAAGAAGTTGTTAGAAGTATTCCATAATGAAGCTTGTGGGGAAACTTCTCCTCCATGACTTCTTTTAAAATATTGAGACAATGTTATTACAGGCTAGGGATGTTTAAAGATGCATATTATTGGGTGTCAAAATGTGAAAAGTGCAAACAATTTGCTAGAAAGTAGCACTTCCCCTAAGGTTGGCGGTACTAGAAGAACCAATTCAGCAATGAGGTTTAGATTTCATTTGACCCATAAGTCCTCAATCTAGTGTTTGGCATAATCACATCCTTACTACCATTGACTATTTCACTAAGTGGGTAGAAGCCATACCACTAAAGTGTACAACTTTAGAGGTGGTTTGTAACTTCATTAAAAAGAAAATATTTTGGTTAGGTTTGGTATACCCCAAAAATTGGTGACTAATAATGCCACAAGCTTCTCATAAAATGAGATATCTCTCTTTTTTTATGTGTTAGATTTGAAAATGCAAAATAGCTAAGACCAAGTAGCAACTACTCTACCTAATATCTAAGCCCAAATTTCAAATCCAAACAAGAGAGTACAAATGATAAAAGAGAGAAAACAAGAATAAAAGCATAAATAAAACTCCCCTATCATAGTTGATTATCTCCCTTGCTTCTCCTCCATTCTTTCTCAAGTTGAAAATCTTTTCCCTCAAATTTTGAAGTGCTTGAATACCTGCAAATGACAATGATATGACAACAAGAACTTTGGAGAATGTGTGTTAAGCCAAAATGATGGAGAAAACCTTCTTTTATAGAAGATCTATTTGAACGGATGGACAAGATTAAAGTTCTAGAAAGATGCCAAGATCAACATTGGAGGATGAATGCACCACATAGTGGTAGGGTTAGGGATGACTAAGGATAGACAAACAAGATTTGAAATGAGAAAGTGGAGAGAAAGTAGTGGAGCAAATTAAATAATAAAATTATTTAATTTGGGAAAGCATGTGGGCCGTTAAATAATAGTTTTTAATTGAAGGGAATCTTGACAATTAAATCATATTATTATTTAATTTGCGAGAGGAAGTGGAGGAAAAAAATAAATTATTTAATTCATGGAAGACATCTTTGACCATATTTTAAATTTGGTAAAAGATATGGAGGAATAAATAATCATTTTAGATTATTTATTTATGGAGAAAGGGCAAATGAATACTTAATTTAAAAGTTATTATGCAACTATTTAAATTAAATATAGAGGCAGATGAAGAAAGTGGAACTAAATAACTAAGTCAAATTAATTATTTAATAGAGGAAAGGTGATAAGAGGGAGTTAAATAATTTTAATAATTATTTAATTATAGAAGGACGAAAAGGATCAATGAATAGATAAATAATTAGGAATAATTATTTAACTATAGATGAATAATGAAGAGCAAATAATTAAAGAAATGATAATTTATTTAATTGATCAGAAGAGAATAAAGATCGAGAAATGAATTCATTAAATAATTAAAATTATTTAATTAATAGAGGAATGTGATCAAAGACAATAATTAAATAATTAAAATTATTTAATTATGCAAGGAAGAAGACCAAGACAATGGAAAAATGACGCTCGCAAATCAAGACATTTTTCAGTGTCTACATTTTACCCCTCTTTGACATAATGTGATTTGAGAATTATGTCAAAGAATAATTAAGAAAATATTTTTCAAATCATGCCCTAGCGTGCCCTAGTGAAGACTAGAAAGACCCATCCCCCTCGGAAAAATTTTCAATTTTTTAAAAAATTTGAGAAATTATTCCGAATAGCCTTTTTGATGCACTGATAGGAGAAGAAATCAACTTACGAGCCTTCAGGATGATTGCAGGAAGGAAAGGCGAGAGTGCAAAGAAGTTGGATGTTAGTATGGAGAAGACAAATGTCAGCGTAGAGTTATTCAGATGAAAAAGGAATGGATGTTCTTGCTTAACAGATGTCAATGTGCATGTTTATCATCATTGGGCATCAAAATTATAGAAAATGGAGCATGAACACCATGGTATGACATAGACCAAGGTGTGAAATGTTACCACTTGTAAAAGACAAGGAATTCCATTACTCATACTAAGGACCCAATTTCCTTAGTCTTTTTTCCAAGACAAACCACAAGCAACATTCAAAAGAAAAGAGATCATGATCTATCATCGCCCCTCTAAATCCTTCATGGGACATCCTCGAGGTAGCTAGTAACATGACCAAGGGCCAATAAAAAAGATAAGACCAACTAGATCAACAAATTCAATGGCCATTTAGATCAGTTGCCAAAGTTTATTTGATGATGAAAGTGATGTGATTGATGGACCGACTAATTGATGGGTTTGATTGATCGATGTTGATTGATTGATAAGGTTGACCAATTGACCGATTGTTTGACCTGATAGATTGATTGAATGACCAAGATCTAATTGACCAAATTGATTAAATGACTAAGATTGATTGACCAGAGTGGAGTGACCGATAGGATTGATTAATTGACCAAATTGACCGATTAGTATGTTTGACCAATTGACAAGATTGATTGACCAATGTTAATTATGCCCGGTTTCAGGAAAGACATGTCCTATTTAAGGAAAATGATAAGATTGACCAATGACTAGTGTCCCAATTGGAGAAGGACACATCCTAAATAGGACAAAATGATATGACCAACGATTAGATAATTGACTGGTTTGGATTGAAGACTTGACGGATAGTTGATCTGTTGATTTGTGATTTGGTTTGAATAGTGATTTCCCAAAGACAAAGGACATGACCAAACTCGACAAACCCTAAAAGAATGACCTAGGGCCTCAAGGGCTCATCGATTGATGGCATTTCTTACGTTATACATGCAAAGACCTCGTAGTTCTATTGGACATAGACCAAAAATGGTATAACTCGACAAACCCCTAAGGACAAACCTAATGTCTCGGGGGCTCATCAATTGATGGCATTTCCTATGTAGCAATGCACAGAGACAGCGTAGTTTGACCAAACTGACATAGACTGACTTTGACTCTGACTCTATTTTTGGAGTTTTGAAGTTTTATGATTTTTTTTGGATTTTGATGGTTTTATGATTTTTTTGGATTTTTTATGGTTTTATGATTTTTTATGGTTTTATGATTTTTTTTATGGATTTTGATGTTTTTATGATTTTTTTGGATTTTTTATGGTTTTATGATTTTTTATGGATTTTGATGGTGTTTATGATTTTTTGGATTTTTGATGGTTTTATAAGCTCATACCATGTGTAGAATCCCATGAAGACATAAGTCAAGGAATTGCCCCCAGTCGGGTATAGGACCAACTTATTATGCATGAGGGGATTGGTGGATGCAAAGAATGGTCATAAAAGTGAAGGACGTTAAATGCCAATGGTTCTTAGGCCATGGGAAGGATGATGAAGCTTTATTATGGATGGATATGTGCAAATAGATGGATGAAAGGCGGAAAACCAAGTAGAATGATAGTAGATGGAGGAGCATAGACTAACTACACATGGTGCCTATTTTCCAGGTTTTCACCATGGTACTTATCCAAAGTGCCACTAAAGTGGTTTTCACTTTTGGATGAATTTTTTTTGTTGTCACCAAGATGCATGTTTGCCAGGTTTTCAGTAGGGTGACTATTTTTTTTACTTTTTGATTTTTTTATATTTTTTGACTTTTTTGCTTTTTGATTTTTTTTATATTTTGAAAGGGATACTCTAAAAGCTGTGTAATATCTGCAAAGATGCATGCTATTAATGGGATCAAGCAATGGTTCACCTTTAGGAGTATATAACTAGTAAGCACCAAACCCATATGTTGTTGTGATGGTGTAAGGACCCAGTGAATTCAGCTCAAATTTTCTGGGCTTTTCTCGATCTGCCTGATTCTTAGGATTTTCTTTCATAACCATGTCACCAATGTCAAAGTATCTAGGTCAGACCTTCTTCTTGTAGCTGCACCAAAGATGGTTCTAATATTCCTACAAATGTGTTAAGGCATTCTATCTTTTCTCATCCAATAACTCAAGCTCATGCAAATGGGTTATACGGCACTCTTCTTCATCAATAAACTATTGGATGGACACTCTTAAAGATGGTAACTCAACCTCAATGGGAAGAATAGCTTCAAATCCAAAGATGAGGGAATATGGAGTGGTGCTAGTGGTGTACAAATGCGAGTGCAATAGGCACAAAGTGCAGGAGTGAGTTGGATATGCCAATCATGGCCAGTGTCATTGACAATCTTCTTTAAGATTTTGAGTATGGTCTTATTAGATGCCTCAGCTTGACCATTACCTTAGGGATAATAGGGAGTGGAAAAATGGTTTTGGATATGAAACTTTTCACATAGCTCATGGACATCTTGATTCTTAACTTGGGTCGGCCATTGTCTGTAATGATGAACTCAGGAACACCATACCGACATATGATGTAATTAAGGATGAACTTAGAGATTTTCTTTCCAGTAATATAGGTCATCAGGATGGATTCAATCCATTTGGTAAAGTACTTAGTAGCAACAAGGATAAACTTATGTCCATTGATAGAAGTAGGTTGAATATTTCCCACAAGGTCAAGTCCCCATTGAGAGAAAGGCCAAGGGGATGTAAGTGGATGCAACTCTTCAGCAAGTGTGTGTACAAGATCTCCATGTATTTGATATTGGTGACATTTCTTCACAATGTAATAAGCATCTTGTTCCATTGTAGGCCAATAATATCCCATTCACATGAGCTTTTTAGCTAAGGCAGGACTATCAGAGTGAGCTCCATATATTCCATTATGTACCTCTTGTAAGGTTGTTTGTGCCTCATTTGATTCAAGGAATCTGAGAAGGGTGCTATCTAGGCTACGGTGGTAAAGGGTATCACCGATGATGACGTATTTAGAGGCTTTTTGGATAAAGGTTTTGCATTGGTTTGTGGAAAAATTAGGAGGCATAATCTGATCATTTAGGTAGTTATAGAAGTATTTGTACTAGGGACATTTGAGACCAAAAAGTTCACACACAAGTTCAGATTCAGGGACCTCGAACGTAGGGATCAATAGTTGTTCCACCAAGAACTCAAACTACGATACATTATTAGGAATATCCAAAAGAGATCCAATGGTTGCCATTGCATCAACTACCTTGTTCTAAATTCTCAAAATTTTCTCAAAAGAGATTTCATTGAAGTATAATTTAAAACTATCCATCATGCACTTTTAAGGGGTAAGCTTCTTGTGCTTTGTATTATAATCATCATTCACTTATCAAATAACTAACTAGGAGTCAGTATAGAGTTGAAGATCCTTGATTTTCCATTTGATTGCAATGCATAGGCCTGTCAACAATGCTTCATACTCAACCATATTGTTCATGCACGGAAATCCTATTCTATAAGACTTAGGAATGGAATCCCCTTGAGGTGTGATAAAAATAATTCCAGCCCAAGAACCATGGTTTTTGTAGGATCCATCAAAGTAAAATTTCCATGTTGTGTTGGTTTCTATTGCAAAGATAGATTCATCAAGAAATTCATAAATAAGAGGATGCTCTACTATCATTGGTGCATCTGCAAGTTGATCAATTATTACTTGTCCTTTTATTGCCTTACGATCAACATACTTTATGTCATACTCGCTCAGAATCATGACCCACTTTTCTAATCGGCATGTCAAAGCTTTTTTGCTTAACAAATACTTTAGAGGATCAATCTTAGCTATCAATTTTGTTTTGTGGTTCAACATGTAATGTCTTAGCTTTTGTGTGGTGAAAACGACTACAAGACATGATCTTTCAATGGGACTGTGGTTAAGCTCATATCCTACCATAGTTTGACTAATCTAGTAGATAGCTCTTTCTTTTCCATCATTATGATTTTGTGCTAGCAATGCCCCCAATGTTGATGTAGTGGTTGATATGTATAGGATCAAGTCTCTTTCATCAATAGGAGGCATAAGAACTGGAGAAGATAATAGATAATCTTTTATTTGTTGGAATGCTTATTAACAATGTTCAATCCATATGAATGGAACTCCTTTGCGTAATAGATGTTGAAATGGATGAATTTTTTCTACTAGTTGGGCAATGAATCTTCGGATTAACTATAATCTTCCTTGTAGAGTCCTTAATTGACTAGTTTTTATAGGTGGTGGCATATCTATGATTGCTTTCACTTTCGTAGGATCAACCTCAATTCCTCTATGAGAGATGATGTATCCCAGAAATTTTCCTAATTGGACACCAAACACGCACTTCTTTGGGTTTAATCTAAGATTATAGTCCTCTAATCTTCTAAAAATCTTATCTAACACTCTAATATAACCACCTCTTGTCAAAGATTTTTTCAATAAGTCATCAACATAGTCTTCCATAAATACATGCATATAGTCATGAAAGATGGTTATCATAGCCCTCTGATATGTTGCTCCAACATTCTTTAGTCCAAAAGGCATTACATTCCAGAAAAAGGTACCCCAAGTGCATGCAAAGGTTGTCTTGTGTTGATCTTCAATGGCAATTCTAATCTGATTATATTTGGAAAAACCATCCATAAGTGACAGCATCTCGTATCTTGTTGTGAGATCTACTATGATATCAATGTCGGGTAGTGGAAAATAATCCTTAGGACAATCCTTGTTTAAATATCTAAAATCCGTGCATATTTTGATACCACCAGTTGGTTTAGTGACTGAAACAAGGTTGGAAATCCATTCTACATAATCTATGGGATGAATAAAGCCAACATCTAGGAGTTTCTTCAACTCAACCTTTACCAAGAGTGCGGTGCATTTTTCTTAATTTATGTTTGACAGGTTTATCATTTGGAAGTTGTGGTAGATGATGTAGAACCAGTTCAAGGTCTAATCTAGACATATCAACATATGACCATGAAATTAACTTGTCTTTCTAAAAAGAATGTAGTGAACTCTGGTTTTTCTTCTATGGTCAAAGATGTTGCAAACTGAATGATCCTAGGATTATATTTAGTCCCAAGATTGACTTCTTCTGAATCTTCAACTAGCAATGGTGATATCTCTTGGTCAATAGGGAGACTATCTAACCCTCCATCCTTAAGTACCTCAGAGAGGTTTTCACCTTCGAATACATCCTTTATTTTTACTTTTTCACAGTCTAAAGGTGCCTTTCGATTTTCACCTAGAGGCCTATTCTTTTATATTTTTATCATTTTTCTCACTTTTGTGACTAGAGGGAGGAGCAGCCTCTCCAAAGTATTTTTCAATTTCAAGCTTAATGATGAATCCAAATTTATGATCCCCACTTGTTATTCCTTCACGAAGTCCCATAAACTCAACAATTTCTTCATTGTTCTCGAATGTGTCTAAAATTGGTGATCCTTGTTGGTCCCAATCTATGAGTTGTGGATAAACAAGGGATAAGTCATCATCGGTACTGTCAAGGGTCAACATGTAAGCATATATGGTAAAGACAGAGGTAGATTCATCGGGTTCCCAAAAGGTATCTATCTAGATATTAGTATCCATGATATTGGTCGAGGATAAGGATAGGTCAAATTCTTGGAAGACATGGTCTAGTTCATAATCACTGGTCATGCAGGAATCCCATTCATACTCATTAGAATCAGTTTCCCCATAATAATATTCCTCTTCTTCAAATGTCTTGATTTCATCAGAAATGTTCACGTTCTCACTCAAGGTCAACTTAGTACAAGGAATATTCACTTTTGTAGGTACGTACCCTAGCCCAATGTACTTTTATTGACGAGGTGGTAGTATGGGTTCCACCATTCCATGTTTATTTAGGACAATTCCACTATTTCCATCGTATCCTTGTTGCTTCATAATATAGAACCCTTTTGGATACTACTCAATTGGTAATTGCTTAGGTACAATGTCTTGTTCATCCTTGTAAATCCATGTGGAAATATCCTCACTAATAGGATCTTTACTCAATTCCCCCCATTTAATGAAGGGGGTAGGAGGATTACAAATGGTGACTTTAGGTGGGATAGGATGAGGTTTTCCATAAAAATTTGGTGATTTAGGAAATTTTCCCACACAAAATAGTCTTTGCATGTTGTATTCTCCAAAACCTTTGTCTTGGATATGGACCTTGGTTTTGGAAGATGCAGTGAATGGAATGGAAGATTTGACAAGGTCAGATGGATTGACGTAATGTGACAAGATGAGGCCTCTTGATTGATGGGTACTTAATATTTTTTGGTTCCCCTTAAGTTGGCACAGTATTGGAAAGGATCAAGATCACCTGGAATGGTAATCTCAACGCCATATATGGAAATTTGAGGCATTGGTGATAGGTGGAAGGTACAACTCTCATGGCATGGATCCATGGGAGTCTAAGGACAAGGTTATAGGGAAAGTCCAAATCCAAGATATGAAACATTATATTTTGAATAGTGGGGCAAACTCTTATAGGTAGAGTAATTAATCCTTCAGAAGAGCACTCTGCATCATCATAAGCCTTGATAACAATTATCTTAGATCGATCTATGCAAGCTTCAAAGTATCTGAATGCTTTCACCAATTTTAAGGTGCAATGTTTAGACCTACTCCACCATCTACCAAGACTGGTTTGATCTTATATTTATTAATGAAAACCTCAAGGTGTAGTGGATCATTTTTATTTGGCTTTTCTATGGAAAGGTCTTGTTCAGAAAAGGTGATATGGTGTGTTGTATCTACAGATCCTATCATGGCTTGAAACTAGTTGGCATTTAGGTCAGAAGGGACATATGTATCTTACAAGGCTTTTTCCAAAATGGCCCTATGCTCTAAGGAGATGCGAAGCAATTCAATAATAGATATCTACGCAAGTGTCTTTCCTAGATGATCAAGGAGATTGTATTGCTTTTTTGGTTGTGGATTAGAAGCAACCCCTTGAAGGATTACCTTAGTTTTGCGGGTAGTGACGACACATTTTTAAATTTTATTATTAATGGTGATGGTTGCAACATGTTCATCAAGGGCATGAATGTGATGGAAAATATAATCATGTGCCACATTGGTATAATTAGCGCTATTATTACCCAAACTGGAGGCCTTCCCTTTTCCATGGTCTTGCAAGGGAGTTTTGAATATGGTGTGATCAACATTCATTTTAGGTTGTTGATTGTCCACTGAAACGTCTCCTTGTACAATGAGGTCCTGAATGATTTTTTTAAGTGTCCAACATGATGATGTCTTATGTCCTTTTCCATGGTGATATTCATAATATTCATTTTCATTCCACCAATTAGGTTTGACCAATGTGGGTTCATAGTTCTTGATGTCCGGAAGTTGAATGACATTGGATTGCAAAAGTTTCTTTAGAACCGATTCAATAGGTTCACCCAAAGGAGTGTATGTTCTCTTAGTGCGTGGAGGTCCTCTACGTTGTTGATTGTTTTGGATGACATTTAATGTTTGATCTTGACTCTGACTTTGGGTATTGGATGTGTTTGGTGTGTTTGATGTGGAAGGACCTTTAAAGGTAAATGGTAGGGTGATCTTTTTTTATGAATTTTGCATCAACAACTCCATCATTGGTGACATTCTTGTTTTGGGACCAAAATTTTCCATTGTCATTATTAACTTTTGGGTTTCTTTGGAGACTTTGACTAGTTATTTTTCCATGAGAGCTTTCTCAATAACGAAACCCTTTTCAGTGATATCCTCAAAAGTTGTGCAACATTGTATTTGGAGACCAATCATCAATTATGCATTAATGTTTTCCACAAACATGGGAACTAACTATTTCTTAGGTATGCGACAAGGACATTTGCTAGCCATACTTCACCATTGTTGGTAAAATGAAGTGACTGACTATCCCTCCTCTTGTTTAGTTGCACATATCTTTGCAAGGGTCATGTCACTTTCTATATTAAAGGCAAAGTGATTGATGAATCTGTAAGCCAAGTCACCCCATGTTTGAATCCCTAGAGGAAGGTGTGCAAACCAATCTAGAGTCTGTCCTACAAGACTAAGTGGAAATATTCTCATCAAATAAGTAGGCTCATATGTGATGTCCATACATGTTGTGTTAAATTCTCGTATGTGTTCCATTGGATCCCCTTTTCCTTTGTACTTGGTGAAAGTTGGTAGATTGAAATGAGGAGGAAAAGGTGGAATGTATAGATTTATGTCAAATGGATAAGGACGCAATTCCTCCATAGAATATGTCTTCTTGGTTATCCCTAGTTGCATGTTTGTCATATGTTGTTGTATTGCTTGCATTTGTTATCAAGGTGTCTGTGAGAGATGGTGTTGTATTTGGTTGATTTTGCATGATGGCATTGGTATTGGTATTGATATGGTCAAATTTTGGATTTGGAGTGACATTTTGTTGCATGGGACCTTGTTGATATTGTTGTGTGAATGTTGCATTGGTGTTGATTTGATTTGGAATGAGATTGGTATTTTGATTTGTTCCAAAGGTAATGTTTGTGTGTTGGTATGGTATTTTGAAATTGTGGTGTTGGACCTTGAATGGAATTTTGTGATTTAAATGTTGGACCTTGGCTTCTGTTTTGAAATGATGGTGTAGTACCTTGATTTGCATTTTGGAATAATGGTGTAGGACCTTGATTTTTTTCCTTAAGAATCCTCCTTGATTTTTTGGGTTGATTTTGAGGTATGAAACCTTGACTTGTGCTCTGGAAAAGAGGATTTGTAAATGCCATAGCCATGGGACTTGATGGTGGCACCAAATGTAAAATTTTGTCCTTGTGTTAAAGCATGAGTTCTCTTGTTTCCAAATGGTGTGATAGGAATGTGAACATTTGTTGCCATGTGTGTTGTTGTCCCAAGGGGTAGACTTGTGAATACTTGATGTGATGAGGATGGCATCCCTAATGTGAATACATGTTTTGGGTAGATCCTTGATTTAGGGCTTGTGTAACTCCCTCTACAAGTGTAGAAATATCATAGCCTTGAGGAAGTTTGGCACCTTTTGTGCTAGTGGATAAAATAATTTATTTGGTTCAACACTAATTAGTTCTTCAACAATCTATACTATTCTTGGGTCTTGTAATCCTTGTTCAATTTCTTTGGGGGTTAAACCTTTGTTGACCTCTTCTAATGGGAAATTAACAAATGGATTTGAGGTTCCTCTTGATGTTGGGGTTTGGTTTGAATTTGACCCAAGGTTCATATCACTTGTGGGATTGTAAATAGGATCACTTGAAGATTCCATGCCATTTCTTTTTTATTGTGATCTTGTTTCAACCATGTAAGACTTGCAAAGGTGAAGAGGATGATATTGATAATGCAAGATGACACTTTGGATTTTTGGATTATAAGGATGCACCTAAGCTAAAGGATATGATATGCAAAGGATATATGATTTTAAGAGTAATGTAGGGATGCAAAGTGATAGTGCAAGGATGATAATGATCAAAGGATATGGTATGAAATGAGACTAAATGAGGTTAATGGATGTCAAATTATTCTAAAGAAAGGGGATGCTAACCAATCTATGTTGACCCAAGATAGAAATGCAAGATGGTATGGGACTAAGCTATTTTTTTTTGGATTTTTTGGATTATAAGGATGTCTAATAATGATAATGTCCAATATTTAAGGTTGTAAGTGACAAAATAAGATAAGAATATGACAATTTCACTATAACCACAATCTAGGATATGACCAAGTCTAAAATGTATGCAACGATCCTAATGACCAAGATTAAGGCACATGATGGCAATAGACAAGAGTTGAAAGATGTTGATGTCACTATGTCCAAAATCTAAGGTATGATGCAATGGTGTAAATTGTGCAATGGTATGCCTAAATGAGATGAATATGTTATGAGTAGCTAAAGTTATGACTTGGGACCTTTTGTGAGTCTAAGAAAAAGATTACTAGCCAACCTAGGATAGTCCAATGTTTGCAAATAAAATTATCAATGACCTTAAGAAGTGGATGACAAGTGACAAGTTTTTCAAGGTGAGCTTTAAACTAGACTGATGAGTTTAAAGGTTATACCAAAATGACAAGGACTAATGTGGAAAATGACAAGGTCAATGAAAATAATTTTGTATGACAAAGGGCCTATGCCAAGGTATGGTAAGTTTCCCTATTCTAAAGTTTTCAAAAAAGGTGTATGCAACCTAATGATGGATTTCTAAAATAAGCGAGGAAAGTTTGATGATGTCCTAAAATGTGATTGATAGCCAATGTTTGATTCAAGACCTAACGAGAGTAACCTAAGTGCAAGCTAAAAGTTTTGTTTGAATAACGATCGATATGCAAGGACTAAGGACATGACATAATAGAATGATTGAAATATGAAAGGACTAGGGGGAATAATCTAGATATGCAAGGATTGAAGGAATAGAACTGAAGAATAATTCCCCAAGAGATTTAAATGCTAGGCTCATTTTGGACATGTAAGTTTGGTTTGTTCCTCAAAGGGTGTTGATAAAAATTTCTCAGCAATATGTCTCAGTTGTGGTAGTTCTTCAAGATGTGTTTATTGATAGACCTTGAACCGCGATGTCTATGTTTGAAAAAGCAGAACGTGGATCTTCACTTAGGGATTTTGGTTTTGCAAGAGATCATGTGAACGTTTGTGTTGTTGGACTTTTTGAGCAATCTTTTGAGATTTTCAAGGTTGAAATGTTATAGATTCCAAATATGATGTTTGATTGAGATTGAAAATGTTTGTTTTGAACACACACATAAAACACAGTAGACATAATGTTTTGGATGACTTAGATACAAAATCAGAGTAAAAGTCTAAATGGGGGCCTAGATTAGCCCCAAAACTTTTCACTGGTCTTGATAAATTTGAAAACACTTATAAGCATGCACAATCTAGGCTAGAAAGAGGATACTACTTATTGAGTCCCTACTTGGATTACTCCATATACTAAGACAAGGAAAATAGCTAGAGATATTGGTGGCATTGGCTCCCCCACCATGGCACAGGCACACCAAATCTCTTACCCTGAAAATCCAGAGATCTTATGAACCGAGGGATTTTTTATCTCTGCCATGAATAGTACATGGAGCGCAGCTTCAGAGGTCTGACCTCCTGCACCAGCAAGCAAAAAAAAAAAATTCTTCTACATCAAGTGGTTTCTAGTTAGTGTTTTAGGATAATTTGGCGTCTATACATGTGGTGGTTCACTCATTTAAGAGGTCTCTCAGCCCTTAGAAAGGTTTTTTATGCACCTCATGGATACTGAGAGAGACTTTCATTGGTATAGAACATCCACACCAAGTGATTGATGACTTTCGTCAGCACCACAATTATTTGTATAGCGGACTGAAATGAAAGTATCACTTGGGTCGTTCCCTCTCATAAATTGGTAGGCTAACCCTCTAAGGAATTAAGAACATAAAAGAGATGGGTCTAGTTTTTTATCACCAAGTTTGCACAAGGTGAGAGCATACACCTACCACCTTACAAGCACATCAAATAGTGATTAATTAACCCCGTAGTTAATTTATGTGCAAACAGACATTTGAGAAAGCACACTAATGTAGTTTGTTGGTTATTTTTAGCCCATATAAATGTATGATGCAAATTCTTTTTAAATCCTGATGATTGAAGTATGCAGTTTGTTGTAAATTTTAAGAACTCATGAGTGATATATGCAATTTTTTGTTCATTTTATCCTTATGAGTGAAATATGCAATTTGTAAATTTTAGACCCAGTGAATGTAGAATGCAAAGTTGTTCATTTTATCCTCATGAGTGAAAATTTGTAAAACAAAAGCAAGATGATTCTTGCTAACCAAACACAAAAATAGGCCAACAAAATGTTTCAAAAGAAACAGTTTAGAGTCCCTCCAAAATTGATGCCACGCTGAAAACAAGAGATTAGTAATACCAAAAAATAAAATAATAATGATAACAAAAAACTAAAACAGTGATAACTTTCTCAAAAATAAACGAAATTTAAAACCATAAAAATATATGGAAAGCTGAAACTCAAAAATTCAAAATACAGAAAGCATTCTACCAAAATTCTACATGAAAAAAATGTTATATGCAAAAGAAAATGTGGATTTTAATAGTTAAATTTAAAAAAGCAATGAATACTAAAACAACTATAACTTTCTCAAATCTTAACAAAATTTAAAATCATAAAAAGCTATGGAAAGTTGAAAGTGAGGCATACAAAACCCAAAAACTATTGTATAAGATTTTATTTTCCCATTTTTTTGTGCTCAAAAGAATATGATGGGTTTTGAATGGAAATTATTGGCTATAGCCTACAAAACTCATTTAAAACACTTAAAAGATTAGATTTTTCACGTCGAGTTCACCAAATGTTAGATTCAAAAATGAAAAATAGCTAAGACCAAGTAGCAACCACTCTACCTAAGATCTAAGCCCAAATTTCAAATCCAAACAAGAGAGTACAAATGATAAAAGAGAGCAAACAAGAATGAAAGCATAAAATAAAACTCCCCTGTCATAGTTGATTATCTCCCTTTCTTCTCCTCCATTCTTTCTCAAGTTGCAAATCTTTACCTTTGGATTTTGAAGTGCTTGAATACCTGTAAATGACAATGATATGACAACAAGAACTTTGGAGAATGTGGTTGTTAAGGAAAAATGGTGGAGAAATCCTTCTTTTAGAGAAGAGCTATTTGAACAGACGGACAAGATCAAAGTTCTAGAAAGATGTCAAGATCAACGATGGAGGATGAATGCACTACATAGTGGTAGGGTTAGGGATGGCTAAGGATTGACGGTCAAGATTGAAAGAAGACCAAAGAGAATCAACAGACAAGATTTGAAATGAGAAAGTGGAGGGAAAGTAGTGGAGCAAATTATTTAATTTGGGAGAGCATGTGGGCCATTAAATAATAAATTTTAATTGAAGAAGGGAATCTTGACAATTAAATCATATTATTATTATTTTTGCAAGAGGAAGTGGAGGAATAAACTAAATTATTTAATTCATGGAAGGCATGTTTGACCATATTTTAAATTTGGTAAAAGATGTGGAGGAATAAATAATCATTTTAGATTATTTATTTATGGAGAAAGGGCAAATGAATACTTAATTTAAAAGTTATTATGCAACTATTTAAATTAAATATAGAGGCAAATGAAGAAAGTAGAATTAAATAATTAAGTGAAATTAATTATTTAATAGAGGAAAGGTGTTAAGAGGGAGTTAAATAATTATTTAACTATAAAAGGATGAAAAGGATCAATGAATAGATAAATAATTAGGAATAATTATTTAACTATAGACAAATAATGAAGAGCAAATAATTAAATAAATTATCATTTATTTAATTGATTAGAGGAGAATAAAGATCAAGAAATGAATTAATTAAATAATTAAAATTATTTAATTATGCAAGGAAGAAGACCAAGACAATGGAAAAATGACGCTCACAGACCAAGACATTTTTCAATGTCTACATTATGAACATGGAATTACCCTATCTCATTTTGTAGATTATTATCCCCAAGGGAACAGGCAAGCTAAATCTAGCAACAAAAATCTTGTCACTATTATGAGAAAGTTGGCCAATGAGAACCAAAATAATTGGCATAAGGAACTATATGAAGCGTTGTGGGCTGACATGATTACACCTAAAACGGTGATATGGATGTCTCCATTTGAATTGGTGTATGGGATAGGTAGTGTTTTACCTCTACCTCTGAAATTATCTACTATTAAATTACAAATTGTTGTTGATGATCATGAATTTTATAATTCTCTAGAGAAAAGAATCATGTTCCTTACTAAGATTGAAGAACAAAGAGAAGATATGGTTAATCGAATCACTATGCATCAGGCCAGAGTAAAAAATATTTTTGACAAGAAAGACCGACCCAAGAATTTCATGATTGGAGATCTAGTATTGTTATGGGATAAAAAAAGAGAACCCAAGGGAGCACATAATTTTTTTGATTCACCATGGAAATGTCCTTCCAAGATAACTCAAGAATGTAGCCCAAATAATTTCAAGTTATCTTATCTTGATGATACACTATTTTCTATCCCTTACAATGGACAAGATCTTAAATTGTATCAAAATTAAGTACCAGTTTGAGTTTCTTTGTAAATATTAGATTAAGAATTTTTGGCTTGCTTTTATTTGGTACTTTCTACTAGTGTCGTTCTGAGAGTTCGTAGTTCATCCTTCCATTTTTTCTTACAAGTATTGACTCTATAGCCCAATGAATAAGGCATTGATTCGTTAGTCTGGGTACTTTCATATCCTTTACAACCTTGATCCCCAGTTAGAGCCAATTATTAACACTATTTTTGTCATTCCCTAAAAATCATATTCACCCTTGCAATTTTTTCCTTATTTGTTGATTTGTCCTTTGGTTTTTGAAACCTCATTGGGTCTTGCTCAAGTTTTCATAACTATATTTTACTCTAACACCTTATAATCAAGCCTAAGTTTTCCTTTTGGTTCGTCTATTCAAAGGTTTTCAAAACCATGTCGAAACCCAAAGTGGTTGTCATAACCTTATCAATCACCAATGAATGAAAAGAAATGTTGAGTCCTTGGTCTAGTCACTATAGTTTCAGAACTTAACTTTGGTTTCAAAACCTCTATTAATCTCTAATGAGGTTTTCAAAACCACACTTTCCTTTGACAAGTATAGGGTTTCGAGCTCTAATTCTTTTTTGAAGAGCGACAGGACAAATACTGCATGGTAAAGAAATTATTTCAAAGCAATACATTAGTTTTAAAACCTCTATCAACCTTCGACGAGGTTATTGAAACCAACTAATTCACCAAAAGGATTTTGATAACTATTCTTTTTTTATATTTTAAAATTTGTCAGAACAAAGTATGAGATTGGAAAGCTCACACGTGTCAATCATTAAGGGAATCATTAATGTCTATCTACCTCTCTTAAGAATTAATTATAGGTGTTTATAGGTGAATTAAGCTAATCAAAGGGCTCATTTCAACAAGTATTAAAAGAATATTTTTGTAAAAGGTGAAGGAGGCAAAGTTTCAGAGAAGCACGGTTGGTAATTCATACATTTCTAGAGCATAATTTGGAGGTATAGTGATTTCTAAAGTTAAGTTGTAATTCACTAGGAGAACAATTCAAAAGTGCCCTAGTGCACTTGGAATAATTGCATGCCATTTATTTTATCTATATAAGCAAATCTAGTCATTTTTCATCATAAACTACTTTTGCATTTAGACTCTCATTCACCATGAAGTTTAAGTATTGGGTTATAAACATTTATCTAGTTTATCTAGTACTATGCCTAAAATTGGTGATATGGAGTTGGGGCATATAAACCTAAACGAGTTTTGGGAGAGAATTAGAAAACCAAAACAACCACCAATTACCCAAACATTAATTAAGAGTGCATTATTATAAGTTGTAATGTTTCTAGTAACAACTCAATGCACTGATTTGGTTTTGGAGTGCATAAACCATTATAATCCGTACACAAGAGAAATTAGAAAAAAATGATAACCGGTTGGTTGTGAAGATTGAGAGGGATACCTTCACTTCCTATTTTAAGATTCTAGAAAGGGAAGTGCATGCAAAATTTTACTTTACTTCCTCCTATCAGTATTTTCAAGAAAAGAAGGGACAATACAAAAATGTCATCGCTTGCAAATGGTTCACCACACCTAAGAAGGGTAAGTCTCAATTTCCCAAGAAACTATAGAGAACCCACTTCATGGATGAAATTTTTGATATAATTGTGCTTTTGCATAGACTAGAGGGTAATGATAAAGCCCATGATTTTGAGGATTGGATGTATTTCTTTATCTAAATAATTATTGTAGGAGATCAATATTTGGATTAACCTCAGTTAGTATGCAATCAAATACATTCTATGATTATTCACTTTCCTCTCAATAAGTTCTTTTATATGTCATCCTATTTGTTTTTTGTTATTATCAATACAAGACCTTGTCTAGGTCTGAGAACAATCATAGTTCAAGATCAGGATGTACAAATTTATGATTATTATGATAATTTGTAGTTAGAAAAGAGTTACAAGCATTTTAGGCAGGTAAATGATGCCTTCAACATGAGACTGGTTAGAAAAATCTAAGGTGATGTAGACTTGAGGATCTCCCCTGAAGCTATACAGTTAATTAACACCTATGGAAGTCATTTTATTTAATTTTAGAGATTCTCTTATATCATAGTTGGAGGTTTTGATGGAATTCCATACAAGCTACCTAAGTATGTTGAATACAAGTTTGTTTTGATAGAGGTATGCAAGAAAATCATAGAATTGAATAAGAGATGCCAAGAAAGGAAGAAGATAGGTGTGCAATTACCCATTGGACTTAGTCACTATTATTACAACTCTATGTCTGATGCTTTCAACATCAAAAGGGATCTAGTCACATACACAATGCAATTTTATCAAAGAAGATTTCCCTTCGATGGCAAAAACTTTGTTCAAGATAATCTGCAATTGGGTATTGGCTTCTATCATATTTCAGATCTTGAAGACTATTGGGCAGATTGTGTAGATGAATATGAAGTCTGTAGAAGGAGTTGGATGAGGTTAACTCTAAGGTAGATAGTAACATTCAGATTAGATTGGGATATCCAAGGTCTAGATGATGAAGAATATGATTTGTTAGATCTAATTTCCATTAATCATGTTCAAACTTAGCCTATTGTGTCCATTGATTAGAGTATTAAGGAAGTATAGACTATTGAGGCAAAGATTGTAGTGGTGTTAAAAAGAAAACAAGATTTGGTAGGCAAGCAAACTACAAAGAAGAAAAATGCTTCTCCCATCAAATATCAAAACACCCAACAAAGAGAAGAGAGCAGTCAAGTGCCCTCATCATCTAGTGTACAATCATCATCCACTCAACAAACAATATCAAGAGAATAGGGTGATGGTGATGAAGAGCCTCTAGAGAAAGGGTTGCTAGAGAGGACTTGTGGAGAAGATGCTCCAAAGCAAGCACAAAAAGACAAAGAGAAACATGTAGTAGGTGGAGAAGAAATGATCAATGTATCTACTTCCCCTTCACAACAAAGTGATCATTCCTCTCCTGACTCTTCTCCTCCTAGAGAAACATAAACTTCTCCTAGGGTAGGCCCTACTCTACCTTCTTCCCCTGAAAGGAGAAATTATGATACCATTCCTCTTAGGAGAGTCTTACATTTTACACCTCATAGTTCCAAATATGTTGCCACACCTACCTCTGCTTCATGGTTAGAATAAATCTTATTAAAGAAAATAAAAATAGTTCAACTAAGTCTCCCCAACAAATATTTTATTAGTTAACTAATCCAAATAACCCCTAAGCCTAAGAGGTTGAAAACCACATCCAGGTTGTTGGAGGATTCTAATACTGGAAATATGTATGTAGAGGTGGCTCATCCTTCTATACAAAAGTAAACAAGCTAAGTTATTGTTAGTTATTACAATATCACTAGGGTGAATATGGGACTTTCTAATAGGAATGGTGATATACATAGTTTCCAAGTGACAGTCATAATATTGGTGGAGAGAATGGCTAGAGATAAGAAAGGATGAACTGAAAAATTAGGTAAAATTTCTCACTAAATTCTTAAATCTATGTTAGGCATAGCTCCACAACCAATTAGTTAGGTTGAGGTTGCATTTAATATGACATCTTCTATGGGAAGGGAAGTGGTAAATAAAATGCAAAATTATAAGGCTTATGGGAAAGATACAAAAGAGTGGGCTTTAGATAATTTATCTAAAGGAAATAAGCTCATCATTGATATGAAAAAGGTATGCAAATATATTGATGTTATGAAGGCTAAAATTAAGTACGACATTGCCTCAGCTAAGTATGAGGAGACAATTTGGATGAATATTGATGGTGACTTTAAAGGCATGATAGAATTGGGTTTGAACAAATTGGTTAGCAAAAATATTTTACCAAATGTTAGAGATAATAGGTGTTTTATATATGGAAAAGAAGCATAGAATGGAAGCTCTTCATTTTGAAAAAAAATATATTGGAAAAGGGAAAATTGTTAAATAAATGTGACACAATAAGAGATGAAATAGAAAAATATTCTTGGTATTGGCCTCCATCTTAGGAAATAGGGTAGCTCTGATGACGAAGATGAGGAAATGTTGAATGGGAGCCTCAAAGGAATGATCGAAAACCTTTGTGATAAGAAACAGTTCACTATGGAGAATATGAGGAGGCTCAGTGGTTTTGATCTGACTCTATTTTAGTTCAACATACTTGCCACAACTTACAAAGGAAATCTCGAAGTGGCTAAAGAAAATAGAGCTCTTTGGAAACTAAGAGCTAAGAATGTGCTTGTTTCCCAACATGAGATATGTTGCCTATTGTGAAAGATTACTATGCATACCAAGCTAGGAGCGCCACATCAGCCACCCAATCATCCAAAGGAGTTTCCAACGATGTGCCACCTCAACAATAATTTTCATTTGTTTTAATATTTTGTATGAACTTTATGTTATGAAAGTTGAAAATACTTTTCTTGATATTGGGCAGTTATTTTTAAAGAAGCGGTTATATTCGCTTGTTATATATGTAATTGGACATAGCTAAAATGGCTCAGAATAATGACCATAATATTGGAATAACATATGCAGAAGTGAAATTTTTTGCATCTATAATGATCATTGTAAAATCACCCAGGAAATTCAACTGCAAAATGAACTTCATGAGATAGAGAGGAGCACTATGCTACTTCACCAAAGAGAAAATAAAATATGAGTTTTGATTAATTTACACAATGTTACAGCCTTTTAAAGGCATAAAGTATATGGCGGGTGTAAAACTACCTGATACGAGAAAGAAACCGCCCGAATTAATAAAATTATTATGCCTAAGTTAACTTAAGCCTAAGGTAAATATAATTTACTCTAACACCCCCCCTTCAGTGCAACTTAGGGATAATTATTATGAAGATGCAATATGGGTCCCGGATACACAACCATGTTAGGTACCCATTTACAACTACAAAAAGAAATCTCTCACAATTGGAGAAAAGGAGAAAAATCCTATGGGAAAAAACCCCTCTCCAAACGAGAGAAAAGAAAGCAAAAATGATGCATGGATGGAGGAATCAATCACACCCCCCAAGTACAACATACATCATGTATATACAATCAATAGTCCCCCCATAAGAGAGAAAGATGGAGACTATATAGCACCCCCACAATGTGTAATCACCTCCAAAAAGGGTAAGTGTCTGAAGACAAAACATGATCCAATGTCAACAAACAACTTGTCTCCCTTTCAAAAGAAACAAAAACAAATACAAATGTAGGTATGCTTCCCATTCCATATAGGAATTGAAAGAAAGAAGCATGAAAATGTATGAGGTGTCTCTGAAATTTTCTCATGTGTCGCCAAGACCTTGAAAAATGATGCCACGAGCCAATCAAGAACATGCCCAATCACAACAGAAGGTGACAAACAAGGTACCACTAGAAACTAATCCTGAACACTCTCCAGAGATTGAGATGGAGTGACAACAGTTGCACCACAACTATCATCAAATAGGAGGGATATACCCTCAAATGTGTCCAAATCTGGAATATTAGATTCTACGAACAATGAACTAATGTCCAAAAAATACAAATCCCAATCAGGAAGACAATGAGATACGGGTGATGATGAATCACTGTACATGCTCAATGAATCACCAACACAAAATGAATGGTCTTGTAGAACAGGAATGATAGGAGCCTCACTCAATGACTCTGCACAATGAATCACTGAAGCCGAAGGTACATCGACTATCTATGATGGAGAAGAAGAAGCACCTGAAGAACCCTTGTCATACTCATCTGAAGATTCAAAGTATTTCAACACTTCAAACTCTTGCATAGTAGCATGATTCCTGTCTAAAAAATGAAGAGGCACAAGACAATCTGAAACAGGATCATCCGGGAATGGTTGAGTACCAGGATCTCCATGTATTTCCCAAATTTTAATCCAAAGAGTATATGGACACTCAAAATGATCAATAGAATCCAAATTGGTATCATAAATATGCATTGTAATAACTCCTAGGACATGATCCCTTTTGCAATTCCATGCAAATTTCTTACTATCAGTACCAAGAACGGAAACAAGATTATATAGGTATGGTAAAAGATGAAGCCATCTCAAGTGCTTCAATATACCATCTCTTCATTGTGTATAGTTCCCCCTTTCCAACATAATCATAGTAGGATGCAATGAAAACCCCATAATCAACTATGACAAATCTCCAAAAAATACAAAGATAGTAACCTTCAATAATAAATAGAAACTCCCAAATATTGCAAATGAAGGCTTCCCAAAATACTTCAAGAAGCAAAAAAAAGGCTGAGAATCAAGCAACTCCAAGGAGCACAACAACACCAATATTGAACTTCAATGGGTTAAAAGCACAACCAAATAGAAAAATATGAGAGAAATTCCTCAAACACTACAAAGGTGATGAAAATACCTTTTCGTTGATATGTGGTTTACAAAAATTGGCCTCTGTTTGCAAAAGATGTGCAAAAAAAGGTGCCTATAGAGGCACTTTCAGATCAGGCTCCTCGTCCCACCATGTGACCACATTCATCCTTGGCAGAAAAAAAATGGGCCCAACCAATCAAGCCTCACCAAGCCACCAAATTCAGTAGGGAAAAATCACCAACCACCAACCACCACACGCACAATTACCGAGCTCCACCACAATTCCTTCATGCAAGAGATAGCCTCTCAACAACCTTGTGATTCTTACTCACACTTATGAAGGAGAATAAAATGATATTTGAAGGGCCAAAAAACCATTACACAGCCAATGTGGGATTAAAATCCTAGAACAATGCTCAACAACCGAACATGGAAGGGCCCACCAAGAAAACCCTAAATAAATATTGAGGGGAAACTTTATAAAGTTTCAAAAATTCATTGCAGGTATGCACTCCAATCTCTCTAGAAAATCTTTGTCCTTCTACAATTGCAAATCATGGCTTGAACAGAAAATTGTAGCCTCCAGATAAAGATTCGGAAACCTTCAAACAAAAACACCTTCAATCAAAACCATCTCCCAAGAATAGAATCAAGCCATCAAAATTCCTTCAACTAGAACATATCCCAGGAATAGAAACGAGCTAGAAAAACACCTTCAATAGCTAATGGTGGGTTTTCAGATGCAAAAATCATGCAAGATACAGGGTATTCCTTAGCAAAAGACATCCTCCAGTCTAGCCACTCAACAATGAAAATGCCTCCACTAGTTAAAAAAAAGAGTCCTCCAAACTCCACAGATCGCCATCCAATGTAAGAAGCACCTACAAACAAAACCATTCATTCGCGAATTGCATCAATGTCTCCACAATCTCACGTCTCCACAATCTCATGTGGCTTGCAAACTTTTATTCGGGAACATCCAACTCCAAGAATGATACAACTGATTAAACCACAAAAAACAACCACCGCCAAATACAAAGTGTGCACGTTGGCGGACAAGTGTGGTTGGAGGCCAATAGAAAAGTATAGAGGCTGACAAGGTATGGCCTTCCTCAACAGAATAAATACAACCTCAAAAATTAAAGGAACACCTCCTCCAACTTGCAAATTGAAATCACGGCAAAAGGAATAAAAATGCCTCTTCCACAAAAAATCGGGCCTACAATTACCAACTTGTCACTTCAATGAAAAAAACCGCAACCTTTTGGGAAGAAAAACACGCCTTCAACCAAAAATGGATTCCAACACCCATCCAAGCAAGGAACCGCACCAATTGGCAATGGAGAAATAATTAAATGTCTTCAGAGAAAAATTTGCAGCCAACAATAGATAAATATAATAATCAAAATGAGGCATCTTTGAAATTTGAAGGAATTTCAAATGCTGAGATAAACGATCTCACTGATCTCCAACGAAAACTCTTAGGAAGGATTCACAAATGGGTGGCTCTGATACCATGTGAGAGCAAATTACCCAGGAAATTCAATTGTAGAATGAACTTCATGAGATAGAGAGGAGCACTATGCTACTTCACTAGAGAGAAAATGAAATATGAGATCTGACTAATTTACACAATGTTACAGCCTTTTAAAGGCATAAAGTATATGGCAGGTGTAAAACTACCAAATATGGGAAAGAAACCACCCAAATTAATAAAATTATTATGTCTAAGTTAAATTAAGCCTAAGGTATATATAATTTACTCTAATATATATGTAATTGGACATAGCTAAAATGGCTCAGAATAATGACCATAATATTGGAATAACATATGCAAAAGTGAAATTTTTTGCATCTATGTGTGTATGGTATATGTCATTTGAATGAAGAAGGAAATTAATTTAAATTTGTGTTTAGTAAATTCCTATGAGTTATATCAATTCTGTGTGAATGGGTGACATCTCCATTTATATGATTGACTTTAGTTTTGATATTGTTTCAAAATCAATAATTTCAATTTGCTTTATATGGGATGTTAAGCTAACATGTACATTAGTAATTTATATGTTCTTAAATTCATTATTATATTTAATTCTTAAAGGCTTTTAAGTATTGAATATTTATGCCTTTCTTGCTTTCTGGTTAAAAGAACACCCTATTTTAAATTTACTTTTCTAATATCTTATTGAATATTTGAAGAGGGAGTTATACCTCATAAAATTCATAGAGTAATTAATTTATATAGAGGTAGTTAACTCAACCGTTGGTAATCGATTGCATCTCATTTGGGTAATGGAGTAAAATTTTATATTATAAATTGAAAGGTGCAAATCTGTTAACCAACAATGAGAAAATACAGTTTCCATGTCTTGACAACTTGTAGGGCTTGAAAGCATGAATGATCAATTAGTATTTGTCTTCCTCCAATAAGCTTCAGATCTGAAAACTTGCACACATAAAAGAGGGGGAAGGGTTGTTTTGTATAGGGGCTTTCCTAAGTCAAACCTTTTTTTGGTATTTCTACCTCCACAATGGCTATGATGATGTAAAAAGAGGGCTTACCCTCAGTTAGGAAAAGGCTAAATGATAAACAAGTAATGAATTGACTAATGTTGCAAATCACTACTTAGATTTGAATTTCTTAATGGAATGAAATCATGTAATCATCACCTTCGAGGAGAATTTGATGGCTTGATTGAAGTCCTACAAGTGTTATTACTCACAAAACATGAATAAACTTACATGAAAACATGATTGATGATTGGCATGATGCTTGCCATGAACGAATGCTACAATAATGTTGATAATTTTTCTCTTGACTGCTCAAATTTCTCAATGAATTTCCTTATGTGTGCTTCTAGAATTTCAAATGATAAAATGACTAGTATTCATATCCAATACTTCTAATTTCCCAAAAATCAAATGTTGATAGCCGAAAAATAAATTCAATTTTCAAATAATAAAATACTGACACCAACATATTCAAATTGGAGCCAAAAAGAGGTGGTCTAGGGTGTAGGGCACCCTAGACCAGACCCATTCATTTTAGGGCCCAAATTGTCAAGGGAAAATATTGAATGCTTATTTTTGTTTCCCTTGTTTTATTTTCCAAGGATGTTTGTAAAATGGATGATTAAATGCATAAACAGGTCCAAGCACATAGGGGGAGCTAAACCTAGTGTGAAATTATCAAAGGTGATAATTTTTTTGCTACATTTAGCCCCCACTTTAGTGAGAGTATGAACTAGCACTCAAACTCACATTAAAGTAAGAATATTTCAAGAGGGGTTGAATTATCCAAATATTGAAGAGATAGGATTACATAAAATATAGGGGATGTGCTAGCCCCCAAAGTTTCAAGATCCTATGAAAAAATAACATAAGAACAAAGGAACACACATGAGCTATAATATAACATGAAAAACACAAAGAATACATGATGAAGACACAAAATATAACATAATATGATATGAAACAAAACACAATGAGAGAAAAATACAAACACAATATAAACACGATGCAAATACCATGTAAATGTGTGAAGGGTGTATGACAATTATGGACTAGCAAGATCCATAAAAATATTACTAGGATCCATACCCAAGGTGTTTATAAGTCACAAGCTAAAAAAGTATGATAATTGTTAGGTGAACCATGAACCAGAGTACCACAGGCTAGTGAAGTCCAATATTCACTAGATGAGCTTTCTAAAATTAGAAAATGAGAAACACACAAGGGCTAGCGAGGAATGATTTTCACTAGGTGTGATCTCATGTCAACCATACCAATAGTTATAGTACCAATAAATTTGATAAGGCACTACATAAAATGATCAAAATTCTAATTCAATGCATCACCAAGTCCAACATGTGTGAACAAAGTGAAGCACATAATCGAATGCATTCCCCCACCTTAAAGTAATTGCTAACACTAACTGTGAGTATAAATTGCTTTTAAGGTGGAGTAAAATAATCAATGCAACATGACGAGGCCATGAGAGCCTTATTGGAAATTCCTATGTTAGTGATATGTTCCCAATAAGACTCACTCATGACAAGGGGTTTCCCCCAAGATAAATCCACAAAACAAGACAAATGATTTCACATAAGGGATCCACGGATCCGAGGTTAGTATAGACCATAGATAATATGTAATATGATTATGCTTAGAATCGACATCATTCCCCAAATACTCATGGAACTACGAACACAACAAAAGAATGACACATTAAGATAACAAAATTTTTTTTGGGTCAACTTGGAAGAGACCTAAATGTCTCAATGCCTTGCATCATCCCCAAAAGGAAAACACAAGACTACAAAAATTTTCACGACATAAAGAATAATGAAGGTACAAATACGTGAATATCACAATAGATTCATTTCCTTTGTATCCTTGTGCCAACAGGAACAAGGGTCATCCAAAGAAAACTAACTAACATAAAGATATATCAAGTAGCACAACATGGGAGATTGCATCACATGCAAGAAAACACACAAAAGTACAACACATGCGATCCAATCTAAAGCAAATCATTTGCATCCCAATCGTGCTCATCATAAATGGAAGGAAAAAAATATGCTAAATGGACTACAAGTGTCATACAAGGAGTATCACCAGGTTCAAGAAATGATGGGTCACTCTTAGTAGGAGGATCATCATGGTTGTCCCCATTTGAATCCATAGATTTGGAAAATAAAATTTTTATTATGCATTGTTCTTCTATCTTAGCTTCTTCATTTTCACCATCCAAGTTTATCACAATAGGTGGTTTAAGAATAATATTAGTCATATGTTCACTTTTCATTCTTTTCTTAGGTTGAAACAAGTAAGGTTCAATTTCATCATTTAGCGAGGGCGGCAGGGTGGAATCAGGTGATGACGAGGATGGATAAGTAGGAGGTAATTCATCAGAGTTGGTTTGGATGGGTGGTTGTTCATTAGGTAAGGTTGTATTCTTTTCAGCCAATTGGTGAGAAATGACATGACATCTACATTTATGCTCCTTAGAACTTCTATTTCTTCCCACACAAGTTTCATCTTGTGAAGGGTTAATAGAGGGATTCCTTACCATATGTATCTTTTCTTCCTTTGGAGGAGGAACATAAGGGACCACCATAGGTTGAGAAACCACTATATATTTAGGTACATATACTTGTTTTTCCTTTGGAGGTAAAAGGTAATTATGTGATTGTCTCTTGGTCATTTCTAGGATAGCGGAGGTAGAGTGGCACATATGCTAGGTGTATGCAAGAAGATAATCAGTTTGGACA
Organism: Sequoia sempervirens; assembly: GCA_007258455.2. Classification (NCBI taxonomy): domain Eukaryota; kingdom Viridiplantae; phylum Streptophyta; class Pinopsida; order Cupressales; family Cupressaceae; genus Sequoia; species Sequoia sempervirens. Next base: position 4,293,372 of record VDFB02000015.1, on the reverse strand, counting down.
TAGGTTCATCTACTACTTGTGAGGTGGGATGCACATCCATCAAAGTCATAGTAGGCTGAGGAATCTCATGTGGGAAACTACTAAGAGATACTGAAACTATGCTTTTGGATTTGAACTTTTGATATGATATGAAAAGTGATCCTTGAGAGGTTCAATAGTTTCAATAAGTTGAAGCAAAAAATAATCTAATGAAAATTTTCCATAGGAAGCCAAAGGTTTAAACCCACTATGATAAATAGTATGTATTTCATCCTCAAATGGGAATTTTATGCATTTATGAATTATCAATGGGACCACATCCATTGAACATAACCATGGATAGCCTATTTTCAAATGAAATTGGTTTGATGTTAGGATGATGGTGAATGAATCATCCAATTATTTTGGTCCAACTTTTAGTGCAGGGAGGTTTATCGAACCTATCATAGGTCAAATAGAACCATCATAAGCTTAATTTTAGCCATGCTTTTGATTGTTCATAATTATCTTTATAAAGTTCATGCACAAGTAGAAATTCTTTAGTGATTACGTTCTATAGACACATGGGATCAATGAGTATTTCCCTTGTGGGTTTGTCATTAATACGACTGATGATATAGAGAGGACCATTAGGTATAGTTATGGATGCATCAATATGTGTAAAAGAAATTTTAGGGAACAAAGTGGTTGAACCATTACAAGGTTGGACTTCTATTGTGTTTATCATGTCAAACATATCATCATATTCTTCATCATTATCACTACTTTGCACAAAGTTAGATGAATGACTTGGTAATGGGTTAGCGAATATTTACAAGTTTCGGTTAGGTGGTGAAACTAATTTATTTCCATTTTTATTAATGTCGACCAACTAGATTTGATTAGAGTCAATGAGGTCTTACACTTGGTGTTGTATAAGAGTGAATTTGTACCCCATGTGCAAATCCCTTTTTTCCTTTATCCACCTTAGAGAACCAAGTTTGGAGGCTTAATTCCACCTAAGCCAGCTACTTGCATCCCACTTAGCACCTATTTTGAGCGTCAGTGGAGGCATTTATGTCGAGGACACCCACGCGACACACAGACATCCACACAACGCACTTCCATCCCTGGCAGATTCCTATGGCTGAACATGCAAAGGTGTTAGTCTTCTCATTGGAGGTGAAGTTGTAACGCCCCCTTTGGCCGACCGACCAAAATATGGCCATTTTTCTCCATTCCTCCTTCAAATTCATCCCTTCAACATGCATTCTAACCTCTTGACTTCATTCACAAGCTTCTTCCATACTCTTGCACTCACTCTCAAGCTCTCAAGCAACATTTCAAGCATTCCATTGCAGCCAAAGCAACACTCCATCACTCCAGTAGAGAAAGTTTGGGACCATGCCATTGCAGCAGAGGCTCAAGTACTCTCATATTCTCCCCCAAGTAGCCTTGAGTGTTCTTGGTGGAGGTGGTAAGCTTCCATCTCATCTCCTCTATCACTTGGTTGAGTAGCATAACATTGTTTTGTAGTGCTTCTTTGCTCTTTACTATGTTATTTTCTTTATCTTATCTTCTTGGTTGTTCGTAGCGGTGGAAACACCTAAACAAGGGTCTGACTGAGGTAGGACCCTATACAACCATCCAACATTTTCCTCTTTTTTGTGTAGGAGCACGTACTTCTCAAGGGATCAGCTGGCGAACGAATTTCTTGGTGAGATTCTCCTTATTCTCTTCACTCTTGCATATTTGCTTTATAATATTAGAGAGTATTTCATTTATTTAATCACATCATTCTGGCCCTTTAGTTAATCAGTTGGGATGTTAGCTAGTTTTATTGGTTTGACCTCGTCTTCACTGTTGTCTGTCTGTATGAACGCCAGCGCACTTTTGAGATGCCAGTGCACCGCACTGATGTCCAGAGATCATGCTTTTTTCCTCTGACAAAAAACTTCCTGAGGCATAGTGTTAGACCTAAAAATAGGCTCGCCTAGCCCTTTCCTATGTTTTGGGTCTATAGAGTAACTGAGAGGCCTTGAGGTCCTTGTTACTCTCGCCTCACATTTCCAAACATTACACTTAGCTGAGGTAAGTTAGGACAGCCTCTTGCATCTTGACCCTCCATGACCTGGGGTCTTGCATGTGGTGGTCCACCTCTCTTACATTTTTGGTGAACCCGACGTGAACCATTTTGGTTCCGTTCTTGCAATCCTAACAGTTCCTTTCCTCATACTCTAGGAGTGTTGTAGGTGAGAGTGTTTTGAGGTTGTTTCCTTATAACCCAACCTACGACCACTAGTTGGCGTAGTCGGAAGGTTCTGAAGGTATTGCATGGTGAAACCTTAAGTGGGTCACTATCTTATCCGTTAACCTTTAGGGACTCTGCGAAAGCATTGTCTAGTGTGTGTGATGGCTTCTTTCTTGTACCAACCCATCCCCTCTATGAAACCTGTGGATAGTGGTACTAGTATAACTTTCACTTCACAGGCCCTGTCGATGGGCTTCAACAAGGAACCGTCTCCTCTTTACATTCTTGCACGAATCAATGGAAACATCATAGCAAGTGTTCTCGTTGATCCGACATCACAAGTGAACATAATAACAAAGGAGATTATGCTAATAAAATTCTTACACAAGGATGGGTACGATGCTCCTGTAAGTACCATCCGCACACATGACGGGATTTTTGTGCCCCCTTTGGGTAGTATTGTCCTGTCTATCTTGGTTGGACCTAAGTTTGTGATACTCCTATTTGATATCATCCATGGGTTTGAACTCTTTAGGGTGAAATTTGGTATCCCTTGGTTCGATGAACGTGGTACCCTCCATCGTGCATAAATGTCTAAAATTTATCCACAGAGGCTCTATGCATGTAATCCATGACATCGGTTATAGACTGTCGGTCGCACATGGTAGCTACTCCTTGGACCACTCTTGGCCTGTGCCCGTTGGTCCTCTCCTGCCTAGAACGAACCTTCTGCACCAAACATATCAAAACTATAAGAAAGGGTGGCTAAGGCTGAAAGTGAGATACCCTCCCTCACCTTATGTTGTTTCACATAGGGCTTGCTTAAAAGCTGACAACGATGTTGCTAAGGCATGAAAGAAGGAAGAAGAGAAGCAATCTCGTGGTCCTCCTTCCTCTTCCACTAGTTAGTCTGGCGCTTCTTCTCTCCCCGCCGAGGTACCATCAGGTTCTGCTCCCTATTTGTAGGAGAACCTTATGGTGCCCGCTTGGAAAAATCCTAAGCGTCCTACTTTTGAACTTCTTGTTTTTCCAACAAAACCTAGACCCATTCGGTATAATAGGGAGAAGGCCTCCCAAGGAGAGTCATCTTTGTCTCGACCTCTGCAACCTCCTATTGCTCCTACTCCTAAGGTAGTGAGTGGAAAGAGTCCTGCTGTCAAGGCTCTCGAGTCAACTCCTCTTGTCGCTCCTCAGCCTATTCCTCTTGCTCCCGTGCAGGAACTTGTCCCTCCGTCAGAAATAGCCGAGGTGGACGTTCCCATGGTTGAGCAGGAACCTTCTATCCCTTTGCAAATCCTGGCCTCTAACTCGAAGAGACATAGAAACCACCTTGCATGCAAACGCAAGCGCCGGCAAAGCAGGCCACCTTGCAAAGGAAGGAGGAAGAAACGATCGCCCCTGCTTTAGGGCCTCCTGTAGTGTCTTCTTCCTCCCTTCCTCCTACTTCTCTCCAGTCTGGTCCTATACTACTCCTAGCTTCCGTTGCGAGTACGAATGCGCCTAACCCTAAACAGGTACAGGTGTTCATCGCTCCTTCGGTGGAGCTGCCTTTGTTGATGTTTGTTTTAGATATCCAACCTTTCCCAAAGCCCATGGATATGGTTAATACCTTGGTCATATCTGCTATTTTTCTTTCCTCCTCTTCCTCCACACATCTAGCCTCATCTATGGGGAGCTCGTCTCCTCCAGGGAAGAAAGAGGTGGAAAATGGTCCTTCTAGCAGCAAAGGACGTAAGAGGAGCCCACCTTCTTCACAAGGTGGGCCTGTGATGACTTGTTCTGTCCTAGTGATGGAACTAGTCTTGGCTTCCTGTGAGTTCATCACTGCTCCCGAATCAATCGGAAAGCCTAGAGGTGAATCTCAAGCCCAACTTGTCCCATCCGCTAAAGTTAGACACGGTGCTCCTGTAGGGTGCATGTTTAACTCTATGGATGAAGTTTCGGCCTTGTCAAGGATCTTTGCAAATTTGTTGAATTTGACTCCACAAGAGCTTGATGGAGAGGACCTCGAGGGACACTCTTCCTTGGCCCTTATTACAGGAGGGTCAGATGCTCCTCCTCTTAACATCCCACCATTGCAGGCTCGTACCCCTTCCCCTTATGAGGATTTAGATTGGGAAGCAAATGACCTCTTGGCTGATCAATGTTAGGAGGAGACCCCTTTTCTTGATCTTGTGTGTGTGTGCATGTGTTTTGTAATGTGTTCCCTCGTGCTCATGCTATGTGTGCCTAGATGACCCTTGTCACCCCCGTTGATGCTTGGATACAAGCGTGGTTTTTGTGTCGTAAACCTTCTTCTATTTGTATCATCATTCTTCCATGTTTGTGCTTGATTTTCGATAAATTGGGGACGATGCAAAGCGTTGGGAGAATTTAGGCTTCCCTTCCATGTTGACCCAATTTTTTATTTTTACTTTTTCTTCTCATGCATTCTTCCTAATCTGATTGGGGATTGATGATCTTTTTCCTTGCATTGCGGTTACCTATTACTTATATGAGCTCAGACAGATCTGACCCCGCTAAACCAGATCCCCCCATGCCCTTTCTCTATATTTTTCCTCTTTCTTTTTTTATCCCTTTATCTTTCTCTCTTCTTTGCTTGAGTTGTCCCTTTCATGTGTGATAATGCCTTCTCTTTAACATTTTGATTTTTAGAAAATGCATTCATTGCCAACGAATCTTTTCTTGAAAGTCTTCGTAATTTTTTCTGTAGAATCACACTGTCAACTTGGAACCCTAACGAAACGTGTTTCCTTCATCACGGGTTCGTAAAGAAAGGACTCAAAGACCTTCCTCTAGAGCAGGGACAGTTTTAATCTTCCCCTCACATGGGGGCATATCCTTCCTTTCAAATTCCTTGATGAAGTGAACATCTTTTGAAAGGATTCCTTGATGATGAATCACTCTGAGAAAAGAAGAACAACTGCTTTTGAACTGTGTGTCCCTTGAGTTGACCCCTTTTCACGATGGGTTCCCAAGGGACCCTTCTCTGAAAGTCTTTACCTCGAATGGATTCATTCGCATCTAGCTTGGGGGCAACTCAACTAGACTTATTCCATTCCCCTTTTTACGTCTAGCTTGGGGGAAACCCAACTAGACTTGCTTTATATCTTCGCGTCTAGCTTTGGGGTAGCCTAACTAGACCTCACCTTTCAAACAACACATCCCTTGAGTGGACCCCTCTCCTTTTGAAGGGTTCTCGAAGGACCCCTTTGAAATACTTACGAATCATCGACGATCTGCATGACTGTCCGCTTATTTTCCTACTTGGTCACTTCTTGACTCTGCAGAGTCCACTTCCTTGGGTGTTCCTCATGCTTGAGTTTGTGGAGAATACCATACCTATAGGACTGAGAGCCTATGGGGTGCTTCTTTGGGTGTTCTTCATGCTTGAGTTCATGGAGAATACCTTCCCTATGGGACTGAAAGCCTATAGGGAACTTCCTTTGGGTCTCCTCCATGCTAGAGTTTTTGGGGGACACCTTCCTCTCAGGACTGAGCACCTATAAGGAACTTACTTCACAGGGCTTCCTTCATGCGAGAGATCTTGGGGGTTGCCTCCTTGCAGGTCCATTGGCTTGTAAGACACTTTTTTTTTTCCTAACTTCATAGTTTCGAGCAACTATGGCATCCTTTGCTTTCCCTGCACCTTCAGGTTCACTAGATTTGCAGTCTTCTTCCTCGATGGTTCAGGTATACATTTCTAACCCTACTCTTTCTTGATCTACTTTACCGAACACTCATCAGTATTCGTGCTCGCTAAAGTGGGGGAAAAATGTATAAGAGTGAATTTGTACCCCATGTGTAAATCCCCTTTTTTCCTTTATCCACCTTAGAGAACCAAGTTTAGAGGCTTAATTCCACCTAAGCCCACTGCTTGCATCCCACTTTGCACCTATTTCAAGCATCATTGGAGGCGTTTCTGTCGGGGATGCCTGCACAATGCATAGACGTTTGCGTGGTACACTTACGTCCCTGGAAGATTCCTGTGGCTGAACCTATAGAGGCGTTACTCTTCTCATTGGAGGTGAAGTTGTAACGCCTCCTTCGATCGACCGACCTGAATATGGTTTTTTTTCTCCATTCCTCCTTCAAATTCATCCCTTCAACATACATTCTAACCTCTTGACTTCATTCACAAGCTTCTTCCATACTCTTGCACTCACTCTCAAGCTCTCAAGTAGCATTTCAAGAATTCCATTGCAGTCAAAGCAACACTCCATCACTTCGGTAGAGCAAGTTTGGGACCACGCCATTACAACAGAGGCTCGAGTACTCTCATATTCTCCCCCAAGCATCCTTGAGTGCTCTTGGTGGAGGTGGTAAGCTTCCCTCTCCTCTCCTCTATCACTTGGTTGAGTAGCATAACACTGTTTTGTAGTGCTTCTTTTCTTTTTACTACATTATTTTCTTTATCTCGTCTTCTTGGTTGTCCGTGGAGGTGGAAACATCTAAACGGGGGTCTAACTGAGGTAGGCCCCTATATAGCCACCCAACATTTTCCTCTCTGGTTGTGTGTAGGAGCATGTACTTCTCAAGGGATCAGCTGGCAAATGAATTCCTTGGTGAGATTCTCCTTATTCTCTTCACTCTTGCATATTTGCTTTATAATATTAGAGAGTATTTCATTTATTTAATCACATCATTCTATCCCTTTAGTTAATTAGTTGGGTCGTTAGCTAGTTTTATTGGTTTTACCTCATCTTCACTGTTCTCTGGCCGTACGGATGCCAATGCACTTTTGAGATGCCAGTGCACCGCGCTGACATCCAGAGATCGTGCTTTTGTCCTCAAACAGAGAGCTTCCTGAGGCATAGTGTTACACCTAAAAATTGGCTCGCCTAGCCCTTTCCTATGTTTCGGGTCTGCAGAGTAACTAAGAGGCCTCGAGCTCCTCGTTACTCTCTCCTTGCATTTCCAAACATTACACTTAGCTGAGGTAAGTTAGGGTAACCTCTCACATCTTGACCCTCCGTAACCTGGGGTCTTGCATACAGTGGTCCCCCTCTCTTATAGGTGTTTAAGACAGGTACATCATTTTGTATCATGTCTAGGTGTACAATGATATTGACAAAATGCTTTTGCATTAAAGTTTGGCGATAAAGGTTTATTTTTGTCAACTGGCCTAATTGCATGGAGTCAGATTAGGTTCTTAATAAATGTAACATTATCACATGCAGAGAATCAAGCAAGTGTGAAAATTTCTTATCTCTTTGTCTAAATTGATATGGATTTGTATTTGTGGCAACGACATGTGTTTCAATTTTATTGGTTGTTTGAGGAATGTCTATCTTAATGAAGTTTTTATTTTTATTTTTAAATTCAAAGGGTAGTTGTTTTGAGGTATGAATTTGTATTGACCAATAGGAGTCAATGATGCATTCCTTCATATTATTAATCGAAACCTGATAATCACAAAGGGTTGTACACAAGTTTGTAAAGGATGGATACTTCACCAACACAATCTTGTCTCAAATACTAGGTTGCAAGTTTTGTATAAAAACTCTTTAGATGTCAATGTTGAGAAGACTATAGGAAATTTGTGAGAAGAGATTGGTATCATCTTATGAAGTATGTTATATTTTTCTTAGGTCCTTGTTTACAATGAACTAAGTCTATTAACATCACTTGAGGACTAATTTTTGATTGAAAATGTTGGATAAATGACCTAAAAAATTATGTGAATGAGGTTATTGAGTTATTTGGTAATGAGAAAAACCACTCCAAGGCCATTTCCTTCAATGTTCTAGGGAAAAGCTTTGCTAAGATTGCATCTTCAAAAATGAAATCACTACATAATGTGATGAAAGCTGACACATGGTTGTTAGGATCTCCCTTACCATTATACTTTTCAAATCTTGGAATTTCAATTTTTGGAGATATGGATGTTTTAAGGATGGAAAATAACAAAGGATTACACATGAGGTATTGTGGAGGTTTACCATTTTTATTTTGATTTAAAGTTAAAATTTGTTGTTAAAGAGATGCCACATTTTTATAAAATTTGGTTTATGATTAGATCATTGGGTGATATTTTTTAAGAGTTTGTTGAATATGGTGAACTAGAATGAGTGAACAGTGGGTCACTCTGTTGCATGCTTATGAGAGGTGACGAACATGGTGGTGTTATAGGTGAGGTGAAAAAACTATAGAGATTCACATTAGGAAACCCTAAGCTTGGATTTAGGCCATTGGTATATTGTATGGTTGATGCTACGGTTGGAATGTGGGAATAAAAGGTATGGTTGTGGGGAGGAAACTTCTTTTCCTACTTGGTTTTGAGCATTTGTGAATTCTTGAGCATAACTAGTGGTCGTAGGGATGTTAGTATCTACTATGCTACACAACACTTCTATTCCTTGAGAATCATTTATGGAATTCTTAAGGTTGTCCATAATAGGCACCATCTCTCTAGCTAAAGGTTCAGTGCTTAGAAAGTATTGAAGACCTTACAAATCCTTATCCAATTATTTTGGTTTTGTAGACATGTAAAATTGACCTAACACATATCACACACCCTAAACAACATCAAACAACATCCCACAACATCCTGCAACGTCCCGCAACATCACATAAACACCCTGCAACATCTCAAAAACATCCCACAACGTCCCACAACATCTCGAAAACATCCCGCAATGTCTTGCAACATCTCAAAAACATCTCACAATGTCTCGCAACATCTCGAAATAATCTCGCAATATCTCGCAACATCTCAAAAAAATCTCGTAATGTCTCACAACATCTTGGAAACATACTGCAACGTCCCACAACATCTTAGAAAAATCCTGCAACGTCCTGCAACATCTCAGAAACATCCTGTAACATCCCGAGAACATCCTGAAACATCTCAAAACATCGCAACATCCAAAACCCTAATTTCCTCTATTAATTGAATAATACAACATTATTTAATTAATTCACTTTTCATCATTTTTGAATAATTAAATAAATTTCATTTATTTAATAAAGTCCTGAAAACCCTATTTTTGCTATTAATTGAATAAAAAAACATTATTTAATTAATTCATGTTTTCATCATTTTGACCAATTAAATAAATTATATTTATTTAATAAAGTCCTAATCTAGCCCGTTAAGGGGCCTAGCAGGGTTAAACTAGCTGTTAATGAATCTGAAGTGATAAAATGGGAAAAACCAAAAGAAGGATGGTAGAAAATTAATTTTGATGGAGCCTCAAAAGGGAACCCAAGACCATCAAGAGCTAGGTTCATCATTAGAGACTGGAGGGGTGAGGTGGTAGCCTTTGGTGTAAATAAATTAGAAGACGAGACTAATAATACCTAAGGCATTAGTAGCTTTAACTGTAGTTCGACTGGGCAAAAGCTTGGGAGCTTCAAAAATTCATCTTGAAGGGGATTCTTTAATAATTGTCCAAGTTGTGATGAAGGGAACGATAAATGTGTGGCACCTATAGAATTTAATTGAGGAAATTAGAAATGAATTAATTACATGTGAAAACTTTGCAGTTAGCCATATTAAAAGGTTAGGAAATATTGAAGCAGATTTATTGTCAAAATGGGCCTTAAAATTTAGTGAAGTTTGCAAAATAAAATTGGAGGACTTGAGGAGTGTAAATTTGGTAGATTGAGCTAAGTTTTGCAGGGTACAGTGCATTTAATAAGAAGCTTGGAGATTCGAGTGTCGTAGTTGTGACAAGATGGCTGAAGCGCTTGAAAGGGCGGCGAAGGGCTTGAAGGACAACAAGCTTTTATTTTGAAGTGGAAGAACTAAGAAGCCATCATTTTATTTCCTTGGTATCGTTGTTAGTAGTTTGTTAGGTGCAGTGAAGGATTTCAGTGAAGTTGTTTTTGTGGAGAAGGTAGTGGTGAGCAGATAAAAAATGGAGGCTAATTTCACATTCCTATCTCGATGACAGCTTAGCCCATTTTATGGGAATGCATCGGTGAAGTGGCTAACGAGTTTGTTTCTGATTGATGATGAAAGACTGGTAAAATGTGTTAGAATGATTCTTGGAAGAGACTTCAGAATACTGAGGCACCGTTACAAAACAAACATGGATGTGTACTCCATGATGGTGGCATGGGGACTTGATCTTGGAGAATCAGTTGAAACGGTTAGGGAAGTGATGAAATTGTTGGTGCACCCATATTTCTTGGTGGGAATGGATTCCATTCTTGAATGGGATATTCCAGGTGTGGGGTTAGATGTTAATGAATAGATCAAAATTGAGGACTTTGAAGATGCTGAGGGTTGTCTTCCTTTCATTTGTTGGCCAAAGGGGAGGTTTAAAGCTTGATGCAAGGAAGAAGCACGGTTGGGATGGAAGGATCACAAACTGTTCATGGAGTTGGTAAAGGTTGAGAAATTCATTGTGAAAGTGAAAGCAGAAGCGGCGAGGATGGAGAAAGCGAAGACCAAACCGAGGAGGTGATCAAAGAAGGTGAAAAGGAAAGGCCGATGAAGTGTCAGGTAGTGTGCAGTGGAAGGAAATTTAATTTTTGATCGTAGCTTTAGATGTATCTGAAGGTTGATAGAAGATAGATAGGTTGTAGGAGACATGAAATGGGTGGTTTTTTGTATAGGGTTTAAATGTTGTTTAAGGTTAAATTGTTTAAAGTTTATGGTGGTGTTTTAAATTTAGCTCAAATTGTGAAAAGACTAGTAGTGCAGGGATGGTAGTTTTTTGCTTCTATGCATGTTAATGTGCCTCAAGGCAGAACTCTTTACTGGTGAAATTTTTGGTCTGAAGATGAACTCTGAATCTATGTAAATTTCCTTTTAGCAATAAAATTATTCCTATTACCAACCAAAAAAAAATGTCCTAATCTAACTTTATTTCGTTTGGATTGATTAAATCACCAAATATTTAATTACGTCGCTAAATCACCTTATTCCCCTAAGTTAATTGAATTATTAAATCATAATAATTTAATTAAAACACTTTCCCTCCAAAATTTGAATAATTAAATCAAACTATTCAAATCATTTATCAAAAATCAAATCAGATTAATACAACTTTGTTTGCAAAAGTCAAAATTTATTTGCATGTTCAACTCCAAAATGAATTAATTAATTAAATCAATTAATTAATCTTTTTCAACCACTTTCTTGATTGAGTAAATTACGATCCCCTGATTTCTCAATCTAATCCTAACAGATCAATCTATTTCTGATTGAGCAAATTATGATTGTCTGACAGAGTAATCTAATTCTTGACAAACCAATCTATTTCTCAATCACACTAATTATTCAATCTATTTCTCAATCACACAAATTGTGCAATCAACTTTGCACAATTTGTTCATGTCTAAATCCTCTCAACACCTTTTGACCATCAATCTTGATTTAAAAAATTTTAATCCTAATCGTCCATTTCAAATTTTATTTTCTATATAACAAACCTCATTCCTCACAAAAAAGGATCGAAGAGCCAACATCATTTGCACAATGAAGTACTTTCGATATTCACAACCACCATTAGTGCTTCAACATTTCTTCGATCAACCAACATCAACATCATTCTTCAAGCTTTTGCACACGAACTATGGAGGCTTCACAGTGATACAGGAAATCCAACATCAAGCAAACACACTCTGATATGAGATGGGTAATGATTTTGTTATTGAATTCATTTTTTTATGTATTGTATTCATATGTTCTTGAATTTAGTAATCTTAATTTTTCATTTCGTAAGTGTAGGATTAAATCTAGATTAGTGTTCTTGATCTTAGCTTAGATTTTGATTTCAAGCACCATTTATCTTTTTTTGCATCTATGGTTTTCCCCCTCACACATTCTGGTGCACCTAGTGGGACCATGGTCCCCTGCACTAATGTTCGTATGAGCCATTTTTTAAGTTGCAAGTTCCCAAATCACATTTGAGGAAGTTTTCACACATTGTTTTTGTGTGATCGATTTTTAGATTGTATCAAATAAATAACAAATGTAACTTAAAACAAATCAAACACACCGATAAAACATTATATCAAAACAAAAATTAAATTAAAATGAACGCAAACTCATTCTTTTTTCTTTCATGCCATCCTATCGTCCTCTATCTCTAGTGTTTTTGTTGATTCCAATTGGCTCTCAGATCTTGGGCTAGGCTCAACAAACAGTCTTCCTAGAGAACAAGATTGAATATGAATGCATGCAATGCTATGCTAAGATATAATTATACTGATACTAGACATGATTGATAAAATGAAAGATTATGAAATTGATAAAAACTAAAGATGATAAAAACAATGCTAGAATGCTATAATGCCAGAACGTAATTAAATTCTAGTGCATGTGTGTTGTGTGTTGTAACCAATGCTTGGATTCATAGGGGTATTTATAGAGTTTTCAAAAGATTTTGATTGGCTGAGATGATCAACGGCTGTGAAAAATCCTAGCAGATCGAATGATTGAAGATGGATGAGACTTGAGAGAAAAATAGAAGAAAACAAAAAGCAAGATTTGTTTCCTTTTTCGAAGAAGAGATAAGATGAGATGATAAAGATGATTTGTAAAAATCATCTTTTTGTGAGATTTTGGAAAGATTTTGAAGATAAATAATGAATTTATTAAATTCAATTATTTATTTATGGGTGACATGGAAGATTTTTCTTAATCAAATAAGATATTCAATTAAGATTTGGATAATAATAAAAGATTTCATAATTAAATAAAATCTTTAATTATGATTTGAAAAGATATGAAGGATATTTAATTAAATTTTTAGGAAATGTAAATGAAATTAATTAAATAAAATATTTAATTAATTAAAAGAAAGATTTGAATAGGCAAAAAGAAATATTTAAATTTAATTAAATCAAAAGACTTAATTAAATTCAAAAAGTGATAATTAATTATAATAAATAAAAAGTATTTATTTAATTAATCAAGCAGACATATGAATGTGAAATAATTAAATAAAGTTGATTTATTTAATCATGGCAAAAGAATAAAGTGAATGAACAATATAATTAAATTAATTAAATTTAATCATATGTAGAGGAATTTTAGAGAGATTAATTTAAATAATAAATATTTAATTAAATGCCAGGATTAATTAAACATGACCAATTTTATGCATATACATTTTTCCCCTCTTTGAAGTGATGTGTGAAACGCACTGCTTCAAAGAAAATATTCCTGCTTTTGAAATTTGTTGTGTTTGATTTTGCCCTTGGTCAAAAAAATTTAACTGATATGCCCCTGATTAAAAAACGTGCCTAATATGCCTTTTGATTTGAATCTGATATGCGATTGATACTGATGATGCCCCCTCGGGAGATAAATCACTGATGATGAGAAAAATGTTGAGCTGATGATGAAATTCAGATGATGAGAGGGATGCAGTGATTTAGCTCCCGATAATTGATTAAAAGATGCCCCAGTTGAAAATGACGCCCCTTTTGATGGAAATGATGAAATGATGATGATGTATATTGCTTCTTTGCTCAATAGATAGATAAATTGTCTTATCATCATGTTTTTTATTATGGAACAAACAGGTTTTAGAGGAAACCCGAAACCTTTAACAGTAAGAAAGCGTAAGATAGAACATTGACAGAGCACAGACAAAAAATAGGACACTGCCCACAAAGAGATACACAGAAGAAAACCAGGGTAGTAAAGACAAAAAAACCAACAGAAAACTACAAAACAACCAACAACTAGGCCAGGTTTTGAAGAATCTTTGTCGCTTCCTGCTCCAGATTGTTCATGTTGAGCATAGACTTCTTGATCTCCTGGATGTTGACCAACGCTTGGTCAGCCTTCCTTTTCAAATTAGCTATGGTCCTGTTGCTCGGTCCCCCACTATCCGACTGCCCTTCCTCATTGTCCAAGTTGAGAAAAACAACAGTTTTAACCTGATGGGCTTTTTCCAGATTTTCCACCATGGTGTTCATGGTCTGTGCGGTTGATTTTAAAATTTTATGGTTCATGATCAACACTTTGTGGAGCGAACTTTTAATGTTCCTCAACTATTCCTCCATATCCGCCTGCTTACCATCGTGATTGCCTTTAAAATCCTATAATTCCTCCACCGTTTTCTTGAGGCATTCCACCATATACTTCTTCTCCTCATCAGTCCACAACCCAGTAGCCCGACCACTTCCACTGCCTTTGTTATTATCCTCCATGGCTTTCTCCAGTTTTCTACTAATGGCTCTTTGATTTAACTTAATTTCCTTGATTTTGAAAAATGCCCATCTCATGAGCCTAAAATTATCCACCACCCCATTGTGGGCAATAGCAAGCACATCAGTGGGAAATTCCCGTTCCTACTTGAAATAGTGATCCCCAACCTTGAGGTCCATAGGGAAGCGGGATCTCTCTTCTCTATCTGCCGCAGGATAGCTGGAGTACTCAAATAATGACTCTCACTATTGTTCCTCTTCATTAACATCATAGGAGGGGTCCTTTGACATTTTTCTCTTACCCTTTTTCAAAGAAGAATCCCTAGGTTTACTCTTGCCCTTGCCATCAACCCTGACCTTAGGCGAATGGGGAGGCTGAGCTGACATAGCTTTAAAATGATCATAAATGAGGACAAGCAAACCTTCATGAAGGATAGGATACCTAATAGGGCTATGTCTTTGGTTTTTCAGACTAGTATTCAGAGAAGAATCCAGATAAAAAGGAAGCGAAATCCTAACCTAGTGCCTGAAATGATTCAGCAGGACGAAGTGATACCCAAAGACTCTGGTATAATGCCCATCCAAAGTGACATATTCCATCAACACATTCAAAACCCTCCTCCAATGCGAAACAATACTATCCGTGTCGAAGTAGCTTCTGGAGGTCCTACGTAATTCCTCCTTCTCCGCCTCTAACTTGGGGAACTTGCTAACAACCTCATCAGACTACTTCCTGTCCCTATAGAATTTAATGCCCTTCGTAGATAGACCAGTAACCTCAACAATCAATTGTTCGTTGATAGTAACAGGTCTTCCCAATAGGTTAATCTCGCCATTATGCCAATCTTTCTCAAAAACCCTCGCAACCTCTGGGTCCCAGCCATGGAGCTTTTCAATGTAAACAGTAATTCCACCATTCTCTAGCTTCTTCCATAGCTTAGAATTGCTTTTCAACTGCTCACTGCTAATCGGTTCCACTCTGCGACTTTCGCCACCCATCATTCCGCCAGCAAGAAAGGAATAGTCCAGAACCCTATGGAAACAAACAACTAAAATGCCCAAAAAGCATGCGAAGTAAATCACATGCAACCGAGAGATGAGATTATTATCCCTCAGCCAACTCAAAATAATAATTAAAACGCAGTCCCGAGACTGCAAGGGAGGACACTCAGCCATCATTCGAAAGAATGGGAAATTGCACCTGCCCATGGGTATGATCATACGTCATCAGAGCTTTGATGTCAGCCTCCAACTCATCCTGCCCCTTCCAGATCACCTTACTCGGAGCCTTGACACCTTTGTTGGTGAAGAAATACACCACCGTATTTATCTCGCGGTAAACATGCTTTATGAAACTTTTTTCAAAGGTATTAATTATTTCCTTAGAGAGATCAATCCAATTTTGTATTGACCATGAGGGTTTCTGGCATCCCTTTAAGCATTGGATGATATTGTTCGAGTCACCTTCAATCCAGATGTATTTAAACTTTAATTAGCTAGCCAGTTTCAATGTCTGGAAAACACCTGAGGCTTCCGCCACATGGTTGGTCTGAGTGCCTAAAGGAACCGCCACAACCACAATAAAAGCACCATTTTCATCCCTTATCACCCCACCCAACAGGCCCAGGATTTCCCTTGGTCGTGCCATCAAAATTGATTTTGACCCAGCCAGTGGCGGAAGACTCCAGTATATGCCCTCTCTAGGGTCCTTAATACTTTTAGACATATTGAACATTTCCACATTGATCTTCCAGGCCTCCACAATTCTACAATCATACTCCTCCAATTGTCTTATCATCATGTTGATATGGATAGAAATGATAGAAAATATGATAAATGATGAATTGATAACTTTGCTTCCAAGAATAGAAAACAAAGAGTAGATAGTTGATAACTTTGTTTCCAAAGAGTAGAATGATTGATTGCATTTTGCTTGATAACTTTTCTTTAGAAAACAAAGAGTAGATGATTGATATGACTTATGATAAATTTGCTTTCTACGATAGAAAACAAATAGTAGATGATTGATAGGGCTTCTGATAAATTTGCTTTCTGTGATAGAAAACAAATAGTAGATGATGTGATTGAAAACATATTTGCATTCGTGACTGAAGTACAAATAGGATAATGATGTGATTGGTGATAAATTTTCTTTCCTGAAAAAGAAAACAAAGAGTAAATGATGATAGAGTAGATTGATTTGATATATTTTGCATTGATTTCCTGATATGAGTCACTTGATAGATAGAGAGATTTTGATTGACCTTTACATGGTCGAGGTGTGTCGGGACCACGTAGAAATCCTGGGGCAGGAGGTGCAGGAGGCGGTGGACTTCCACCACATAGGCCAGCTCCATCAGGGGGCACTAGTAGTTAGAGTTATGAGACTCATTATTGATTTATTCACACATCGCGATGTATATTATTTTTTGGAGCGTGTTCGTTATTTTGGTTAGATCCCATGTCTCTCTCTTTGGACTTTTTAGCTTCATTGGACATTAGACATTTGTATTATTTTTTATGAGTGATGATATGTAGCGGCGATGAGTTTTGATGATGTGTTTCTTTGATGTGATGATGATATGGATATGTATGTGTGATGAGATGGAGTTTGATATGCATGTTAATGATTTGATGACTAACATGATATGCAGGATGATTTATGATATGCTTATGATGATGATTTATGATGCGTACTAATGATGTCATGCAGGTGGATGACCTATAATGTGATTAATGAAAATATGCAATCGGATATTTGAAATGCTTGTAATGTGTTGGCAAATGATGTGGAAATGTAATGTATGTATGAAATTTTTGTTTTTGGATTTTTTAAATTGCAATAAATAATGATGATATGATGGAGAATGGATGTTGAGTCTATGAAATGTATCATGAATTTGTAATATGTAGAAGAAATGATATGAAATGATAGGTGATATGGATCAAATGTTGTGTGAAAAATGACAAATGATATGATATGAAAATGATAAATGGTTAAAGATGGGATATGAATGTAAAATGATAAATGATATGAAATGATTAATAATAATGAAATGTATGATAAGGTTTATAAATGAAATGAAATGATATGATAAAATGAAATGATAAAAATGAAATGATATGATAAAATGAAATGATATGATATGATAAAATTAAATGATATGATATGATAAAATGAAATTGAATGATGAAATGAAATGATAAAAATGAAATGAAATGATATGATAAAATGAAATGAAATGATATGATAAATGATATGAAATGATATGATAAGTAAGATTGTTAATGATATGAAATGATTAATAATATGAAAGACGGAAATGATATGAAATACTTAAGGGATAAATGAATAATATGAAATGATAAAGGATCCCAATGATGATACAAAATAAGAATGATCAATGGCATGCAATGAAATGATATGAAAAATGATAAATGAAATGATAATGCATCATGAAGGATAAATAAAGGATAAAGGATCTAAATGATATGAAAATGAAACTATATGATATGTAGAGTATCTAGATGAAATGATAATGATG
Organism: Sequoia sempervirens; assembly: GCA_007258455.2. Lineage (NCBI taxonomy): Eukaryota > Viridiplantae > Streptophyta > Pinopsida > Cupressales > Cupressaceae > Sequoia > Sequoia sempervirens. The sequence goes on along the minus strand of VDFB02000015.1, from coordinate 4,275,504 downwards.
ATGAAGATAAAAGATGATAATGAAACAAATATCCAAATGTCCTCCACAACTAGTTTAAAGAGACATGACAATCGTTGATGTTTTCGTTCAACCTTCAAAAACTCTGATGCAAATCCAATATGCAGATATGTACTATGATCTGAATGAAATGCAACTAAATGAAACCAACCGTTTGTTGAGCCTTCCGTTAGCTTTTTTTGAATCATCATAGAGCGTTTTAAAATGTTGGAAGTATGTACAAGCATCAGAGGGGAAATTAGCACCAATGATGACCTGAGTACAACTTTCATGATTTTTGATATAGCAAGTGAACACAAGCATCGAGGTATAATTGAACCGAGATGACCTAAGCATTTCTTGCATAAACAGACAAAGACTAACCACTTTCTAATGCAAATGTGGAACTATCATCAATGATACAATTTGGAAATCATGTCTCGTGACATATTTGCACCAAATTGATAGTTAACCTCAAGACAACAGACAAATAAAAATCATCCTCTTTCCTCGCCACTCTAGTTCAGTACATCATTGAGTGTGCTCCAGAGAGATGATATCGAAAAGTTAAACAACCATCATTCAAAATATAATTCTGCTATTCCACACATTATTTAGATTTTAGATCATCCAGATATGAGTCATGATATGGTACTTGTCGAAAACTGTTGTGATATGGATCAATGATTGGATAGTTGTCCATGTGATTTGATTGTTTGTTCACATGATTGGATTTTATGTCATTGTTTTTCTGTTTTGGTAAAATCTGAAAGTTGATTGCCCCCAGTATGTCAACGTTTGCCCCCAGTATTGGCACAACTTGCTAAAAATGGATATGTACAATGATCAAGCCATGGTAAGACGTTATCGCTCTAGGAAAATGATGACCGCATGATGCTGGTATGGCCCTAAGATGATGGAAAGATGCATGAAATGAAGGCTGAGAAGCTAAGTGCAGAATCATGAATTAATAGATGGAGAGCTACAAATAGCGTCTATTTGCCAGATTTTCACAATTTGTTATTATTGCATTTTTCTGATTTATTTTTTATTTTTTTGTATTTTCCTTGTCAATAGACTACCTGTTGCCAGGTTTTTACCCTATGACGATTTTTTTTTATTTTTTTTAGATTTTGATGTTTTCTAATTTTTTTGGATTTTGATGTTTTCTAAATTTTTTTGGATTTTGATGTTTTCTGATTTTTTTTTGGATTTTGATGTTGTTTTGATTTTTCTTTTTTGGATTTTGCAAGGATATTTAAGATGGAATGGGATGACCAATTGAAGAAACAAGATGCCCCACAATATAAGAGAAGATGCATGATGAAGGATATGATATGGAGGATTTGAATGAAGTGAATAGGATAAGATGCATGATTTTCAAGAAGATCCTTAACCTTGTCAAGATCAAAGGTGAAAATGAGGATAATGACCATGAATGATAAGAGGAAAATGGAAGATAGTATATGGATAGGGAGATGGATATGAAAGATAATACTTGCATAATAAGGGGATGGACGAAGGGTTTAAGCATCAAGTTTCACTATTAATATCCCTCGAATATGTGCTCTAATAGACCATGGGAATGGGAATTAGACTTATAAATGTTGGCATGATAGTAGAAGCTAAAGCCTTATTCAAAGCTTTGAATTAAAGGAGGAGAATGGGGATTCGATGTTGGATAATGGATAGGAGGTTGGAAGGCTTGGTGATGGATAGATGGAAAGGATGGCAAGATTAACATTGGCACACACCTTGAAGGGTGATGGAGTGATGGAGGAAAAATGGATTTGGAAGGTGATATGTTTTTAGATGGGAGATGGGGAGAAGCTTTTGGATTAGCCAATTTGGATGCCAATTTTGATTTTATTGCTTCTATGAGACTTTTAGGAATCCACATGACTTTTGATTTTGATATTTGCTTTATGTGCCTTTGTGGCCTTTGAGATTTTTCTCTTTGATTTATGAACCTTTGTGGTCTTTGAAATTTTTCTTTTGAATTGATGGGCCTTTGTGGCCTTTTGAATTTTTCTTTTGCTTTGATAGGCCTTTGTGGCCTTTTGAATTTTTCTTTTGATTTTTGGATCAAATTTTCTTTTATTTTTGCATGACTCTTTGAGGAGACATGTTGATCCTTTTATACATGTGGATTTTTATATTGAAGCTTTTGACACTTGGCACCCAAATTGCTTCCAAAAGCAATGGGAGGAGTGTATTGAGATGACCGATATGGAGGTATCATGGATAAGTTAATGTAGGAAGAATTTTGAAAGTGGATCAAGGATGTGTGCCTTTGTTGTTCTTGAAGAATAGGAGATGGAGAAATGTGGGACCCTAATATGGATGGAAGGGTTGATGAGCTAGGGTTGGGATGATAAGGACCAAGGATAGATGGAAGGTTTGATGAACTAGGATAAGGACCTAGGATAGATGGAGTGTTTGGTGGACTAGGATAAGGACCTAGGATGGATGGCGAGTTTGATGGACTACGATACCTAGGTTGAGCATGAGAATATGGATGTGCTTGGACATAAAGGGGTTTAGGATACTTTGCTCATGAAGGCCTAAGCCTTTTCCTTTGTAATTCATAATTTCGCACATTCGTTTACCCATGGGATATGCATTGTTTGTGAAACAAGATGCGAGTCCATTTTGAGGAGGATATGATATGGATGAAAGGATAGGTGTTGGAAGTAAACTAGAGTGGATAAAGGTGGAGGATCCCAATTTATAGGTGCGAGGTTCATGGATAGCTTGAAGAGGTGTGAGAGGCTCTTGACATGAGGATGATGGGATACTTTGATCTTGACTAGGAAAATAATTTTTAGATGAAGGAGATGGAGTAGCTTGATCATCATATGGAAGGGAATATTTGGATAGGATGGAAGAATTGTTCTGCTCCTGGGATGCGATGGAATCATAAGAGAGTATGGATTCATTGAATGAGGTGGACGAAGAACTTGGAAGAACATCTTGTTCTTGAGATGGAAGAGGATTATCATGGGTGAATAATGAAAGGAGGGGATCATCATATGGTTCTTGAGAGATGGGATCTTGATCAAAGATAGGAAGGGTTTGTAGAATTTTGGTATCATGGGATGGAGTGGAAAGAATTTTTTGATCAAGATGTGTAGATTGAAATGAATCATTGGATGTAGAGGATATGATAGAAGAAGGTGATTGAATGGAATCATTATCTTGGGTGAAATAATTGTGAGGTTCATTTTGAATTATGGGGGATGAAGATAAATGCATGACATGACAGGATTGGTCAATTTTATTTGATGGATTAGATTTGGGCTTCTCATTTAACCTTTGCAAAAATTCAAAAACATTGAATTTGGAGGAGAAGAGGTTACATTCATATTTTTGTCAAAGGACTTCTTAGTTGTGCCCCCTTGTATTTCCTTGATTTTCCTTTGGAGTGCTCTTATTTGTTGGGTAAGAGTACTAAGATCATTTAAGGGAGTTTCAGTCTTTTCAGGATATTCCTTAATTTTCTCCATATCATAGTCAGAGGGAAATTTGGCACCTTGGTTTGCCAATAAAAGAAAGTAGCCTTCTTTATTTCGCTCTAAGATCTTGTCCAAAATTATGTGAAACTGTGGATCATGTTTAGCTTCTTGAATCATTTCATCGGTTATTTCATCATTTGAACTATTCCCAGTACGAAACCTATGAAAAGGATTTTCTTCCCTATCACCCATGTTGTAAAGTGAATCTCTTCTTTCATCTTCTTCTTTGTGTTTTTTTGGGACCTTGTGACAACAGGCATATGCTTTTGAAATGTTCTTCTAAACTTAGATCACAAGTTTGAGAAGTGCACAAATGATGATGTCTTGATCTGATAAGATGAAAATCCTATGATATGATCAAATGACATTTCTAACTCTTGATTGTGGCTTCCAAGATGAAAGGATATTAGAATCTTGTTGGGGAAGTTGAATCAATAATCAAAAACTTGTTTGAAAAGATGCACTTTTTGAGATTTGATCCTAGTCTCAAAAAATGATAAGTGTATCAAATAACCTAGTTTGTTTTCAAGATTAGTGAATGATTTGGCTTGGATGAGTGGGATATTCAATTGAGGGTTGTGGTATGAAATCGAACTCAAGAGGCTGATTGTGATTGTGTCATTGAGATAGAACTCTTCTTTGGAAATAGGCTTAGGAATACAAAGGCTCTACAATGTACTCATCAATAAATCCCCTAACAAAACCTTGGTACCTATGAAGGAGCAAGATGTTTCGACTCTTGCAAAGGAATTTTATTTGTTGCAAAGTATTTTTGTAACCTAAATATTTCTTAGGTTTCTTGGTCCTATTGGCAATCGACTTCCTAACAAACGTGGTGGATTTCCAATCTCTAAGCATAGAAGATATCAAGGATGTAGCTAGTCCAATGATGGTAGAAACTCAGATTCTGGTAGAAAGGTTGATTCAATCAAATTCTTAGTGCTTTCTTGGATGATCTTAATCTGATTTAACGTGAGGAAAACACAACAAACACTCTGAAAATAGTTGTTCTTTTAAGCCCTATACTAAACATCAAGTGTATGTTCAAAAATGTTTTCAAGAAATGTTTTCACAGGTTTTTGCACAAAATAGACAATTCAGGCAGACTCACTCTTAGTGCTCAAGTAGGTCATCATAATAATCAACAGCCCACATCTTAGAACTATGTCGACTCACACAGCCATGTCACCCCCGAAGGGGCACCCATGTTTTTGTCTTTTCCAGGCGTGTACTCAGAGTGATGAAAGTGGATATTGAATCCCCTGAGCAAAAAGTCCTTGGTAGTTATATGGTGAGTGTCTTGGGGGCAGATTATTCCCTCCCCTTGCATTGTGATTATTAGGATGTTTGGAAACTAACACGGTTGGATACTACACTAGGTTCTTAGTAAGGGTTTATGTTCGGTGCGGCAATAATAAACTCCCTCAGGAGACCTCCCAACCTTTACAACAAAGGCTTTAGGGATGGTTATCTTGCACACTACCGGCAAAAGTGGGTTTCCCCAAATTTGCTTTAAATTTTATAGTGGGGTGGAGTAGCCAGGCTTTGGCTTGAACCCACTTGGGTCATTCCTCTTGGGTGAGTACTTTTTCCCACAAGAGCAGGCCCTCTAAAGGATGTAATAAAGCATTAAAATTGCAGAAAATGAAAAGGCAAGTTTGGTATTCTGATCACCCAGTTAAGGGGAGAGCATAGACCTATTGCCACAGACAAAGCAAAAAATGTTCTTTTTAGAGCCCAAATGACAATGATTTAATCTATGTGAAGATGTTGCTTCACAACAAGCATGGGATTCATTTTAACTGCAAAAATCATTGTGTGGTGACTATCCTAGATTGCTTCATTTTAATCCATGTCTACCCTAGGGTTGCTTATTTTTAAAAACTAGATGTGACTATCCTAGATTGGTTCTTTTTAATCCAAAAGCAGCAATAAAACCACTAGTCATGGTTGCGTCGAATCCAGAGAGTAAATTAGAAAAATTACAAATGCGCTAGAACAAAAGTCATATGCACTGAAGAATATGTGAGAATTTGAAAATTTCAACTCTATCAAAGTTGATAAACACCTAAACCATTGGATAGCTTATGAAATTCTACCCCATTTCAAAAAATAAAGCTCTGAAAAAGACCAAAATACGACCAAGATATGGCCATTTTAAGGTTGACTATAAAAGCGCTAAAACAAAGGCCATATGCGCTAAAACAGATAGTAAATGCGCTGCAGAAAACCTTAAATGCGCTAAAAGAAGTGCAAGATGCGTTGCAGAAAACCTTAAATGCGCTAAAAGAACTCCTAAATGTGCTAAAATATATATATATATATAAAATTTATATGAAATGGACTGAGTATATGCACCATTTTGTTCCTTATAAGTGTCGTTTTGTTCCCTAAATGCGTCGAAATAGCTCCTGAATGCACCGAAAGACTTGCAAAAGCGCTGAAAGAAACCCTGGATGCGCTACAGAATTCCACGGCTGTGCTAAAACGAGAATTAATGTCAAAAGTTCGAATGCCAGAATGTGAAAACCTATTAGAAAACCTGCAAGTAGATGTTAAAAATGGGGCAGGGCCCCACGGTGGGTGCTAGAAATGTGTGATCGATTTTTAGATTGTATCAAATAAATAACAAATATAACTTAAAACAAATCAAACACATCGATAGAACATTATATCAAAACAAAAATTAAATGAAAATGAACGCAAACTCATTCTTTTGTCTTTGATGTCGTCCTATCGTCCTCTATCTCCAGTGTTTTTGTTGATTCCAGTTGGCTCTCAGATCTTGGGCTAGGCTCAACAAACGGTCTTCCTAGAGAACGAGATTGAATATGAATGCATGCAATGCTATGCTAAGATATGATTATGCTGATACTAGACATGATTGATAAAATGAAAGATTATGAAATTGATAAAAACTAAAGATGATAAAAACAATGCTAGAATGCTATAATGCCATAACGTAATTAAATTCTAGTGCACGTGCGTTGTGTGTTGTAACCAATGCTTGGATTCACAGGGGTATTTATAGAGTTTTCAAAAGATTTTGATTGGCTGAGATGATCAACGACTGTGAAAATTCCTGGCAGATCGAATGATCGAAGATGGATGAGACTTGAGAGAAAAATAGAAGAAAACAAAAAGCAAGATTTGTTTCCTTTTTCGAAGAAGAGATAAGATGAGATGATAAAGATGATTTGTAAAAATCATCTTTTTGTGAGATTTTGGAAAGATTTTGAAGATAAATAATGAATTTATTAAATTCAATTATTTATTTATGGATGACATGGAAGATTTTTCTTAATCAAATAAGATATTCAATTAAGATTTGGATAATAATAAAAGATTTCATAATTAAATAAAATCTTTAATTATGATTTGAAAGGATATGAAGGATATTTAATTAAACTTTTAGGAAATGTAAATGACATTAATTAAATAAAATATTTAATTAATTAGAAGAAAGATTTGAATAGGCGAAAAGAAATATTTAAATTTAATTAAATCAAAAGACTTAATTAAATTCAAAAAGTGTTAATTAATTATAATAAATAAAAAGTATTTATTTAATTAATCAAGCAAACATATGAATGTGAAATAATTAAATAAAGTTGATTTATTTAATCATGGCAGAAGAATAAAGTGAATGAACAATATAATTAAATTAATTAAATTTAATCATATGTAGAGGAATTTTAGAGAGATTAATTTAAATAATAAATATTTAATTAAATTTTAGGATTAATTAAACATGACCAATTTTATGCATATACAGTTTCAAATTTTTTTGCAATTGCCTGTCAAGAAAACTGTGCACTTGACTCTGAAAACCGCACATCTGACACTAAGAACTGCACATTTGCCATTTTTCTGACCATTTTATTCTGATAGGGGTGCCCTTGCTCTAAACTTGAGCATTTGACTGATGGCAGGGGTGCACTTGCTCTAAAACCTGAGCATTTGATTCTAATAGGGCACATTTGATAGTGATTCCTAAGCATTTTCTCTAACAGACCTATGCACGGGATCTGCACTTTTTTAATTGATTTTTTGCTAACATATGCCTATTTTTGAATGTGTAATAGGTGTTAACGTGTGTGTATGCAAGGTTTGAAAGAAATTAACTTTTTTTTTGTAGGGAAGACGAATGGTCAAAGCATTCCAGATCTACCAAGTTTTCATAAGTTAGGAATATTTGTTTTGGTGCATAAAAAGAACAAACAAACTTTGTTTTAGTTCTCTTAAAATGAACTATTTCAAGCTTTCTTAAGGTAGGAATCTTCATTTGGTGCTTTAAAAAGAACAAGACAAATGCACACTTCACTTTGGTGTTATTAAAAATTGAACCATTTCCATGCTTTCTCAAATTAGGAACCTTTATTTGGTGCTTTAAAAAGAACAACACAAATGAATCTTTCATTTTGGTGCTCTTAAAAATGAACCATTTCAAGTTTTCTTAAGTTAGTAATTGTCATTTGGTGCTTTAAAGAGAACAAGACATTTCAATTAAGGTTCTCTAAAAATGGATTCTTTCCAAGTTTTCATAATTAGGAACTTTGATTTTGGTGCATAAAAAGAACAAATGCAAAACAATTTCATTTGTTGACGCACGCTCATTTTTACTTGTGTTGACCAAGTTAAATGACCAAGATTGATTTCTTAGAAACACTCAGATTTGGGTTTAAAAATGAACAAGTTATTCTTTCTGTCTTGCACCATTTCTATCTTAAATGAATGGTGTCCTAAATACTTCATATTAGCACAATTAAAAAGAACAAGTTGTTACGCTTTATTCACATTTTTTGGGGATAACATCACTCGAGGTGTTTAAAAATAATAAAATTGCTATGAAGTGTTTGTTGTGCTTTAAGTGTTTGGCAAGCTAGATGGTTATCTTCTCCCCTCACACCTTTTGGCGATCTTGGGTGAGTGAAAACATCTTGAGCTTTGCACCTTTATTTTCAAGCATACCTTTTTAGAGGGCCTACCTATTGAAAAACATCCCTCGTTGGAGAAGTCATAGGAGACCCAAGCGGTACTTTCATTCTGGATCACTATATAAATAATTTGTGGGTGTGAGGAAAGTTCATCATCCCATCGGGTGCTACTAGCCTATGTCGACGTATTCTCCCTCAATATCCTCATGATGCGTAAAAACCCACAAGGGCTGGGAGGTCCTTAATTGAACAAAATGTCGCATGTATAGGGTTCTAAAAATAATATCCCTAGAACATTACTAAGAGACAAATTGTTTAGAAGCTACCCCTTTATCCAAAAACATTCTTTGAAAGTGGTGCATCAGAATTTACTTTTAAGAAGTTACTTGCCAAGTACAACTGTTGTCCCACGCCATAAGTTTCCTGTAAAATCGTCTCTTCAGAGCATGAGGCAGGACCACCTAAGAAAGTGGTTTGTATCCATTTGGTTGTAAATGCTTGTTTATGTTAAACATGCCAATTACATTCAAAACAATCTTGACATCAAATTTTGTGCTTGATTTAAAGAAAAAGAACACATCCAAACAAACACTAAATGAGATGGTTGAATCATAAACACTTTGACTTAGTGTATGCTTGTGAAAGAAGCCCTATATTTGCACTCCTTGAAAGGATTTTTCCTTAAAGGGTTCTAAATATTAAGGATTAAATTTTAGGTTGCATTGGATCAAAGTAAACATTTGGGAACTATGGCTTAGGTGTTGTGATTTCACAACTTAAGCTATAGGCATGAAGGTCACACAATTCCATGCTTGTTGAGTTAGTCCAAGTGTCGTTTTATCACTTGCCATACTCCAAACATAGAGAAATTAAGAGAAAAACCAAATTTAAACTTGCAAAGATCTGGGAAAAGATTGTTCAAAGCTGGAAACAAAACACGTAAAAACCGCATTAGCACAAAATTCCAGTGCAGTTGTCACATTTTTTGAGCAGTTGCCAAAAAATTCATTGCATTTGCACAAAATTCTAGTGCAGTTGTCACATTTTCTGAGTTGTTGCAAAAATTTCATTGCATTTGCTCTCTTTCCCGAAAAAGCCACTAATGAAAATCGGTTGTATTTGACAGAAACTGAGCACTTGTTGTGGGACCTGTGCACTTTATTTTATTTTCTTACATTTTCTTCTAAGAAACTGGTGCACTTGCCACTAAGATACTTGCATTTTCCAAAAAAGATGCTCACTTTTACCTAAGAAAATATTGCATTTGACAGAAACACACAGCAATTACACTTGCCATTCCAACTCACACTTGCTTCTCTAAAACTCGAGCACTTGACACATTTTTGGACACACTTGATAAATCTAGCCACTTTTGCTCACAATCTTGTACATTTTGCTCAAAAACCAATGCTATTGCTTTATCCTGCTAACACTTGGGGAAAACAAACCAAAGCTGCTTATAGGATCATTGTTCGAACAAAACAATTGGAAAACCAGATAAGTCACATAGTCCCTCATCCATTATTTCCATCCTACTTGTTATAAATCAAAATCAAACAAACCATTGGGATCATTCCTTCACTCAGATGACTATGATATCAACAGTTACTTGGAACTTATAGATAGTTCAAGTAAGCGTTCCTGCAACATATCCTCTAGACAAGAAAGTGAAATATCAACCCTAGTTCTTCAACATTTTGATTTTTGAGAAGTAGCACCATTCCAAAACAACACTCAAACCTTATGGTCTTGAGCTTCATAGCAACCATCTCAAAACACCATTACACCTTATGACCATCTAGCGACCAACAGCTCCAGTTCAACAACCAAACCTTGTAGTACCAATCCTTCAACCTAGTCTCACACACATTGAAGGTGAACAAACTAACATCATAAGTAGTTTGAGAACCTTCATATTTGAGAAGAACAAAACAACCACTAGTTTCTCAACACAACAATCATCTTAGACGAAGAGGAAGAGAAAGCGGACATAGCAGCTGAAAGACCTGTGTTACCACCACCTATGTGGAAATAGATATACATCCCTCATGATTTTCGACAAGCAAAAGATCCTTAGGTTTGACAAGAGAAAAATATTTAAGTGTAAATACATACTCCGCCTTCCAAAGAATCACCCTACAAAAAAGTTCGCGAAAGGGTTCATCCAGAGAAGATATCTCACCCGCCAAGATAGGCTAGACTTTTTCTATCTATGCTTTGCACCAATAGGCCAAATCCATTCAAGATACTAGGAGTTACGAAAACAATCACAAGAGCTTTCCAAGTGGTTTATGACAACTACAAGATCACAACACAAGAAAAACATGGAAGCAAGCAAGAACAACACCAACATTACGAACAATGAAGATAGCCCATGGGGCTATAGGCCAAGCAACCTTAAAACACCACAAAAGAGACCCATGTATAGAGACACATTCAGTGAGGAAGAAGTAAACCACAAACAAAAGGAGGTGATAGAACAAAACAACCATGACCCAAACATAGTAGTTGTAGAGGAGGTAGATACTAAGGAGGAAATAAATGATGAAGAACTATTTCAACATTCCAACAACCCAAAAGTACTCAAACTAATGGGAAAGTTGTTGAGAAAGGACCCAAACTCATATTTCTTCAAGTTAGCACAAAGTGGTGCTAAATTACTAGTGGACTTCAACGTAGAGGCTCTCAAAGATCCCAATCTTATTCCCTTAGGGTATAACTCATTTGTGAGACAAATAACTGAACCCCTAGAGATTCCCAACATGCCACCCATATTCTCACAAAACAATGGTCAACCCAAAGAAAACCCCTTGTTCAGAAAAACCAACTAAAATTGAACAAGCAACAGTGGCACAACTATATCAAGGAGGACCATCCCAGTCTAAACTGCAGAACAACAATCCTCCTCTTGGACAACATATACCTCAGAATACTTCAAATACTTATCCTTCCCAAAATAATTAGTACCATCAACAAGGTGGACCGTAGGGTCCCTTTCTGAACAATCAGTACCACCAACAAGGTGGACCATAGGGTCCTCTTCTGAACCAGCAATACCACCAACAAGGTGTGCCCCAGGGCACCCTTCTTCAGTCATCCCATCAACAAGGTAACCCACCAACGCATCATCAAGGGAACCTTCAGTATAGTCTTGCCCAATAACAAGGTGTGCCCCAGGGCACCCTCCTTCAATCGTCCCATCAACAAGGAAACCCACCAATGCATCATCAAGGGAACCTTCAGTATAGTCCCTCCTAACAAGTTGTGCCCTAGGGAACCCTTCTTTAGTCATCCCATCAACAATAAAACCTACCAAGCATCATTAGGGGAACCTTTAGTATAGTCCTGCCCAACAAGGTGTGCCCCAGGGAACCCTTCTTTAGTCATCCCATCAACAAGCTAACCTACCAATGCATCATCAAGGGAACCTTCAGTATAGTCTGACCCAATAAGGTGTGCCCCAGGGCACCCTTCTTCAGTCGTCCCATCAACAAGGTAACCCTCCAATGTAGCATCAGGGGAACCTTCAATATAGTCTTGCCCAACAAGGTGTGCCCCACGACACCCTTCTTCAGTTGTCCCATCAACAAGGTAACCCGCCAATGCACCATCAAGGAAGCCTTCAATATAGTCTATCCCAGCAACAAGGAGCTAACCCTCCTTATATCCAACAAGGAGATAACCCTCCTTAATCCCAATATGGTTACCAAGGTCCTGTACCTTCACAATACTCGATATATGACCAAAACATGGTAGGACAACAAGGCTATTATATGTAGGGCCTGTAAACAAATGCACTGAAAACATAAATGGAACTGAAATTAGAGGTCATCACCCAATAGATAGCAGGCATGTAGACAAGAAAACAAAAAAATACCTACACCCTTCAAGAAATTTGTCCATTCCCATTCGATCGCTCCATCACAACATTACCTTTTCTAAAGAATTTTGAAATACCCAGATTTTACAACAAATAAAGAGGAAAAGGAGACCCAGTAGAGCATGTACGAGACTTCTCAGTGTCATGTATGGAGGTACAAAATAATGACACTTATCTCATGATGCTTTTTCCATGTAGCCTTATAGGCCATGCTATGGAGTGGTTCACCTGTCTGCAACTCGAAATTAGAAACTTTGATGAATTGTCTAGCAAGTTCATAAGCCACTTCTTATTTAACATAGAGCAAGATGTCACCATCACAAGTTTGTCCATAATCAAATAGAATAAAGGATATTCCTTTACCTCCTACCTAAAGAGATGGAGACACAAAGCGAGTCGATGCAAATGGCCCATTCCAGATAAGGAGTTGGTAGATATTTTCATCACGAATGTCTTACCAGAAATAAACTATCAACTCACAATGTTATGTCCAAAATACTTCGAAGAAACAATCGAAAAGGGGTTACATATTGAGAGAGCCCTCATTGCAAGGGGATTCCTTAAATTCAATAGCTCAAAAGATAGTCCCTCTAGTTCAAACGAGAAACCTAAAGTCTGAGCCAAAAACAAAAATGTCACAAACGATGGAGTGGTGGATGCTAGAGCCCTATGGCATGCACATAACACATCTCAAAATAAACCACAAGTAGCACAAATGAGCTATGTTCCCAACAACACACAAAACAACCAAATTACCTATCCCCAAAACAATCAGGTTGTAAACCAACAAACGAATTAGGGAGGGAAACAAAGGCAATATGATCAACCAAGGAGGAAATTCACAGTACTAGGAGAGTCACTTGAAACATTCATGCGCAAACTAGTACAAATAAACCTCATCAAAACTAATGATCGCCCAAACTATGAAGAACCTAGCTTTAAGAAACTGTGGTATAACAAGAAAGACTTGTGTGAATTCCATAAAATCAAAGGACACACGACCCACAATTGCATGTGACTCAAACATCTTATCCAAGACTTAATAGACAAATGGGAAGTAGATGTTGAACATCATCTTGAAAACAAGGACCTAAAAATATACTCGAACCCAATCCCAAACCATGCCAAAAAAAATGACAAAGGAAAAGAACAAGAGTACCACAATGCTAATTACACGTATGGTGACACCGTTCTAGGAACCCTCTCACAAGTTGATGACAATAGGGAAAACGTAGTGACTATATGAGGTGGAGAAAATAACTATAACACAACCACCCATCAAGGAAGAGTTACAATTCAAGGATTCCCACCCAAACCCATAATCAAGTCCCCAAATGACTACAACATTGTGGAATAGTTGAAGAAAACACTTGCCTAATCTCAATCCTAGAGTTGTTAACATTGTCACCTGTACATAGGGAAATATTGGAAAAAGCACTGGAAATAACGGTCCCTAACAACCTTCATACTGGTCAGTTCCAAGCCATGGTTGGCAAGATCACAACAAGTAATCATTTAATATTTTTTGAGAAAGATCTACCACAAAGAACATTCCACAACCAAGCCCTCTACATAGAGGTTGGTGTTCACAAAACCATGATCAAACGAGTATTGATAGATAATGGTGTGGATTTAAATATCTATACCTTAAATATTGTCAAATAGTTGGGGTATTTTGATGTCGTGATAGACAAAGGAAAGAGTATAACCATAAAGGCCTACAATGACTTTGAAAGGAATTATGAAGGAATAGTCAATTTGCCAATGTAGATAGGACCAACCATCATAGAAATTACTTGTCAAGTACTGGACCTTGAGTTTCCATACAACATCCTCCTGGGATGCCCTTAGATCCATGCATTACAAGTAGTCCCTTCCACTTTTCATTAATGCCTAAAGTTTCCCCATGAAGGAAAACAATTAACACTATATGTCAATCCTGAGCCTTTTCATTTATGTGCAAAGTTGGAGAAGTAAAATAAAATCCAACATGCTCCTAGCAATGACGTAGACTTCCACTCCTTTTCTTATGTTGACCCTTCCACACTTCCGTCAACCTCAACCAAGAACACATCAAGTGAGCAACCGAAAATGGAAGCCAAAGTTCAAGTACTTGACAAGGGTAATGGGAATTACCGTTTCAACCAAGAATTCTGCATCGACATGCTTCCACCAACGCCCAGAGTATATGGAGGTCCAAAAGAGATCAAGAAAGTGCAAATGATAGTCAAGCCCACGATCTTCACTAGATGGGGAGACATGAAAGATGAAGAAATATTCAAGGAGGAATTCTCATCCATGATCTATAAGGAGGACCAAGAAGAACCAGAAAAGCCACAACCCATTTTAATTTATTCTAACACTAGAGGTTATCAATCAACTAAACAAATGGGGTATAAAGGAACAGGTGGCCTTGGGCTACACAAAAAGTTCGATCAGAGCCTATCATAGTGGAACAGAGGAAGAAAAGTATGGGGCTAGGTTATAAGCAAAAAGACATGGTTATTCCAAAAATTGGACAAACCTCTTGGAAGAAACAAGAAACATCTGCTAGGGTTAAGGCACTAGATATCTATCATATCATGGACAATGATTTACCCATTGAATACTTATTTGACAACTTTAGCATTGATAGGTTCCCTCTCTAGTATATTCAAACCATTCCCAACATCCATTACTATTCTGGAACAAACTCTAATGAATACGAATGGGATTCTCCTTCCTTCCTCACTAGATACGATTCCCCCACTTTTAGTAATGACAATCTAGACACCCAGTGGGAAAAAGACAGCCGAGCCATACTTACCATTTCGACAACCTCTGTGAGCTTTGTGGATGATGATAATAGCCTACCACTTTGCTACCCATAACTCATAGATTGGGATCAACAACAATAGACACTTGTTCTATATCAATTCCAGAACGATGAGGCAATCGTGGAGTTCATGGGACTTTGAACAGACATACCAACAGGAGATCACAAAGCAGGGTTTGTCATGGAAATTGAAAAGGATGCATACTTCAGTAGAGAGATTGAATCTTCCAATTGCAAAAATGACAGAAAAAACATAAAATTACAATCCCCTAGAGAAAACCACACTGTGGCTCTATCGGATCCAGAAAAGAGGAAAATAAAGGATGCATTCGAAGGTGAAAACCTCCCAGAGGCACCCGAGGATGGAGGGTTCAATCTCCCCATATCGAAATATCAAGAAAGATCAACACTCCTAGTAGAAGAAGCATAGTCCATAAATATTGGCACAACAAAAGACCCAAAGATAACATACTGCGCAGCATCACTTGATTTCGAAGAGGAGACAAATTTCACAACTTTCATCAACGAGAGAAAGGTAATTTTTTCCTGGACTAGATCCAGCGTTAGTGGTACATCAATTAGCTGTAGTCCTTGAAGCAAAGCCTATCAAGCAAAAACTTAGAAAAATGCATCCTCAAATAGCATTACCGGTAAATGTAGATCTAAAGAAACTACTAGATGTGGGTTTCATCAGACCCATCGACTATCCACAATGGATATCAAATCTAGTACCAGTTTCCAAACCTACTGGGGGCATAAGGATATGCACAGACTTTAGAGACCTGAATAAGGCCTATCCAAAGGACAACTTTCCATTGCCAAGTATCGACATGATTGTGGATCTAACAGTGAGGCATGAGATGTTATCCTTAATGGATGGTTTCACTGGATACAACTAGATAAAGATCTCTCTAGATGACCAACATAAAACAACATTTACTTGTGCTTAGGGGACATTTTTCTAGAATGTAATGCCCTTTGGTCTAAAGAATGCAGGAGCGACATATCAAAGAGCAATGACGACCATCTTCCACAATATGCTACACACAATCATGGAAGACTGTATGGACGAAATTCTAGCAAAGTCAATCAAAAGGGTAGATCACTTGACAAACCTTACAAAGGTGTTTGATCAAATTGAATAGTTCAATATGAGACTCAACCCTAAGAAATGTGTGTTCGGAGTAACATCAAGAAAACTGTTGGGGTACATAGTGTCAAGAAAAGGGATTGAAGTGGATCTTGCAAAAGTAAAATCTATAATAGAGATGCCTCTAAAAAAGACACTAAAACAGTTAAGGAGCCTACAAGGGAAGTTGCAATCCATTAGGCAATTTATCGCACAATTGGTAGACAAATGTCACCCTTTCACTCATCTCCTACACAAGGACATCACCTTCAAGTGGGATGGGAGATGTGACCAAGCATTCCAACAAGTCAAGGATTACCTACTTACTCCTCCTGTACTTATTTCGCCTATCCTAGAAAATGAAATGATACTTTACGTGTCTACCACACAAGCAGTGCTAGGAGCTCTCCTGGCCCAGCTAGATGATAAGAATAAAGAAAGGGCAGTCTACTATATCAGTAGAACACTGGTGGGATATGAACTAAAATACTCACCCATTGAAAGAGTGTGTGTCTCAGTCGTGTTTTCAACACAAAAGCTGAGACATTACATCTTAAACAAAAAGGTGAAGCTGATTTCAAAAGTAGACCCACTCAAAAACCTATTAGCAAAGGCAGTCCTAACAAGCCGAATAGCCAAATGGGTGATGATACTGAGTGAATTTGATATAGAGTATGTGGATAGAAGAGCTATCAAGGGACAAATTATAGTGGACCAACTGGATGAAGCACCCATAAATGATCATAAACCTCTCATAGTGGACTTTCCAGATGAGAGTATCTTGATGACAAAACAGACAGGCCAATGGACTTTATACTTTGATGGGTCCCATACTCAACATGGATCTGGAGCAAGTATTCTATTTCTCACACCACAGGGAGATAGTATACCCAAAGCTTACAAGATCGCTTTCTCATGCACAAACAACATCTTAGAATATGAAGCTTTAATCACAGGGCTAAAAATGGCTATTGAATAGAGAATAAAAGAGATACATGTCTTTGGAGACTCTCAGCTAGTGATCAGATAGGTGAATGATGAGTACCAGACAAAGGACGACAAATTTTTGCCATATAAAATGATGGTGGCCAACTTCAAGGAATACTTTGTCAGAAAAACCTTTGAGAAAATTCCTCGGATTAATAACAGAGTTGTCGACACAATGGCAACAATAGGCTCACTGCTTGATATTCCACATAATGTGCCTAAGTATGAGTTCCTCGTCAAACAACTACTCATACCTGCATTCAACATCCCAAAATAAAAATTGGTATGTGTTGTTGTTGGTCCTAACTCCCAAAGGTACCAAGATACTTTTGACTACATCCAACACGGTATCATACCACTTGACCTAACAACCACTCAAAAGAAAACCTTCACCTGTAGAACTTCCCGTTTTACCGTCCTAGGCGATAACCTATATCGTTGTAGTCTAGATGGTATGTTACTTTGATTCCTTAATGCAAAAGAAGCACAAACAACCTTACAAGAGGTACACAAAGGTATTTGTGGATCCCACTCTAGCAAACCTAATCTAGTAAAAAAATTGCTAAGAACATGGAACTATTGGCCCTCCATGGAACAAGAATGCATATAGTATTCTAGAAAGTGTCGACAATGTTAGCAACACAGTGAACAGGTTCATGCACCAACACAATAATTGAGACCCATAACCAAAACATGGCCTTTTTTGCAATGGAGATTAGACCTAGTAGGCAAGATATCACCCGCTTCATCCAACGGGCACAAATTCATTATCACAGTAACAAAGTACTTCACTAAATGGATAGATGCAATTCACTTAACCTATATCACCAACAAACAAATATCAAAATTAATTTTGAATTATCTCATCTATAGGTATGGAATTCCCCAAATGATAATAATAGATAATGGAAACCCATTCAAAAATCAGGATGTTCAAGAGCTATGTTCCCAATTTTCTATCGAAAATAGATTTTCTACGCCCTATTACCCCCAAGGAAATGGTCAGGCTGAGGTATCTAATAAAACAATCCTAAAAATATTGAAAAGGAATACCAATTATGTTAGTCGTGATTGAAATTTGTAGCTAAACCCAGCCTTATGGGCCTATCGAACCAACATTCGCACACCTACTGGTGCCACACCATTTTCCTTGGTCTATGGATCAGAGGTT
Source organism: Sequoia sempervirens (assembly GCA_007258455.2). Classification (NCBI taxonomy): domain Eukaryota; kingdom Viridiplantae; phylum Streptophyta; class Pinopsida; order Cupressales; family Cupressaceae; genus Sequoia; species Sequoia sempervirens. The sequence continues at coordinate 4,257,073 of VDFB02000015.1, read as the reverse complement.
GTCCTACCTATCAAGGTTGAAATTCCCTCATTTTGAGTCTCATTAAAAGACATGGTCAACAACAAAGAATGCAAGGTATCCTGGCTAAATGAATTAGAGCTCCTAGATGAAAAGTGTTTGAGTGCGTTAAACCATTTGCAGGTTTATCAGAATCGACTCAAGTGAAGCTATGAAAGAAGATCAAGGACAAGAAATTTCAAATAGGTGATCTAGTCCTCAAGGAAAATTAGAAGGTACAACTCAATTAGGATGACAAAGGTAAATTTGTACCCAACTAGTTAGGCTCGTTTGTCATCACAACAAGCTACGGTTTTGGGGGCTATCAGTTGGCTACTCCTGAAGGAGAACCTTTAGTTGAACCACTGAACAACAACCACCTGAAGAAGTTCTACACATGAAGTGCATCAAAATACCCCAGACAAGAGGGTAAAAATCCAAAAAAATGGAAAAAATATAGAAAAAAAATACAAAAAAATAAAAGCAAGAAAAACAATAAAGAGAAATAAAACATTCTTTCAATGAAAACCACTTTGTGGCACTCCTAGAATAGGCACCATAGTGAATACCTAGCAAACAAGTGCTATGTTTCAATAAGACTCACATCATTACCTATTAGTACTATCTACATTATCCACCCATCCATTTTCACAATAAACATGTATCCAACCATGACTTATTACTGATTTAGAAAAGTAGTCTTGTCTCCCACTAGGGGCAACTTTTTGAAGCTAGTGGTGGGTTAGATCTTTGAGTGTCCTATCATGGTCATAAAACAACAAAGATCAAAAACATCTAAAAAACAACAAAAATAAAAAAATATTTGAAAAAACATCAAAAAACAAACATTGTTGGGTTATTCCTTCACTCAAACAATCTAAGATATCAAAATTTGCTTGAACCCCATAGCTAGTTCAGGTAGTTTTCCCGCAACATATCCTCTAGACACAGAAATGGAATATCAATCCAGATTATCAATGTTGTTTATCCCAAAAATAGTTTATGCTTTGAGTCGAACGATTGAACTATGTGGTCTATGCGTGTACAATTTAGGCAAGGCTTAACAACCCCCGAGACCCTAGGTCAGTCCCCTTAGGTTTCTATCATGCTTTATTTCAACTTAGTCAAAAAATTCAAAATCCAAAAATAGTCAAAAATTCAAAACCCAAAAATAGTAAAAAACATCAAAAGCCAAAAACATTCACAAAATAGAAAAAGGTAAAAAACACTCAAACCAAGTGAACTAAAAGCCTCTGCATGTACAACGTAGGCAAGGCTTATCTTTGATGAGCCCCCAAGGCCCTAGGTTAGTCCCCTAAAAACAACAAAAACATCATAAAACTTAGAAAAATCAAAAAGGCCCATCCCGTCATCAAAATCCACAATAAAGGTTCATCCATTATAAACAAATCATCGCATTCACCCTTTGACAAAACAAACAAACAAACAAACAAAGTAAACATAAAAATCTAGAACTTTCAAGCAAAAACAATCACAAAGATTTGACTATAAATAGACGAAAACAAAGCCAAAGTATCAACTACCTATCTTTTTAACAATTCACCAACAACATCCTGAGATATGCCTTAACGGATCCATTCCAATGATAAACATGATCAACAACAGATAATAGTCCTGAAACCTCAAACAGAGATGGCAAGTGATACTGTAACTTTGTTTTTATATTTTTGTAGTCTTATTTTTATGATTTATCTTATTTACTCATTCCCAAGATCTCTCGAGGATGTCCATAAGGATTTAGAGAGGAAGGAATGGGGGAAATTGAGCGTCATTTAGATTTGTTGTTTGTAATATATTTTTGTAATACTACCATGGCGAATACTTGCTTTATTGAGTATATAAAAGTTGTGTTGAAACAATTCGTGAAGTAGTGGCATGTTAGGTTTTTTATACCTCTTTGTGTGACTAATCCAAAAAGTTTTTAACACAACCTGACTATATACTTTAAACAAAGTTTCCATATGTCTAGTATGAACAAAAACACTCTTTGTTTGTAGATTCAAATTCCATGCAATGGATACAAAGTCACCTTGGTCCTTAATACCCTGGTGCATCGTATCTTTTTGCTACATCAAATAGGATTGTTCAAAAACTACGAAGTATCCAAGCAAAGTGAAAGCAACTTATCACTACTAACAAACATCACAATTTCTATCCATCATCATAATATTTCTTCTAACTAACATCCATCCTGCACAACAACATCATTAATACCATATCCATCCTACATCCACAATGTCGTCAGTACATATCATGATGATAATAAACCAATAAAAACATCATGTATCATGTATGGGGCATTCATCCATCATATATCAACACCACATAAACATCATATATCATGACAGTATATTGATCATCCATAATAAAACATCATATGAAACAAAGTATGATTCATCCATCCACATCATATGCATACATCAAAAACATGCATAAACATACATCATCATACATCATCATACATCATCATATATCATCATACATCATCAAAAATCACACATATATATGAGGCCTCGACTAGGCCGATGAATATATATACAAAAATCATGTCTGTAATATGTCTCCAAGCAATGAACACCATGAGGATCAAGTACAAAAAAGTAAAATTTTCTGACAGGAGGGACAAAACCCTATAGAACAAGATGCAGACCACTAGCTAGATCAGGTTGTCTAACAGAGTGACAACCCTCATCGCCACCACCATCACCCACAATACTAGGTCTGAACTATGGGCGCTGAGCAGCCCTAGGAATAGTAACATCATATTAGGTCTAATAATAGGTGGAAATTTGTAAAAATTGATCTTGCTCTACTCTGAAACTATCATGCTCTGCCCTGAGAGTATCTCTCTCCGTTGTAAGCAATTGTACCTGAGCCACTGCAACATGTCGCCAATCGCTCTCATTGTCTCGCTTGACCCTCAAAATTTCTACCTGAGCCTTTTCGGTCTATCGCCACACTATCTCTATGTCTCTAGCAGTAGTCATCTAGGCTAATAGTATATCTCCATCCCTAGGCGGTGAAGGAGGACTCGAAACTTGTCCATGACCCTATGCTTGAGGCATGTGCTCATCCTGACCACCCTATGCCCCATCACGTCGGGCCTTATCCAATTGCTCTGTAAGAACCTCAATGCATTGTCGATCCCCGCGATGACTTGTAATACCTACTTTTCCCAAAGTAGGATCACCCCTAGAATCGGTGAACCTCAATGGCCTGCGTCGTGCCCACCACTGATCATAATCAAGAGTAGTAATTGGATCTGCTAAACCAACCGACCAACCCCAACCAACTGGGGCAAGTGCTCTGAACTCAGCAACAACAATATCTATATTTTCCTGGAGACCCCATACACAGACCTCCCTAGTGGTTTGACTGAACCAAGCCTCATAAGCATTAGGAACCCGACCCTGTCTCTCTTCGAATTGATAACATACTGTCTGGTAAGTAATGCTCTAACACATAATAAGAACAACCAATCAACCATCAGGTCTATCGACAGTAAACAAGATGCTCTGGATCCTCCGACCATGCCTCACAATGCATATAAGGTCTCCACACAAAACCTGGAGTCTCATCGAAAACACGACGCCAATAGAGAAGATCCACAAGCAAGCTATAGTGCATGAAATATCCATAAAGATATGAGTACGGATCATCAGGAGTATGATCCTGTATCCCGTCAGGTCGAGCAACTGCAATGCGCTCCCAAGCTCAAACATGCAAAAGAGAAATACCTACATAAATAGATTTCCCGCCCCAATACACAACCTCGTGCATATCTATGTAAAGGTGGGCAAGAAGACACAGACCCCAAGCATACCTCATCCCATTCTCGAACATACTCTCAATACATACGACACAACCCACAGGAAACTGCCGACCTCTCCTATTGAGAACAACTAGTCCGGAAATCAAACCACATAGGATAAGCGAAACAAGATCTACACTACCATAAAACTTAGATAGATCAATCTTCGACCGGTGCACCTCCAAGTGTCTAACACCTAACACACATTGCACGGTGCGGGTACCGCGTCGAACATGATATGTAACAACCTTGCCATGAATAGGAAGGCAAAGTATCCTCGACAAATCCTCAAGGGTAATAGTCGCCTCTCCTATAGGCAAATGAAACGAGGACGTCTCTGAATGCTACTGCCCCATGAGTGTGGTCATCATCATTGTGTGAGTTTGGATGGGAGGCATATAACAGATATAATGAAGTCCAACTGCACCTAGAAAATCTCGCTCCAGAACACCAAAACAGGCAATCAGATCAAATAAATCATGAGGTCGTTTCTCCCTCGACTATAGTGGTTTGAGGACCACCTGCAATCATTTTAACCCATGATGTTAGGGTTTCACTCTGAACATGTAAAGCAACACAAAACACGATGAAAAAAGACACTTAGGATGATAAAGAAGTAAATGCTAGCAGGGTTTAAATGAAACAAAAGAACATGCAGAAGTTCAGAGCAAATGCTAAAGGCAAATGCAAGGGTTTAAGTCAAGTGCACAGGTTCAGAGTAAATGCTACTTGCAAATGCAAGCATCTATGTCAAATGCAAATGAAACAAGAGAAAATGCAAGGATTCAGAGCAAGTTCACAAGTTCAGAGAAAATGCTAAAGGAAAATGTAAGAGTTTAAGGCAAATGTAAGGGTTTAGAGTAGATGCTCAAAAAATAACAAACAAAAGCGAGGTTTTATGTCAAGCGCGAGGTTTTAAAGCAAGGGCGAGAATATTAGATGCAAGGGTTTAGAGCAAGTGCGAGAAAATAGTGAAAACAACAAACAAATGCAAGGTTTTAGAGCAAGTGCATGAATTAGATGTAAGGGTTTAAGTCAAAAGTGAGGTTTTATGGCAAGGGTGAGGGTTTTGATGGCAAGTGTGAGCTTCCTACCTAGCAAATGCAAGAAAAATGATGTAGATGCTCAAAAATCTCCAGAACTTCACTATTGACTCAAGAGACTTTGTACAAACAATACAAGAATGTAACAAGACGAAAGCAAGAAGTGACAAGGTGCATACCGAGCCACTGACGCCTGCAGGCCATCTAAAATCCCGAACCAGGTCAGAACAATGTGGGTCCCCCTGAATCCTCGGCATTGCTGCTCGACAACTGACAAAATGGGAAGTCCAGAGACAAGAATTAGCTATAGGTTCAAAGCGCAAAGGAGCCAATTAGAAGCCTAATTTCCTATATTAACCCTCAAGAAACCCTATTTTCACCTAGGAAACCCTAATTTTTAAATTAGGGAGCCTTACTACTTTCAAATGAGAAGCTCCCAGAAACATCATAATGAGAAATGAAGGACCTACGGACCTAATTCTTCATCCTAAACAAATCAGAACTGAAATAGAACAAGGTTGTGAGCCTGAACTCAAACTCAAAATTTTCAGCCAACCTCTTGAGGGGGCAGCACAAATTCCTACCATCATTCCACTGAACGTCAGGGCACAGTGGGGCATAATTTTTATTCAAAAAACTTGATCTTAAAAATAGAATCTTCAAAACAAAGCAACCGACACTTTGTATCAAAGAGGGGAAAATTGTAGACATGTAAAATTGATATAACACCTATCACACACCATAAACAACATCGAACAATATCCCACAACATCCTGCAATGTCCCGCAACATCTCAAAAACATATTGCAATGTCTCACAACATATCAGAAACATCTCGCAACATCTCAAAAATATCTTGCAACGTCCCACAACATCCTGCAACATCCTGCAACATCTTGGAAACATCCCGCAACGTCCCACAACATCTCAGAAACATCCTACAACATCCCACAACATCTTGAAAACATCCCACAACATCATGCAACATCTTGCAACATCTTAGAAACATCCCGCAACGTCCCACAACATCTCGAAAACATCCTGCAACATCCTAAGAACATCTTGAAACATCTCAAAACATCGCAACAAAATTCAAAACCCTAATTTTCTCTATTAATTAATAAATAAAACATTATTTAATTAATTCACTTTTTCATCATTTTTGACTAATTAAATAAATTTCATTTATTTAATAAAGTCCTGAAAACCCTATTTCTGCTATTAATTGAATAAAATAACATTATTTAATTAATTCACATTTTCATCATTTCAACCAATTAAATAAATTACATTTATTTAATAAAGTCCTAATCTAACTTTATTTTGTCTTGATTGATTAAATAACACCAAATATTTAATTACATCGCTAAATCACCTTATTCCCCTAAGTTAATTGAATTATTAAATCATAATAATTTAATTACGACGCTTTCCCTCCAAAATTTGAATAATTAAATCAAACTATTCAAATCATTTATCAAAAATCAAATCAAACTAATACAACTTTGTTTGCAAAAGTCAAACTCGATTTGCACGTTCAACTCCAAAATGAATGAATTAATTAAATCAATTAATTAATCTTTTGCAACCACTTTCCTAATTGAGTAAATTACAATCCCCTGATTTCTCAATCTAATCCTAACAGATCAATCTATTTCTGATTGAGAAAATTACGATTTCCTGATAGAGCAATCTAATTCTTGACTAACCAATCTATTTATCAATCACACGAATTATTCAATCTATTTCTCAATCACACAAATTGTGCAATAAACTTTGCACAATCTATTCATGTCTAAATCGTCTCAACACCTTTCGATCGTCGATCTTGATTTAACATTGTTTAATCTTGATCATCTGTTTTGAATCTCATTTTCTATATAACAAACCTCTTTCCTCACAAAAAAGGATCAAAGATCCAACATCATTTGCACAACTAAGTATTGTCGATATTCACAACCACCATTAGGGCTTCAACATTTCTTTGATCAACCAACATCAACATCATTCTTCAAGCTTTTGCACATGAACTATGGAGGCTTTGCAGTGATACGAGCAATCCAACATTAGGAAAACACACTCTAATACGAGATAGGTAATGATTTTGTTGTTGAATTCATTTGTTTATGTATTGCATTCACATGTTCTTGAATTTAGTAATCTTAATTTTTCATTTTGTAAGTGTAGGATTAAATCTAGATTAGTGTTCTTGATCTTAGCTTAGATTCTTATTTCAAGCACCATTTATCTTGTTTTACATCTATGGTTTCGCCCTCACACAAGTTTATCATCCTCAAGAACATGGGGAATAGTGGTATCTAAGTCCACATAAATTTCAGATTGCAAGGAGGTCATAGGTAATATGTGGTTAGGGATAGAATCCAAAATAGATTGGGTTGAAGCCATACCTTGTGTAAAAGAGATGGGAATCATACTCCACAACAAATGTGGTTATAGCACAAGATTCCATAAGTCTGAAACTCCATCTCACAGGGGTATTAGCAATAGGACACCAGGTCGTGAAGATCATATGAGATTCAAAACACTTAGGTTAGCCTAATATGAAAGGAAAGGTACATGAAAGTCACAAAAAATAAAAAAAGAGTGTAGAATAAAAAAGTAGAACCACATAGAAACCATAGAAACAAACCTGTGATCCAAATCTGGTTGAAATTCGATAGGTCTAGGGTATGATGTGCCTTAGACTAGCAAGGTATTTTGATTGAATTCAAAATTTATGTGTTCTACAATGTTTGGATACCCTATTTTGTGACTATGTAGCTATAACAGTAAATAAATTTCCAAAATTTAACAAAATTATGATTTTACAATATAAAATACAACTATGCAAGTAATTTTCAAAACTCTCAACCAATGAATGTAATTAGAAATACAAATTTCAGATTGTAAAGTATAGAAATTGATTGATCGTAACTTGACAAACCTAAAAATTGAAATCTTTTTAAATTTTTACAAAAATAGTAATACACTTTTTCCACTTTTCACTATATGCATATGCCTAAATGAATGCTTTGAATACTTTTAGATTTGATTTCAGATTTGATATGACGTAATGTAGATTTACCAATGCAAGAATGAAATAGATCTACTTTGCAATGACTAAAATTAAACCTAGATGCCTTTTGGATGCAAAATGCAATGCAATTTTTCACCTTTTCAATGATTTTTATGATGAATATGCATGCCTAAATGATGAGTGCAAATAACTTCAGATCACACTCAAATTTTAAAATGATATGTTTACGATTTTAGATGGTTTAAAGTGTTTGAAATAGTTGGGTAACTAAAATGTTTGGTTGGGAAAAGGGATCTAGGGTATACACCACACTCTTCCAAATGTTTTGGAAGGATTAGAAGTGATCTCAAATCCACTTGACTACAAAACCTAGTAGGAAGAGTCAGAATGGTGGATCAACATTCTATTCCTTGTTTTATTATTATTGGTATTGGTTTTGATTGTTTGTGAGGGGATTGATCTGATGATTGGTAAGTTGACTAAATTTGAAGATGTAATGATCTAACTATGTAAACTATGAAAATACAACAGTCTATTATGATTTCTAAGAAATTGAATGCAAAAAAGCAAGTATAAGATCCAAAAATATAGAAAGAAGACACAAAGGAACTTGGGGTATAAATTTGGTGATGAATCAACTGGTATAGGGCATGATACATTGTAGACTATCCTCCTTTTTGCAATATCTAAAAATACAAGCCAGAGGTCCCTAGTATGTAGCTCTTGTTCTCTCGGGATCATTGTTAGAACTTCATCTATTGATGAGAAAATCTAGTTTCCACGTCTTGAAAACTTGTAGGGCTTGAAAGAATGAATGAGCAATTAGTCTTTGTCTTCTTCCAATCAACTTCAGATCTAAAAACTTGTGCACGTAAGAGATGGGGAAGGGTTATGCCATATAGGGGCTTGCCTAAGTCAAACCCTATTTTGGTATTTCTACCCCCACAATAGTTATGATGATGTAAAAAGAGGGCTTACCCTTGGTTGGGTAGAGGCTAAATGATAAATAAGTAATGAATTGACTAATATTGCAACTCACCACTCAAATATGCATTCCTTTATGGACTTAAGTCATGTACTCATCACCTTGAAGGAGAATTTGATAGCTTGATTGAAATTCTACAAGTGTTATCATAAAACAAATAATCACAAAACATGAACAAACTTACATGAAAACATGATTGATGATTGGCATGATGCTTGACATGAATGAATGTTGCAATAATGTTGATAATTCTACTCTTGACAACTCAATTTGCTCAATAAATTTCCTTATGTGTGCTTCTAGGATTTCAAATGATAAAATGACTAGTATTTATATGAAATTATTTTAATTTCCCAAAAATTAGATGGTGATAGCCGAAAAATAAATTCAAAATTTTAAATAGTAAAACTGACATCAACATATTCAAATTGGAGCCAAAAAGAGGTGGTCTAGGGCATAGGGCGCCCTAAACCAGACCCATTCTTTTCGGAGCCCAAAGTGTCAGGGGAAAATATTGAATGCTTATTTTTGTTTCTTGTTTGATTTTTCGAGGATGTTTATAAAATGGGTGATTAAATGCATAATTAGGTCCAAGCACATAGGGGGAGCTAAACCTAGTGTGAAATTGTCAAAGGTGACAATTTTCAACACTACAATCATCTCCCCTCATGTCCCTTCCCCTACAATAGTCTTTATATTTCTTTAGGAATTTCTCCTTCATGGTTCTCTAGTCGGCTGTTGTATTTGTTCCTAACCCCATAAACCATCTCAAGGTAGAATCCTTGACTGTTGCTAGAAAAATATTTAATTGGTGTGCATTTGTAGTGTAATCATAGCTTCAAATAATAACATTGATTTCAAATAAGAATGTGTCTAGGTCCTTCATGATTATGCCATGAAATTTTGGTAGGGAAAAAAGTGGGATGTTTTTCATGGCAGCATGTCCTGTCTAATCAAAGGTGGGAAAATGAAAGCTAGTGGTTTCAAGAGGCTCCTCAGTTGTTGCATCACCCATTGTGGTATTATAGTTTTGGCTATGGGTTGTAGGAAGGACTTGATAATAAGGCCCATTTGACCCTTTATTTATAACAATTTGTGGTATAGCTTCAAGAAACTATTCTTAAAAAATTAGAGGTTCACTTGCCTATTCTATCGTAACATATTTTGTTGCTACTAATACTTGTTCTTGATTATTGTTATACAAAAGGAATCTCCCTAAAGGATCTCTTCTCTACCACATGTAATGTTTTAGAGCTAAAGTGTTCTCCTTCCTACACAATGTTAGTGAATGGTTTGGTAGTTTTGCTAGTGGTTACAAATCCTAAATGTTGGAAATACAATTACAATGTAAGGAAAGTATAAAAACTAAATCAAGATACATAGTTATTAGATCTTGATACCATGTATTGCAAGGGCACTAGAAATGTTTTCAAGCACCATCAATTATCAATAAACTTGATGTAGCTAAGGCTTGTGTACAACTCAACTGACATTGCTATCACATATCAAGTAGCATATTAACTATTATCTACTTCATTTATCTTATCAGGCCTAGGGACATATTATTATTAAATGGGAACATTATTGTATGTATGAAAACATTCTTTTGGGGATTGATTTACAAAATTTGTGTATAACAAGAAAACATAAACTTGCAAATACAAGAAAATTTGTTCTTACAAATGTTATAGGTTAACAATTGCTAGTCCATTAACTTTCCTTATTGATGATAGTAAACTACTTATGGAAAGAAAATCTAATTATGATTATGAAAAATCATTAACATAATGAAAGCTTAGTTGCAATTCACCTCAAGTTATCCCTTGCTTGGGTCAATTGTGCTCCTTTCTTCTTCACAAACTATTAAATAAATCAAATAATCTTATAACTCATCACATAAAATTAATTGATATGGAATTTTTTTTATTTGAATTATCTACTCAAAAATCTAGTATAAGCTCATAGAAAATCTATATCTAGATATGTTGGATCTCTCGATTATATATTGACCCTTGCTTCTACATGTTTATGGAATCTTAACAACTATTCTATATTTGTCTACTAACTCCTTCTTATATAGGAGGATTTTATTATTTTGAAAGTAGAAATATAACTAGGAAACTAAGTATAATCAATTATGAAGAAGATTAATCTACTACACCATTCCAATCTATGCATAGGAAAATCAATTTTATTGAGAAACATGAAGACAAGCAACACATCCCATTTAATCCATGCCCGATCTTTGCTAGAGAATCGACATTATGTCCACCACCTATTAAACATTCTTCCTTGCTTTGTTGAGATTTGTCCTTAACTGCATAGAAGAAGTTATTTCTCCTAAATGGTTGTTAGCAACTGTGATCCTTGGTTGTGAGCACTTGTGGCTTTGGTTGTGGGCACTTGTGGCTTTGCTTGTAGGTTATCTTCCTTATTTGTTGTAGATAGAAGTTAGCTTCACAAACAATATTTACTCTAAGATTATTATTTAATCAAAATAACACGCTACAATATCTTAGAAATAACTCTCTTAACACAAACATTCATTAAAATATTATAGATTTGATATAGCGTTTTTACCAAAATATTAATATTCTTAAGTATGGGGCAAAAATGTCTTTGGAAATATTCTTGAAATAAGAAGTTAAAACAATAAATGAGGATAATCATGTGACTCATTAGATGACACTAGATGTACCTTGGGAAAACCCTCTCAAAGGAAAAACCTAGCCTCCAAAAACACCCACATACTCAATGTATTATTTTAATACACTTGTTGAATCTCCACACAAGCTTTTGAAGCATCAATCATCCTAGTTGCTTTCCTCCATGTGAGAAAAAAACATGAGAACTATGTAGTGACACATCCTATTCCATATTTTCATATATGCAACCTACAAGAGATGCTTAATTCAACCTTAGCTAACAAGCCAAAGGTTAGACAAGCCAAACTCAACAACTAATCACATGTTTGGTTTTATAGATTAATATTTGCACAGATCGTTAAGTGGTATTAAATAAGCTGGGTGTCTCAAAACCATAAGCTCACTAAATTGACCCCAAATTAAATATTTGGTATTGAATTCTCTCAATAATAAATATTTCCCTAGTATGACACACACATTAATATTTATCCCAATGTCTCATACAACATACAAGTGTCCCCAAGAATGTCTAACCCATGTGGTATCCACATCTCTCAAATGTACCACAACTAAATATTTATTTTACATTATTAGCATTTATTTTTATTATGCAAGGTGTTTAAAAAACCTTTACCAACAAGTTGCATCTTCGATGCTATTAACCTACATGTGATTTCATTAGCATTAGCTTGTGTCACTTCAACAACAAATGACTTTGGTAGCAGCTATGACTTCGGTAACCTCTAGGATGACTTCAACATCAAGGCACAAATGATAGCTAATAGTGACAATTCTTGATGACACAAACCCTAGAAGACACATGATTTTATCTTTTGTTAACAAGTACTTCATGTCTCCAACTTTTCGTTAGTGGTCATGTGATTTTCTTGGTTGCATGTTTCTTCATTAGCATTTGATCAACACTTGGCATGCATGTGATGAGTTAGTGTTATTCTTTTGGTGTTTATTCCTCTTATTTGGGGGCATTGTGTATTTATTTCCCATTTGGGTGGCATTAGGGCTTTAGTCATTATCTTTTAGACAACTGTTCTTTCTTTCCTATCATGAGAGTTAAACTTCTATGACATCTATTTATTTTTTTAAGGTTAAAATAATTCAAATTGTATAGGTAGGTGTTTTTTATTAGGGTTTTTTATTGGTAGTTATGTAGATCATTAGCGATTCCTTATTGATAGATAAAATGATTATCTGTGGCCATACAAAGGGTATTTGATCAAAAACAAAAAAGACATAATTAGTACAGTTAATGTGGCGATTTAGAAAATAAAACCATTGATAAATGAATGTAGAGCAACAAAAAATATAGAGGGGGCAACAAGAGAGGGGTAGAGAGAGTAGGCTCTTAAAGGGACCCTTAGACCATTTGCTTCGAAAAGAGAAAGAGCATTGGGAAGGATTGAGTAAATAGGGGATAACCCAAACATAGAACATTTTATTCATCCTAGACATTGAGTAGCCCATTTGTCAATTTCAATGTGTGTAATAAATTTTATATTTTTTACAATCTATTATTAAACTTATAAGAATATATTTTATATTAATAAAAATTGAAATTATATTATTTTTACTTCCAACTAACATATATAATTTATTGTAAATCTCTATCACATTATATTATGTCTCATAAATAAATTTTGATCTAATGTGCTTTATTTTGATATATATCTTTTATTTTAATATTCATTGATCTTTCCATTAAATTTTCTACCCCATCCTAATAATAAATATGATCTCAAAAAATTGATGCAAATAAAATATAATAAAATCCAAGAGCATTTTGATTAAATTATATATATTTTTGATTTTCTCTTTCTTTGACTCTCGAACAAGGAGAGCCGCCCACGGCCCGAGTTCAATCCTCTGTCAAACTTGCATTAGCAGAGCTGTAAAATCAAAACAAATGGTTTTAATTTGGACAGAGTTGTGTGAATGAACGAAAGTGCAGATCACATTTACACAGAGATATTAAGGGAGAGTTTTCCACGTAAATGCAAGAGGAAACGGCATGAGGCAGTTAGAAGAGGTCCAGCAACAGGACAAGAACATCAACAACTACACTCGGATCTCTCCTCATTACGATGATCTCGATGTTCAGAGGGATCTCAACGTTACACAAATCACCATTCCTGAGGTTGGTGCTCCTTTCAGATTTTCAATTACACACTTCGAATTCTTTTTTCCTTCAAAATTTTTCAGATTGATAACACACTGACATTTAGAATCATTGTTTTCATAAAGCCCTGCAAGTATATATAGATCAGAAGGGAGGCGGGGATCTTCCCTACCTACTAACTCACCGAAACAATTTGGCTTTCTCTGATTTGGACACCTTAATTTTACTATATAATGATAAATCCCGTCGCTGAAAAAATGATTATCAAGGCACATAATTTGGATTGGTAGGTCTTAAAAATTCGGCATGTTATGTCAGTAGAAGAACAAATATTGGCTTTCTCTGACAGGAGCATACTGTACCTTGAAATTTAAACTCATTCGATTTGTTTCCATCCATCTTGAGGCTCGTTCTTGCTGTCTTCTATACTGTTGGAATTTAGTTCAACCGAGTTGAAATCTTGTACAGGGCATATCCAATTTGTCTGAGATTTTGTTAGAGACAAGAACACTAACAAGAGCATATAGGGTATATCTTAGCACATTACAGGTTTTTCCTCCTTTTCTTAAAGACAATTCTAAAATGTTTGGCATATCGGCTGCAAAAGGAATAAACATGGTTGTCCTAAGGACAAAATTTTAAAAGATGTTGATCTACACAGTTCGAATATCTATTGGTGAGCAAAGAAATGAATGGCTATCTGGAATTAAGTATCCTTTTCATTGAATATGTAAGTTTACTGAAAAACACTCAAGTTCGCAGGACATTATTTTAAACTTTTTAAAGTGCTAAGTTTGGTTATTGTATTATAAGCAGAGAGATCTTCAATAAACAATGCCATCAATCCAAAGTGCAAACCCTGTAGAACAACAATATTGCACACCCTTTTAAACAACTTTTCCATTATATTGTGAGAAGCTACTTCCATAACTCCCACATGTACTCTATAAGCAAGGTAATAGACTTAATCGTGATGTAACCCAAGTCATTTAGGCGGTTATTAAGACATTTCTCCAAAATCATTCCACATCAGTACATCCTATTGGTGGTGTCCATACAACAGAGCCAAGCATTTATAGGAAAGGTGTTTGGAGCACAACACCTACATTTACAATGCATGGAGCATGAATACCTGCATACATCTGTCACACAAACCTTCAAACATTCATTGGTTGCATAGTGAAGAGGATCATTATATATAGTGTTTAGAGAAAAAGATAATCTAGCATAAGCAATAATGTTCGACAATGACTCCCAAATGTGCAGATAAAGTTTGTAAATCTGATTAAGGAGGCGATACATTCCTAAAAATCACAATTGCTGATTAACACCATCACATTTATGTTGTATGTTAATTGGAATTAGTTTATTTTATAATGGGTAACTTGAATATGTATACACCTGAAAATGACCTTATTAACATTTTTTTTTGACAAGAATTTTGGGTACATCAATCTCCCAAATTGAGATTGGGGTGGGTTGGCTCAAGTGCTTGTTGAGAGGTATTTTGTGCCTTGGATGCCTTTCCCTTTGGCACCCTCCTTTTGCCTTATAATTGTCCTTAGCCTTACAATTGTCCTTAGCCTCCTTGTTTGTTTTCATCGTGTCTTTCTGATCATTAATTAGATTTTTTTCTCTTCATGATGATGGATCATACAGTTTGATCCAAAACATTGATTAAAAATTCTCACACAGTTTTAACCAGAAGTATTCTAGTTTATCTTCATGGATTGTGGAAATATAATGTCGATTTCTGATCATTGTTATGCCTTTGTGTCATCCTTTTGTTCCCTCCATCTTATCCCTCCTGTTTTTCCCTTGTTTGCTCAATATATTTGATTTGAGCAATGATATTTTTGTCTGCCTACTTGTCCCTGTAATTTCATTGGCTTGGTTGATGATGTTGCTTTTGTCTCCTATGCCTAGTCGACATCACCAAACAAGCGAATGATGCCTACTATTTTGGAAATACAATTTTAGGGTTTGGACCCGTTTATAGAGGTTTCCCTTTTCCATTTCCCAAAGAAGAAATAACCAATCTCCTTTGCTCACAGCTGCATAACTTTAAAATGATGACAAGTTGCACAACTTTAAGACCTATTGAAGATTCAAGGATAGGAGATTCACCTCTGATGTATATGAAGTTTTAGATTTCCTAGTTTTTGTTCATTAGGGTTTCTTTTATATGCCTTGACTTAACCTACAACCATCTCTCCACAAGCTCTTAAGTGAATGGGAAGGTAAAATGCAACTATGAGCCAAATTTCCTAGATTTTGTTCATTAGGGTTTCTTTTATATACCTTGACTTAACCTACAACCATCTCTCCACAAGCTCTTAAGTGAATGGGAAGGTAAAATGCAACTATGAGCCGATCTTAGGTAAAAATTTCTAACCCTATCTCTTTCATTTATGTAGTTATGGTTTTTCATTGTTTGCTTGTTACTTTATTGATGCTATTTATTTACCATATTGCCCTATATTTAGCCCCTGGCCTAATCATCCTTTACTTTACTGCCTTACATTTAGTACTTGGCTTAGCTGTCATTTACTTTGTTGTCCTATCTTGTTTTCCAATTTGTTGTCCATCGTGATATCTTACATAAATTGTGCTCGTTGTGTGTCCGCTAAGAGAGATCTTCTACCCTTTTCTATTTAGATGTTGGTATTGTTAAATACCTTCATCTTACTGTACATAGTAATCGGTAACATGACTTGAATCCTATGATTGGACCATTTTCACTCTCCTTAAGGTAAAATCTTTCTTTTGGTTCAATTTTTTCTTTCGGTCAATCCTTTGCTTAACAAAAGTCTCTTCCTATAACAGATCCCTTTTGATACTTTCTCATCTCCCTAATTTTCCTTCTCAAAATGTTCCTTGAGTTACACTCACACCTCTTTAGGTTCAATCTCTTGCCCAAGAACATTTAATCAACTCCCTACCTTTGCCAAAGAAGATCCCCATACTATTATACCTAGGTCAATCTTAGAAGCCACTGCAATTGCTACCAGCTGCTCTTTCTACTTCCACTGCTGCCTCGTTGAGCATAGCACTCAAATACTTATCCACATCTGAAGTACACTCAATCTCTATTGGCCTACATACAACATTGGCATGCTTGCCCTTCTTTTCATTTGAAGGTTTCAATTCAGGGTGCAGTTTTCAACACCTCTCTTTTGAGTGCACATCTTTATGACGGTGGGGGCAATGATATTCCCCTTTACTCTGCCCATTTGATTTACAGTGACAGTAGCATTTTGTTGCATAGGCGGCTGCTGTTGCACCAAAAGATTGACCTGTTAATGCCTGATACAACTACCAAATTTATACAAGATCCAAGATCCATAGGAGGCGGTTAAGCCATGTCACGAACCCAAGCGCCGCGCTGCACAACACAAGGAGACAAAGGGAAAAAATCTTGCGAAAATCCCCCCAGCGCAAGCGAGGGGTTCGAACTTGTGACCTCGACTCTGATACCAATTGTTGCACAGGCGACTGCTGTAGCACCAAAAGATCGACCTGTTAATGCCCGATACAACCGCCAAATTTATACAAGATCCAAGATCCACAGGAGGTGGTTAAGCCATGTCATGAACCCAAGCGTCGCGTTGCACAACACAAGGAGACCAAGGGTGAAACTCTTGCAACACATTCTTCTTTTCTTTTCCTTTGCCACAATCCTCATATCTATTGCCGCCAAACTGCTGCTCATCACTTCGCTTTTTTTTATGGGGTTTGTCCATTAAGACACGCCTCTTCATGTGTCCAAACAGACCTCCGACATATTTTGTGAAAATCTTATGGTCCATTAGTATTACATCCTTATCCATTTGGACTGCTCTCCTCCAAAATTTGCTTGCATACACTTTCATGCTTTATCCCTGTGTTTGTTTTAAGTAATACGATTGCATGAATTGCTCCTATTCATGGCACATGGGATGAAATTGTTTATGTAGCAGCTCATTGATATCTTCCCACTTGAAAACTGGCAGCACTTTCTGCATTCCAGGTAGTGTGTATAACTCTCAAACCATTTAAGAGCATGCATTAAGAGCTTCATCCTTGCAAAAGAGATTTACTAATGAGGGGATAATTGACGAAGACTGAAATATACCTCCATTTGGGACACCCATTGGTCAAACTTCTCTGTGCTAATTTCCCCATCATAGGGTTGTATAAAATTGAAATTTTTGATTCTGCCTTGAAGAATCTTCCATTAGAGGACTCACCTTGATTCATCTCCCTTCTTTCTGGTTCCCTTTCCTCCATGTTTTCTCTCGAAATACCTAACTTGGAGATCAAGATCAGCATCATGCTCTCTTATCTATCCACCTTTCCTTTACTCTAAGAATCTGTGCAACAGCCTCATTGAGTTTTTAAAACTTGGCTTCCCCATCATCTTGCCTTGCCATTCTCGCTCTTCTTGACCACTTTCTCATTCCAATCTTGGGCTCAAAAGGTAACAAATTCTTATCTCCACTTGATCTTATGGTTGGCATGCGCTTGCAAAACCTGCAAAAATCACCTTCCCAAATATCCAAATGCTTTGACACCACTTGATCTGTAAGTAGGGAGGATATTCCTTACACTTCCCTCAAAAATCAACTCTCATGGAAACACTTCCAACAAATCCTTAGTACACACACAACTTAAGTACATCCAATAGTCACCAAATCAACATATCACATGCATATCAAAGGAAATAATGTAGAAACATCACAAATACTGATAAACAAGTAAGAAACATACACAATAACGTGAACGCACAAAATTATCTTTGAGAAACCCTATTTGATTGAAAACTTCAGCTTTAGAGAGCAAACCATTCGGCTCCACCATGCAATAGTTGATTATAGATGCTATCAGAGCCACAATGGCTTATTTGAACTACAACAACTTAGGAGTTAGAAGCTCTTAGGATACCTGCAATGTCACTACTACCAAGAACAGGCCTACAATTACACTTAGTACAATCAAGAGATAGACTAGAACTACCATACAAATGAGAGCCAAGCCCACGCACATCATGGAAAACTGAAAAGCAATATATAACCTCCCTTCAGCCTCCCAGCCTTGAGAAATGGAAGACCAAATGCCAAATTGGAAGATAAAACAACATAGATTCTTCAAATTCCACATTCTGCCTATGCTGTGGTGAAATTATTGGTTCCAATAGGCCAGCGTTTATGTATTTGCTGAGGCGTTTGTGCATTTGCTGGAGTGATCATGCATTTGCAATTGTCTGTGACACTTTTGTCTCCTGCACAAACCAATGAATTCACCATTTTAGGTATTTCAGGTCATTCTAAGATTTTCAACTTGTTTTGATGATTCCATAAGATGTCCCATACTGCCCCAGACTCTCCTCTGACATCATCACTGTCCTCAATGCTCCATTTTATGACAAATTCAAACTCCTACCCCTGTGAAAACTTCTTCATGAACATAGAACACCTTGATTTCAATGCTCCAATTTGCTTAGACCCAATTGTGTGGATCCATTAAGAGCAACCTTTTTAACTCTCTTGTTTGTTAAGGGGTAGCAGGGCCTTGTAGAAGAACATTTTTAAATTAATTTGAGGTATGAGTGAGAATATCTTGAGGATTATAGAGACTGGTCCTTTTCCCCTCCTTCATTCTTTTAATCAAATGCTTACGCTGTCAGTTTAAAAGCAATTTTTGAGAGTACCGAGTGTTAGCATCATTTTTTATAACCTGTTGTTCTCACGCCCTTTGTGTCCAGTATTGTGCTTCTTGGTGTTGAGCTGTAGTGAACTCCTGTACCAGCTTATGCTCTTTAGCTGCAATCTTATTAGGGAATCCCATCCTGTATTTGCTTTGGACCTCAGTAAACTGTGCCATAAGGTTTGAAGGTCGGATGATCCCAAACTCTTAGCATCTCTCTGAGATGTAGTTTGGTAAGATTTAGCACTCCCATGAATTTGAACATCTGATGCTCTTGGGTGTCTTAATTTCCCATAACAATGCTCAATAAGTGGGTGGAAATCAGAATATTGAAGTGATATAGCATTTACCATTTTGATTGTAGCAAGCCATTGGTTGGGATGAAGATTCTATCCAACTTATTTGATATATATCCTCTTTCTTTCTTCTATTGCACTAGGTGTGAAGACTTCGGGAAAATTCAATTTCTAGTAGATGGGTGTGTTTTCTAGTTCTATCAAAGCTTTTACAGCTCTATTATTGAAAACCCCTTATTGCTTATTCTTCGTGAGATATTATGTTAGTGAAATCACTAATAAATTTGTAGTGATAGAGCTGGCCGGGTTGGTGAGAATTATCTAGGTCCTAAGGTGTTCAATCAGGATTAGTCTATTAATCCCATAAGGGGTAACATCAACATTTATGGATCAACAAAGCTCATGTATTCACGAGTTAAAATAAACAATGATTTCCCAGACTTGCAAGAGATGATGATGATATCCATTCCTTATGAGATCTAAATTAATTAAAGTTTCGGTTTGTTGACTGTATATGAGTTGCTGCTTGTGTCTTTTTTCTGCATATTTTAGTTTTTTCAAGTAGTCAGATGTGAAGAGCCCAGCTGGCTCCAACTCAAACCCCTGTGTAAACTGCTTGTGTTTTTGTTTGTTTTGAGAGAAATATAGACAGAAGTAGAAGGGGCGCACAACATAAAAATGCAAATAATACTGAAATTCAAGGAATTATAGAGCAACTGCAAGCTTAATTAACATCTGGCAATACATACAAATAGATTACACACAAGCAATGTACCCGGAATCCTCCAGAATAATTAAATAAGAAAGTACAGAGTATGCCAAGCAAAGTGTGCTGAAACTGATGAAATGCTACCTCTGGATCTCATATCTGCTTTCTCCCACGCAGTAGTTGGTGAAATGGTGCTGAGAAGGTGGGACGCCAAAGCCAAAGTCAAGAAACAACCAAGAAGGAAGGCGTTCTTTTCTCCAAGTTCACACGCCCTTCTCTGGTGAACACGCCCTTGCACAGGAAAGTACGGCCTCTGCAAGAAGATGGTACAGCCTTATCAAAAGCTGGAAATCTGGATGAAGATAGCGCCTTTGATGAAGAAACCCTCTCCCTTATTGTAAACAGGTAAATGCTAAACAAAAACTCAGATCTATGCTCAGATGAACTTCTGGATGAAGCTCTCACAATGGCAATCATTCGACTGGTGTCTCACAGCCTAACAATCACAGATTTAGTGAAGAATTCTCGTTCTTCAATGAAGTTTTTCCTGAAACCCTTGTCCTTAGACAAAATCATAGAGAAGATAAAAAGTTGCAATGTCAAATGATCATGAATGAGGTCGACTTGCAAGCTTTTTTCCTTATATCTCCTCAAAGGCACAACTTTCAAGAAAAGCACGCCAATTGCCTTTTGCATTTGTTTTAAAATACATTTAAATGTATTTTAAGTCATTTTCATAGTTGGGCGCCTTAAGTGATTTAAATATCACTTAATAAAGTATTTCATTACTTTATAAAGTATTAAGTGGCGTTTTACTTTATAAAGTCAATTTGACTTTATAATAAATCATTTAAGTTATTTTAATAACTTAACCACCAAAATACCCATAACTCCTTCCCAACTCAGTATTTTTCTGTGCCGTCAGAAGCTGGCGAACACTGAACTCCATATGCCTGTATTGAAACCAATACTGAGGTGAAAGGGGTGGGAATGGCAATACCCAACAAAACGGTCACTAACCCTCTAACCAGACCCTGTTAGCCCACGAGGTCCAAGAAATAGGCTAACTCCACTGCTCTTGCATATTGACTAGAGTGGGGACATTACATCAGATCTGGAAGTTTCTTGGAGTAGGATGATGTCAACTATCTTTGTATTCATTTTTTCCTATGGAGCAAAGCAAGGCCTATAATGTTCCATGAGAGGATCCACAATACCCATATTTGGGTGGTGCCAATCATTTTTATGTTAGGTTTTGTCACATTGTTCTTGGCTTTGGTCTCCCAGACCAGCTCCTTGCTATTAGATTTGCTGGATGGCATTTGCATAATTGAATCCCTTTGGATCTGGTGATGATTCTCTTTCTCTTGCTGTGGATGATTTTGGGGATTTTAGGAATGATATCATCCATCTCTTTGTGCTGATATTTTTTGACATTATGACCTCTTGTAGTGGATCTTGATATATCTATAGTGGAGGTATATTGGAAAGGTTGTTTATTGTTTGAATTTTGAACTATTCATAATATCTTTCTTACCTGCTTTGGTTTTCTTCTCAAGAGTTTGGCTTGCAGGTTGCTCAGAAGTTGAGTTTTGAGCCTCCCGAATGTTGTATCAAGATCTGCATTGCAGCAAAAGGATTTGCCTTGTTTTAGCGAACTGCTGTTTTTTGTAAAATATGTGTTTGAAATTTCTCATATGTATAGTTGTTGTTTGGTTTGGTTGATTCTATGGATATCACTTGGGGCTTGTTGTTGCATGTCTGCCTTGGTGTAGGGGTTTTCTTCTATCTAAGCTGTTGTCTGATGTTGCTGTTCTATGTTGTTGATGTCAGGTGTTTGCTTAATGGGTTCTTGGGAAAGGAATACCCTTGCAAGTTGCTCATGTTCAGGGGAGAGTCTTCACCTAAATGAAATATTTGCCTAATCAGTGGTCCATTTCCATTCAATTCCTCCCATCAGTAGAATGCTTCTGTTAGGGAAAGGTGTCGCCAGATCTATTTTGACATAGATGCGGGTATAGTTGAGCACTCCAGGGCTTCTGATGTATTCACATATGGCTCATCCAATTTTTCTATGAGGATTCCTACTAGAACTCATTTGGTAAAAGGGGGAGCCTTAACGCAAGATAGAAACAATGCTTGGAATTTCCTTTGTTTGATTAGAAGTTGGGAATTAGTGTTTCGTAAAAACAGCCCAATATTTTCTTAAATCAAGCTACCCCTTGTGAAAAGATAATTGATATTCATGATTGCACAATTTACAAAAGGAGACAGAGGCTCCTTATAAAGAAATAGCAAGACGATGTTTCTAAAAAGAAACAATCGTTAACTGACGAAAACTAAAGCTAAAAACAGGAAGTTGCTAAAACGAACTAAAGCTAACTGACGACTAATTAAAACAAAGATGACCATTAATATTACATCAAATATTTTAATACCCTCCCTTAATGGTCATTGTACAAACAAAAACTAAGTCTACCCAAAGAAATAACAGAGAAGGCTGCCCCCTTCTTCTTAGAACACTTCTGCAACAAAAGCCAAGAGCCTGCCACTGACTTTGCCACTTGAGATGAGTCTGCCACCAACCCTCCCAGAAACTGTAGAACTTCTGAAAATGACCAAAATGATCACAAAACATCCAACCTGATGTTGAATAACAAAACTGTCCCTCCCTGTAACCAGAGACACACTGAGAACAACTGCCATGATTTTGAGGAAAAATCGACAAACCCTCCAAACTTTTGTAGAGGAGCACGACGCCCTAGAACGGACTGCAACAAACCATGATTTTTGAGGAAAAAATCGCAAAACCCTGAAACTGAAGTTTACAAAGCATCATTTTTTCGGAAAAACGGTAAAACCCACAAAGGAATCCCACACAACTCTGCGAATTACAGAAGCCCAAAAATGATTTTTGAGGATAAAATAAAAAAAAACCAAACAGGTAGCTGGCACAAAATCCGAAACACGGATCAACATACATAACATTGTTTTTAAGGAAAAACGGTAAAACCTTTCCAGAAACTAGAGAGCCCTCCCGAACTATGAAAACCCTGACTAGGGCATACAGGAGCAAACCTTTAATTTTTTTTAGGAAAAAATTATAAACCCTCTCGTGATTTTTCAGGCAAAAAATCAGAAAACCTAAACCCAAGTATAATTTTTTATAGGGACAAAAATTGTAAAACCCATCAAAATTTTTTAACGAGAAAAATTATTAAAACCTAACACTAATTTTTATGGTGAAAAATTAGAAAACCCATCACTAATTTTTTAAGGTGAAAAATTAGAAAACCCACGAACTTAGAAAATCCCGTCCATAACTGATCAAAAATCTGCCAGAAGTCACAAAACCCTTGCTGAGAAAAACTTTACAGAAAATTCCTCAAAAATTCCATTGTAGATCCTTCAGAAGTCAGCAAAAACAAATACCCATGATCTGTATCAAAGAATGCGAGCAGAAAGAACCCTAAAAATTTCGTCAAAACCCTTGACATAAGCCCGCACGTGCAGAATAATGAAGGCACAAAAAATTCGGAAAGAAGAACCAATTTTGCGGTAGGAAGAGGCCCAAAAACCTTGAAAAAATCGTGCCAGACACCCACGATTTTTAAAGAACAGCGCCCTAGGAAAAAATCGCGGCAAAAAAAAAACGTGTGATTTCAGAAATCCGATGAAAAAACCCTCTTTTCTCTTTAGACGCGACTTCATATTCGTCGCCCTCAATAAGAAAAACCACGAAATGCAAACTCCCTAGTGTTGAAATGCGACCATGACCAAAAAGAAAGCGCACCAAAATCGTGCAGATGTAGTGTTGTGACCTTTTCACACATCGCCCCATTGCAAATGGGGACCCCCTGTTTTTGCTTTTTGCCTTGGCATCGCAACTGCTTGTCACCATTTTTCTTTTACAATGAGGAGCTAAAGTTTTGAAGAGTCATCTGAGCCAAGTTGGGAATTCAGGCCCAAAACAGTGCCTAGACGTCATGGAAGTGCTCAGAAGGTTCGGAAGATGAGGATCGCCTGTGCTTTGAGTTAATTCTGACACTTCCTAATTTTTAGGGATTTTTGCTTTTTTGCTTTTTTTTCAGTTTTGGCATTTTTGGACCAATCTAGGACCCCTATTTTTTTAGGGATTTTGCTTTTTCTATTTTTAGAAAGTCAACCGTGGTCATGGAGTCAACATTTCCATTTTTAGAATAAAAATTCAGGCCACTAGAGCAAAAATCAAGCAAAAATCATGAAAAATCAAGGAAAAATCACATGGCAAGGGCTTGGTGATCCAGAAGTAGACAAGATTGGCAGCCAAAAATTCATGGCATAATCATCATGAAGTCCGCCATACTCAAGGAAAAGCAATGTCAAAACATCCATGAAGTCCGCCAAGAATTTGTCAAGCTAGCTCTAAAGTCTGCCCAACACTTGGATAGGAAGTGGCAAGCATGGAGGCAAGTCCGCCAAGAAATGTCTTGAGCATCAAGAAGTCCGCCCTTGCCATGGAGAGTAAAGTGTCAAAGTACAAGGGAAGTTCGCCCACCTCTTGGCAAAGAAGCTTCCAAGTCCGCCCAAGCTTAAAAGGAAGATGGCAAAGCAAAAAGAAAGTCCGCCTATCCTTGGCAAGACCATCACAAAGTCCGCCCCACTTGAGGATGAAGTGTCTTAGCCTACACAAAGTTTGCCCCACTTGAAGATGGAATGGCACAAGCTAGACAAAGTCCGACTTCCTCCAAGAAATGATTGTCCAAAGATAAGTCTGATTTTGGCATGGGGAGATATGTCCAAGCATAAGTAAAGTCCTCCAAGACTTGGCAAGCCACAAGCAAAGTTGGCTTGGAGAGAAATGACGGACGTCCAAGCTCATATGAAGTCCGCCAAAGAAAGGGCAAAGCACATGCAAAGTTCGACTTACCTCAAGCAAGGAATGTCCAAAGCATCATAAAGTTCGACTTGGCACAAGAAGAGTAAAGTCCGACTTGGCACAAGAAGAATGTCTCAAGCCTCACAAAGTCCGACTTTGCTAAAATATGGAATGTCCAAAGCATGACAAAGTCCGACTTTGCCCAAAGTAAGACATGTCCAAACATTGATGAAGTCCGACATGGCCTAAGAAGGAAAAATGTCTAAGTATTGATAAAGTTCGCCCAAGGAGAGGATAAGACATGTCCAAACATTGATGAAGTCCAACATGGCCTAAGAAGGAAAAATGTCTAAGTATTGATAAAGTTCGCCCAAGGAGAGGATAAGAAAATTGGCTAAGTGTTGATACCTTGGGGAGGAAAATTCAGAAAATTGACTAAGTGTTGGAAAGAAAACAAGAAGAATGAAGGGAAATAAAGAGGAAGTGAATAAAATCCTTGTCCAAGGATGGAATTTGTCCTACATAGCACAAGCCAAATTCAAAATTGAAGGCAAATCTGTAGGAAAAGTTCATTCGAGCATAGAGATGGCCAAAATCTTGACTAAGTGTTGAATGGTCCACATGAAGGTGTTACAAAATGAAATTGAATAGCCAAAATTTGGCTAAGTATGGGAAATACTTCACAGAGAAAGTTCCAATTTCCTCCGTTGTGGCGAAAGCACAGGAGAGTTCTTCTCCAAATTTAAGGCACTTGAAGGAATTTCAAAGCAGTCAGGAAAGAAAAAGTTTAATAACTGCTCCAAGGGGAGACTTCCAAACCTCAAATGCAAAACCTCAAATGCAAGTGAGAAGAAGAAATCAAAATCTCAAAGGAGATCCAAGATCAAAGCTAGGAAGGAACAAGCCCAAAGGACAGAGTCATTGGCAAAGAAAGATATTCTAAGGCAAGCACGTGGAAGAAAAACAAAGTGACCAAGGAAGACATCCAACACGCTGAGGTGGCGCCTCGTCATCTTCCAACCAATCAAATTGTTCCAAATCAACATGCAACAACTTTCTATTTTATTGTTGGTTTATATTTAGCAGAAGGACAAGTGTCCCCAAATGTAATTTTCTCATTGGTCGAGAGGTAGTTGGTTGTGACAAACCCTAATTAGGGTTTATTTTTGTAATCTTGGCCATTGATTCGAAATCAATCTTGGCCATTGAATTGTAATTGAAGAGCCTATAAATTGAGCTTGCCCCTCATTTGTAAAGTGTGAAGAAAGTGTATGAGATTGTTGCGTATTGCTACTTCCGATAATAAAAGCTCTTATGCATGATTTGTTTTGAATCCCTTTTATTGTCAAGTGGTTTGCAAGGTCGCATAGCTTCTTCAACATTAGATTAGAATTAAGATAGAATTTGATCTAAATATTTGTTAAATGAATGAAAGATCTGATAGTATTGATTGGTGAAACTTAGCTCATACTTTGTTTGAATAGATGAGTTTTATTCAATGCGTAAAGTTGGCCTAAGCTTATGATTGTGGATGCTTAACTTCAGTCTGGATCAATATTGTTCAAGACATGAAAACTATAATCACACCCCTTGAAGATTGCACCCACTTTGTGTAGTTGTCCTAGGGAGGCGAAGCAAAGCGTGGTTATTAGTTTCACCTAATCTTTACCATCTCTTGAATTCTTAGGAATAGATTAGAACTTCTAAACCCTTCTCCTTTTTTTCAATTTGTTTGATCCAAGACCCAAACAACAAAGCTTCATTGTCTATACCTTCATCGTGAATTGAACGAGCCTAGCGTAAGTCCCTTTGTGTATTACCAGCATATCACAACGCCCATTGAGCTTATCCACACGTCAAGACCTGACAAAAGAAACCTTGGAATCGCCATATGATCTTCTCGCAATCTTAGCTTACACGGTGATTTTTCAAAAGAGGATAGTGTCTTTGGACATTTTATTCTGTGTGTTTGGTGGGTGATAAAACGTACACCAACATGTAGATGCAAATCTAAGAGAAAAAGTCTTTAGGAAAAAAAAATGAACCAGCAAAAAATCTGTCTCAAAAGAGACGCGAAAATCTAACAAAACCCTTTGATTTTTTTTTTTTTTTTTCCACTAAACCTTCGACAAAATTTCTAACCAGGTTCGATCCTGAGCTCTGATACCATGAAAAGATAATTGATATTCATAATTGCACGATTTACAAAAGGAGACGAAGGCTCCTTATAAAGAAATTACAAGATGATATTTCTAAAAAGAAACAATCATTAACTGACGAAAACCAATGCTAAAAAACAGGAAGTTGCTAAAACGAACTAAAGCTAACTGACGACTAATTAAAACCAAGATGACCATTAATATTGCATTAAATATTTTAATACCTTGGAAAGTCTGATCCTTCTTGTGTTGGGAGAAGTCAACCATGAAATAGCCTTTGGGAATTATTAAAATTTATGCACAGCCTGAGGGTATTCAATTTTCCCGGACCCAAGCTTGCAAGGTCCTTGGCTCAGGAAAGGCTCCTAATAATCTATAGTTCAGAACTCTTGCTTTGAAAGTCACAGTCTGTTCTCCATTTCCTTCATAGAGTATCTGAGTTTACCCAAGTTCACAAGGCCCTTGGCACAGGAATAGCTCCTATGAATCTGTAATGCAGAGCTCTTTCTTTCAATGTCAGAGTTTGTTCTCCACTTCCTTCATAGGGAATCTGAGTTTAGAAGGTGTGCCTGTTTGTAGATATAAATCCTTTATCCTTAGAATTGAAGGAAAGGCCTGACTGTTCTCTGAGGGTAGCAATAGTTGAAGTTCAGCAGATCGTCCTTGCAGACTTTATTGGGTCAATTTGAAATTGCAGCTCTGAAATTTGGATTTCCAAATAGGAAGTCTTGATAGAAGGCTATGGTGTCCTTGAGGGGGCAGGCCAATGTCCCACTCAGTCTAGGAGTGGATGGAGGACATATCTGTAAGAAGAAGAAGGGCGGAGAGTTTAGTTTTTCTGGAAAAATATATTTAGATACATATTAGTATTCCTATTCAAATCATAAGAACCGTACATTTGGAGAGCATTATAAATGTAGGCAGAGGAGTAATTATGTCAACTAGGAAAATTTAGGAAAAGCTACACCAAGCGCAAATTGTGGCTCAATATCTTGTTGAATTGATCAACTTACTGGTATTCCAAGAGTAATCCATTAATAGTATTCACTTAGGAATTAGTATTGCCAAAACAATCTGGTGATGGAAATCAACAAGAATCACTTTATTATTTGGACTCTTCACCATTAATATCTTCTGCAATGTACAAATGACGTAAACCAAAATTAACAAGGTGTTGGGAAAAAAACTAAACCGATGACCAGTTTATTAATCTATGAATGTTCCTAGTGTCCACTACACAAGTTGATTCTTGACTTAGCTAGAAAGTGTGCTGTATTTATGGGTTTTGTTAAATGTATTTGAAGATAAATGAAAAAGATTTATTTGTTTACATTTGTTTCCTTTTTCTTTGGTATTTAAATTACTAAAAATTTGCATCTGTTCCCATGTTTGCTATTTAATATATGCATATTTTACTCTCCTTGATTTCAGGGACGAGGCTTGAGGAAGTTGCTAGCTTATTTAGGGCCTGGTTTCTTGGTTGCAATTGCTTATGTGGACCCTGGGAACTGTGAGTAAATATCCACATACATTTGATCTGATTGGAATAACTTATTTTTATTTTTATTTTCTTTTGAAGACACTGAAGCATTTTTTTTTTCTTCTGTTACCTTCTTGCAGTTGAAAGTGATCTTCAAGCAGGTGCTCTTTATAAATATGAGGTTAATGTTCTATTTTTAATGGATGAAGAGCATTTTTTATTTCAAGAAAATAAATATATTGCTTTCGGTAATTAATGAGATGGCAAGCGAATTTATGGCACCATGTAGTTCATAATGTTATCCAATTTTTATTTATACAATTCCAGGAATGGAAATGGAAGTGCATAAAAATGGAAACATGGAGGGCAGGGAAAGGTTGTATTAACAAACTGCACCTATTTGACAATTATTCGATGCATATATTTACTTGGGGAAATTACCAATTTGTTGTACACATACAGTAATTTGGTATGATGACAAATTTGAAGCAAAAATCCCATGTTTCCGTCAAAGCTAAGAGTCATGTTTCAAACTTTGTTCCATTGGTCCATGTTTTTGTTTTTTTCTATCTTAATGCAGGGAAATGAAAAGAACTTTCGGATGTGTTTAGAAAGGCGAAGAATGAAGATTGATTAATGGTGACAGAAAGTTAACTAAGGCAGGCACCAAGTTTGGTTGAAGTCAAAATATGCAAGGCATGGAGTGTTGATTATTGGGCCTCTTGATTGAAAGACAAAAATTTCATTAAAAGAAGATTGCAAGTGACATGTCTGAGTGCGTCAATTTCTGTTTAAAGTCAAAATTACTGCACAATATCTTCGCGTGTCCTTGGACAGCAGAACATAAGGTTTCAAAATTCAAGAATCATCCAACAGTGATCAGCAGTGAACGCTGATTAGAAGGAATAAGAAATTTAAGACAGGAATTGCTATCATACTGAGAATTGCTTGACAAACAAAAGTGAATTCATATTTTTGGATTAAATTTGCAGATTAGTTTTTGGTTGCATGGCTTAGACGGAGGATGCAAAATTTTCAAAAGCAAATGCATACAGAATATTGTTAAATGTTTGTCAGGCATAAAACAAATTCTATTTGCCAAAATTGTGGCTATACTGAGGTGTGGGTGGGAAGTTTCGTATGATAAATTCACGAGAGCATGTCTAGGTAAAGGAATTAGTTTCTTAAAAAAAGTGTAAATTTTTGAATATGAGGGCGCACCTCTATAAAGAAAATATCAATGAAATTCTTACCGTAAGTTCACAGGGTATAGGTGCATGTCCAGGTAAGGAATTTTGTTCAAAGTTTGCAAACTAAAATTGTGTGTATGGAGTCTCGATACATGTCTCTGTAAAGTTCAACCAGGGATAATAAAAAAGGATTTTTCATGCTTTATAAAGATGTGCTTAGCAGAAAGGTTTCTGATTTCTGCTAAAAATGGCCAACTTGCTTAAGAAGGGACGACTAAGCTTTATAGATGTGTTCTTTTCCCTGACCATTGATGCCTTTTCAAACAGTCAAATCAGCCATAAATATTGGCATTTAGTTAAAAGGTTGGAGTCAGCTCTAAACAGTAAATTTGAAGGAAAAACCAGACTACTTTAATTAGTTGAACGAGGGTAGAAAACAAAAGATCAATTGCTGGAAATAGCATTGATTAGTATCGATTCCTCCTTTCATCAGCAACATAGCAGTGGGGCAGAGCAGGGTTTAGTATCAGCAGTATTTTGACCATAGCTCCGAGACTCGCCGCGAGTCCTCTGGACGCGGCGAGTCCCGCGCCGAGCGGCCCTGGCCGCGTCCTAGGCGCGTGGACGCGCGCACGGCCGCGTCCAGGTCTGGACGCTCCAGAAGCGCCGGACGCGGCGAGTCCCGACTGTGGGATGCGGCCGCGGCAGCAGCGGCCAAAAAGGCCAAAAACACATTAAAAAATAACATTTTTTTATTCTGTTTTTTGACTTATATCTTCTATTTCGCCCTAAAAGGGCACTCATTTCATTCATTTGGCAAAATAGGAGGAGAAAAGAGAGTTGTGAAAAAAAATAGGAGGAGAAGAGAGAGCAACCAGCAACTTGTTGAAGACAAATCCAAGGGCATATATCATTTAGGGAGCTTCATACCAGCAAGGAGGTGGATTGAAAGCTCATTACCAGTGATTTGGAGGAGTTTCTATTGCATTCCAAGCTAAATCTAAGAGGTAAGTTCGATTTTAATTGATTTTTTTTGTGTTTTTTTAACAAATATTTCATTGTAATTTGTAAAATCACTATTCTTTTGAGTTTGCATATTTTTTTTACAAACCCTACTTGCAACTTAAATAATTTTAGAAACCCTATTTTGTGCAGCCACATTCATTTGCAAATCATACCATATTATTAT
Organism: Sequoia sempervirens; assembly: GCA_007258455.2. Classification (NCBI taxonomy): domain Eukaryota; kingdom Viridiplantae; phylum Streptophyta; class Pinopsida; order Cupressales; family Cupressaceae; genus Sequoia; species Sequoia sempervirens. Next base: position 4,225,834 of record VDFB02000015.1, on the reverse strand, counting down.
TTTCACAATGTCTCATACCCCAGTCAGAAAAGACCCTGCTTGGAAACATGCTGAAATCTTTCCCGGAATGAAAAAAGGAGACGCCAAATGTTTCTACTGCAAAACAATATATCATGGAGGCATAAATCGATTAAAATATCATCTTGCACGCATACCCGCCCATGATGCAGTGGGTTGCCCTGTAGCACCTATTGAGGTTGTTCGTGAAGTGCAGGTGCAATTAGAAACTTTTGAAAGGCAAAAAGAAATGAAAAAGAAACAGAAACAGGAGTTGCTGAGTGTTGGAGTTGGACAGGGACTTGGTGCTGTTGGAGATGCTTCTTCCATGCCTCCATACCGTCCTAGTGCTAGTGCTTGTGGTAGTGCTTTTGTTTCTGCATCAGCAATGCCTATGCGTACTCCTAGTGCTGGTGGCGCTGCTACTGCTAGTGGTAGTGGCAGTGTTAGCATTGGCCCTAGAGTTCGTAAATCTAGGGTGGACTCATATTTTGTACCACGCACTACCCCTGGTTCCCAACCGTCGCTTGAGAGCATGGGTTGGAACAAGGACGCACATGATGCAGCCAAAAAGGCAATTGCAGACTTTTGGTACTACTGCACCATTCCCTTCCATGTAGCCAGGTAATTCTTTTTCATTTAATTGTTTTAAAATTTATATTTAAATTTTAGAATCTAGATGTATCTCATTATCTCATTATCGAATTCAAATTTTACAATACTTATGTAACTTATCAATTTATTTATGACATGTTATAGGTCACCTTTCTGGCAAAACATGGTTGATGCGATAACCATATGTGGGGCGGGGTTCAAAGCCCCTAGCGAAGATGAATTAAAGGGCCCACTTTTGACTCAAAAGGTGGCAGATGTGAAAGCACAATTAGAGGAGCAACGCAAGCAGTGGAGCATGATTGGTTGCACCATCATGACTGATGGTTGGACTGATAGGAGAAATAGGACGTTGCTTAATTTCCTAGTTTCCTCTGGAGGTAATTGTACTTCCTTCAATGCATTGGAATTTGAATTTTATTTAGTGAATCACATAATTTAATATGGCTGATTTATGTTTTTTAATTTATTGAATAATTGGTTTTGCTTATTTTTTCAGGTGACACCGTCTTCATTAAGTCCATTGATGCTTCTGCCCAAATAAAAAATGCCACATACCTGTGTGAGGCTATAGAGGAGGTGATAGCTGATGTGGGGGAAGAAAATGTAGTGCAAGTGGTGACAGACAATGCAGCAAATTATGTTGCTGCTGGTAGGTTATTGATGGAGAGGCACCCTACTATATTTTGGACTCCATGTGCCGCCCATTGCATTGACCTCATGTTGGAGGATCTTGGGAAGCTCCCATGGATCAAAACATGTGTGGAAGCAGCAAAAAACGTTTGCAAATTTGTATACAACCACACATGGGTGCTTAACCTTATGAGGCAATACATGGGGTTGAGGGAGTTGTCTCGTCCTGGCATCACCAGGTTTGCAACAAATTTTATCACGATGCAATCCTTGATTCGGTCAAGGGCAGCTTTGAGGCGCATGTTTACTAGTGAGGAGTGGTCTTCCTCATCCTTTTCTACAAGCACTGCAGGGATTGTTGTGGCTGATTGCATTTTTGATGAGCAAGGGTTTTGGACACCAATGGACGAGATTGTGAAGGTAAAATTTAATTCTTTATTATGTTCTAATTTTTAATCATATCTTACTTTTATTTGTTTATTTTCATTCACACTTATTTGTGAAACATGTTTGCACTTTGCAGTTTATTGAGCCCTTGCTAGTTCTCCTACGAGTTGCAGATGGGGAGAAGCCCGCAATGGGCTACATATATGAGGGCATGGATAGGGCCAAAGAGGCCATTAGATTAGTCTATGGTGGAGTTGAGGAGAAGTATCGTCCCATTTGGGATATCATTGATAGGAGATGGCAAAACCAACTTCATAGGCCCATCCATGCAGCCGCATGTTTCCTGAATCCGGCCTTCCAATTCCACCGCGATCTCCGTGCAGATAGAGAAATTCTTAGTGGGCTCTACACGACATTGGAGCGGATGTTGCCTGCTGTTACTACACAGGTGGTGCAGGAGATAGATGCCTTCACTAAGGCACAAGGAGACTTCTTTGCACGTCAAATGTGCAAAGATAATAGGACAACATTACTACCAGGTAAAAATATATTTAAGGGCATAATTTTCATCTCTTTATATTATAATTTATTATTAAATGTTGAACTTGAACTTGAAACTTGAAATGAGATTGATTTTGTTTCTTTTTCTCATCTCAGATAGCTGGTGGAATATGTTTGGTTCTGATACACCGAACCTGCAAAATATTGCCATTCGTATATTGAGCCAGCCATGCAGTTCATCTGGTTGTGAGCGCAATTGGAGTATGTTTGAGCACATACACTCCAAGAAGCGCAATAGATTGACAGTGGAGAGGATGAACGACTTGGTATATGTTCATTACAATCTTCGGCTCAGATACAGGAAGCTTTTTGACCATGACAAAACCCCGATCAATCTAGACGAGGTTGATCCACAGTCTGAGTGGACCACTGAGGCTACAGATGCAGTCTTTAGTGACGAGGACCTTGATTGGGTGGACCAGGCAGAGAGAGAGGCCGAGGTTGTAGCCATGGCTGAGGAGGAGGCTAGAGCACGAGGAGGCATAGATGCTGTTGGTGAGCGTGGCATGGAGAGTCAGACACAGGCAGAGACTATGGCTGCAGCTGCAACATCATCCAGGCCCTTTAGACGCCTTCGTAGGAAGGATGCTGGCTCCACTATGCCATAGGGCATAGAGTCATAGAACATTTTGATTTGATGTCATATTTCATATTTCATATTTGTATGGAACATTTGATGTCATGGATTTCATATTCCATGAGTTTTGTATACATTTGACTAATTTTATATATCTAAGTATGTTATTTCCTTCAGCAACGCAACTACAATGTGTACCTTATACTTATGTAATCGTTGTATACTTATGCATGTGATCAAATTTGCTTTTATTTGTGTTGTATTCAATAAAGGGTGCTTGAAACAAGTTTTAAATCCTTAAAAATCTCTAAATTTCTAGGGTTTTTCAACTTTTATTCATTTTGCCGCGTCTGCGCCGCGTCCGCGTCCGGATTCGCCGAGTCCCGCGCCGAGTCGCCCTCGCCGAGTCTGAGCCGCGTCCGCGTCTCGTTACTATGATTTTGACAACCTTCAGCAGGTTTGCATTTGCCTTCATTACTCTGCCATCTGCAGCTGTAATCTCCATCAAAGGTCTCCAATTATAGGGGTTATTCGTCAAAGTCAGTAAGATTTACATTTATCCATATGTCACTATTCCATTCTTCCGAGTTGCTATTATTTCCAATATGACAATATGACAAATCCATTAATCGATAATTGTTTTCAGATTCCTATTAAGGTTTTGTCATGATTTCAACAAGACTTGTACCAGCCAAAAACAAGGTATCAGCAGAGATGACATCATTGTATTGCCTCTTAAAAGACAATTTTCAATATGCTTTCCAGGTTTTCAAGGTACAGTTTTGAGAACAAACAGTGAGAAACTCTTTCTTTTTAAAGAGGGGTAAACGCTTTTGACACGGATCTATGAACCAGTGAGGTTACATATGAGGGACCTCATCTCCAACCCTAACATAAACACTCAACAATAACACCCCAACGGGATTTGAACCTTGGTGGCACAACACCACATTTAAACCATCACACTATGCCATTAATGACAAACAATGAGAAACTCTTCTTTTCATTCTTCATTCAAATTATTTCAAGGTCAATAACTTGATTTTCATCAAAGGAGATCACTAAAGAAATCTGGTGTTGCAAAGTTCTCAAAGTGAGAAGGGATAGATGCTGGAATTCATAGAGAGCAAGGATGTCTAATTCAAGACGTTATCAGAGGGTTTGTTGAAGCATCAATAGAGAGAAGGGTATTCAAGTTTACAACATCAAAGTGGAATTGTCAAAATGCTAGAGTTTCAGTGCCATCAAAAGATTTGGATGATTAGAACAAAAAGCTTTATTAGAAGCTCTAGAGCCACATGTCATGAGGTCTATTTTTGGCCTGTGCTATTTTTAGCTGTTATCAATTTCAAGGAGATCAACATTTTTTGAAAATGCTATTTTTGAGGAGGCTATTTTTGGATCTCTTGTCATGCAAGAGATGCGAGTTCTAGTGTCAGTTTGTAGTATTCTTTACCAATAATTTAACTAAAGATTGCATGAGTTTAGAATTAGTGGATAGAATTTTGTAATAAAGCTTGCATTGCATGCAAGCAGTTTTGTTCTTAGTGTGGAAGTCATAGTTATATTTTTATTATTTCTCATGTAATGTTGTGTAAACATTATAAGTAAGTGCTTTTAGCACTTAGTTTAGGGTTTATTATCGTTGATTCAAAATTTAGTATTCATTCAATAGAATTTAGTATGCCTATCTTGCTTCTAAATTGCTGTAGAAGAGTTTTATTTTTTGTGTTGTTTATGTTTTTATGAATTAAATGTCACTCAATAATATCAAAAGCTTTGTATTATAATAGTTGTTAAGTTGGTAGTTGTAGCTCTGAATGCAATTACTTTGTTTGGCTTGTAATGTTTTTTTTGGGTTGTTTGAGGCTTTTATATCAAACACACATAATTGTTAGGTCACTTAGAACTACCCAATACAGAGCATGAACCTTAGGCTGAAATCTCTTCGGCGAAGAGCCAAGGACTGAGGGGTATCCATTCTTTTAAAGTCACCTATGGCACGATCCCATGTTCTTTGTATGTGTTGATGGAGTAAATTAAAGTTGCAAGCTTTGTATGTCATTCCCCTCTTTTGATTTACTGACTCTTTGTGTATTATTTAAACTTATTCAATCCTTACGTGCACTTGCCCTATTTAGTCTTTGCATTTAGTTGAACAATATAAGTGTGTAGCTTTAAGATTTATTTTTAATCAGATGAGCATAGAAAACATCTTGCCTTGAGTTCAAGTGCATATCAGCCTTTGCCCTAGGTGAATAAAAAAAAACTAGTTTTGCTTAGCATGAACATGAAACACCCTCCAAAACATTGTATAGATTGTAAATAGTGTTGTACCCAAACCAAATTTTTTGCTTCATCAAGGCATTTTGCTTAAAAGAGTCTAAACCTTACTAAAATGATGTCAAATACAGTTTTTTGGTCAATATCAAGCATGGAGTTTGGTCAGTGTTGTGTCAGTCAAAGGTAGTACTTGTTGATCAGAACTTGAATCGGGGACTCAGAATGAGGCATTTCACGATGGAGGAGCATTTCACGACGACAATTTTACTTTTGCATGGTCATTTCAGTGACCAAGACGAAGATTTCAGTGATCAATTTATGAAGATTTCTCAGGCAAAAGCAAAATTGCGCCCCTGTAGCCCAGGGGCGCCCTTCTCTTTGAAGGCCCAGATCTTGTGGCATGTGCTCATTAACATAGTCAATCTCTTCAGAATTACCCCAGTTATCCGATGAGCTATCCTGCAAGGATATCCGAGACTCAAAACTCCGGTAACTGACATCAGAAGTTGAGGATTCCAGAGGTTGCAGATTGCAAAAGCTTGTCACTTTTCAACTTTTGCGCCCCTGTAGCTCAGGGGCGCCCTTCTTAAAGAGGGTCTAGATTCTGGCATTCCTGCCTATTGATGCATTTAATCTCTTCACGACTAGTCTAGCTATCCGACGAGCTATCGAATGCAGACATCCGAGACCCAGAGCTCTGGCAGTCAGGGCTAGAAGATGAGGCTACAAGGAGACTTCACATCACGAAAACTTCCTCAAATGGTGAAATTGCGCCCCTGTAGCTCAGGGGCGCCCTTCAAGATGGCTCTTGAGATGATTGAGATTGCAGATGAGGTCTTCCTGACATCTGTGCTACTCTAGCCCGGTTTCGCAACGCACCAGTCAGCCAGTCAATCCGGTATTCTGAGAGATCGTGGCAGAGATTCTACCAAGCACGTAAATCAGCAGGTGGAGAATCATGAAATATACACTGTAGCCTCTGTAGGCCAGGGGCGCCCAGCCTTTAGGCCTGTCAAATGGTGTTATTTGCATTCACAGTCTTCACGAGACTTGTGTGTTGTTACTCCAGCTATCCAACGAGCCCAACCGTCAGCCTCCGGGATTTGGCAAACGCTCATACGTGCGAGGTCTTTACAAAATAATGAAAAACAAAGACAGCTCAGAAAATGACTAAGTCTAGTCGTATATTCCATCTTGGGAAAGGCGCCTTTCTCTTTGAGGTCTTAGAAGCAGTTTTCTTGCTTTGTCGCCTCTAGAGACATCTCTCGTAGGTCCTTCTGGCTACGCGTTGAGACAGACGGTGCGCGAATCAGGTCACCCCAGCTCCTGATATCAGAGGTCAAAGAAGGCCATCTGGTTGAGTGTTGTACTTTTGTCAAAATGATGTTTGATCCTTTTTAGGCCTGGGCCGCCCTTGCTTTTGGGGCCCTTAATGCAGCTTTCAGGTGCCTTGCGTATATTTGTTGGATGCGGAATACCTCTAGTCACGCAGTGAGCCTGTCATCCAATCAACAAGGTTCACCGTTCATCGTCAGCGGTCATTTGAAGCGTCAGATGGCAGTATGGAGAAATGGAAGTCTGGTGTCTGAAAATCAATTTAATCAAAGGCGCCTAATTATCTGAGGTGTTAAATGATGGATTTTGCAGTGATGACTCCCAACAGACATTTCTTCCTTGCTCTGTAGGCTTCGCAATGAATATTCCTGCTCAGTCTCAGCATCACCTGGTCACCTGGAAATCAGTGTTGAATATGCCCAGTTGTAACTTTGTAGTTAGCTACAAAGTAGGAAGTTAATAAAAAACGTAATATCTTGAGCAAATGGATGCCTATGAGGACAAATGAGGACTTTTCGAAATCAGTGAAGTTCGCTGAATCCATCCAAGAGCTCAACGTGGTTTGTCAACTGATTAAAATAATATTTAAATGGTTAATTTGCATATTTGAGCATTAAAGGGCGATTTTCTAAAATTGGTGCTCCTTTGTGCTGGATTTTCAAATTGCATGATGAATATTTTTATTATTATTTTTATTCCGGACTTCAAGTCAATCTCAGTTCGAACTGGAGGGGTCCAATTATAAGCTTTCTATTTCAATCGAGGTTTTTAAATCTTGCAGTCAACATTATGGTGCGAATTTTCTCTATTTATTCATGGTGCCTATCATTTAAACATTCATCCAGCTTAAGCAAAATTCGTAATTCTTTAGAGCAGAGGCGATTTTTCTAGAATTGGGCGAATTTATCATCAGCAATCAAAATCAGAAGCATCAAGCAATTCTTTTTGCAGGTTCAAGTTCACAATTATCAGCAAGTTTGAAGAACAGGGGGCGATTTAACAGAAGAAGAGCACAAAAAAAACGTCTTTTCTCCTCTCTGATTCTCAAAATTCTCTTAGATTTCAATTCGCATGTTCCTAAAATTGGCAAATTTTGGTGAGTTTGACCATTGGATCGATTCTATATAGCTTCCTTGAATTAAATTCATGTGCTTGAATTTTTAGGAATTTTTAACTCCAGAGCATCAGTTCTCGAGTTTCTAATTTTCTCAACTGAAAATTCTTTGCATGGTCAAGTAGAAGTCAGATTTTCGCATTTTTGACGTTCTGGATTGTCTTAGAATCTTTTTCTGGACAAAACCCATATCTCATATTTTTCGCCGAAAATAACCCTTCGATAGGCTATTTTTAGTTTTCCATAAATCTTGTCGGAACATAGTCGAGTTCACAGTCAACAGGTGAGTTTTTCAAAATGTAGTACACTCAGCTCGAATATAGGACCAAATCAGTCCTTACTCATGACTTCATCGGGACAATTGAGATGAATCTTCACATGGTGCTGCCAGAGGCAGTCTTAGATCCAGTCAAGATCAGAGATTCAATTATTTAGAACATTTAGCAGTCTGGGTTACTCGAGGTCGCTTCCATACCTATCTCCGCTCATTGTGTTGAGTTCGTGATGTCTTGTATTAAGCATTACAACTCTGCTACTCGTGAGATAGTGTCAGTAGATGGACTAGTCATTTGCAGTCTCAAGCCTCTGGACGTTGAAAGAAGTTTTGGTATCTCTCAGCACCCGAACAGTCTGGTTATTTCTATGGAGCAGTGCGAGCATGCATTCAACGCTGATGTGGACAAGTGCCAAAGCAAAATGGCAGAACGATGGTTAAAGCAAGCGAAGAACAAATTGCCAAACAACGTGGGTCGTGGTGAGTACAAGGATGAATACGCGATTCTAAATACACTCTTGAATTGTGTCTCAGGTCATTCACATGCAAATGTTTTCCAGCCTTGGATGAATTACATCATTGGTCGCATCATATCTGGGTAGGAGCATTATGATTGGACATCCTTCATCAGCGATGTTATCCACAAGCAAATCACCGGTTTCCTAGTTGCCCACGAGTTTCACATGTGTTCTTATCTCGTGTACTTGATTGCCTATCAGGGTCAATTCCGAGGATTAAACACCGTTGGCATTCTCAGTGTTTAGAAAGTCTATCACTATTATGATCAACTTGAGTTCACTAAGGTTGAACGTCACTTCAAGCGTGTTCACGAGGCTTTCTTGACTTATATAGTGAGAAATCTGGACCGAGAGTTGCACGTTTTTATCTCGGCAGTTGCCAGAGCAGCAATGGATGGTTGGACAGATTGGTTCATTCAGTTCCCGACATACACCTATATTTGAGTATATGGATTTACAGGAAATCCAACTATGCTTCCACGCTATCCTTCGGATAGAACGGTCTTTATGGAGTTCCTGAGGCAGTTACATGATGTTCATCGTCATTTGTGTCGCAAGCATAAACCAACTACCAATTTTCCCTTTCAGTTTGGAATATATTGGTGCAAGACGACAGTTGATGCCAAAGGTGCAGGACAGGAGTTAGAGAGATATCATCTCAAGTATCTTGTTGAGGTCCGTGCCTATGATCCTTGGGGTCATTACACAGCTCGCCTCGGTGGTCGCACATATCATAAGCCTTCTATGGAAGACTATTGGGCCAATTGCGTGGACGACTTTGAGGTCCACAGACGTAGCTATGGTCACTTCTCTCTCTCATAGATTTTTGTATTCTTAGCAGAAGATGTGGGAGGTTTATCAGATGATGAGGGTGAAGTCCTTCCTCAGTTTTTCAGAGAGCAGGTTGACACACAGCCGGTGCCAGCAGTTGATTGGTACGCCAAGGAATACGCAATAGTAAAGGAGAGGTCAAGTAGAGTTATTCAGAATAGTATACTTTACCTCGACAGCAAGAAGACCAGGAGGGTAAGTGTGCCTAGAGCAGAGCCGCCAGTGGTGGATCCTTCGCTACCTTCCTCATTGAAACCTAAACAGAAGAAGAGGAGTAACCCTCCCAAGAAAGGTCAAGCGCCAAACAATTCAAAAGGCAAGGCGCTTGCTATTGATACACACACGGACCCTGTCAGACATCCTGTCACAGAGCTAGTTCAGAGGCCAGTCCAGAGTCCGCCAGTGCCTGAGGTTCAGCCTCAAGTTCCTACACCAGTTCAGGCGATCCCGCGATTCAGATTCTGTAATTTGATTTGAACTCCCATCTGCATGCTTGACTCCTCTACATATTCACTCTTCGGAAACCTCCCACCATTGCTAAATACAGATCCTTCCGATAGCATTAAGCGAGACAGGTCTTAGTTGAAGCTCAAGCTAGGTAGGAAGAGGAGGCAGCCATCCTATGTCCTTAATCATTCAGATTTCGATCAGGTTTACCAGGATGTGTCAGATAAGAGGATCAAGAACATGGTCCACGTGGAGAGGAATACTGATATGGAGATCGTTGTCGAGACTGCTATACCTCCACAGGGGAAGAGCTTGGATGAGTTGGAATCTTAGGACTTCGAGGTTATCACAGTCAACCTTGGTCGTAGCACACGCTAGACTCAGGTTGATCTCCTACAAGTTGCTACAGATAGTGCCAAGGATAGAATGCTGAAGGACGGAGAAGACAAGGCAGCTCTCAAGGTTGAAATCAGACAGCTTCGTCAGTACATTTCTAGCCTTGTACACAGGTCAGATGTTACCGCCACACTCCCGCCGATGCTTGAGCCTCCAGCAGAACAGGGCCAACTTAATCATTTGGTTGCATATGGAAAATGTTTGGAGGAATGGGAGGAGGAGTTCGTTGCTAGAGGCTGTTCTATGCTTACAGAGCTATATCGGTTGCGGTACAATGCACGAGAGCTCTGTCTACGTCTCCAAGATGAGGAGCGAGACATGGCAATTAATAGACCCCAGGATGAGATTATGATTGCTCACCTGAGTATGGCATATGAATTAGTCACAGATGTAGAGGATAAAGAGGCTATCTACTCTTGGAAAACACAGTTGGTTTTCAAGGCAAAGATAGAGGAGACTATGGCATTAGAGTTGGCTGAGAGTAGAGAGCACGTTACTAGTGCACTCTGGTTTGTGAGGACTTTAGTATCTCGCTTACCGTGCCGGTCTAAGATTGAGGGTGGTGCATATGTTGAGCTTATTGATGTACAATCAAAGTTCCAAGCACTTGTTCATACTATTATCAGTGGGGAGACCATTGGCTGTAAGATTAATCAATTTACAGTCATGTTGGCGTTGTTCGATGAAGCAACTAGGAGCAGAGGTGAATTGCAGTCCCAGATCACAGCTGGTGAGGACATGCTACGCAGGCATAGCATACTTCGGCAGAGTATCGGAGCTCCAGACAGTGATGCAGTTAACAATCTCGTTGAGGGATTGGTTGCTCGAGATCACGATCAGTAGACTTTAGTTCCCACCTCTCAAGATAGACATTATACACAGGAGTTAAACTTGGTGTTATCTTTTCAAGTTAACTCGCTGTCTCATCTCATGCATATCTATTCTGGGATCAACTTTATTCACTTGGAGTTGTATTTAGGGTTTACGTTAACTCATGGTAGTGTTCCAGTTAACTTGCTTTCAATAAGGACGTGCATGCTTGCACATTGTCCACATAGATTAGGGTTTTCGGTTAATTGATGGTAGCTTTCTAGTTAACTGTATAGTTTGCTTTATTAGGGTTTAGCAATAAGTCTTGCATGCATTGCAAGACTGTAGTTGACTCAAGGTGATTTTAGGGTTCCCTACACCTTTTGATGTCTATAAATAAGAGCTTTTGCTCATTTGTACATAACTTTTGCATGAGAGAGAAATATATGCTGTGCCTACCTTGCCTGTAATATTGCTCGTTCTGTATCTGTTCATGAGTATTTACTATTATGATGAATTGTTATGCCAGTTGGGTTTCATGCAAGTATTATGGTGAATTCTTGCTTTAGTTAGATATAGTGGCTAGTTTGATCGTAGATTGTATGTGTGTCTTGCCTATGCAATTTATTGTCCTAGTTAGCTATCCTTCATGTTTTGTGTTCAATAGACTCGTTCAGATTGAGCTAATAGTTGTGCCACCTTGCCTTCAAGTTGAGAATCTGTACTTGGTTATCGTGTGATGTGTGTGAATAATAAACTTATTCAGATTGAGCTGATAGTTGTGCCACCTTGCCTTCAAGTTGAGAATCTGTACTCGGTTTATCGTGTGTTGTTTCCAATAAGCCTATTCAGACAAGCAGATAGTTGTGCCACCTTGCCTTCACTTTGTGAGTCTGTACCTGGCTTATCGTCAGATAATAATCTCCGCTCCATTTCCTCATGCTCTGAATTCTTGAGGGGATTGGATAGTTAAGTTACTTAGTTTTGAGTGTTGTAGTTAAGTCTTGCGAAACTGGAAAATACTTAGCTACAACGTATAGAGTTTTCGTGAAAGCCTTGTACCTCTTACAGCTGAGACAAAAAGACAGGATATAGTTTAGTTTATTTCCCTTTTCAAGCACTTTTGTCAAGCACAACGAGGGAGCTTCCCCTCCTAATTTGAAGAGCACTCATTGCATAGTGTGCATAGCTGTCCGTACCAACTTATACTCCAGAGGTGTTAGTTGTTATGCCAACAAATAGCAAGTACGCATTGTTTAGATTAGGTTACTTTTTTGGTATAGGGAGCTTCCGCTTCTAATCTAAAGAGTGGTTCTACCACACATTTGTTTCATTTTGTCTTGCATTGAAAGGTGGTAATTTACATGCTAACACAATTAATATAGATTTGATTATTGTTGGTATTATTATTTTTAGTCAATATGATAAACACACAATTTAGTTGATGCTTATTTTACATGGTTAGGAAAAAATAAAACAAAGGAACACATAGGAATATTTGGATTTTTTTTAAATAGTAAGGGATATGGGTCTCTTGTCCTTTATATTAACTTTCAAAAATGTTTACTTTACTATCTTTATTTGTATCCTTGATATGATTGTAGATTTTCTATTCCTATTGAGAAGTCGTTGCATGAGAGTGCGAGGGAACCCATTACTAGAAGATCCAACTACATACAAAATTGGATCATAGATCTTGTAGGCCAAAAACTACAAAAAAACCATGAAAAATACAAGACAACAATCATTCCTTCACTATGGATGGGCTTGCATCCTCATTCAACTCTCCATATCTTTTGCGCCCGCTCTTAGTCCCTTGATCCTCAAAAGGAATTTGTTTGCTAGGTGTGCCCTCTTAGCTTACTCTTGATCTTGGAGGGTAGAAAGGATCTTGAAGGGACCCAACAAAATAGAGAAATTGAAAGTGGGCAAGTTTCCTATACTAGGGAAAGTGAGAATTAGAGTTGCTCCACTTGCTCAATCAAAAGTCACAAACCTTGCCTCTAATTCCTTAAATGAAGCCACTGAAACCAAACCTCTGAATTTTGCTCCCATGATTGACAAAACAGAAACAAAGTTGACCACTACATATTCTAGGGCTACATCCAAATACCCTCTGACTTCTACCCTTACAAAGCTCATGGCCAAAGCCCTTACTATAAGCTTGTCCTTCATGAACACTAGGAGGTTGGAAAGGAACATGGATGCCACCTTTGGGTTGACCTTGCTATGGATTTCAGTCTCCAAATAATTAGCTCCATTTTTGAATAGTAAAAATTATGGCTAGCCTTGCATCTGACACCAGTTCCTTGAATGCCATCTTCCACTTCTTAGAATAAAGGAAAAAGTTGGTCAATTATATTTATTGTGCCCCACTCCCTTTTTGTTGTCTCCACATGAAACAAATGCTATTTCTTTGTCTTTTCAACAATCATGTATTTATTTCTGATGCCTAGCATTTGAGTGGCATGCCATATGAGCAATATGTCAACATAAAATTGAATTGATGAAATGTTGTAGCCTACTATTGACAACTGCTTGTGAGGCTAGGGAATGATTGGTACATAAAACACTTTTATGGTTTGGATTGGGCTCACAATTTCTAGATCTAAGAAAGACCGGCCCAATGTTCGATGATGTTATAAATGATTTGCCTGAAAGGTTGTTTTTTTCTTTGCTTCTCTAAAACAATGGCCAAATGTGACACAAAATTTTCCAAAAGGGGCCAAGCCAGCCCAATAATGTTTTATTATTTCTAGTTGGAGGAGACTTGATTATGCATGGCATTGATGATGACTATTGAATCTCCTTCATATGTATTTTCAATATTCCACATTTGGCAGCAACTTGGAAACCCAAGAGAAGGGAATGAGATTTTGCTTCATTTTTTTGTTCCCTTGACCAATTTCTTAGAGGCTACTTCAATAAGGGATCAAGAGCAATCCCAAATAACACATCGAGCTCTCAAAGCTCAAGGGTTGCCCTTGGCATCTCCGTCAAAATTGACTTTGAAGATTCTTGGAGGGGTGAATCCATTTCATAGAGCCCTTTAATGGTGTTTGCAATTGAACTTGTATTGACCCATTAATGAGGGGATTATCTAGATGTTTATAAGATGACATTGCATATAAATTTATAATACTTTGAACCCACTTTAGGCATGCTAAGAAAATTGTAGATTAAAATACTTGTCTTTGTTTACACTAAAATGCTAGATAACTCTATTTGTAGAACAAAAAAACACACAACGTATGTAACAAAAGAACATAAGAGAACAACAATTATATTGCATTAGTAGTGTATAGTACAATGCTTGGTGTAGGGAGGACTTGTAAGATTATCACCCTTACCCCAACTGTATCATTACACCAAATGGTTTTTGATTGAGAACTGTCAAAACCAACTATACATAACCATATTTATTTGAATTTTCTAAGGAATGCAAGTGACTTGATTTGTGAGTAATGCTCAATTTTGGTGACCCTCAATGTGAGATGTTAATGAGACCCACTCATGTATATATATCTATGATTAGCTAAGCTTTTAGCTTATTTGAATTTGAATTTTTGGGTTTTTCTTGGTATTATCCATCTACCACACATCCACATTATTATTCTGGAAAAGTCTTTGCTAGATGGATAAGACCAAGAAACATCCAAAAATAGCTCTACTATGTAATGTCCCTATATTGATGTCATGTTGTTTTGTGAACATCGGCCAATTTCTTGAGTTTTCCGAAGGCTTCCAAGTGAACTGGGAGAGTTCCAAGGTTCTTGGAGAGCTCAGTGTTGGCTTTTCTCAGCGTCCAATGGTGTGTCGACATTTTGTTGGTCCTCAGGATAGTGGTGATGGTCTTCGTAGCATTTTTGGCCATTTGGGTTGTTCTCCACATTTCTTGGAGAATACTACTATTTTTAGTAAGTGCCCATTTTGGCACCTGACATCTTTCCTTGTCATCAGTAGTTTCTTGGTGCGATTAGTTTTTGTTTCAGATGTCTCCTGGTGTTTTTCGTAAACTGATTAGAATTATTTTAATATTTACACTGAAGTTATAAAGTAATGTTTTAATAATACTTTAATGTTAAATATTATAAAATGAAAAGGTTATTATAGTTATTTAAATAATAGAAAAGAAAAAAGAAAAAACGTTTTTTGAGAAAAAGCAAAAAAAATGTTTTTTTTTTCAAAAAAGCAACAAAAAAACAAAATGCGCTTTTTCGAAAAGTAGGGATGTAATGTCCCCATTTTCGATGTCCCTCAGGCTAGTTTGGTTCTAACTCACTATTTTTAGTAAGTACTATATTTAGTAACTGGTCTGGGTAGTAGTGCAGTGTAGGGTTTCCTGTTGGGCAATATGTGGGAGTTGTTTGATGAGCTTCAATGTTTTGGCCAGTTTGATATTTGGTGAGTACTAAGTATTTTTAGCAGTTGCTATTTATAGTAAGTCTATTTTAGGAAACTGATCCTAGACCCATAGTGTCTTCAGCAGTGTTGGGTGAAAATTATGTAATCAACTTTTCGATAGATTACACAACTAGGACTTCAACCACAGCTATGTGAGATATGAATCTCTCCTCTCAGAAAAGGGGAGGCGCCCTTCTTATTGCTGACGGAAGCGATGGTAAAACAAATAAAGTAATTACACAATGTACACAATAGTTACGAAGTGGGGGGGGTGTGTTACATTCATCTTTCTCTCTTTTTTCAGAGAAGATGTTTACAATGCTTCACTGTTGGAAGTTCTCAATTCTTAATAACTTTAAACGATCAACTAGCAGTAATGCCAATACCTCTATCTTGTCAAAGCAAAGTGTAGAGATACCAGAAGTAATTAACAATAAACAAGTAAAATAAAAGGGAAAGCTCACGAAGGCACAAAGTCGTTCCGTAGCTTTATCAATGGCGGATTTGTGATAGATGTGTCGTTTGTCGCATTAGAAGCACAAAGTCTTCTTAGATGCAGCAATTCCTCGAACAACATGAACAATTACAAGCGCAAAGTCTTGTAGATCATCCAACCAAAATATCCAAAGAGCATGAATAATTACAAGCCCAAAGTCTTGTAGATCATCCAACCATAATTAACCAAAACACAAATGTAAATCTAAGTAAAAGATGTAACACAAAGTTTACATGAATTGCTTAGAGTCTTTCAGATATCACTTACTAATTACCACCAAAAGAGATCAATTCACAAGATTATCAAATCCAACACAAAGTCTGACTTGCAATCTTCTTCTTTATTGATCAAATTTTGTTTGCAAAGTATGAACACAAAGTTTCACAATTTGTTTCGAAAAGGGCAGCACTTCATTGCAAAATACTAAAAGATCCTTAATACAATAGAAATCCCTCATATTTATAGAAAGAGGGATGCGCAAAATTAGGAAACTATCTTGAGAAAATCAAGGAAAGTTAGGTGAGCGATTCAAGGAGATCTCACCTAACTTTGACCAAAGTCAAAGTGTAATTTATTTTCAAAAGATTACATCTCGAACTTGGTGCAATTACAATTTACAAAAAGACATATAAAATGTCAGGAAATATTTACAAAATGGCTAATGGGAGGCATAAAAAATGTCTAACATTGGAGATCAGGGACCTTCATGTTTCTTTGCTTTGGGCGCGGAAGTCTTCGTATTTCTTCCTGGTCTCCTGCACGAACTTCTCATCCGGACCAATGGTGTAATCCACAATGGTGTGAATTCTCGTGATCGATCTCATGGTAGATGAGTGAACCTTCTTGCACCTGTCAAGATGCATTTTCAGGTTATCCAATGTGAGCCTTGTATCACAAATGACGTTCAGAGAGGCTTCTGAAAAGTCTACGCTGTCAATCATCTTCATGATGGCTTCCTTGAAGATCTGGGATATTTCTATGGCTGGCAGGAAGATACGATTTTCCTCAAGAAGTTGTCCTAGTAACTCCTTGATACCTTTTTCAAGAATAACACGATGCCCTGCACTTGGTGGAGATCTTCCGTAAGAGATTGAATTACTTGAATTCGATGTTTCAAAGATTCTCTTACCTCAATGAACTTTTCTTTGTCGGGAATTACCCCGACTTCCACCAATTTACTGAGCTTTACCTGCTTCATCGATGACCATGACAGCAGGCACTTTTCCATATCTCTGCGCTCTTGGGAAAGTACACTTTTTTCTTTATCAAGCTCTGTGGTGATCTTGGCCAACAAAGTAGTTTTCTCGTCCGCAACAATTATGATCTGAGATCCGTGTTCTATGATCTTCTCAACGAAATCATACAACACCCTGCCTTTGGAGGCGAACTTCTCAGCTTTCTTGACAGCTGGGTCCTCAATACTTACCACTGCCAGTGGTTGTGCATTAGTTGGAGATCTTGCAAGTCTCTTTACAACAGTGGCATAATGCTCTGCCCTCTGTTTGTACATATTGCGAGCTTGCTCCATTTTATCCAGTCTTCCAGCCAAGATGTCCAATGTCACTTGCGCATCTGCTTTTGCACTTTCATTGGTAACTTTGCCAAGCTGGACACTTGTTACTGTGTAGTCCTCCATATTGACATCTCCTTCTCGCGGTGGTATGCCAATCTCCGCATACTTGTGGCCAGTCTTGTCAATGTTTAGCCTTGAGTATACTTTTGCCTTTTTCTTCCCTTTAGCCTTTGGAGGGACTATCTCTTCGAGGTCGAGCTCCTCTGGAGAGATCATTTGCTTCTTCCGCTTCGATACTTGAGATATCAGCCAAGGGGGAAGGAAGGAGGTGTGAACTTCTGGATTCACTGTCAACTCAGTTGTCATTGTCACCTCTGAAGTTACCATGGGTATCATGACAATAGGAGAAGTGTCTATCATCATTGCTCCTGTAGACTACACATTGAGCTGATCACGCATTGACTCATTCATGAACCGATTGAATTCAGTTTCAGAAGTGATATCATACGTCGGTGAAGACAGGCTAGGAATGGATGATGGAGGACTTGACAGTATATCAACCGTATGAATGCTTGTCACCGAGGGAGTATCAAGCAAGGTTGATGCTGTAGGAATAGTGGATACCTCTACTGCAGGAATGCATGTGGTAGGAATGGGTGATGAAGGAATAGGAGGTGGAGGAGAACTCGAATTTGGAGGGGTATGAGGAACACTGGAAATCACAGGCGATGACGTTCTGGGAATTTCCTCAACTACATTCTCAGCTGGAGACATAGTTCTTTCTTGATCATGCCTGGGTTCTTGTTGATCACCCTCTTGTCTCTCCGATTCTGGTTCACCTTCGAAATCACCTTCAGATTCTTCTTCAGAATCTTCTTTAGACTCCTGCCCACTTTCAAAAACTTAGCTGGAGACATAGTTCTTTCTTGATCATGCCTGGGTTCTTGTTGATCACCCTCTTGTCTCTCCGATTCTGGTTCACCTTCGAAATCACCTTCAGATTCTTCTTCAGAATCTTCTTTAGACTCCTGCCCACTTTCAAAAACTTCTTCTGCATCGGAGTCTGCTTTTGCTGAGTCTTCATCTTTAGCGGATTGGTCACTGGAAGTACCTTCTTCATCGGAATCTATCTCCTCTGAAACAACCTTTTTACCTTTAGAGTGAGATGGATCAGATTCTGTGGTTTCTCCTTCTGAGACGACCTGGGTATCTTTCTTGCCAACAGTAAACTTGATCCTGGGACCTCTTCGTGAAGAAGTGGGAACAGCCGCTGATTTATTTTTCATGCGGAGTTCTTGCTGTCGGCGAGCTTCTGCTTCGGATTCTTCTCCTTCTGAATCTGTTCTGAAACTTTTCATTTCAAAACCATGCTTGTGTAATCATTCTGCAGTATTGGATAGGATTGGTGCCAATCTCTCTCTGATGCTAGTACTTTCTTTCCTAGACCATTGAATTGCAGGCAACGGCCTTTTAGAAACCTCTTGTTCATCATAGACAACATTCATGATATCGCCAGGATCTGTAAAATCCTCTGGTAGGTCAGCAGTATCAAGGTCTCTGATCTGC
This sequence comes from Sequoia sempervirens, assembly GCA_007258455.2. Lineage (NCBI taxonomy): Eukaryota > Viridiplantae > Streptophyta > Pinopsida > Cupressales > Cupressaceae > Sequoia > Sequoia sempervirens. Next base: position 4,207,080 of record VDFB02000015.1, on the reverse strand, counting down.
TGCACGATCAACTTGTAATAATCCATTTTGCGAATGGCTTCTTCATCTCTGCAATCAGCCCAGATGTCTTCAAAACGGTACTTGTGATGATGACCCTTTTGCAATTGCCTTCTGACGTCTCGGTAATCAAAATCAAACCTATATCTGTAGGTCTTGATTGTCATGATTTGCATCTCAGCATAAACAAATTTGGCTTTTTGTATAGTTGGGATAGTATATCTGTTGATTGTCAGTGGGAACTTGAATCCACGCTTGTGAATATTTCTTCGTTCTTTGTGCATTGAAATCAACTGTCTGCACATCTCCATGAGAACCCACTTGTCCGAAGGATATCGTGGTAGCATGTAAGGGTAGCCAGTGTAGCACCCTACTCTCAAATAAGTAAATGTTGGGAATTGTAGAAATATGCATCCAACTTTACTTACTGCCTTCTAGGCCTCATCAGATACCCTTCTCTCGAGAGTCGGATCAAAATTGAAAAACAAAGGTGCAAAGAAAGCATCAATAACCTGCTTGAAATGATGGAAGCTTTCCTTCAATTCCAGTTGATAGAAGAATTTATACACAGGTACCAGCATCCGATTCCCTTTTGTGGATAGACCTGGAAATTGCCTCATTATAGCTGTTGCATACACTAGAGAAGAAGTCATATAGAATTTTAATGTAGAAGGTGCATTGATTAGTTTCTAATGTATTTCATCGCTGATCTGTTTGCCCCAGTCAATGTGAACTTTTTGTCTTCTTATAATCCTGATGTATTCATACATCCAATCATGAAAAGTGGATGATTTAGGCAAGCCCTTCACTCTGCTTAAAAATGTGATCATATCTTTGACATCATCTTTGAAATCACTTCGCAGAAGTCCCTTTGGCCATCTGGAAACAGTTTGCCTAGGCTTCTTCAACCATTGGCTATTTATTAGGTTTTTAGCCTTGTTGGGATCAGCATCAAAGACTTCTTGTGCTTTTTGTATCGAGCTATCAATGTACTTCTCCATTTGAGGAACTTTAAACACAATATCAAAGAAGTCAGGGTCGAGTCTTAAAATCTCGTGCCTAGAAGAATCAATCACACTTCTGCTTTCCCTGATGTAGTGGGATGCCACTTGAAGGACAAATTCCGTATTGTGTGCAGCAGTAGGGAACATAGCTACCAAATGCAGGTTACTGTGTACAATTGCTCTCATAGGATTAGGAAGAGGCTTCTTCTCAGTTTTCTCTGCAAAATCAACCAAGTCTTGATGACCAACCTCTGTGTCTTTTATTTCTTCCACCTTGGAGACCACTACAGTTGGCGGATAGACACCTTGATACTTATATTTCATTTTTCCTTTTGCTTTTGAAGACGGAGGTTTTTTGGCAGTCATCTGAGAGCAACTAAATCTTTGATCAATCAACTTTGAGGATCTTGAAAAGAGACTGCAAGATGTGGAGTCAGAACAAACGTTAGTCGTTAAACAGCATGGGAATGCGTGAGGCGAGCAACGACGATGAGCAAGTGTGGAGCGGATGACAAAGGCATGCAAAACGATGCACAAAGTGGATGAAAGAAGGTTTGAAACGAAATTGGCAAGTTTCGAGGTGCTTGGGAGAAAAATTGGGAAGTGTAAGGGCATTGATTTGGTAGAAAAATTGGGAAAAGTGTAAGGGCGCTGAAAATCAGCGCCTTTACACTTGAGCAACCTTCCTTGGTGCAGAGGCGCTGAAAAACAACGCCCTTGCACATTATAGCGTTGTCATTTTATATCTTTGGGTGTAATGGTGCTAGTTTTTAGCGCAACTGCATTTGAAACATAAACTTGGAATCAAAAGTGAAATGATGTTAGAGGAAAGCGCCTTGACCATCTAGAAGTATGGAATGCTTAAAAACACTACTTGGAAACATGTATCGGACTGTAATCGACCTCCAAATCATCGCCATTGATTAAGTGAAAGAAAACCATGCAATTTTACTCACAAAACGTGAGTTGCTTTTATTGCTCGCACTAAATCATTGCTGAACGGCGATGTGAGAAGAAGTAACACGCGTGGGGGAATGAATGAGAGGAGAAAACGCGTAAAGAAGAAAGCCACGTTAAAAACAAGCAAGGGGAGTTTGTTGGTGCAATGAAGCTTGAGGAAACGCGATTTAGGTAAGGGAAAGACAAACCCACGAATAAACAAGACACCACAAACAAAAACAAAAAAGAAATAAGAAAAAACGCGAGGGTTTACTGAAAATATAAGAAGAAAAGGAGAAAAACGCACGAGTAATATTTAGAACGCATTTTCAGATTACAAAAAGTTATCAAACAAATACTAAGTGCGAAAGAAAGAAAGAAGAGAAGAGAGGAACGACATACCTGAAAGAGAAATCGAAACCTAGCTGTTAGAAATGTTCAAATCTTCACCAAAACGTGTTTTGAATGTGTTGGCGTTTAAATTCGCACCTCTGGAATGTGTATTTGAAACAGACAGCTATGCATAGTAAAACTGCTCTTCAAATTAGGAGGGGAAGCTCCCTCTTGCTGATGGTGTTGAAAGAAAGTAAACTAAAAACTAAGTTGCCTATCTTTTTGATCAGCTAGAGCACAAGGTTTATTAAACACAAATGCCACAGCTGAGATTTTCTGTTTTAAGAACTTCAACTACGACTAACTTAAGCTAAAGACGTTTCTAACTTCTCAAGTAATATGCAGAGCAAGAGAAACTAGAAATGAACAAGATTGATTCTCTGACAAAGTGCTTTAATAAACTCTTTTCCAACAAACATCTACACACTTCAATGTAAGCTGAAATTAAGATCATAAAAGCATAACACAAATAACGGAAATCAGAGACGTTATATCAAGGCAAAGGAGGCTCATGATTTTATTTCTCAAACTTCTGGAACAAAATCTACTTCTAACATGCCCGGAACAAGAGCTTGCAGCTAAAGAGGCTTGCAATCTTGTTCTTACACACAATAGGAACAACAATTACAATAACTCCTTGTTGGCTAAAAGAGACTCAACAATTTGCTATCATAAAACAATTGAACAACACTTGAATAACAAATAGAAGGCACAATAGGCTCAGCGTTTTGTTATCATTAGCATGGTTTAAAAAAACTAATGAGCAAAGACTCTTATTTATAGGCAAGCAGAGGAGTAGGGAACCCTAAAATCTGCTTGCTTTCATAATCTAGGGCTTGCTCAACAAGCAAGCTTTATTTCTAAATCTAGAAAGAAGATAACATCTAACACCCAAGAAAGCAAAAAAAGTGGGAAATGCCAACTATTACACTTTATCTTCTTTCTCTTCTCAAACAATGGATAAGAATTCGTTCCAAGAATAGAAAAAAGGCGGGAAGAAAGCTGTTTTAAATCTCTATGACATCCGCTAAAAAGCAGGAAACTGTGTCCCAGTTCGGTGCATCTATCCCATCAACAGCAAAATTGCGTTTTTCCAAGATATCTTCTCCATCTGCAATTGATCTTAGGAAATCTTCGACCTCATTGGCCGCCTTTTCAAACTTTGCTGACATCATCGAAATATGACTCATTCTCCCGCCAACTGGATTGCTGCTATCACAGTTGCGAACAACACTCTGAAATTGAGCTTGCACTTCATCAAGCCCGACGTAGGAACCATCTTCAAGACTAAATTGAGAAGGAATCTCTATGACAAACTCACTGATGAAAAGAAGAGCTTTGATCACCCTTTGAAATAGTGACACTTTCAAGCCAAGGGGGAATGGAAAAACACTTCTCGACTATATCAGGCTTCAAACTGCAAATCAATCTGCCATCAATTGATTGAATCTCCCTTGTAGCCGGGTTGTAATGCTTGATGCAAGCGATTACGAACTCGAGACTCTGCACTGATATAGGAATAGACGCTGCTGCGAGGAGTCCAGAGTGTCCCAGGTTTCTGATTGAAGTGTTGCCTACGCTCTCCAAAGTGTGTAGATCAAACACCGGCTTGATGTGATGCAAGTCCGTCTCAGCTGTTTTGCTGTAATCATGATAGAGAGCTGATTCGGTCTTGAAAACATTGGGAGTGTACTCCATTTCGGAAACCTTGAAGAATGACTGTAAACTCGCCTAGGTTCAGACAAGTTTTGAGCAACTTACTATTTTTAGAATGCTGATTTTTCTTCCTCCAACGGACAAATTTTTGAAATTTTTTCTGAGATATGGGTTTTGGTCAAAATTTCGTTGCAAGACAACCCAGATCGTCCGTTTTTGAAAATTTTGAATTTAGACTGAAAAAGCAGCAAACCCTAATTTCTACAATTTTTCACGAAAAAAAGCTGGCATCTGGGTTTTGTTCAAAATACACTTAGAAATGGACCTAGTTGATTAGATTTGCAAAATACTGATGGCTGATCGAAAAAGCAGCCAACCCTAGAATTTGAAATTTTCTTGAAAAAGGCTGTGATATGGGTTTTCTTCAGAAGACTGATTTGAGAGGACCCAAATGATTAAAAATTGAATGCACTGAGGATTTCATTGACATGCAAATAAAAAGCAGCTGCTGCAACTTGATGAAGTTTTGAAAAATTTCTTCAGAAGAATGAGGTGACAAGACCCAGATCGCTGAAAACTGAAAACCTTGGCCGCCTTCTTGAAAAATTTGATCTTCTGGATGAAAAAGCTTGAAAAAGCAAGGCCTTATGCTTGCTGGTCTGAAAAATTTGATGAATAACCAACAAACTTGAGTTCTTGAATTATGAAAAACTCTTCAAACTTGTTGCAACAACTTTCTCCTTTGAATGCTACCTGCAAAAATAATTAAAATTACATTGAAGAGAGGTGTTAAATAGACTTAGGGTTTGAAATAGGTCTGCTTTCTTTTGCTTTTATCTTCAAAACCCTAAAATCAGCTGTTCAATGAACTTGGACGTCCTCATCCTCTTGCAATTTTGATTTTTTTTGAAAATCTTGCAAATTTCACTAAGGCATGAGAAGTTGGGCGCCCTTCTTGGCTAGGGGCGCCCACTTCAAACAGTGTTAGTCATTTTTTTGATATTTTCAACTTTTCAGAACTTTGACCCCCTACTTTGACCTCGATTTCCAGCTTGTAGACTAATCTGATGAGCGAGCTGAATGATTCATCGCGGAGCCTGACCCGTTCTGAGAAGATTATTCTGGAGGCGTCTCTGGCTAAAAACTTCATTTCGTCCTTCGAATTCATGGGAGCCTATTTCCTCTAGGGGCGCCCACTTCATCCAGAGTTAGCCATTTTTAATGATTTTCAATTTCTTCATTAACTCCTCTTCCACAGATGATCTTATCGAATTTGGTGATCCGGGCATCGGATGGACTGATGGTTATGCTCGTTGCGAAGCTGAGGAGATATTAAGAGGGGTCTCCTGGGAGAAACTTCATCAAACAGTTGAGTTTGGGCCTTCAATAGCTTGGGTGCCCTTGGCAAGCTAGGGCGCCAAAAATCTGCAGAGTTAGCCATTTTCTTCCTCCTTTTATTTTCAAGTTCAAACCTCCATTCTTTATGTTCCACTTTGATCTGAATCTACTGGAGATTGGGCAGTCAGATGCTCTGACGGAGACAGTCGTTGCGAAGCTGGCTGAATACTGAAGAGATTGAGCATATTGTCAAACCCTAACTGTTGAGTTAGGTGCTCCAAAAAGTTGGGCACCCTTCTTCACCATGGGCGCCCAAAGTTCCCAGACTTCGTGAAATTTTGATAATTTTTATGTTTTTCATTCTGACTTTTGTTTGAATCCTCCCTGTTCAGCTCTGAATCCTGGGCGACTAGATGATCCGTTGACTGCACCGTCGGATTCTTTGCGGAGCTGGAAGAGAACTGAGCAACTTTGATTGGAGGTTGAAACCCTAATTTCAACATTTGATGCCCTAAAAAGATGGGCGCCTATTCTCTCTTGGGGCGCCCATGGCAACCAGAGTTAGAAAATTTTCACAGTCTTCACTTTCTTCTCCGTTCTTCGTGCTTGCTCACCAACTCGCCTTCTGTTGAACGCCCGAGTGTTGAATCTGACGCTTGGCAGCTGATTGACCTCCATTGATGACCTCAGAGCTCCCGATATGCTTCTGAAAAAGCAAAATAGACCAACTAGGGCAAAACTGATTATTTTGAGATTCTGACTGCACCAGCTTGATATGGACGTATTTTGAGCCAATCAAAATTAGTTTGGACCCTATCGGACCAACTTTCTATTTTTAGAAAGTTTTGCCAGTATCCGTTTGAAAAGAAACCCAGAAAAACCTAGAAAAAATTATTATTTTTAGAAAATTTCTAAAAATACAAAATTTTTAATTTGGGGTACAATAGAATGAGGTAGACATGCGCCCAGCAAAGAGGAGTGAAAAACAAATGCCAAAAGTGAGGAATAAGAAAGCTAAAATCATTTTTAAGTGATTTAGAACTTAAGTTGACCCAATAAAAAGTGGCATGAAATAAGGCACGATAAACGAAAAATGTCAAAGACATGAAGAAACGCGCCCAGGCAAAAAATGGCTAAGTCTGGACACAAAGTGTAATAGTGCACTTTTTCAGCGCTCTTACATATTTTGACAATTCACTTTTCATGTAGGGGTGCTGATTTTTGGCGCCCCTGCATTTTCAACACTTAGTTAAATTTTGAACATGGACATGAGTGCACTTTTTTGAAGCAACTGCATTTTTCACAATTTGACTAAGTATGAACGGTGAGACTTCGCGAAGGGGCTCGTTTCGAAGGTCTTTGTAAGGCGAACATAGGGGATGCTCAAACTGACTGTTTGAGGCTTTGGAACGCATTACGAGGTGGCTCGAAAATCACCTCGTTTTGCATGCTTGAACTTCACGAACCTAGGAAACAGACAAGTTTCGTAGGGGGTTATTCGTGGAACGAGCACTGCTAGATTCTGTGATAACAAGCAGTGTTATTTCTATGGTGGTGTTGGAGAGCCTAAGGTTGGATTATTTAATATTTGCTTTTAATCAATCACTTAAGTTATTTTTATAAAATAAATTTATAACTTAAGTGAGGGGGTAGGTGGTCATTGAAAAGTACCTTGGTGCCTAATGAGATAACGTTGTTTTAGAAGGCTGAATAAGGAAAAATAGTTTCCTTATGAGCAAGGATGCCCCTTTGAGAAATATTTGATTATGTTTTAAAATTTAAAGTATAAAGAAAAATATTAAATGGCTAGAAAGGGCGTTGGGTTTTTGGAGGGAAAAATGTTTCAAATTGGAGGTTGCCCTAATTTTTCCTTCCACTTCTATTTAAACTACTTTTTGGCTCTCATTTGGATAGGATGGATTTGACAACTTAAGGAGACTCTGCTGGATTGTTTCCAGTTTATCGTTTGTAGCTGGTTGAGGATGGAAACCCTCATCTTTAGCACTGGTTTTGGTGGTGAGAGATCCACCCTAGCTGGGTTTGGTGTGATTCCACTCAGGGAGCACCTTGTGTTTCACAAATTTCTGATTTCTCAATGTTCTATACTTGAAACGATGAAGATATTTGAATAATTTTGAGAAGAAGCTTTGGGTTTTTGGTGTGTTGGAGTTTGGTTTCTTTTGGGTTTGGTTTGGCATTGATTTCAAGGTGGTTTTCAAAGGTTTTGAAGCTGTTTCCAATGATTTCTGAACATTACTTGCTTAGGATAGAATTTGATAAATCATTCATAACTTTTTTTTGACACATGATATCATTCTGGGTATTGGTCATTTGGAGGCTCCTCATCTAGGCGCCTCATTCTATGTATTAATTTACATTTTTAAGGAGATTGATTTACTAGATCAAATCGCCCAACCTAGGAGGGCGGACTGTAATGTCCCCATTTTAGCCCTACGCTCTTCAATTGGATTTAGCCTATTTCCGGAAATCCGTAGGCTAAGCTAAAGCAAAAAATTAGGGTTTCCTCTTTCAAATGCTTTTTTGAGGGTTTGCATGTAAAAGATTTCTGGGTTTTTTTTGGGTTTTCAGAGACCTCCAGGGTGATGTGACATGCATCTGAATCTGTCAACCTTTCCGGGCACTTACTATTTATAGTA